>CANTUZ010000006.1:27102717-27702717 GCA_947846985.1 Fratercula arctica | reverse complement strand
GCCTTATAATTAAACCTGTTTCACAGAGTATATTCATTGTTCACCTTAGGAAAAGGAAATGCTTCAGAGAAATACATAGTTTTGTTAAAAAGGGGAGTTCCTTCCTTTTTTTTTTTATTTTGGTAGCTATTGTTTTATTAATCCAGCAATCCCTAGCCTTTGCACAGAGCGTTAACTGCCGGCTCCGGTTCCTGTGTGGGAGTGGAAATGGCCTGTGTGTGTAAAGGGCCTGAAGTCTCTGTCCCTGCCCCACAAAGAGGAGAAAAGTCACGGCACAGAAATAGTTTTTTCCTCCAGCAGCACCATGTTCTCTGGGAGAGTGGTGAGGGTGGCCTGACTCGAGAACTGTTTTCTCCCTCTTCTTTCTGACCATTCCTCAGGACAGACAGATCATAAATTAAAGTATATAGGGCACTTCTAAATGTATTGTGCAGAAGATGTATAAACTGGTATAAAAAGGGAGGAAGAAGAAATACAAAGCCTCAGTTACAAAGCAGATTCACACATTGAAGATGGTGCTGTCAGATGGTAAATGCAGTTCAATGTAAATAAAGCAGACTCTCTAATTATAATTTTGCTAATCCAGACAGAAATAATTGGTCTTTCCCAGTCCCTGAGAAAGGCTGAATAGGTCACTAGCGAGCCTTCTCATCACCATAACTTACAATGATTATTATTACAAAATATTCTGTAGCAGTGTGCCGAGACAGAGTTCGTAACGGCCCATTCACTAGCAGTGCGATCGAGTAAGTCTGGGGACTCGATATCCTGATTTTTTTGTTTAAAAATGTCCATTTATTTAGCCATGAGCGTCTTTCTCAGTATTCAGCTTGAGGAAAGCAGCCTCGCAGGAACTGGGGAAGTGAAGTGGAAGCAAAGGATGATTACATGGCAGAGATGGAGAAGTATTCCGAGTGGATATACAAGACAAATGAGAACTCAGTTTTAATTTCCATCTTGGAGACAAACTCCTGGTGTTCCCAAGGACAAGTCTCTCCTCCACATTAGTTCCTATTCTGTAACTACCTTCCCTTGGTGTTACTGGGGCAAGTGATTGTGGAAGACCAGCTATTACCACAGAAGGAGATCTGGAGATGCTCAGGTATCAACAGTTGACCTGCTGCTGTTGCTGGTCAGAGGACCAGCTGTCAGACGCATGAGCGGGGGCCGTGAACTGATCGCAAGACTCCTTCATGCCATAATTCAAAATCTCCCCACCATGTTTGTATTAGGCTGAATTTCTAACAGCCTCACTAGTAGTGAGTATAAAATGACGGCATCCTCGGGTCTCCTGGGAGCAAGGAACACAACAAAAGTGCGATGGAAGTATAACTTCCTTGCTTCCTCTGGGATGCTGAGGACAAGACTTTTTACTGTTCCTGGGCAGAATATTATGGCAACAAGGCAATAGAGGTTTTTAAGGCTGAAATCCAAGACATACTGAAAGTGAAACCTGATTTCACAGGAGTTTGAGTGTCTCTGCTCAGGCAAAATGGGATTTTTTCTAAAATGTATCTAGAGGGAGACTCATTAAATATATATCACTTCAGTCTAACTGAAGGCTTTGGGAAAAAGGAAGTTGGACAAAAAGCTATAACCAAAAAAAGCCCAGAATAAATAGAGAATTAAGAATGATCCTTTTTCACAGTGAGAATCGTTAGATCATTTGTTGGAAACGCGATTAAGTAAAGGATATTATGTTCTTTGGCAAGATGGCTGCCTTTATTTCTGGGTTAGAAATAGTGGACATTGTGATAGATGAGGAACACTGGACTGAGAAGAGGAGAGGACAGATGTTTCATAGAAATCACCTTTTCTGTGCCAGAATTTCTGACCTTCTTGTAAAGTTCTAAGCTGCTTTGCTTAAAAACTGGGGATTAGAGGAGTAATTGCAACTTCCTAATTTACAGTATGCTATGATATTCTCTGGACTGTATTTGTACTAATTGTTTACTGGTTTTTAGTATTTCATAATCCCATTTTAAAATGTTTCTTCTTAAGAAAGCTTACTTTGAAATATGGATTTATTTAGAGAAAAATGTCCCCTGAACATTAATCAAGTTTACTGCCAGTTCAAGATATTTAACTATCTCACAGTTTCCTCATGACAACGATGAAGTTGTCAGCAATTAAAGGTAGAAAAGACTTTTTTTTTTTTTTAGTGGTACAGATAGAAAGAATGCTGTACAATGCCTATTCTCTGCACACAATATACATTTAGCACCAGAATATATGTTTAAAAGGGCACACTGAGATTCTTATGTGTTTTCTGTACTAGAAAAAACTTATGCAGGAAGGGCATGTTTCAGCATGGATAATGTAAAGGATAGATGGTGATAATTAATGCTTGTTGCAAGAAATTTCCTAAGCTGAAGAGTTTAAGAAAAAACATTGGGATCTCCTTTTTTGTTCTGGGCAGATAGGAAGTAGAAATAAATGAATGATGTCTTTGAAATGCCATTCAAAGCTATTTATTTTGTACAATGTCTGTGTATCAGGCAAAACCATCTACTATCGCTTTGGACTGTGGGAGTATATGTTAGCAAATAAATTTTGTTAGCAGTAGGAAGAAAGATCTCATTCATTATCTAGACAAATATAAATGAAGCTTGATAATATTAACTGGAATCATTAATTATTATAGAGAGCCGGGTGTTTTAAATGTACTTTTGATTTACTTTTTCTAAACTAGCTTTTGCTTAACTAGCTTCAGTAATGGTAATAATGCATTTATAGAATGTTTTGTACGTGCTGAGGGTTTTGCGTCAGTGACTAGTACAATAGCTACCCCAGGCATGAGATCAGCCTGCAGTGGGGTGTCCCTCCTGCCTTGGTGCCACCTCAGCTGGCACCTTCGGGGCTGGTTTGGTTTGTAGGGAGGAGCGGGGTGCCCTCCCTCTGGAGCCCCGTCAGGGAGCTGGGTGACCCGGTAGCTGAACTGAAACATGTCAGAGCTCTGGGCCAGGCCCTTCGCTCGCGTTTGGGTGGGGCCCTTGGACCCATTCACTGCTATCCCAGGGTCAGGGGTTAATTCCAGCTGACGGTCCTTTGCTTCTCCAGAGGTTATAGTACAGCAAAGAAATTGGTGCTCTCTCTTTCTTATTCCCCTTTAGTCAAGGCCACTTTCATATTAATTGATGCTGTGCGAGGAAGCTCAGCTTTGTGAGGCTGTGCCCTGACAGAAAGGTCCTGCCTCGCCCAAGAGTCACTGCTGAGGCTGTTACTGATTGCAGTGGTGGAAAAACAGAGCCTGAAATGTCATACCATTTTTAAATCAAACACGCTGCAATTGAGAATACAATATTGAGGATATTTTAGGTGACAGATTAGTTTGCAGTGTAATGCAAACTGGGTAGTCCTTGAAGGTAGACTAATTTAACCTTCAACAGCAGAGCTCATTAATTTGTGTTGGATCTAAGATCTTACGGTTGTGGTGTACCTACTGAAGTAGATTTTTATCATCTTGTGCTATTTTGTGTTGTCACTCTTCTTGTTCACAGCAGAACCTGAGTTACTGAAGATTTGAATTAGACATAACAGTAGTAGAAGCATGAACTTATCAATTAGATTTCATGTGCATGGCACCTTCACGGGCTTCAGTTGTGATCGTGTTTTATTAAGCATCCTATAAACAGAAGCCAAGACAATTCTTGCTAGAAGGAAATACAAAGTGAGGTTGACCTATACGTTCTTACTTAGCTGGTTTCTAATGGCTATGTCAAATACTTCTATCTAAGATAATTGCATATTCCATTTATTAGAAAGAGAAATAAAGTATCCTTAGAAACAGGTGCTCTGCTCACTGGTTCTGTTGTTTTCTGGGCCTGGTTAGGAGGAATGTGCTTCATTCCTTTCTTTTCAGCAAAACACATAAAATAGTCTTACTTTTCATCAGTGGCTAGAGGTAGGATATAGCATCTGCTTAACAGTTAAGGAGATGCTGAAGTGCTTAAATGCTAATTCATTGCCTGATCCAAATAGCCCTAAAAACCTAGCCTGATTTCAAAGGACATTTGATCCTAGATCTATTAGCTAAAAACGAAATGTAAACCAGCTCTAATATGGTTAAAAGAGATCGGTGATGGAAAAGAATAATGTGTAGAGGATTTTTTTAAGTTTAAGTCATGATTAATAAAATGAAGCATATTAACAGAGATTAGCAGAGGTTCCCTCAATTACTTAAAAACTGATTCTAAACCCTGCCTAATCTTTTAAAGTTCCTAACAAGGCACAAATGTTTCAAAGGAGCAGGCAGGTTTTCCTACAAGCATTTAATGTGGTTATAGTTTGTTACTAGTGCTTTCTGACGCATTCAGCACTTTCAACCTTTCCAGTTGTCTGCAGATGACCCACAACAAAGTTTTATCTTCTGCCCAACTTATTGAGTGACTCACTCGCTGCTTCTTCAAAAATTATAATCAGCAACTTTTTTTCTAAGAAACGTTTCATGTTTCAAATAAATCAGTTCCTGAAACAAGCTCTGATATCTCTCAGGCATGCTTTCTTCATGTCAGTGAGGATCAGCTGCGGTTTGCATCCCTTTGAACTCTTACTTTGATAAAATTGCATTCAGCATTTATCATTCTTCCGTCAGAGTCAAGTTACTTTTTAATTTAGGTTTTTAATATTACTTAAATGTTAAGATCCATCTAAATAATGTCAATTATTCCATCTGTAAAACAGGACAGAAAATTTCCTTGTTTTTACCTCATATTAATGTTATGAAGTTAATTTTGTTAATATTTATAACACACTTTGAACTTAGAATCACTTTAGATGTTTTCACTTGAAATCTCTTTGATGAGGAGATACAGGAATACTCTTAAAGGCCAATTTTAGTTCTTTTTACTGTCCATAGGATTCCTCTATGGTTAGGAGAGAGGAAGAGAAATTCTAGGAGAGATTTAGAGCCCTTTGATTCAGGTTCCTGCTTTGGTATCTCCCTGTGAGGAAGGAGCCGCTCGTTCCCTTGGCTGCATCAGCACCTTCATCTTCCTGTGCATCTCCTGCCTTACGTGTTTGTATAGCACCCAAACAAAGAGTCCTCACTGAGGCATTTAGTATCATTAAGTATTAAACAATCATAAACTTGTAGAAGTCATTTCAGTTGTGATATATTAAGACAAAAGGGAAAACAGCTTTTTCTGTGTGCTGATAAAGACATATAGAATGCATGTATGAAATAGAGGAGTAACGTAGTGACCGGACCACAAGGTGTATCAGAGAAGACAACATTGCTGTCAGTTCTTGTGCACTGCTTTGATTCTCATGGGAGTGATTGGCTTTAGAGGTCCTGAGGGTATGAAGTCATGCTCTGTGTGAGCAGATTCTGGCCTCGGGTGGTCAGAATGGGACACTTCTCCAGCACAGCCAGATCTAAAAAAAATACATAGCGTGATAATGCTGCCATGCTAACTTAAATCCATCAACCTGAAAGCTTCTCTTATAGATGTCAGTTGCTATGTAAGGGTGGAATATTATTTATAAAGAACAGTCCTCATATGCTATAGCATGCTTTAAATAGTAATTTTAATAGATACCATTATTGTTGCTACTGTGTTGTTTTGTGACAGTAACCTTCTCTGAAACTATTCGCACTCAATTTTATATTTTGAGAAATAACTCCATTTCTTTTATTGCAGATGACAGAGTGCTCCGGTTTTAAGTTGCACTTAAATGGAATTCCTTTAACCCACCTGCAACAAATAGGCACAGAAGCATCTGCTTACATACATGAGTATTGATTTGGGCAGCCTGAAGCAGGATGTAGGTGCTTTATTTAGGTCACCAGTGCAGATGTTACATTGTTTTTTGAAGGACTCAAAATCTCATGAACTATATTTTTTTTCTAACATGCGCTGCTAAAAGCTATGCAGTTTGCCATTGGCTTCTTTGTGGACAGGGTTTCAACCAGAACAGACACTTTTTCATCTTGCAAATTCTGGACCCAAATGTCGGTAAAGCATAACCGAAAATTTACTTAATAATATTTAATAGGTTCATTCAGTCCCAGCTGGACATCTCTTCCCGTCATCAAGCTTCCATACAAGCTGACACAACGGCCAGTGGTATCTAAAGGGGAACTGGTGTGGAGGTGCAGTGGCAGAGTGCTGTGGGAAAACTTGCACAATACCTGCCCTGTGCTATGTTTAGACCTAGCTATTGATATTAATTCTTGAGATTCAGGAGCTCAAACAGGTGAAAACTTAAAAAAAAATTAATAACTTGGTTTGTGAGAACGGACTTCCATAAGTTTCTCACGATTCTAGATTGGAATTAGGAAGTATTCACTTTGGAGGCCGGATTAGTGCAGTGTATCAGAAATGCCCCCTCTGTTTTCCTTTCTCTATCACAATTCCAATGCTGAATTGTCAAGTAGCTTTTTTTTCTTCCCTCCTAGGGCTGCATGCATTTAAAAAAATACTGAACACCAATTAATTTGTCTAATTTACATGAAAAAGTGCAGAAGATGTCTTTTTTTTCCATAATTAACTATATTTTGCAATTCATTAAAATTCTGCAGCCCTTCACATAATGGAGCCCTATTCACTGCATAGGAGATAAGTGCTTAATTCCAAAAGGGGCAGACGGAGAAGGCAGAAAGGAAGTGGAGGAGGGCAAGATTAACATTTTATACATTAGTTATGCATATTCATGAGGGAAAACAAAGCCCTGACAATTCATGTTGGCTTTAAGTTTATTTTGTGGGGTGTTCACAACACTTACCTCAACAAATGGTTCATGTGGATTTTTCCTGGTTTTAATCGAGCAGGAACATGGTGGCAGGCTTTTTGAGGACCCTGAAGTACATACAGCGGGCAAGGAGCAGACAGGGATTGTGTGTCAGGGCACGGTGTGCTCCCCAGTGCTATGCTCTGTGTGGTACCACCATCCAGGTGAAACGGGGAGAGCAGTTTGGGAGCCTGGAACCTGCTGATGGACCCCAGAGATTCCCTCAAAGGAGACTGTTGAATTATTAGCTACTTTTGAAGTTTCCTTCTTTTTGTAGTGCAACAAGCTACTTTAGAGAGTCACCTACGCAATTTTTTCACTATATCTATCTGTTAATAATTTATTCATTCCTCTGAAAGGCCAGACCAGTAGTAGGCAACACCGTATGTTATGTGTAAAGGAAAAGCACCTCTCGGCCAGAGGCGTAGGGTAGAGGTGTCAGTGGGGGAAGTCGGTGTCATGGAGGAGCTCACCCAGCACTTGACAGACTGTTGTGTTTCAGTCCAAGCTTGTTGGACCAGTATATTTTTAATTTCCTTGCATCTTTGCAGACAGCAGTGACCATCTCTGTTGGAAATATATTTTCGTGCTCTCTCATAGTGCAGGCTGCTCCTCAGGCCCCTCTGCACCAAGGTGGCCGTCCTAAGCACTGCTGTTGCAGTCACTTCGAATTTAAAAGTTTCCCTCCAGGGATAAGTAAGAACCAGGGCAAACAAACATAGGGGTCGATACAGGTTGTTAGGGACAGACATTCTTTATTTTGTTTGCACAACAAATGAGGAGATTTAGACTAAATAATAAGTGCCTGCGCATTTTTCTCACTGCCCTTACCATGGTCTTTGGGATTGGATCAGCCCGTCGTGCACCTTGTGGCTTTTTCACCAAACAAGAGCATCGTCTGCTTCCTCCCAAACCCAGCAGCTGGGTGATCCCCGACAGCGATCCATGCCAAATGTTTGCCCAGCATTTTGCTCTTCATCTCCATCCTGGCTCTGTCTCTCTCATATTTCCTGTTAAAGCATTTTTCTTTTACGACTTAGTTCTGTTGTCAGATGAGCATCAAATGTGCTCATCAGCTGGTTGAAATCCCCTTCGAGTGGCATGTTGCTCGTTGGCAGAGTGGTTTTCCTCACCCTGGTAGGCCTAGCTCAAATGTTGTTGAGCATCTGTTCTGCTGTCCCAATGTCTTTGGAGCAGTTTATAAGCAGAACACGATTAAATGATAAACTGAGGTAGGGATAATATTGAATAAAAATGATGGTCCTATTTACATTCTATGCACAATTTATACCTATGTTTGAAAGAAAGTGCCAATACAAAAATCCAAGCAATATTAAAAAGAGAATGTAGTTGTTTTAGTGACAGGGATGGTAATCTTAATCAGTGTTAATTTAAAGCCACACTGCACAAAATGCTAACGAACATCTAATGCTGGAGTTCCAATCCAAACTTTATCTCAAAAAATTGCCTTAAGAATGACTCACTCTGGAATTTTCTGCAGTGTTTAGTTAGCATTTCACATTTCAGACTATGTCAACCTGCAAATCATGCTTTTTTTTTAATTCATGCCATATTCTGCTGTGTGTTTACATGTGTGTGTATTTACATATGTGTATGTATACATGGGGGGGAGGGAGGCTGGAATAAGGGGGAGATGAAAGGAAGAGGGGGAAAATAGGAGAGGGGAAATGAAATCCAGAAAGCTTCAGCCAGGTGTAAATGGCAAAGTATTTATATCCCTTCAGCTGGCTTTGGTGCAGGGGGAGTCTTGAAATCTTGTGGGGGAGAGGGAGTTCCTTTTGACCAAGTCACACCGTTTACTTTGGCTGCTACATTCATTTCCCCTCACATCTGTTTCATTTCAGCGGGAGATCAGGAGACCAGTGCTATAGACGTGACTTTGGGAGCCACTAATTTAATTGAGCTGTCTTTTTTTAAATTTTTTTTCCCCCTGCATCTAGGGCTTCTGAATGCCAAAACTCGAAGCAATAACAGAAAAAAGAAATGAATTTGAAACAATTCTGCTTTTCCTAAAAGCTTACAAGTTCAGACTGTCACCCCAAAATAAATCATAAAGCTGCTTATTACTGTTTACCCCAAAACTTGTGCAGGCACGATCACACGCAGTAAGAAAAGCACAGGTCTTTGTCACAAATACAAAATGCTGCAATCTAAAACATGCCTTGAGGCATCTGGGTTCAAAAGGATCAATGTATAACTAGGAAGGAGCCTGATCTACAGAAGTTCTGATCTGGAAATTAGAAGTTTCCTAAAGAACAGTTTCCTTGTGCATTGCAAGCACAGTAATTAAAAGCAGCAGCCTGTACCCCGGGTCTCAGTTCCAGCCATGGCCAGGGCTTTCTCTGGGAAACCTTCGGAGCTGACACAACCGTACGGCCCCAGTGCTTGCCCGCGCAGCCCCGGGCAGTTCCCACCGGGATAGAGCTTGGGAAATGTGCAGCTTTGCTCTGATTTCCTAAGCTGACAGAACACCTCGGGAGTATCGGCAAGTGGTATCAGCAGTGCGTACAGGGGTTTGAAGCCTCTCTGACGGATGCTGGAGTTACCAGTTGGGCCCAGTACGGCGTGCCCTGGAAGGCTGTTGCAGGTTGCTCAGAGCCCACAGTGCAGCTCACCTGAGACACATTGCAGCAGGGCTTTTAGTCCTGCAAGTAATGTTTATCGCTAGGTTGGTTTTGTCCTTTTTTGCATAAACATAATTTGGGGTTTTTACCTCACCTTTTGTTTTATGATTCACAAACCCTTGGGAGGTAATTCCTAAATTGAAAATTTAGAGAGAATGTGAATAGTGGTAGCATGGTCCTAGATATAAGCTTTCTTGTTTAACTTGTGCTCGCTCAGCTGGCTAATGAGTGGAGTTTCCTATAAGCATGTTGAAAATCAAATTATACGGTTGGTTTTGGTTGGAAGCACTGTAAGTGCGAATGACAGAATTTTGTATTTCAGAAAATTAGGTTCAGTCTTACCACCGTTGCCATGCTTGGACAAGTTACTTGCTCTCAGGCTCTCAGCTGAAAAATAGTGTTTCTTATCTGATAGGTGCATCATAAGGAAAAACCAGTAGTCACTGTGAGGTGATGTGTTTCTGCAGCGATGGAGCTGTGCCATCACCTAAGACAGGCTGTAATACCAGTCACGTTGTGAGCACTTTGACTACAGGACACGCTAACGCTAAAGCATGAGTCCCTTTGCTTTGAGGCAGTTATTTCCTTTCCTTTAAGAGAAACTCTTCTCTCCTTGCATATACCCAGTTATTCCTCTTGGGAGCAAGGGAGGAGGTGACATAGGAAGCCCGACTGCTTCCTCCTGCTGCTCCAGTGCCTTCCTTGGCTAGTGTCTGGCAACAGAGAATATCCAAAAGGTGACCCCCACCTCTCTGCATGACAACTAGGCAAAGCGGAGTGACGAGGAAGTAAGGCCTTTGCTTTCTTTTACTCCTTAAATAACCCAAGAAAAGTCATGACAGCTGAACCCCGTGGAGCTGGAAGCCACAGCTAGTCAGAGGTGTAGATGCACTTAAGAAAAGCAATCCGTCTTCAAATGACACCATGGCTTCCAGCAGGCTGAGCAAGTCTACTGTCAGGATCATAGATCTAAACTTCCAGCACTGTGTTTTGCTAAACCAAAGGCTAAATATTTGAAGCACTCCGAGCGGAGAGAGCACATTGTTGGAAAGAGCCAAACAGATGAAGATGTGTCATCTGCTTCTCAGCGAGAAGAGCCTAAAGTGACCTAGAGAGAGGGGGGGTTACAGCAAGGAGGTGGCAGGAATGAACAAGAAAGGCACCTTCCCCAGAGCGGGCTGGGGGAGAGCCAGCCCCGGGTCCCCTGGCTGTATGCAGATCCTGTGCTTTTCCCAGAGCACAGGGAAGCAGATTTATTTGGTGCTCGCTGGTTAGCTCCATCATGCAATATTAAGCAGATATTGACTTGAATTGAGGAGTGCATCAAGATTTATTGAGACAAGAATTAAGTACTGACTGAGGCAAAAACAAGCTAATACTTCCTACGAGGGACCATTTGAGCACTGTAATATTTAGTACGTGTATTGCTGCTTCTATTTGGTATGCCTTCACAGTTCAGTGTCTAAGAACACTTTAAGGGTGGAAATTTTATACATATATATCTAAAAATGAGGGCATGTAAAGAAAAAAAAAAGGTTAGGGGCTAGGACAAACACTGCAGTTAGGAGAAGTAATACTGCAATCACTAGTGCACAAAAAAACTCACGAATGTGAAAATAGTAGTGAGCACAGAAAGAGACCCTCATAACCGTCTCTCCTCAACTGGAGAATCTCCAAGAAGCTCTTTGTTTCTGTACGGGACAGAGCAGCACTCAGACTAGATTTCCAGACCTCAGCTTGATACAGCCTTTGAGATGCTCCGGCTGCCCCACTGTAAATCACTGCAGCAGCGATGGAGTGTGATGCATGGAGAAATCTGGGGAGCATAAGGGAGAGCCAGGATTTCATGAATGCCTTGTCAAGCCCAGCTAGTTGCGCTGGATTTATAAGTGTGACAGAACTTTCACAGCAGCAAGGAGCTAAACTGATCTCTCATACATGGTATGGATATTGAGCTTCTTCGTCTAATAAATTATAACAGTCATTTGTTATTAAGGGAATGATTACAAGTGTTTCAGTTTAGTTTTCATTCCATTCCCAACTGGGGTAATTGCATGTTCCTTAAAACTTATTTTAAAACACTGTTCAAAACGACAGGAATAATTTTTATTTGTATTGGTTTTTCCAGGGATTTAATATCGCTAATGAGAGAGAGATGCTCCGAAGTTCCACATAAGCAGCTCGTTTACAGCCGATATATGAATACTTATGAAATATTACATATTTACCTTTAGAGAAACACAGTACTTCATTAGGTCCTATATCATGACGTAGCTCTCCCTGTCCTAAATGCTGAATTGAAGGGTCCTTGGTCTGTCAGATTTGCTTAACATCCTGGTCATTTATTATATACATATTCTTGATTTGGGGTTTTGTTATTTGCTATAGAGCAGATATCTTCAGGTTGATGTCCTGGTGGCATCTTCACCTGCCACAACTACTATGTGTTATTTTTAGAAAAAAGCCACCCTTACAGTGTTGTAATGTAGGCAGCAGGGGGTTTTATCTAACAAAATGCAGTTGTGGCCATGGATCTGCATTTATAATCTTGGCTGCTTAGTATGCATTAAGGTCACACGCCAGCATTTCGTTAATTTTAGATGCTCTTAGAGCATGTCCAAAAATGTAAGATAACTTTTGCACTGATAAATGTGGTTTATATTAGTGACGACAAATTACTTCCCATTTAGCTCAGGCTACAAATGTGAAATTGCAGTACCTTTTACAGCAAAGCCATTCAATATTGCCGTAGTAAGAGGGTGTCAGCGTTTCCCTTCCAGCCTCTTTCACTGAGTGGCTTAGAATTCAACTGTAAAATCTCGTTCAAAGCAGAAATTAAATGGACCAGGTGCTAACACAATTTGAGGGGGTTACTCCTCATCAGCTGTTCATTTAAGCGGAGTAGTTTTTCGCATGAAATACAACTTTCGTTTCTGCAGATACTGATAAAAACAACAACAACTTCTTGTAAGCCTTCAAAAGCCAGTAGAGTAGCCTCCTTCACTCATTAAATGCCAATGCTGTCCTTGTAGCATACTTTCACTGATCTAACTCTTTGGCTGTGTTTCTTTTCAATGTTGGGCTTGATTTGGATGTGCTTTGTGTGGCGACGTCATGGCTACTCAGTTCTGAGTCTGAGTGATGAAGAGAGCAAAAGGCCTTTGCTTCAGACGCTTTCCCCTACTACCTGATGCTGTTTTCTCCCCCTACGCTACATACGCTGCTCTCGTCTCTGCAAGAGCTGACATCAGCATAATTGGAGTCTGGGGCTGGGACTCCCCAAATTCTATCCTGGGCAGAAGAGAGCAGAAGGGTCTCAGCAGTACGGCAAAGGGCAGGTTTGCAAAGGAAGGATTGCTGCTCCTAACCATGCCCGCGCACTGGAGATGCATTGGGGTTCTCCAGGACACATCCCAAAGGAGAGGCAGCTTACACGTCATCGGGGTTCAGGGCTGTGCTTTACACTTCCAAGTCCAGAGGCATCTGCTTGTCTTGAGAGACTTTAGGAAAAATTTTACTCTAGTCATTTTGAGTCTTATTCATTCTGCCCGCATGCTTCCAGTGATGTGTGTTCCCAAGTGCTTTGCTGCCGCAACAAGTGTGTCTATAACATCATTTTGTACACTCTCTAGGGCAGGAAACCTCATTTCCTTGATTTCATGCAGCTTTGTGCATATTTATGGATAAACAGTTAATGATTCATAAAGATGAACCACTTTGCTTCTTTTGAAAATATTATTACCTGGTTTGGTAATGAAAATAACCAAATAAACTATATTTTATGTTGACAGAAAGAGAATTCCTTCCCCTGCCATCCCTTTATCTCAGGTGCGCTCAGTAATTGCAACTGGGAAGAATTTGCCTCAGGAAGATTTCCCATAAATCTAATTAAAATAGAGCTGTATTTTTTTGAAGCAGTAATTCAACAGCACGTATGGCATAAGCGCTGTGTGTCAGACAGCATGAACGGCCTGAAAGTTCAAGATGGAAAAGAAAGCTGAGCAGCACAAATGAAAACCTTTAATGTCTCTTGGAAAAGGCATCATCTTACAGGTCAATGTAGTAAGTGGACAGTTTACATGATAATTGCAAATGGCTGTAGTAGGCTTTGAGACTCAGAAATGCTCCTCTCAGCACCATTGGTCCAAACTCACAGTGCTGGTTCTCAGCACAATTAAGTCATAAACTTGAATGTACGTGGCATGTTTCAACCTGCCTTAAACTTTTCCCTGGCTGATAACACACACGTGCAGCGCAGCTGAGTCCTGGAAAATTCGTAACCACTTATCCCATTACCTCTGCTGTACCATGCAGTCCTGCGCAAGGAGGTATTTTCCGCAAGGAGAAGGAAGAAAGCTTTCAGTCTTGCTTTAATACCATATTTTGCACTTAGTATTGAAGTCTGACAAATGAGTGGTGATTTAGAATTCCTTTCAGCTTCCTGCTACAGCTTGCTCTATAAATCAGATGGATAGGACCACAAATGGGGTAAAGAGAAACAGGGCTCGAGAGTCATCTAGTGATACGCAATGGGGCAATAAGTGTCACTGAATCTAGTGCTCATTTTTAATGTTTAGTTACATTCTAATGGAGTCTAGCGAAAATAAAAATATCATATTAATATTCAGTCAGCAGCTGTGAAAGATGTCTCTTTAACTATGTAATACTTAAAATTTTACTGGTAAAATATGATCAGTGTAAAACTTACTGAGGAGCTAAAGTTTTCCAGCAGTTTAAGAAACGTCATACCACAATCAAGAAGATGCTGAACGATCTTAAATGAAGAGTGTGCTGGTTTTGCTTAAGAAACAATTTAGTAGCCCACAGGCTTAGGGCTAGCTTCAAAAAAATATTTAATGCTTTCAGGCCCAAATTTCACAATCCCTGATAGAGGAATCCCCTGGAAAATATAGAATGAAAAGAAATGGTATATTGCTGTATGTAGAGGTTGTCTGAAACAAAACATAAAATTCAGAAAAATGTTGAATGGATATCTTTGCTGTGGAATAGACTGGCTTTGAGGAACTCTGAAAGAACTATCATTCTTTATTAAATTATTCCCTGAGATTTCTTCTTTTTAGGAGTACTCTAAAAATATTTTTTTTCATATGGGGAAGTCAACAGGTTTGGAGACGTGTAGAGACAGATACTCTCAGTGAGATCAGGATATGTGTACTTGTGTCAGAAAAGGAGGAGCTGCCCTGAGTCTCGCTTCCATCTTAATCTATCACTTTAGAGAGAATGAAGCCCTGCATTTTTGTGTCAGAGGAATGAGTCAAATGGAGAATCATCCACATCAGACTTGTTCTGGGCTCCTCATGAGCAGCTGATGTGATGTATCGTGCTCACCTGCCTCACCGAGAGACATCACAGCCACCTTTCCCAGCTACTGGCACTGCTGCAAAAACACTGCCTTACTGTTAAGATTACGGTATATTGGTTCAAATGCAAGGGAGGTAATCAACCCTGTGCATATGCAGAGGGTTAAAATTGTGAAAGTATGCACAGAAAAAGCAGAGGTGAGAAATTCATCATGTTTGCATAACAGCCTTGCATGCAGTGAATATCCCTCCAGCTGTGGAATCCAGTGCTTTGTTTTTGTTGGATCAGGGCATCGGTTTCCTGAAGCTACTTAGGCTAACTACTGCTCTGTGTAGGCAAGAACATCAGGATCGGTTCCTAAAAATAAAATCTGATTAGATTGAATAGAATAATTAATAATAAGGAAAGAGGAAAGCACCAAGAAGGTAAAAGAAACCCCATGTAATAGCATATCAAAAGTATTAAATCTTCTCAATTGGTTGAGGACTGTTCCATGGTAATTGGCAAAACTATATACAATATGTTGTTTGTATGCTTTCTCTCCCGCTCTCTCTCTCTCTCATTCATCAAATTGCCTGTTCAGGCTTCAAATAAATAATCGTAATAAAAAAGCTAAGGCAGATCCTTAAAAACTGAATGAGCCTTTCAGATGCACAAAAGCTTGAAGTGCTGGGATTTTTTTCCCCTGAAAGGGCTAAACATTAAGATCATGAACAAATCATTTTGTCCAACTAGTGTGAGCTTCAAACACACAGCTGCATACATCCAGGGAAGTCACATAGCTTCAAAGCATATAGCCAGCCTGAACGATGAAAATCAGTCTGCCAGCCTGCACAAATTTACATGAGTGCTTACACTATCAGTCAGGCATTTCCTGTACTCCCATGGGTTGGGGTTTTTTAATGTGAACTATCAAGGATTACAAATGGACAGTTTTTGTTGCATTTCCTCCCGGCTCCCAGCTGTGTGCTCTGTAAGCAGGACTGAGGCATATCCAAGGTGCTCTCCTGGTCTACTCAGTGTGTGCTGACATCCCCGTAGTGGGAGTTCTTTGCAGGATCAGCAGGACCAAATATGAAGCAACGATGATTAAAGGTTGTAAAGAACTACGTAGGAGGTACCCCTAGTGTGTTTGGCGCATCGAGAGCCAAGTGTTCAAGTGTCTCTGCTGCGGTGGCAGTGAGTGCTGCAGTGTTGTGCAGACAGTGCTCTGACAAGCAAGCCCCAGCGCGGAAGCAGCCTGGCCACAGCAGCACAGCCAACTGGCCCCGTACCATCAGCCCACCTGGAGCTCTGCGCTGCCATGCCTGCAAGAGAGGAAGCTCCCAACCTTTGTGCCAAACCTTCCCTCTCAGAAGAGTGGCTACGCGAAGACTGAGGGATGCAGCAATGCAGTTTGACAGATACAGGCGCATGTATTCATGCAGGTTTCTGAGAGCCATATTATTCCAAAACCATATTGGAGGTGTAGGACTCCAACCTGCAGTTCCTTCATAGTCTTCAGCTCTACCCAGCGTGTCCATTCCATTCTGGCCTTAGAGTCCCACAATGGTATGAAATCGCTCAACCAGATCAGATTGCCGGGAGAGCAGCAGGTTAATGAAAGGGAAGAAAGTAACACCCCAGACACAACCTCCCAAAGCCCTGCTGTCATCCCTCTGGAGCCCCACTGAGCTCTCTAGCCCCGACTCAGAGCTCCCTCAAGCTCTGTTACACCTGTACGTCTATCCTTTGTCCCGCAGTGCTAACACCACACTGCAATTCAACTTTTGCTGCTGGCCACAGGGGTTGAATGAAGTCCTTTGCCTGTTGTCACTGGGATGACAAACCACGCTGAGCAGTGTCAGGTTCGCTTTCTGACTCTCTGCTTTTGACCACTGTCAGGGATGGGATACCAGGCTAGATGAACTAGTCTCAAGCTGTATCACTGTTTTCATGGCATGATGATCATTTTGATCCTGAGCCACCTATCCAGCAGTTCATTCTGGCTCTGAGGACCTGTAGTACATTATCCAACAATTTGAAATTCACGCAGGACAGGCGTGATACTGCAAGTATAAATCAAGAGGTGACAATACTCTTTTGGAAGGTCGTGTCATGTGGTGCTGTGCTTTGTGTTCAGCTTCTAGCTTGAAAAGTTTGGTGCATTTATTATTTTATCAAGTGCAGATGATCTTTATCTCCTTTTTTGTGCTTGACAGCTTCAAATTCAAAATATTTTTCTTATTCTCTACTTGGGACCATAACCTAGTCCTGCAAAGGTGGCTTTCCACTCTAGACAGCAAAGTGGGGACTGTATCAGGGAGGTATTTTGCTGGTGTGCCTGTGTAGTTCTGCATTTCCTTAATCCAGCCCTTCCTCTGGCAGCAGCATGGAGGGTGGAGAGCGCTTTATAAAGCTTGATGTGAATGGGAACAGAATACAAGGGCCTGGGCTGTAACGGTCAAGGTGTACTGGGCCATTGCCAAAGTTATCTGGCATGATCCTGCGTTTATGAAGAAATTTCAGCACATTGGGAAGAGGTCTGATGAATTTCTCTGAGTTGTCCAACATGGTACTTGTAAGAGAGAGGGAAACAAATCCTCTTCACTCTGCCAGACACACTCTGCACAAAATCCAGGAACACTGCTGCTGTCAGGTGCTGGTGGGGGCAGGAGCCGATAGTGTCATGCAGCACCCTGGTTTGTTACAGAACAAGGTAAAGGATTAATGCTACTGACTCCTGTATCACACATGTGAAGATTAATGCTGTAATAAGAAAGGAAATGCTTGTGTAGGTAATTCAGTGAGCAATAACGTATCTTTTGCCTTGCATTATTGTCCCCTGAGAGCATTTCTTCCTTAACGTTTGCTTTTTTGTTTTCTGATTAAGTCTCTTACCTGTCCATGCTGTACAACTAGGGCACATTTTTAGACAAATTTGCACAGTATGTTTCATAATTACTTAAGAGCTTGACTAAATCCTCCAAGAGCTGTGCACGGCCAGTGAAATAATGTGCTTAATTGCACAAATAAATAGAGTAGAAGTTTGGTTTAAAGATTAAGGATGTAAATGATAGGAAACAGTAGATATGTCTATCTCTTTCTTCTTAATGGGTTCTTGCTGTCTGTGCAGGATATTTGCTATAACATTGCTCAGTTTCCAAGTTTGTGTAATCCAGTTTAATCATTAGTACTTGTAGAGAGTGCAGTGGTGTCACTGCCTGGTGAGATCGCTTTAAAGTATGTTGGGGAGGAATGATGGTGGGATTTGTTACCTAATTTTATTGGTCGGGACTGCATTTCTCTGTTGCCTCCTGAGAATAAATTGCCCACAGTTGTAACCATGAGAACATCACCTAAGGATACGTGTACCTGTAGCCCTCTAAACCTTCCTGGCATATCATTAGAGAGGCTGGCCTTTGGTAAAGATAGGGGTCCTGCTTGAGGGTAGGAGTCTTTCTTGAGGATGAAAGCTTCAATTTTAGAGAAAATCCTGACAGCTGAGAATTGTGGACAGAAGCCTAATTGCAGAGACATATTTGTAATGCTCTGTCCACCTAATGATATTCAAGCTTTGTGGAACAGTTTACTGAAAATGAGGTGGAGCTTTAAATGACATATCACTGCGGTATTAACCAGCCTGACATTCCTGGCTGATTAAAGGTTTAGAAAAATCATATAAAGAGCCATAATGGAAATGTGTTGCCCAAATGTCAGATGTTAACAAGGTCTCCAGAAGGAAATTAGGGGAATTCCAGTATATGTAGACAGTAAGTTGTGCTCCTTTACGTTTTCATAGATACGTCATTTTGCATATGGAATGATCTTTTTCACGTGCATGCTGCTGTCTGTCGTATTAATTTATACTGGAGAGGTTGGAACTAAGAAGGAAACCATGTCTGAATGTGTTGCTAGAAGACATCAGTTGCCTTTGATGGAAAGAACTGAGTTAAACATAATGTGCAAAACTGTGAGAAACGAATCTGACATCTCAGTAGAGGAGTGAATGGTTTCCATTAAGCTTGCTAAATCAGTCTTTCTGAGAATACCCAATATAACCTCATACACTCTTGATTTTAACAGGCTTTATTATACTCCATCTCAACTACATAAATATAAAGCTAAAATATCTAAAATATTTAACAGATGTGGAACAGTAGAGAGAGACCTCTACAGCATACAGTGTGAGATTGGTCCAACTTAAATAGTGATCATGGGTTATTAAATATTAAACGTGGTTCTGGAGGTAGATCATTATCCCTCACCTTACATTGGCTGTTCTGGCACTTAAACGAGAAATTAAAAACACTCTTGACTAATATGATATTGAAAATGATTAGCCTGAGAGTGGTTTGGTTCTGATCTTGCAAGCTGCACTAACTTCCAAAGAGTTAAGCGAGATTAAATCACACTCCAAATATCAGGTACACCTCAATTTAGAAGGCAGTATACAAAGGGAGTTGTAGT
The DNA here is from genome assembly GCA_947846985.1 of Fratercula arctica. NCBI lineage: Eukaryota > Metazoa > Chordata > Aves > Charadriiformes > Alcidae > Fratercula > Fratercula arctica. The sequence goes on along the minus strand of CANTUZ010000006.1, from coordinate 27,683,569 downwards.
ACAAAAAAGTTAATGAGGGCAGCAACTTTAGATCAGCACCCCAAGTACTTCCATTCTTTTCTAGCTGATTAAAAGGACTTAGATACGCCAAGCAGACTGCAGTGATGGAGGCTTCGCAGAGAGGGAGAGTGGGCAGAATAAAGTATCCATGTGAGATGAAGCCAAGGGGAAGAGCTAACCCCAGTGTTGTGAGAGGGGAATGGAGACATGAGCCTGGGGCAGCAAGGCAGAGATGGAATAAAGATATGGGATGAACAGATAGGCTGAGAGAGTTGGGGTTGTTCAGCCTGGAGGAGAGAAGGCTCCGGGGAGACCGTATAGCAGCCTTCCAGTACCTGAAGGGGGCCTATAGGAGAGATGGGGAGGGACTCTTTATCAGGGAGCGTGATGATAGGACTACGGGTAATGGTTTCAAACTGAAAGAGGGGAGATTTAGATTGGATATTAGGAAGAAATTCTTTCCTGTGAGGGTGGTGAGGCACTGGAACAGGTTGCCCAGGGAGGTTGTGGCTGCCCCATCCCTGGAGGTGTTCAAGGCCAGGCTGGATGGGACCTGGTCTAGTGGGAGGTGTCCCTGCCCACGGCAGGGGGGTTGGAACTAGATGATCTTTGAGGTCCCTTCCAACCCAAACCATTCTATGATTCTGTGAATATCTGAGGAGAAGCCCCAGTGTGTATATCTAGGATATATATTACTAATCAGACGGGTGTGGGAGAAGTATAACAGGGAGAGGGGAGATTTCACAAAAACTATAGCAACATATGGTTGCTTCAGTCAGTTACCCCTTCCTTATAAACAATAAGGCAAGTAAACAGTGACTTGGTCTGCTCTTCCCTGGCCATTTTTTTTAAGTGTTAGATTTCTGTGGAGATAACATATGTATGATTTATTATTAATACAAAATATCACATTTATGAAAGTTTTCTGCTCCAAAGATAGTTGCAGCTGTGTTGTGAGATAGATTCCCATTTTTTATAGAATACTAAGAAGAATCAGAGAAATAATCAATTATTGCTACATGTTCCACTGTATCAAGAACATTTAGAGAAATCTTAAAGAGGGCAATTTTTTTAAGAGGCCACTAATGTGAAACATCCACTGCAGATCCAAAGAAAGAATATATGAAACATATGGACGTACATTCTAGGAACAGTTTACTTGGTGGTAATAAACTGCCTTTATCTAGAAAGTATTAGAGTAGAGGATCTGTTGAAAGAAAACTCCTGGGCTCCTGGCTAATGAACAGAAGAGAGATAAGCAAAACATAATAATAAAATAGTAAAACACCACCTTACGATGTTTAACGACTGTTGTCATAACTGCTTTCATTCTTTTGTTAGTATTCAGTCTTCCATTTCCCATTCTTAAACACTTAAATATCAGTGGCTCTAATATCTGACAGAAGACAAAACATTTCTTCATTATAAGACAAAGAATAGCTCATCAGCAAAGCACACACCATGCTGAACACCTTCACAAATAGATCTGAGAGGCACAACAGATTGTGCCAATTAAAAGAGTCTCTCAAGCACTTCAAAACACAGATACCTCGGCTGTGTGCTTCATATTAATCCAAGCCTCCTTGAAGATAAAATTTGACAAGAAAGTCCTTCCTTATGGTTCCATATTGCCTTCTCTTTTAACAAAAAACCATCTGAACTGAATGAGAATTAGGATACCATCTATTTAAATATCCACAATACGATTTGCAGTATGTGTAGTCATGATATAACTTACCTGGAGTAAACCATGTCAAATGAAAGGGGGTAAGAGGAAATGCAATTTATAACGTGGACACAATTAAGCACCATTCCCCGTATTAAAATTGCACTTATTTGTCTGATGTGTACACACACCGTAGTGGAGAGGTGGTGAGATCAGCCTTAAAAACATAGCATAGAAAAAGCCAACAAAAAAACCCCACTACCATCTGTACAGTAATGAAAGAACAAAAAGGAGGGGGACATCCTTTTAATTATCATGATTAATCATGTTTATTACAGAAGAAATAAGGGACCAACTACCTCTGTCATGGTAGTAAATCCAAAAGAGTAGTCAGTCCCTGCAGAGCTTACAGTCATACACAAGCCCAGGTAAAGCTCTGGGGAACGTGAGATAAAGCACAACAGAGAGTGTTATGGTGGAGGTAGATCTTAACATGATCTCTCGCCACAATGGCTTTTTGCCTGCTTTCCTAAATAAACAGGCTTGTAGGATCATTCTCTGTGTGTAACTGCATGTGTCAGTGACCATGTCTCTCTTCTTACCCCTGTAACATCACAGGAAGGGTTTGGGTCTGATGAGGGAAAAAAAATTGAGAGATGTCCTCTGCTGAAATTGGTGAGCAGACTTTGATTTGGTCGTCAGTCATTCACAACATCAGAGCAATCTGAATAAATAGCAATGCTCTGCGCCATAACTTACACGCTAGCAAGAGGAAAGAGAGTGAGGAAACATTAGTGTTGTTGAGCCTTTCCAGGTGCCTTAGATTTCCCACTGGGCATGTGCCCCTGCAGTTGTAATCACCGACTATCACTGTGAGTCCTACCTACTTGACAGTAAGAAGCATAGCCTTGTCTTTGAAGTTAAACTAAAGATAGATTCCTTCTTTTTCATGCATAATTAGTATCAGATGACCGAATGCACAGTGGGGGTTCTTGCTATACTTCATGTTATGTTTCAACAGCTAAATATAGCTGTAATACCTCAGAAATACTTAAAAGACGCAGACCAAACAACTCCCCCAGATACAGTAGTAATGCCAGTGGATTTAGGGATTTAGGGATTCCTGTTACTTTCCAGTTCAGTTGCAGTCAGCACCAGTGTGTGCAGCTGCTGCCAGAGCGGGCAGGACTCGGGGCACAGCACAGCCATGCCTGAGCTCTTGGGAAGCAGGGGAAGCCACGAAGCAGCTGAGGTATGCCAGAAGTGTACACTCTTCATAGTCTCTTGTACACTCTTCATAGTCTCTTGGTGCCATCTCCACCTTGTGTTTCATGATTCATGGTTAGGAAGGCAGAGTCAAGGCTATGTAGTGTGATTGCTCACACGTAGGATGAGAAGACAAGTGCCTGGGTGTCTGCCTGTGTGTGCTTAGATCATCCTTTGTCATCACAAATAATTGTACCTTCCAGAGCTGCGTGTGAACACACGAACCCTTGGGGGGTTGAACTTACAGCAAGCAAGGCTGTCCTGAGTTCGTATGTGAAGGACACACGCCACAACTTGTTCTTCGTTTCAGGCGTAGCTCCTTGTCAGGAAAAAATGCTGATCTGGATGCAGTGTTTGTTGTCAGTTCTAAAATCCTCTCTCTCTCACTTGTCGCTTTTTGTTTTAAAGCAACAGCTTCTCCATGTGTGTGTTTACTGGTACTTGCTGCAGTTTCAGGCCACGATTAAATGGGAGGAAAGCAGGACATTGGTACAAAATGCCAGCACTTCATACTGATCGTATCTCTTCCCTCACTCAGAAGAGGCCCGAGTCAGCAGCATCCCAGGTCTGGCAGGGCAGGCAGCCCACATGAGCTGCTTTACAAGCAGAAGGTGAGCTTTCCTGGAGCCATCTTACTGGTCCCTGAATAATATACCTTCCCATGAAAATGTCTGAGCTTTTCCAGTCCATACTTCTCATCTAGAGTGACTTATTGCTGACTAGCTCATCTAGGAGTTCCCAGACTGTGGGGAAACTTGCTGGTGGTCAGTGGTGGGATCACTGGGTTTGGTTCCTCCTTGTTTCCACTGAGAATGCTCTGCATAAAGAAGGATTCAGAGTTGTACAAAAGCTGTGGGAGAGCAAAATGGAAAAATAGGCAAGCTTCTTTCTTCAGAGGTCTAAGGCAGGGAAGAGAAACAGGTGAGAAGACTGAATGGTCCTTGCAGCCCTTCAAAGTAAATTAACAAAAAGAGGAGAAAACCATCCCTTGTGCAGAGCTGCTAGGGGTGCAGGAAGGAACAACCTCCAAGGGAAGAGAAGCTTCCACATGTCAAACCTAGTAATACATTCAAGCAGAAGTGGCCAAGAATCATCATGGTTAGCTGAGTTGATGACCGTATTTAGGTGGGAAAGAGGATGCTGTTCCATGAGAAGGCGAAAAAAGAGATGAGTGATGGGTTGGTCACAAGTAAGCAGTGAAGAAGAGCTGGCAAGAAGGATTAAATACAAATGAAATGGGGAATAAAAGCATCTTGCTGAGAAGGGGAAAACCAGAATATCAGCAGAACGCTTTGTTTTACACTGACTGTCTCTCCGTGGTAGTTCTTTGGTCATTTTGCTGGGATTTCACCTATTCCAAACTAGGTCTCATTACAATAAGAGAAGCCAGCTCCAGTCCAGATCTCTCTCTTGCCTTTAGTAGAGCTGACCTCTTTTCTTTGGTCTTCTTGAACACTGCTTGAAATTTAGGTAAGGTCTACAGAGCTGTACAACAGTAGAATCTAATTTAGACCCAGTATCAGAGAAAAGAGGATGATTGTTTTAATTTTAATTGAATAAAAAATTAAAATTTTGGTGTCATGAAAAGTGGAATGGAGAAACTTCAGAAATCTCAAAAGATACTCCGGTTAAAATTATTCTAATTGATTAAATGGCAACTTTGTCACTTGTAGAGAAAACAATCTGAAATAAGAAGTCTAAAATATAAATCTGAAACAACAGGACAAATGAGTGGTGTGTGTACGTGCCGAAACTGCTTAAATGAATTCTGCAGTAAAGTGCTGGTAGCACAAGTCTAGAGCCCTGTTCTGAACATTTCAGTCCTCTCCTTGGAAATAGCTGTTTCCTTATATAGTGTGAATGAAATATAAAGAAAGACTTTCAAAGCCACTTTACATCTCTGGTAAATGTGGGCCAGTTCCCAGCCCTGAATTATAGGTATATACAGTACGGGAGAATGTGGTTATCAATTTCACTCGTGCGCCACAGGAGAGCTTTTGATCTTTGTGATCAGTCTATCTTGTTAGTGGCTTTTGAGAAAGCAAGAGGAACATGAAGACCGATGCAGTGACCTTTTTCCACTTACCCTGCCTGTTCCAAGCCTGAACAGAATTTAAACCTGGGAGGGGAAAGGCCAAGCTGCTGTTAGGCAACGCAACTCTTCCTGCTCTCCAGAAGTTCTCCTTGTGATTTGCCAGGGCTGGTTGTTTGTTTGCCCTTATGTTGCATTTTAACCTGGTTTCATAAACAAACACAGATTATATCACGTGCTGTGTCCCTGCCTGTCAGCCTTGCCACTCCCTCCTCATCTTTTTAACCCTTTTGCCAATTTTAAACAAATTTAACAGATCCTGAGTTCTGTGAGTAGAGGAGAGAGACTCACTGGTAAAAGCACTGTATTGTGAGCTCAGTCTTTGTGAGGCATCAGAGAACCTCCTTGGGAAGCCACCGATGAAAAGGAAAACCACAGAAAAAAAGGCTTCAGTGGCTGCTGCTGCTGGCAGAAATATCTGTTCTTCTCTCTTCTTCCCTTTTTAAATAAAAATGACTTATCAAAAACATTCAATCATGTGTCCTCAAATGTTACCATGAAACCCTGCAAGTACAACATCTGGAAAGAGAGAGTCTTTTCTGCTGTCAGATTCATGCAACGTGAAAGGCATTTGTCTGTTTCATTACAACCCCATGCTTTCCCAAACGAAAAAAATCTGGGCTGGCCCTTCATGCGGAATAAATTGGAGCAGCTCCACGGAATTCAGTTTGCTGATTCATAGCAGCACAGGCTCCCATCCTTTCTTTTTCTGTACATATGTGGCACCTTCTAAATAATACAACACATTTAGAAATGTGATATTCAAGATTTCAGGGAAGTCTGGTGGCAGTGAGACAGTGTGATTGTTTTTAAATGTGAGTTTGGGTTGCAGTGTTATTAAAGCTGGTTAGCTTACGTAATACGTAATTTGTGATTTAGCTCCCAACATCAGTACATGTTAAATGGATGACAAACATCATTATCCATCTTCTTACCATATTTTCCATATTTTGTTCCATATTGCATTTTAGCGCGCAGTTGCTGGGATTTAGTGTGGAGGAGACTAAACAGACCACTGCTTCTGTTATGTTTTAACATGAAACATCAAATCCAAAGGCTGGGTCCATTGAGCACGACCAAATAATGAGAGCCCTTGATTGTTCACAAGTTTTTCCAATGAAACGTCAAACTTTTCATACTATGAAAATGATCTTCACCAACATAGAGCTTGAAAACACATAAGTATCCAAGAGTATGAAACAGAATTAACATGCACTGGAGCATGTCATGAACATTTCCTCCAGCAAATGAAAAAAGGTAATTGCTGTCTGAATACAAAGCAAGGAGAAAGGTTGGCTCTATTCCTTAGACAATTTAGATTGGCCACTGTTTACTCGCTTAACCCATAAAAACATGCAGCGTATCAGACGGGTGCCATTCAAGGGCTGATGGAGTGCGACCAGCCTCCTGATTGCAGGTACCTCTCATTTCACACTTCCCAAGTCTGTTCAGAAAGAAGGTTCTTGGCTATTATTAGAAGTCCAAAACCTGATGAGTCAGAGCTCCTAGTTAAAGAGGACGTTTGTAAACCACGTTAAGCCCCAGCAATAATTAATACATTTTTGAGCCACATTTTGACTTCAGGCAGAGCTAAGAGGCTTCATTCTTAGCCTAGAGGAAAGAAAGGACATAATTTGGTATGTGGACACGATTTTGCCATATAGAAATCAGACAAGTAAGGAAATAACACTCCTAATGGCTAATGGGAGTGGTTCTGGTTTGTGATTTTGATTTTACAAATCAGTTTTCTAATATTAGAAACTAGCAGTGTGTAGAGACACAGGATGGAAATCTGGGAGAGACCTCCTGAAATATCACATGTAGCTCATTGTCATCACAGGCAACTACTCACAAATCTGTTCAGCCAGGTCTTGCAAATGCTTGAGAATTTTTGCCTCCATCTTCCTCTTGGGAGGCTGATCCTGAAACATGTAGCTCTGATAGTTAAAAAGCTTGGTTTCCCTCTTTTTATTTCCATGCTAGTTTTATTCTCAGAGATCTCTCCACATTTAAGGGGAAGGCTAAATACATTTATCAACAATAATGATATCCTTCCAGTCTTCTTTGTGCTAGGAAAAGTAAGCCATGGTCTTTCAGAGAAGATGTCGTTTTTTCTGGTCATTTTATTACCCCCCTGCAAAAGTTACCCCACTTGAAGCAGCTCCTTTCCACGTATGGAGGAAGAGTGTTGTAAGCAATGTTGAACAGACTCATTTGTGAGCGCACAGGAGGCAGCACTTGCCAGGTCTGGCATCGGGCCTTCGTATCTCAGTGTGGCAGAGGCACCGTGTGTTCATCTCCCAGCCACTTGCCATCGTCTTCTGGGCTGGTGCGTTATCCCGATTATTACAAAAAGTAAGTGCAGCTCCCACCGGTGATGGCACTGTCATCCATCGCGTGTCTTGACATGTTGCGGCCCACATTTTTCTGGCGAGGGGCCACATGGCAAGAACTGGTGACACTGTCATTCCGAGTACCTTGTTGCTACTCCCAGCAACCCTCTGCCTCTGAAGCTGTTGTATCAAACAGCCATTGTCTCAAAAATGAACTCTTTTGAAGGGTCAAAGATCGTTTGTAGGCAACTCCTGCATACTCATCACCTCATTACCAATAATTAGAACATTTACCTTATGTTTTATTACAATTGTTTACCTTTTTCTTTTTTTTTTTTTATTTTAAGAAGATGCAGAAAGTCTTAATATAACACTGACAGGTTTTTTAGCCATATGCTCTATTTACAGACTACATGTCGTACTGCAATTTAAAAAGCAGATTTTATTTTTGGAAAAGACTACGCTAAGCTAACTGTCTAAAGGTGAAATTCGTGCCTGTGGCAGGGACTAAACCAAGGTATATGTCTTAAGTTAGGCACACTAGATATCAGGCCAGAAAAATCTTCTTTGGCACATCCCATAATACTGAAAAGATACAGCCCAACACTAAAGATATGACATCAAGGAGGGTTGTCTGCTTGCCTCCTTGACCCACTGGACTTAGGGTATTCAAATCAAATTGTGCTAATTCTCTTTATAAGACTGTTGTGCTTGCTTAAAACAGATTATTAACTATAAGAAGTCTTTTTTTTTTAATTAATGGTGCTTACTTTACATAATTCACAATTAATATTTTTTGTGTGACAGTTTACCCAAACCGTTATTATGAAGCTTTTGCTAATAGCGATAAGATTCTGTGGGTGCACATTCTTGTTGCTTCTTCACAGTGTAATCAGTAAATATGAGAACATATGTAGCTTGTGTAATTTAATTCAATGAATATTAAGCTGATCATGGTGCTAGCACTCTTCTAGAAATAAACTCACCTTTAATAAGCAGTTGAAAAACAGAAACCATAAACATCAAAAATAGAAGCATTAATCCTGCTGTATAACAAGGTGAATCTCTAAAAGCCATCTGAGATTCCTGCTGAAATGATTCTATTGCATTTGTAATCAGCTGAGAGAAATAATTGCTTTTAGCTTCTCTTCTGTGGAGTATGGATCTGCAGTGGACTATATGGGAAGTCAGAGAGAAACAGCCAGATTAGAGGAAAGGCATAGAGAGGAAATGAAAAATATTCAAAGCTAAATGAAAGTGTGGATCCTTAAGTATCTAGTGTTTCATCTGGCAATAAAAATATGAGGAAGAGGGTAACGAGTCAATCTGCATAAACCGGGAGAACAAAAAGTAATCACAGGTAAAGACAGACTTATGCAAATACAAAGCCTCAAGGACAGAGGACTGGAAAGTGTATGTAGTCAGGGCTATAAAATTAGGAGGAAAATTACATGTAGAAAATAAAGGAATGGTTGCAGGAGTCTTCTGCAGAAACTGTAAAAACCTGAATCCATTGTAGAAATACAGATGCTGCTTCAGAAAGGAGTAATTTGGTGATATAATGGGGGAAAAAAAAACCAAACCAAAACAAATAAAAACACCAATTGCATCAGCTGTTTGGCTTGAAAAGGATGGATAACATCAGAAAGCAAGTCCTAACCTTCCCAAAAAATGTACAGTTCGTACTGAAGGTGCTCAGAAACACAGTAGGAGAGTTGGTGAAATAATTAAAATCTTTTCAACAAAAGAATTCTAGAATGAAGCAGAATATGAAAAACAACAGGTAAAACACATTAGAAGTAGGTTTGTCATTCCCCCCACAATGTGTAGCGATCCTAAGGAATCCTTAGGTCGCTCTGTTCCCACCGCTGGGTCTGGTGAGCCTGTTCTGCCAGGCCTCCGCCGTCCCTCCTGCAGAGGTGAGGAGCAGCCCTGGGGCCGTGGGGACTGTGGCTGGGGTTCAGCACTTTCGCCTCCGCGCTTGTGGAGCTGGGGACAGAGGGACAGGGAGCCAGGAGCAGGGGTGGCAGCTGCCTCAACGTTTGGGTGAGAGTTACAGTACTCAGAATCGCACTCATCGTTCCTGTGTGTATTCTGTGTCATCTTTGCAAGATAACCCCAATCAGAAATTTCTGATATTTAACCACAATCTGGCTCACCGGGAAACTGCACTATAATGAATAAATACAGAAGCAGAGATGCGTGCATAGTTGGAGGTTAAGTAACCCTGGCACGGTTATTCTAGGCATGGGCCATTTTGACTATGGAAGTGCTTCCAGGCAAGCTGAGAAACTTGGTGGTAAAACAAACCAAAAGAAACTAAAAAAAAAATAAAATAAAATAAAAAAAAAATTATCATAAAGGAAAAAAGAGCTTTACAAAACTCTGCGTACAGCTTGAGTGGAGATACAGTGGGGCAGAGGAGGAGAGATGGCTGTCAGTCCCCTCTTTGTGGGCACACATTGTCCAAGAGTTGCGCTCTGCATCCTTCTGGCCAGCAGGGTGAGATTCTCCCCCTCTACTCTGCTCTGGTGAGACCCCACCTGGAGTACTGCATCCAGCTCTGGAGCCCTCAGCACAAGAAGGACACGGACCTGTTGGCATGGGTCCAGCAGAGGGCCACAAAGATGCTCAGAGGGCTGGAGCACCTCTGCTACGAGGACAGGCTGAGAAAGTTGGGGCTGTTCAGCCTGGAGAAGGGAAGGCTCCAGGGAGACCTTATAGCAGCCTTCCAGTACCTAAAGGGGGCCTACAGGAGAGATGGGGAGGGACTTTTGATTATGGACTGTAGTGATAGGACGAGGGGTAATGGTTTTAAACTGAAAGAGGGGAGATTTAGATTGGATATTAGGAAGAAATTCTTTACCATGAGGGTGCTGAGACACTGGCCCAGGTTACCCAGAGAAGCTGTGGCTGCCCCATCCCTGGAGGTGTTCAAGGCCAGGCTGGATGGGGCTTTGAGCAGCCTGGTCTAGTGGGAGGTGTCCCTGCCCAGGGCAGGGGGCTTGGAACTAAATGATCTTTAAGGTCCCTTCCAACCCAAACCATTCTATGATTCTATGATTCTGTGTGCTTGAAGAGAGCCTTCCCCCTCCAGTTCATATATACAGGTATGCCAGGAGCATTGGCATAGAAAAGAGATACAGATGTCAGTGTAAGTAAATGCGAGGCACTTAGGCTAGAGAGAAAAATGTAAAACAAAGGAATCTACCAATATTGGTCCAGTTCCCTAGTTGGAAAAGATTTATTTGGAAGAGTTGTGAGTAAAATTCTAAAACCATGGTCAGGCCTTAACCACGTTGCATAAATTATGGATAGCTGTTCAGTTAAATTATTCTAATATTGTACAGGTGACTTGTAAAGCAAGCTGTGCTATGCAAAGGTTATTGTATGTATTTGAATAAATACAGCAGAAGGAAACCTTCTGGAGGTGTCAGTGACTCCAAAAGGTTAGATGTCTGTTTTCTTTGGCTAAAGAAAAAGGGTTTAAGAGTTGAGTGATACTCGCTTTGTGAGTTGTACTACTTTCTGAAGAAACTAGAAGGGGATAATGCATTGGGCCTTTCGGATTTCTATGAAATACAAAGGAAGAACAAACCAAAGAAAATGTCTGACAAAATCGGGTAAGCTTGTTTTACTTATTTATGCTGTAGTATATGAATGCTAGATAAATGTGAAAAGAAAAAGGCAAAAGCAACTGCCAAATGTTTTTAAAAAGGAGCTAAGAGCATACGTGGAGGAAAATTGACCATAAATGTTATCTCAGAGGAGAAGACCCACTTGGAATAAACATATATATGGCAGTTATGTCTAAAATTTGTTATGTTGCTATTGTTTTGTAAAATGACAGAACATCTGCTCAGTCACAAGGCACCAGTAAAATGCAGCTTTATGCCTAAAGCAATATGTCAGTCCCTAACAAAAATGTATATAATAGGCTAAAAACAAAGGCGCATTGTCTTTCTCAGTTGTAGTAATTTCTGACCTAATAATGATTGAGAAAGGATTTTTTATTTTTGAAAAAAATGAATGGAGGGATTGAGTCATTTATGACTCTTTTCAAGATTAGGCTTTGTACATTATTTGTGTGTAAGCTGGCAAAATGCTTTGTCTCTGCAAATCATGTTTATGTGGCTAAAGCAATTTTTAAAAGGCAACTGCTTATAAGTACCTTGAGGAAAGATCATGCTTAGCTTACAGTTTCTAAATGCAGGATGTAATCAGCCATTTTTGATGGCTGTGAAAACACCAGCAAGTAAGATACGTGTGCTCACATGACAAGTGGACAGAAGTCAGAACTCACCTCAAAGCTGTCTTTTCAGAGAGGAAGAGCTTTGACACTGAATTCTGTCATATAGAAAACTAATTAGCAAATCCCTCAGGAAATAATTATTGTATGGGATTTGTCTCTGAATATTCCAAGCACGCAACTTCTAAGTGGCTTTATTCAAAAAGTGTATGCTTTTAGATATTCATTGTTGTGTTCACTGACCTGAAAAGCCTGAAACGGTGGTGCAAAATATAATTTTAAAACCTATTTTCTGATGAAATGAGTTTATTGTCCTGCAGCTTGGAGTCATCCCCTCAGATATACATGCATATATGGCCCCTCAGAAAATAGCCTAATCAATGAAACGGATTGAAATAGGCACTTTTAGCAAATAGTTTTCATGCAGCTAAACAGTTACTATTTAATTGATGTGTGGAAGTGTTTGACTGGAACATGCCTTCATAAAAAACCATGAGAACAAATTTATATTCTAACACATGTGTGGTCAGAGTGAGAATTAGGGTTAGACTCATTGTAGAAAGCTCAGGGGTTGTGTGTCACGTACTCTTTGAAGCTTCAGAAGTCTTAAGGACTCTTTTATGTCACTGGGAATGCGTGTGCTACATCATCAAGTATTAATAGGGGAGAAAGACAGCAACCATTCTCATATGACTTCTTTCTTCTCTGTAAAACCATACGCCAGCAGAACTTTTTTATTTGTAATGTCACTTAAGGTTGGCACCTTTGCTGGAACAAATAAAACGCATGAAGATAGTCATCTGTATCTGACTCAGAGCTGAATAGTAATATGTGATTTTTACCTTTCAGCTGAATCACATACAGATACTAAAGCTTTCCCACAGAAAGACTGTATAGTTTCTCAAAAACCCCTTAGAGGGTTATGAACCTGATCCAAAGCATATTGCGGTTGGGGAAATTCCTGATTTGAGTCAGTTTTCAGTTGGGCTGTACAAATCTTATTGATCTATTTATATAACCTTTTCATGAGTTAAAAAAGCATTGTCTTTTAGATGTGCAAAAACTTGAGGACTTAATTTTTAAGCTGTTAAGATTCCAGTATTTCCTGGAATCTTAAGCAGCAGCTATCTTCTGCTTTGTGAAGGTAAAGGTGCAAGCTCCAGTGCCCAGCCTGAAATCCATTGCAATTGTTCAACCAAGCATCAATTCTCAGCATAAAGACACTGCACTCCCAGGCTGGAACTGTTGTACAGAGTTGCCAGAGATGGCTGGATGGCATTATGCATCATCAGGCAGGGTATAAGTCAGCAAAATAAGGCTTGTTTAAGAGTGGTTTGTAAGCAATAATAGAAGTGACATTACTGACTCCAATCTCTGATCTCCACTGAGAATATGGGCAAGGGACTGTGTCTCTCTCTACAACCATCTGTGGGGAAGCTGAAAGTTTTAGGGGTTGGTGGCAGCAGCCACCATTGTGGCTTGTTCAGGCTTTTTGGCAGATCACGGCTGTCTCTTCAGAGGCCTTGAGCCTTTATATGACCTCCAGCTCCTGTTAGACACCTCGCAGTCCCCTTAGCCTCAAACCATTAAGGGCATTCCCTTTACACACCCGTCTTCTGGACCTAGCAGAGCTTAATAAAAAGTGAAGGTTAATGTCTTTCATTATGATCTTCTAAAGCTCCACCATCCTAGTCCATCCTGAAGCAGTCTGCGCTATTTCAGTGCAGTGACAGGCCTTCAAGAAAGTTTTCTATGATTTGTGGAAAAGGGAGATGGAGAAATTGCTGGCGTACACTTTGCTGTCACTCTAAAACAGTGATCTCACTAAAGTCGTGTGGCGGTGGCCAAAGGACATGCATTCCTTCAAAATCTGGAAAAGAGAAGGGTGCTAGATCACAAATCACTATGCAGTGGTGACGTAGACTTCTCAACAGGGCTGCACGGTGTGGGGGGAGCTCCTCACTAATGTGGCTACAGTATTTCATCTCCCAGAATGGGTTTATTTATAGATAAACCATTATATCTGCACAAAGTTGGGCTCTGGTTTATCATTCTGGGTGAATGGTAGCCACAGATAGAAAATTCTTTGCTGGAGAAGTCATTGGAAAAGGTTGGGAAAGGGTGTACAAGGTGAAAAAGTTTGGTAGGTTGCACCTGGGTTGACTTTAAGTTGTAATTTTGAGCATGTATATATGGGTTCTGTGTAATGTGATGGCCCTCTCTCCTGGAAGGCCAAGAAAGAGCTGGGTAAATCTTCATTATTATGGACATGAGATGCAGATCGGGGCTACGGCTCATCGCTTTTTGTAATGAAGGCACTAAGAACCCAGAAATTCGTAAAATGCTGCAGTGCACCATGTTGAACAGCTGAGCTTGTTTCTTGGTCTTCGTCCAAGAAGGTGGTTTGCATTTGGTTCAAGTATTTAGTTGCCTTGAGCCAGAGGTCAGGATTCAGCCATGAGCGCTGAATGAAATCAAATTTTTTAAAAGAAGGAGTACCTTAACAGGCAGCAGACATTTCTGCTTTGACTGGCAAACAGTCATTATTAAGTTTTGCATCTGTTCTGTTCACCGCTTAGCCATTTCTTTTCATTCTGAAGGATTATAACTAAGAATGAATGAGTCTTCTCTAATATGGTCAGGACACAATAAATCTGTGAAAGCACTGAGTTATCCTTCTCCCTCATAGACAAATTTTTCCAGTTGTTTGACAAAATGTTCTTTTGTAATGCCGTGACATCAGTCTTTACGCCCATGAATAACAAGGCTCAACATTAAGCAACTTGTTTATAAAAAACAGTCGTGCGGTAACAATTAGGCAGCGTTCACTGTGCTTCCCCACTAGAGTCCATACCCTCTCCTCCCACTTGCTGATCTTCCCACTGCAGTGAGAAGCTATTTGTGTCTTCAGAGTGAGCAAACAGATCTTCTTGGTGAGAGGGTGAAAAATTTCCTGAGTTCTACCATGTAGAAGTTGGCATCTGTTGTTCTGTAGAACAGGATCTCTGCCGCACTGATCCAAGCATTTGTCAGCCCCAGAGTGGAGGGGGGCAGCTCACAGTATCTCAAGAAGAAGGAGACTATCAAACAAAGCTTCCCACTCCAGAGAAATTGCTGCATCCATTGTCATCCTTTCAACCCAGTTAATACAGTTGTATTAGCCCCGTGCTCCAGTTCCTCCCCCAGCTCCCAGCCCACCTCCTTTTTAGTGTGAAATGTTTGAATCTTCAAAGTAGCTACATTTCAAAATACATTTTGCTCAGTACCAAGAATTATCACAGTCCTCTGGGATAAAACAGATCACAAAGCCTGAAACAGATCTACAGTACTTTGAGGGGAAGGTACTTGTAATGAAGTGTTGGATAGATCCTGAATCTGACCGGCTTTGAGAAGCATTACAAAGTCTTTCGATTTGGTTAAAATATTTTCACATAACTAGAATAACAGGTCCTAATCGTGCCTTGTCATACCATACCAGCAGAACTAACACGAACAAGGTTTTCATAACTCCAAAAAAGAGACAAACAAGCCGCTACCTTTCAAACCAATGTTTATATGCGTTGTAGGTTGAGTTTCAGCTACGTGATAGAAGTGATCAGAAATACTGTCACGGCTATTTCCATCACTTCAAAGCCAAATCAACACCCCCCAATGTAATTTTCCAACAAGATTCAGAAAATAAATTGTTAGTCGCTCACAAAATGAGGATGGGAAGTATGGGGGAATGGTAAATTGATAGTAACCGGGGAAACTTAGCCAGGTTTTAATAAAATCCACTCTGAGTCAGGGTATTTCCCTGTCACTGAGCTGTAGGAGAAGCTGAGCTGTTGGGATTTCTCTCTGCAGAAGCTGTCCCGCCTTCTTTAATACTCTGAAGCGTCCTTTGCACAAGCAACCACACATACGAGCTGTTGAGGGGAGCGTGGCCACCAAGGAACGTGGAGCACCTTGGTTCTGAAATGTTGTACAAAATGGCACAGCTCCAACAGGAGAGGTGTTGTGTAGCTAAGGGTAGAGGTGCTGCTCTCAGGCATGGAGGGCAGGTTCAAGTTTCTCCTGAATCATCCTTCCTTGACGAATGCCTTATAACAGAATGTATTAGGCTAAGCCAGTTACTTCATTTCTTCCCAAATAGTGCTGCTTTTGTTGTTCCCCGGATAGGCTGGGTTTAGATTCCCTGAAAATTAAATGTTATTTCTCTTTTTTTGTAACTACCAGTGAACTGAAAAATCATTTATTCCCACAGCGCTAATAGTAGGCAACCGTTCATGGTGACAGAAGGAAGGAGAAAAAGTTATGTAAAGATCAAAAAGACAAGTTTGGTGAATAAATATGTTGTTATAGAAGGTGTGACCGAGTATGACACATTTAGATTTATTTTAGAAAAGGCTTTCTTATTCTATACTTAGGCCAAGAAATATATTTCAAGTGAAATTTAATGAACAACTTGGTTTTAGTAGAGGCATCTTAAACTACACCATCTTCAAAATCATATCCAGGGGCCAAGGTTTCCAAGTGACCAAGCCCATAATGAAGAGTAGCAAATACCCTCAACTCTTCAAAGGTTGTGAAGTATATTGGGATCTTCAATTGTAAATAACCCAAAATAAGTACTCAGACAGCTGGCAGATTGTACCATCATTAACCAGTGATTTGCCAGAGGAAAAGCTGCAGGACCAGAGCTCACTGTGATGATATTGGTAGATTGGTGTTTTCGATGACAAGTTTGATGATAAGTGTCCCTGGTCATCTGTGGTGGAGAAAATTCGATGGTATAGTCTGTTATTCCAAAATATTTGGATGTCACTTCCAGAAACAACCTCCAACTTGAGGAGCTGTACTTGAAAGTGAATGGAGAAAGTGCTTGTTGCTTTATAAACCCAGCTTGGTCACCAGAGGTAGGAACTGTGTAAACATATTCTGACCGTTGTTGGTTTTTTGCTTCTTCCATTTTAGCTGGATGCTGAGAAGGCAAAATTAAAACTGGAAAGATGGGCTTCCCGAGATGCTGGCAGTGGGGGTGGAAGAAGTGAAGAGGTGGAGTCAAGCGGAGATTGTGATGATGAGGATGGCTGTCAAGGATCCGGCGACAGGATTCACACAGCAGGTAAATGCACTTTCTATAGGCACATACAGAGTTTAGAAATTCATAAATGTCGCAATTAGGTGGACAGACCTAAGACTTGCGCTGCCTGAATTACTGTCAAAATCCTACTAAATTCAAAGGATTTGAATCTTAATCTGTGAAGAGCTACAGTAAAAATAGACTGATACAGACAGTAACCCAATATAATTTAACACTTGGCATGCAGATAAAAGGCTTAAATTTAGAGTGAATAATATCTTCAATGAAATCTAGATCACAAAATACTGGAAGAGTCTTACTAGATAATGTGAGCTCTTCAAATAAATACAAAATGAATGTCCTTATAGACTGTGCTAAGTGTTAACATAAATATTTATTTGTTGCATAATGATACTAAAGGATGATCCAAACAGAGTTGGCTGAAAGTGTATATTCTTGAAAAAACACATGAACTATTGTTTTTTTCCTAGTGGTGAGCCGCTGGTTCAAAAAAATTTCTTGCTAGTCTCAAATATGCATTCTGCAATATTTATTCATGAAATTACTTGGATAATATGTCATCAGATATAGAATCAGCGTCAGAATCTAACTTAACTTCTACCAAAATACTGGCAATTTAATATGTAGCTAGGTCCTTGTTATAGTAAGTCAATAAGAAGCAAGATATTTCTAAATGCTTGATATTATACATTTATCTTATCTGGAAGTTCTGATTCATTTCAGCTCATCAAAATGTAAATGCTTTAATTACCATAGTGTGTGTAAATATGATGTGGTTTGGATGTGCAAGTAGATGAAAAACAGGTATAATAGTGTTGAAAAATAATGCTCATTAAGATGGCTGGAACTCAGGTAAGTTTTAAACTGCTGCTTCATTCTGCTGAGATAAACAATTGCCTCTTCCTTGTCCCTTTACCACTAAGTGGAGGGTGGGAAAAGGTACCCTATATTCAAGTAAGACTTTCAAACAAGCTGTGGTTAGTCTGTGGTCAAGACTTCCGTTGTTCCTATTATGAATATTTGATCAGGAAAACTGAGCTTAAACATGTACTTTGAAATGTGTACAAAATGTTAGATTTAGTTTGCAGTTCCAGGTTATAAATACCTGAAATTTAATTTGCTTTGATGAGCTGTATGATCAAGATACATGAGGTATTATCCCATAGGGACAGCATTTTTTTAAATTATTAAGAAATTGCAACTAACAGATGAAGTAGAGATTTTCATCATCTACTCAACAATGTTTTTGAACAGAAGAACTTTGATACAGTGTTATTTTAAAGCTATCTACTTAATTTTTTTATTGTTGAATATAGCAATGAAAAGATTTCTAGATGTTTTGGGCCTTGGGGATTTGTGAGGGTCATACTTTAGTATGCTTTCCTCTCTATGTGGAATAATACAAACAAAACCCAGGTGCTAACTACTCTTCAATAAACAATTAAACTATTAATACACCGTTTTGGGAGGATGCGTATGCATGCTTACACGGGACAATGGCAGATTTCAGGTGTTCAAAAATAAAAACTTGAATACTTTCAAGACTTGACTTACAGCTGGCTTTAATAATGGAAAACTACTTAATGTCTTTTTTTCCCTTTTTTTGCAATCTATTTAGTTCAAATATTTTATGCTGATATCATCCTGGATTTAAAAGAATTATATTTATATAACTAGCTGTTTCCGAATATAGTAGGGTTTATATCCAATTAAAAAGGTAATTACAATTAATTTCAGAGAATGGTATTGAGTAAGAATAAGTATTTCATTGTGTGACAACAGTAACACTCTTTCATAATTAGCTTTAAAATATTGTACCGTATACGAGCCACTAGCAGTAAATCTGTTTTGCATATCTGGATACAATTAAGAGATAAAATGCAGTAATCTCATTATAGAGCTTCTTTGCTTTAATCGAATGTTAAAGGAATAAACAAACATCAGATTAGTTGAATTTCCTCTTGCTGCATGTCTGTAAGATGGTGTTTCTAATTGCCCAGCCTGTGAATGTGTTATATTTCCTCAACTTAAAACCTGTCAAGAGCATCTATCCATTGTTTTGTAGAAGTGGAACATGACAACATTCCCTGTTTCTGGCTTGCTTGAAGTTCACAGTGAATTGAGACGTGAATGGAAGCTAAAGCTAAATCCCAAATAAAACCCTGATTTGAATCTTAGTAAAGTCAATGGGAATATTCTTACTGGACGAGGCATAAATGATAGCTATAAAATGCCACCGATCTCATCAGTGCATGTTGTAGCACGGAGTCATACAGTAGAACAAAAGGAATAAAAAGGGAATAGAAGCCTTTCAAAACACAGATATTTTGGCAAAGCAGTCATGCTTTTAACAACAGGCCCATAGAAAAGAGAGGAAAGGATTTCAATTTCAACCTCTAAAATGCTGAATTCAGAATGTAGTAAAAATGTACTGCACCTGTCATTTATTTGAAACCTATATGAAAATGATATTTACAATTTATGTGCTGAGAGCATTGCAAAAGACTCAAATTGCTTTTAAATAGTTTCTGAAAACCTACTGAATACTCATTCCTTTCCATCTTCTGCGAAAAAATAATTACCTTTTCATTAACAATAAATTGCCAGGAGTTGCATCAATATCTAGGTTACCACCTTCAAAACATTTCTGTTTGTAACTCTTCAAAGATCTCCCTGGACAGGGTATGCTGCCATCTCCCCTATTTGCTTTTCCAAACTGGTGACAGGGGGCCTGGCTCCGGGGTTTTAGATTTTAGTGTGTACCGGGTTGGTGAACACAGGAGTGATTCTGTGCTTGTATATTCCAGATAGCTCCATTGTACTTATCCTTTTCCCCAATATTTCTTTGGACTGGGCAGTGCTGTCTGGATATTTCCGTTCGTCTTGCATTGGGTAGTTAAATCCTGTCCTTTTGTCACCTTCTAGCCTTTGAGAATCATTTCTGCATATCAGTTAATCATTTGATTTTATGTCTTCAATTAAGATACACGGCTATCTATTATTTAGTGCTGGTTTTTTGTTTACTTTTGTTACAAGTCTTTGCTTATCAAATTCATTTTTATCTGAAAAGATAGCCACTTACTCCTTTATCATAATGGGCTTAATTACCTTTTCCGTATCATGTGGATTTATCCAAATGATTTCATATGAACAAGATAAACAAATTCTCAGGAAACCAGCATTCTCTTAGGAAATTATGTGTGGTAGAAGATACTTTAAAATGTCATATTCTCACAGGCCTTACCAATTACCACAAGTATCTCTTCTTGGGGAAAGCTGTGGAAACAGCCCTGTTTCTCAAGCAGACCCATGTGTTATTTGTTGGCAAGTACCAACTTTTTAATGACAACATCTGCTAATCATCTTTGAACAAAGCTTTGTTAGGAGGGATTTAAGAAGAGGAAAGCAAGCCACATAAATCTTTAGCGTGGATGGGGAAGTTGCTCTGCGATTTGTGCTGCAGGTTTGTGGGCAGAAGGGTAAAGAAGCATCTCGGTCTGACCCTCGCTAAGTGCTGCGTGCTCACCTAAGCATGGTCTTACATGAACCTCAATCACAAAATGAGTCCGCTGATGTAAGTACTGATTCTTAAACCCTTACTGGACTGTGGAGGGAGGCGTGGGGGGTGGAGAAGAGCAGGATCGAGCTGTGGGAATATTTAGTAGGAGAGGGATTAGCATCCTGCCATTCATGAAAAGACAGAACAGCAACAGATTTGCATTGTGTCTTGCCTCTCTGCTGTTCAGAGAAAAGGAAAAATGTTTCAGGCTGTTCAGTGAAATGTGGGAAGGAAGTTAGTGGAGGGGATTTCCCATTCCCAGCTGTGCTGCACAGCTGTATGTTGTGATGAGGCCCCACCCAAGCAGTGACAACCAACATTAGACCTCTGTTCAGGGAAATCATCAAGTGATTAGCCACTAAAAGTTTAGAGGAAATGTTTAGACCACAGGCAGGGACCTGGGTTTAGTGCAAGCCCAAAGTCACCTATATAGAGCTCTAGGCTGTGTGGAATTTGGGGGCATTGTGTTGAAGAAAGGTGGTGCTGACACCACCTCTTGACGTGGGTCGGTATGTATACACACCTGTCTGTGGATGGGAAGGACACAGGTATTCCTGGGCTCACTCACCAGCTCGCTCACTCTTCGTTATATGAAGCTGTATGTTTTGCATAGCCAATGTAAGACCGAAATTAATCCAAGCTTCTTTCTAGAGGAGCCTGATAGAACATCGTGCAAAGTCATAGGGAATGTAACTAGTGCTGGACTACAGCTGTCCTCTTGCTGACATGGCAGACAAACGGCACAGGTTAAGGAAAACATCTATTTTAGCCTATCCTTGGGCCTGTCCTCTGAACAGAATAGACAAAGCCAAAATATCTGGTGTACATGCAGTCTTTGCACCATATTCACCCCTCTGTAGGTATAATTTATATATGGGTCAAAAAAATTCAGCCCTCAGATGGGGCATGTATTAACCCCAGTCCTTCTGACACGCCTTGAAACTTTAGATCGCTGGGAAAGAGAGACAGGGATTTTATCTTTCCCCTGGCTGGCTGCCTGATCCACACAGAGATGGGCTTCCGCTTTGTCCCTGTCCCAAAAGCAGTGGGTTTCCATGGAATAACAAAAATTGCCTGAGCAGTGCTGGCCCTTAGGTGCAGTAGATTTTAAACAATACTTTAAAATCAGATCTGTTGGTGCAGGCATTCAATAAACAGACACATCCTGTGACATCCCAGCCAGACTTTGAACATGACTGTATGTCAAATGTGCTTTATTGCTGTGATTTTTGCCCAATCCTTATCTAATCCCAATATTATATTAAACTAATTCTGTACTTCTTTCTAATTCTTCCATGAAGCTCCCTCCCTTTAATAAGAACGTTCTGATTTCAGACATTTCTCTCAGTTGAATATCTGCTTATTGTCACGTTTCAGTGCCCACGTGGGATCCTATAACAAATTTAGTTTGTTAGCACATTCAGATGACATGATTCCAACCTTTGGCTTTCTTCTTGGCTGTTTAGACACTCCACAGCTTCAGTGCATCTTTCTGCTGCAGACAGAATATCAGAAGAGATTATCCTGGCTGTAGATTTCTTCATCAGGGCATATGAGAAGGATATTTTTTTGCCCCAGAATGCCTTTATAAGTGCAGACAAGTAAATTTTCTTTTTTTCTTAATGTCTTCTGTCTGATCTGTATCTGTTCTCAACAGCTATGGAAAGTTAATGTATTTTTCTCACTGCTCATGAAGATTTTCTTTATCAGTTTTTACTTTTTGGATATCAAGATTCTTTTATCCTTTATTATGCTATCATTTCTCCGGCTTGTCTATCTTTTCTAGGCGTTGATATTAGTGTATGAGCTGTCATTTTAATCATACTTCATTTCCATTCACCATGTTACAGGATGCACTTACACTTGTATTTATCCAAATATGTAATTGTACAGCTGCTGATTTTGTAATTATTAGTACAAAACATCAATATTCTGAGATCATAACATCTGCTGGCAGTCAGCCACGCTCATCAACTTCTCATTGCCACACGTCTTCACTTTCCTCACAGATGATCTTAGCTCGCAGGAATACTGCATTTTCAGTGTCTTCCATCTTCCTGCCTAGAGAAACCTCTCCATCATGCCTCATCCCCACCCCACCGCCTTGCATGGCCATTTTTCTACATCCTTTGTTGCACAAGACATTTTATCTCCAGCTCTGTTTTTAGAGACCCTATAAATTCCGTTATTGCCCTTAGTGTAAATGCCTCATCCCATCCACAAAACAGCACAGTAACAATTTAAGCCCTAATATAAGGTCGTTTTTTAAGAAAACTCAGTGGTTTCAAAGCTTTATATTTGTCATTTGGGGTGGTAAATAGAAGTGAGCCTCTGCCAAAAGAAGCATAAGCAAACCCTGCCGGCAGCCCTTCTGCACCTGGGGAGAGGAGGGTGCTGGTTCCACAGCTGCGAATTTCTGGCTTTGGCTTCTGTTGTAGAGATGCGGTTTGGGAAGAGACATGGGAGGAAAGAAAACCAAAGAAACCTACATAATCGGGGTGAAAAGTACAGAATTTGATTAGTGCTAACTGAACTCGATAGGATCTGATCTTGAGATGAGTTACTTTGGACTCGTGGTGGTGTCACGCTGTTATCTCATAGGCACACTTTGCTAAGCATTTCTCTGGGTGACAGTGGCATTTCCTGCAGCCTCTCTTCTGTGTAAATGGGATCAGAAGATGGCTGAGAGGGGGCTTCTGAGAAGGGGATAGGAAGAGAGAGCATTGCAGGGGGAGGAAGGAAAGAAAGAAAGAAAGAAAAACGCTTCCCCACATCTCTAACCTTGATTAAATCTATTTTATAATCTACCGACATAGGGATAAGGTATTATGTGTCATTTTTGTGTCCTTCATTGCACAGTATAACATAAGCTGAAATGCATATGAGAAGAAGAGTATAATCATTCCTAATCCTTCCTCAACCTCAGCATTTACATGACAGTTTGAGGTGTAAAGGAGAGGGATTTCAGTTCCTTCAGATTTTCACTCCCAGACCTGAGGTGAGAGAGTTCCCAGCACCACCAGCGCTCCTGCCTGGATCCATACAAGGCAGGAGTTTTTGCCAAGTTGTATAAATGACTTTCTGCGTGACCAGATAAACACGTCCCCGGGAGGAATTTCTCCTGATGCTAATGAGAACACTAGCTAGAGGAACAACAGACGGAGTGCCAGCTCTGTGACTCTCTGAACAACTTTGGTACTATCTTTGGTACCTTCAAAGAGGTAAAAAGGTAATTGGGGAAATGTAATTTTACCATTTCACCAGAGAAATGTAAATTACAGCACATTTTTGATTATTTTAGCCCTGTTTAGACAAAATTAAAAGGCAAAAGCGTTTTAGTTGCTTAGGGTATAAAGCCTTCCAATGTGCTGTTCCATAATTAAACATTGGAGAGATCAAGATAAAGACATTTGGGGCTTAACTGTTTGCAGTAGTTCTGCATAAGCCGTCATCAGAGACCGCATTGTAGATCACTGAAGGGTAACATGCTTTTTACCAACTTTCTAGTAAAAATATTACCAGTAATCTGTATCCTTTGAAAGCACTTATTGCAGCAGAACAATTGTTACTAACTTGTCAGTAATATTTTATCTAGTTACTTTCCACAGGAGCAACTTCATGTGTACATATATTTCTGAGATGTGTTTTGAAAACAGCCCTAAACTGAAAACTCATTGATCTGATTTTCCAATGGATTCCCACTCACCAGCATTTCCCATATGTTTTAATAAAATGGACTTTCTTAAAACAAATATCACAAAGCTGAAGGGCCCCAAACAGGAATGACAGAGTCGGAGCACAAAGAGCATGAATGAATGGAGGCAATTTGGTATGTGGTGGCTAAAACTATGAGAAAGGAAAGCTTCTAAGAAAAATCACCTTACTAAACACACGAAGTAGAACCTACTTCTTGCTTCAGGCCAAGAGCAGATACTTTGACCCGAGGCTCATAATGCCTACTTCTGTGAAAGTCATTTGCAAGTATCAGGCTGGTACCCAGAGTTTAGAGGCCAAGCTAAATGGAGAGTAAAACCACTCCTCCTCAAGTAACTCTCATGAGCTGTGTGATTTAGATCCTTCTGACAAGAAATTCACTTAAGAGCTGTAATATCTCTGTCATGCCAAGTGGTGATAGGATAAATGTGAAGGCTAAGGCAATTTGCCCCCAGAACGCCATAAAGCCAAAATTAATTAAGAGGAGTTAACAATGGAAGGTCCTTCAAATTACTTCAAAATAGATAACTCGTATAACTTAATGGAAGCTCAGTTTAAAATGCTAATGCCATTACGCTGCAAGTTATTGAAACAATCCTGCAAGCCTAAGGAAAATGTTCACCTGTGAGTGAGTCTTCATGCCACACAAGGGAACGCTTGCCTGGTCACAGCAAAGTGGTGGTGGTGCTGCTGGGCCGTGTGCGGCACCGCTCCGTACCTTCCTCCTCCTCTTGAGCCCTCACCTGCTCACCAGTGAAAGCAGCAGGAGAGTGAGAAACTAAATAGAACAAATTCCTGTGCCTTTTATAACCCACACTGGTTTGAAGCATTTGCTGTGCTACTTTATTTTAGGGGTTTAGTAGTATCCAGAGCTCTAGCTGTGAGGAGCAGCGTGTTTGCACGTGGGGATATCTGGAGGATAAAAACCATGTTCCTCCAAGGACAGATGATAGTAAAAGCAAACTTAGGACCTTGTTTATTCCAAAGGCAAATTATTCCAGATTAATTAAGGTAAGGTTATGAATTACTGCAACCTTAAAGGCTCTAAGAAACCCTCTGTCATGTCTCATTGCATACAACAAGTGAAAGGCAGGTAGCGCAGCTGTTTGGCAGTGGAGGTGGAAGCAAAAGTCATTGACAAATAAAAATCCAGTTTCTCTTTCTCCCTGCTGCCACCTTCCCTTGTTTTATGATTCATGAGGAAAGTGTAAGCGGTCGCTGTTCTTTTAAAGGAGACAAAGAATTGTTTGGGTTTGTTTTCTCTCCCTCCCTCCCTCTCTTGAACCAATATTTCTTGGGGGTTTTTTGTCTTTGCTTTTAGGGAGAAAATGCCTTGAGTACACCAGGTACTCATTTTGAGGTTTTCTATTCCTTGATTGTCCATTTTAAGGTATAATAATACTCCTTAAACGAGTGCTACTGTGCCTGAAGCCAACAAATATGCCATCAGAATGTATCAGCTGAGAAATTTAGGATCAAAACAATATCCTGAAAGAAAGCGCAGTTTAGTGTTACAGTAACAGAGAGCACGGTACAAATGCTCTGTGTTCTATGCTCGATTTACTACAAGAAGAACAGAACTCCAGGCTGAAGTGTGTGACACATCAACAGGATCATGAATTTATAGGGATAGATCTGGCTGCCTTGAGATCAAGGTACTTAGAATAACTTAAACCAGCTGATGATCTTGCACATAGTTAAATACCTTCCTCAAGAAGAGTTCAAAGAGTAGGTACATTATTCCTCAGCAGATGATTTTGCGTCTGATTTATCCCACAGTGTTTCCTGTCTACTGGATTTTAAGAGTGTTTATTTCTGTCCGTCAATCCTGAAGGCAGCTAAGTAATATTTCCCTGAAATGTAAAACTTTCCAGGATGGACAGCTGACAACTTTCAGAGGCATTTTGGGGTGTTGTCCACATTCAAGGAAGCTGTAATGCCATCTGCTAGCCCCAAACTCAGGAATTGGATATGATTTGCAGAACAGTGAAGTTAGAAACCTTTTTGTTCCTGTGTGACGTGCTGGAGTGTGGAGTGTGAATCTGTGCAAACAGGGTGAAGTCTCTAAATTACGGATTACTAAGAGTCGTCTTCATAGTTCTCAGTGATGGAAAAGTCACAGGATCCTACAGCACCTCTACTAATATCATTTTTAATCTGGTTTCCTCCATTTGCCTCAATTAATTACCCCTCATGTATAGTTGTATCAGAAGCTTTTCTTTTCCTGAGTTACATCTCTATTCCTAGTGCAGGTTCCTCGATATCACAATCAGAAAATGTTTTCTTTCCTTGTCTTCCCGTCTTTTAGGGTTTAAACAGATTTTTCTAGCATTCTTTAGGCTGTCTTCTTTAATCGGTCTCTCAGCCCCCCTATTGTGCTTGTTCTTCTGTGAACGTCTAATAGTTTGTCAAGCCAAATGTGAATTATTTCTGAAATAAAATACCATAAAGAACCAAGCAAACTTTGAATATGGCTTAATGATATTTTGAAATTAAGAGAATTTTTTGAATTTTTTTTATTTCTTGATGTATCTTGTGTCAGATTAGACTTTGTTCATCTTCTAAATAAACACTTCTGCCAAGTTTGCAAATTAGTCTTTGTTTCAGCAAGATTTAAGTCCATTTCCTATTTTAATGCTTTCTGAAAGGATGCAGGTTCTTGATGTAGATAGGATCTACATGAGCAAACCTACCTTGCACAAGTGACCCACCTGGGTAGCAGCTTTCCCCAGAAGGGGCTGAGACCCAGTTGCCTGGTGCTGTTTAGAAGAAGTATAATTAGCATTTTGGAAGAGGTGAAAGCAGCAACTGTATGTGCTGGTGGGCAGACATCTACTTTTGAGTAAGCAGATAGCATGACTTCTGGCACTGTGCAGATCATAAACTCTCATCTGAAGTCCAGATGAAGCATGAATGTTAAACAGTGATGATCCAGGTAACATACAAGGGTAATAACTGCTCTTTCAAACTTCATTTAGTTTGTTTAGTTGTAAAAATCATTAAACATTCTCAAAAATCTCAGATTTAGCCCGTTTACCGTTGAATTGTTGTCCACAGTTAACAGTTAGTTCAAAAAGATAAGCAGGACTAGATCAGTATGGGCAATGAAAAACGCTTGGAGTCGCTGAAGTAGGTACATTGAAATCAATTGATGAGAGGGGTGAAATTTCACGTTGTTCATGCCTGAGGCTTAGCCATTATTTGCACAGAGAACCTCAGGAATTCTCAGCTTTCAAAACTGTTTGCTGTTCATCTCAAATTAAAGAGATTAAAGAGAATTTGGCATTGCAGTATTGAAACTGCCAAGTAATAAATCATCATCTGATATTTATAGCCCCAAATTAAGACTGGTGACTCGGACACATTGCTGACCATTTAGTAGTGAAGCCCTAATAATCCAATCTGGAGCAGTAGGGAAAGGAATAGCGTTCTGATGTGAAGTCAGACAAGTAATTTCCTATTTAAAATTTGATTAGATAAAATCTTTTGAACATGTGCTTGTAAAGGAACAGCCTGTTTAAATATGTATACTGCTGCAGCACATGCTGTACGCTGTTACGACTAAAGCCAGCACAAAGAACATTTGCAGTAACCTGAACGTGCTGGGAGAGGCATAGTGCCCAGGGCGAAACTATATCAGGATAAATCTCTTGCACAATGGAAACATTAGAGCTGATGGGGGAAATGCAGTTTTCATCCTATTAAAAAAAATTAAAAAAAAAAAAAAACCAAAAAAAAACACACCAAAAACCCAACCACAAACTTATTTTTGTATTGAAAAGGTATCATTTCCCAAACCAGAAACATTTGGTAACATATGCAATTGGAAGAACATTAATTTGAGGTGATATTTTTGTAGGCTTTTAATACAAAAGGAAAAACACAGGTTCAAGCTGGAATATTTTGCCATCTGCAAAAAAACTTAAGAGTTGTTGAAGCCATCTAGTAAGCTTGATATTCTCAGCCAGCGAGTTCTTGATTTAAAGGCATTGTATTACAGCAGTCAGGAGAAGGAATAAAGGCCAGAAAAACCAAGATGGGGGAGTCTGGCCTAATTCTGACCCCAGTAATCAACACTGGGAGTTTTGCTTTTGACTTAATAACAGTTTGAGCCAACAAATGAAGGGTTACATTCTGCTGCCCTCATCCATGCTGCACAGGACCGTATCCCATAGCCGTGATGCTTGTGCCGAAGAGGCTGCCTGCAGAGTTACTGCTCAGGCTGAACTGCAGCGATGAGCCTGGCCTGTGCCAAAACACAGAAAATGACATTGTTTCAGGTTAAAGAACAGTGACACTGTCTTTTTCTCATATCCTAATTTATCTAATTTACAGAGGTCATGGCAGCATTTCAAAATCAGCTATTGATAATAAAGCATGCTGTCAAAACTGGGATACAGTCCCATTTCAAGGTAAAGTACAGAATCCCATTACAACAGCTTAGTACGGTTGTAGCCAAGCTGGAACATTTTATCACTCGTCATAAAAAGTACTTGCAGAATACTCCTGGGAATCGAAATATTCACATTATGTTCACACATTGAAAAAAATTATTCTTTTTGAAAGTGATCAACTACTCATGTTCACTGGAAGTTAGTTTTTCTCTTTTTATCTTCATGGACCTCTTCATTTTATTCTTGAAGCCCTGGGGACTATATTTTTTTTTTTTTTTTTCAGTCCGTGGTGTGAACGTGTACCAAGCGGTCTGGGAAATATCTGCTGTATTTGTGTTCATTCCACTGGCCTTAGGTGGGGGAATTTTCCCTGCGATTTTCTTGTCTTACCCCTGAGGGTGTGTTTTCTGCTGTATCCTTCCTCCCCTTGCCAGGCACAAGAACACATCTCCATTCAGTTCTCCCAGCAGGACCTGGTTGTTGGGGTTCAAGGCAGGGATGCTACTGCCTGCCACGGCTCTCCCCCAGCATCATCTGTGCAGCATCACCACCATCCTTGTGGGTTTCATTAGAGCCCCCCAAGCTATGAACTGAAGCATGAAACCAGGCAAGGTGCTGCCGCCTGGGTTTTGCTTTCACAAAGCCAAAGTAAAACTCTGAGCATCAACAGAGGCTCCTAGTCATGAGTCTTGGAATTGCATTCACTTCCTATTTGGAGGCTTTTCTTGCAGCTGCAGAGCAACTCTTTGATTGGCACTATCACATCTTTATATGTTTTTCCCATCAGACGAGGATGTGTGTGGCATTGCCCTGTAAGATAAGCCAGACAGCTTTTTGAGAATGTCACCTATTGAAGTCCAGACATGGCGTCCACAGATTCAGTAGTTGTACGTGGAAGAACCCTCTACTTCACTCTCTGTCTCTCTCTCAAACACGCACACACAAACCCCCCTAAACACTCACTGGTATATGTTGTTCCCTGTGGCCTCCTGATCCCGTGGGCTTGGGAATGTGAGTGTTTCCTGCTTAGGTCCTTTAGTACCTAGAGGGTATTCCTGCCCTGGTGAGCAGCATGTGAGATTCCACTGAAAAAGGGTCTGAGTGTGAATCTCCTGTTCCCAGTGAATCTGTGGGATATCCAGCCCTACTCAGCTGAGAGCAAAGTAAGCCGTTTTAAGGCTTTGACTCACTTGACATAAACTCCGCTTGGATATTATGAACTGGAAAGAGCTTAATAAAAAAAACCCCACTTTAATCATATTCCAAGGTCCTGTGACATCTCAACAGATCCTTGACAGCTTGTCAGTAAATGAAAAAGATGCATGACACTAATGGGGATACAACAGTGGTTCAGCATCATACCCGAATGCAGCACCAGGAAATGCCCAGTGGGAGTCTCCCCATTAATCCAAAAAAACCTGAGTAATTGATGTCCATCCGTGAGACCAAAAAAACCACAATCTTTTTGATTTAATGCAGAAGCCTAGGTACTGTCAGCTGAACTTCCTGCTTTAAAATCAGTTTGCACACTCTTTGTCAAGCAAGTTTGCATAATCTGTGTCACAACAAAAATTGGAAGTATGTTGTATCAAAGAAGATTTGAAATTAATTTTTTAAACTGCAGATAAATCATAAACTTATTTTTGCAAACTATATGAAAATATATTGCAAACTATAAAGAAGTCTGCTCAGAAGCAAATACACAACCACAGAAAATATTTTTATATCTGTATAAATGCACTGAAACCCCATCAATCTGCAGAATACATTAAAAGAAGGTTTTGTAAGAAATAAGCAAATTATAAATTCCTAGAGTGACAATTTTCTTCCACAGATTATGCAAACATTATGCACGCTTCAAGTAAACTTGCATTTTATTAAAAATGTAACTCATGATAAAATAGATGTAACATTTGAATAGCAATTTAGAATTTATATTATTCTTACCTTATAAAATGATACTGAAAAAATGAATTGAGCTAACACAAGTGTATTCAATATGCATGAAATTTCTATTTAGTCTGTAAAATGCAGAGCGGAGAGATAGTGGCCATTTCCCAATACTGTAATTACTGTGTCACCATTTGTAAAGCATTTATGTAAAGTACAGTACTTCTGACTAACCATGTACAAACTCTCTGCATCTCGTTAAAAATCAGATCATTGATTTCAAATCCTTTACATTGTGCTGATATTGATGAGTGCAATGTAATCCATCACTACTTTTATTTTATATAACCAAACACAATCCCGTACTTCTGTATGTGTTCTTTTTAGGCAGATTTATGTATTATACATACTACCTTAATAGTGTCATTATTAAAGGGCAGCAGACTATTATAAAGAAGAAATTCTTCTTTATTTGTTCTCTTGTGCTACAAAGAGGGTTTAAACACTGGCACGGGTATGTCTTTACTTAAAGGTTCTTTCTCCTTTTTTGCAGATGTGTGCATTGATTTTGATGGAGATTATTTTTCCCTTTGCTATATTTCCCTGAAAGAGCCTTAATGTTAAATCTTTGTGATGATCCCTACTATTCCATACTGGTCACAGCTGTTTGAAACTCGATAAATGCTAACAAGTCCAGAAAGTAAATAGTCAAAACAAAAATTCTTCCCTAGCGGGCATTCAGGTTCTCTGTTCTTTCATTTTATTTGTGTATCACACATCTCATTGATTTCTGAGATTTGGGATGTGGTCATAAATTAACTGGCAGACAGAAGGCTTTCCCTTGCTGATCTCTTCCTTGAGAGCAGCCTCTTCCATTTGCGGGAGCAGGCCACGAGTTCGCGCCCTTTTCTGAGCTGCAAGGCACATCCCAGTGTGGATGTTGTACTGCAGCTCCTCAGGCAAAAAGACAACTGGGAGGTGTCTTATCAATGCTTATAAATACTTAAAGGGCGGGTGTCAGGATGATGGGGCCAGGCTCTTTTCAGTGGTGCCCAGTAACAGGACAAGAGGTAACAGGCACAAACTTGAGCATAGGAAGTTCCATCTCAACATGAGGAGGAACTTCTTTCCTTTGAGGGTGGCAGAGCCCTGGCACAGGCTGCCCAGAGAGGTGGTGGAGTCTCCATCTCTGGAGACATTCAAACCCCGCCTGGATGCGTTCCTGTGCAGCCTGCTCTGGGTGACCCTGCTCTGGCAGGTGGTTGGACTAGATGTTCTCCAGAGGTCCCTTCCAACCCCTGTCATTCTATCATTCTGTCTGCCAGCAGAATGTTTGTGAGGGCAAGGGGTAAGTGCTGTGAGGAAGAGTTGGCAAGATCAGAGACCCAGGGCTTGTTGGCGCGCATGCCCTTGGCAGGCAGATGGGAGCTCCCTCTCCCTGTACTCTGGTCCATGTTAGCGTGGCATCAGTGATCCTGAACTAGTAGAGCTTAGCCCTCATCATGGCTTAACAGCTTGCGGTCCCAGGCGTATTAAGCCCCGGTGACGTATGTTTGAGTTGGTATGGAGCATGGCAGAGTAAGCTCCCAACTGCCGGCAACAGTGTGTCTCTCTACCTTGCGCTTGCAAAATAAGCAGATGCGTAATCTGTTTTCTCCTGGGGTCTCATATAATTCACCGTTATCGTAAATGTGTTCTACGTAGACTACATTAACACTGCTGTCTTAGGATGTAAGGCTTTTGTTCTTGGAAGGTGTTAAGATATTATGAGCTTAAGGAGATTTGTCCTGAAAAGAAGTCACGAGAAAATTGCCCAGCGTTAATGCCTTAAAATGCCCATCATCAAATGCATGACTGCTAAACTCTCAGGCAGTATGTGGTAACGTAATAATTGATGAATCTGTGGGAAGCTCACACCTTTTTCTTTAATGTACCACATTAATACTCTTTTTTTGAATTCTTCACTAGGCTAAGGTAGTGCATGTGTCACTCAGTGCTAAGGAAAACGAGTTGGTTTACATTGTAGATAAATTTAATTTGATTATTGCCTTATTTTAATTGTATACTTTTTAGGAAAAAATACACAAATATGATGAAATTAAATGACTACAGTTTAATAATACAGTACACCAAGAGTGATATTTTGTTTGGCTTATTTATTAGAGTTGAAGGCTTGAATACTATAACTGATCAAACCAAAAGTATTGTTTCAAGACGAACAACAGGATTCATTTCCCAAAAATCCAAATTGTGCATATAAATTAACAAAGCCTCTACATGAGAATTGGTCTGATACTTTTAATCATATTTAACTGGTAAACCAGCTGTACGTACAGTAAACCAGCTACATGGCTGCAATTGCCTTTTTTCCTGTTGCATCTAATAGCTTGTGAAATAACGTTAGGAGAAAATCTCAGGAAGTGGGGAGATGCATGTGGTTAGGGCTTTCTTGGGGGCTTCAGTTTTGACAGTTTCTTGCGGGAGAAAATGATTTCATCTGTTGGCTAGGACCAGATGTGTGAGCACATGTGGATTAATGGCACTGACAATGGTTAGATTTTGAATACTGTCTGAAACTATCAAGGATTTAATATTGTAGAGGGTATATTTCTATTTAATTAAATAACTCACCTTTAAGCTGACTAATAAGAGTTTCAGATTAGCTCCTTAGAGTAGCTGGAGGTATTAAACACCTCAGGCATTTTTTCAATCCCCAGAGTAGTTCTAATTCAGTGTGAAACGGTTCCCAAACAGTGATACAAAGGGGTTGTATTCTCTCCAGCACCAGATAAACATGGAGCCCCAGACCCCACGATCCTTCCAAACCAACGTTCTCCTTCACCTGTCAACTAGTAAGACTCCCGCAGAGAACTCCCACAGACATCGTTTCTTATAATTTCTCATGGAAATTGGTGAGAAATACTAATAATGAGAAAAAAATTTTGCGAAGTTCTCTTCTTTTTCAAAACCGAATCTTCCCTTTATTACAGTCAGTCAAAAAATTCCAGACTCTTCATATGCCAAGATGTTAAGGTAACTCCACAGGATCTGTCATCTGAGTTAACATCAGCTAAGTACCTGCCTTTAGTATTTTCATCTTTTGAATATGCATTAAAAAAATCACACAAGTTTTCAGTACAGTGGTATATTAGAAAAAAATTAATTGCTGTATATAATGAAGAACATACATTGGTATTATGTGCTCTATTACAACAAAATTATCCCCAACTTTAAATAATACGTATTTTCAAATTTAAAACAGGTCAGCTTTGAAGATGAACAGACGTGGCCCCTTGCCAAAAGAACAATCAGATCTTCTGTTGCAGAATATATAGGAAATCATAACAAACTTAATTACCTGCACCACTGCTAAAGGCCCTTCATATCTTAGCATTCTTGAGATTTAGCAGATTGTATCACGTTTTCCTGATTAACGATTCTGACTGAGAAATGAAACAGTCAGACTTACTGAAATTAAAAAAAAAAACACCAAAGATTCCATCTTAAAAGAAGACAATATGTGAAAAGCCTCATTTTTAAACAGTGTAATGGCTTACAATGAATGTTTAAACTTCAGTGTATTTTCTCAAACTGTATGAATACTGTTTGGGCCATGTGAGTAAATATCAGCATAGTTTTAATTTTTTCAGATCTCTCCTCTCCAGCTTTTCCTGGAGGTCAGTTATCTCAGCCTGAGATGATTATTTAATTGTTATTGTTATTATTATTATTTCTTTTTAAGTTTTTCTCACAGGAAACTTAGTACAATGATCCCTTTTCACAATTTCTAGATACCAAGAATCCATGCAGTATTCAAAATCCCTTATTTTTCTCTGTGTCATATGAATATGTCTTAAGATCTCAGAAGTCTCAAATCTAATTTTTCTCTGAGGGAGGTGAGAGGAAAGGCCAGGTGCCGGAGCAGGTTCCCTTGGTAGAAGACCCTCCCGGTCAGAGCTGAGGGAAGGGGACAGGACAGCGTTCTCTGCAGAGCACAGGGACCTGGGGAGAGCAGCTGAACACTTCAGCGGGAAAGGCTCTTCTTCTGGCTGTGAAATGTAACCCCCAACTTTTGCTTTCTGTTTCTTTATTAACATTGCCTTAGTATTGCTTATGAGTATTAAAGTTAAGTACTGATTTTCTGGCCCTATCTCAGAAGCTGTCAGTGCCTTATGATTCAGATATTGTCATTTTTTATAGGGCAGAGAAGAATGTATTCAACGGGGGCTTGGGGTGGGAATAAAATCACGTCCCTTTACTGCTCGTGCAGCTTCAGTGGTTCACAGCCTCATGCCCCCTGAAAGCTCCGCTCCTGCTTCTTTCAGCCCCCTTTAGCGTCCTTCTCTGAGCTTCCCTGTGCTGCAGCTCTGTGCGTTGCTGCCTTGCCATGGCTTATGCTCCTTGGCCTGACTGACACCCGCTTTCATTAGACACTCTTTCCTGGAAGTGCCGCAGCCTGATCACACATAGCACCGTATTTCATCACGGTAACTCTATTTAAGCCTAATTCTCTACTAATTCTTTGCAAGCCTTCAGTGCCAATCAGAAATATCTTTCCAACATCCTCCAGACACCATCCTCTCCCTTGGTTTGAGAGGTTCCAGTTTCTAAAACCTGGCAGTATGTGATCAACCAAGGAAATCCCTCACCCGCCCTCGGTGCCAGCTCCTCCGTTTCAGACCCAGCTGGCTCTCACTGCAGCACAACGTGCCAAGGCCAAAGGCAGAGCATGGTCAGAAGTGACTGATTAGGGCAGGAGCTCTAAGCTCCTTGTTAGGCTTGCTAACAATAACAGTGCTCAGGGTCATTTTCTTTATGTGGTAGTAATTTAAGATGAGAAGAGAAATAACATCTCATTAGTGCTGAGAGAGCACACGGTGCTAATCTTTATCGTGGTGCATGTGCCCAGCATGTGGCTCACAGGGAGAGCAAGGACTGTGCTTGGGCATTTGCCTTCCGAAGGCTTTAACCCCGAAAAGCTAAAGCAAATACTTGGTTAGATCTCCCTCCTTCACAGTTAGGGCTATTCGTATGATTAATTTTTGCTGATTTGTTGGATCTGGAGCAGATAAGAACAAGTTTTGTTCCTTCTGAGCTTTCTTTTGCATCATACCAGATCTTCATAGTGTTTCCTTCTGTTGCAGCGAGAGCATCGCAGGTAGTTTTCCCCGGTGCCTGCCTGTAGAGCTCCCTGCCTCTGGGGAGCGATTGTATGCAAGGGACTGATTCTCCTGCCACTTACTCTGATCTGAGCTGGGAGAGGTGACGGACAGGGAGACGGGGACGGTTTTTTGCTCTAAGGAAGCAGTCAGACTCAGGCACTGATAACTCTAAGGCAAGTCCTGTGTTCGGTCTGCTACCCAGTGTGATGTGGCGTCTGGTGATGTCCCATCAGAAATCAGGTTATCCTTCCAAATCACCCGCTTTTCTAATCAAGTGGCGTTCCGAGGAGTGCATCTTACAGCTTCTCGTTCAGCTGCAGCTCTGGCCCTAGTCCCGGCTGTGGCCGGCCTTTTGTCGGTGCACGTGTGCTCACACGTATGTGCACGCACACCCCCTGCACGCCCAGCCATCCTGCATCCTGTTCATGTGGGATCCCGTTTAATCTCCTCCTTTCGCTCCTCTTCAGCATGTGCTTATCAGCTGAACCAATGTCTGTTTGCTTTCCCAGCTGCATGTTACAGGCTGGGGTTACTCTAACTTTAAAAAGTAACACTTGTTTAATTAAAAGGAGTTTCCAAACTGTCACTGGAGTGTCAGTAACTGGAATCATCCTGCCCCTTATTTCCTTTCTTCTCTTGTCTCTAAAACACCTAACACCAACCAAGATGAAAATTAGCAGTAATAAGCCTATGAAAGAAAAAAGGAATAGGTAAAGAGAAAAGCAGCACTTACAGGTATGTCAGCCCCAGACAATGAGCTGCAGTATAACAACCCACCTGAAAAAAACTAAACGCAGAAGTCCTCCCCCCTTCATTTGCCATCATATTCATAAGTTTCAAGTGTCATATTTATTGCGCTGTCATATTTGAATTTGTATTTTTAATATTGAGAAAACTATCATAAAACCTACTGCAATACTTAAATATTGCTATGAGAGTGAAAAATTGATTTTTCCATAAAAGTAGATTCTGGAGTGGAATTATGGCCCTGGTGAAAACATACTCCATTTCAGCATGCTTTAAGGTGTGCTTCTTGGATAGCGTGCTAGTATTATACCCAGTCATATTGTCTGCAGGCACTGGACACAATCCTCCGGTTGTGCAGAAATTAGATAAGGAATAATTCTTTTGTATAATAGTATCCCTTGTGTAGTCTTCTGTGCAATACAATGAAATTAATTCGGCTTCTCTCCATAGAGCTTATCTTCTGTCCCAGCATTAGAGTGTATTTCTCCTGCATTTTACCTGGGCAACAAATATTTTCTTACTTCGTTTGTGTTCAAAAGTCCAGCATTGGTAATTTACAGAGCAACTTTGATCCCAGAGTCAGCCCATAACTCCATGTATATTTTTGCAACATGCGGCGTTCAGATTATGTTGAACAGGAAAAAATAAATATGTCCCAAAGCAAGGTAATGTGCAGATGGTGTGGTGTGAGGGTGGTTATACCACCTGCGCTAGGGTACATCACTCAGGAGCTAGCACCCCCGTCTTTATGAGAGCTTCTGTGCGTAACTTAGGTTATTTACAATGTTGTTGACCTCTAATTTGAATACCCTATTACTCATGAAACTGTAAGTTCTTTTTGTGTGTATCTTTCTAAATATAAATTACCATTTGACCTTTTCTTTGGAGATTCTTGACTGCTGTTAAGGCCTGAATGAAAAGAGAAGAATCTCTGCTGCTTACTTCAACCTGAAAAACTCATTGTCCAGTGCTGGAAATTTAATTCACCTTTCCCCTACTTGCAGAAAATATCTTTAGACCTTTGCTGGCACAGTTTGTCTACAGAAGCATTTAGCAGTGTGGTCTGTCTAGTGATCTGGCCTTCTTCAAAACTTTTTAAAACAAATCAATCTGATGGTTTTCTACCCTTATTCCCCTACAGATACTTTCTGCTCTCAGCCAGAGTTTGCTATAGACTTTGATGTAGTCACAGTTAGACCTGAAATTTTGTACTGTTTTGGTTTTCCATCAGAGCCTTTACCATGAATTACTGGTTTTCGTGAATTGCTGTCTTCTAATGCTTCTCACAGGCAGAACATGTGACATTGGCCCATTCCCATATATATTTCCTACTACAACATTTTGGTCTCTCTCTCCAGTTACATGTATTCACTGGCATAATCGCAAAGTTGAGGGACTGTATAGCAGTGTACTGAACAGTATAGCAGCTCCTCTTCTGCTTTACTCTTCTCTTTTTATATATACAGCTGAAGAACATTTTTGCCATGGACTTTCATATCTTTCGCTGAGCCTTGGGTTGGCTTTTGATATCACACACTCTACCCTTATACTCTTTGGTCACTGCAATCTACTTAACCACCCCCTTCTCCATTCTTTGCCAGTGCCCTGCTTATTTCTAATGTTCAGCTGGGGTGATCTTTATTCCTGGGTTCTACCAGAGGCTCCCGAGTGACACCGGGCTGACCATGAGCAGAGCCACAGTCACCTCACGTGAATTTTGTGCTGATAAACCCATACTGCAAGGTACTCGCATCTTATGCTTTTGGGAGCTTAAAACATAGAGGCTGATTTTTGCTTTTTTAGCGTCTCTCACTAGGGGAGCTTCTTATTAGGCCCAGGTGGCACCAGCAGCCCTTGATTGCCTTGAACAGCCTCCCTGGGGCCACCCTCCCATCCCCTCCAGCTGTGGGCCCAGGGGCCCCATTTAAGCTCCAGCCCAGGCCTTCAGCAGCTGTTGGAGCTGTGTTGGAGTTGGTGCTGTTGCTGGATGATTTGGCTTTCCTGGTTTCACCCCAGAACTGACTTGTTTCCTTGCCTTTGCCTGATGATCACTGGCTCATTGATGGGATGTGCTGCTATCATTGCCCTGCTCTGCTCGCCTGGCTCCAGTGCTGTGGGACCACACCATGAGGGTGAGCTCGCTGCCTTTCTCTGGCTGCCAAGGGTGGGGGGGAAGCATAAGAAACTTGTGCTTACTCCAAAAAGTAGTCCTGCTTCTCAGATGTGTGCAATAATGAGGAAATACAGTGTAATACTTAGAGCTTTGTGGAGGAGAGATCCTTGAGATCTCTTTAATAGAAACAGGTAAATCCACTAGGGCATGGGGCACCCGGGGAAGGAGTCTGTTTTACTTGCGCAGAGCACTTCATTTTGGTAACTCCCAAATGCACTGTTACAGCTCTAACTCTGCTATGTTTTATACCTATAGCTATCCTGAGTTTTGAGATGAAAGGTCATTTTGAACAGAAAATGTTCTTTCTTTTTTTTTTTTTTAGGCAAAAAAACTTACCAAGGTGCTTGTGACTAGCACTTCCACTTAATCAGTTGGGTTTCACTTTGCTTTTCAGTTGGCTTCGACTGAGCCCCTGCCATTCCGCTTTCAATCTTTCTGAGGACTGTATGCCTGTGGCATGTTCTTTCATCGCAGTGGATTTCAGTAGAGATATACCTTGATCATGCAGGACTTGCCATCAATCTAACAGTTCTCCTGGTAGAAGCTAAAGAGGAGCCGAGTGCTGCAGTGGGCCATATAAATGTAGCGTAGCTGACAGTAAACAATGACAGTCCCTCTTCTTGGCACCACAAAACAGCAAATATTGTCAATCTTTTCTCCATTGTATCTGAAAGGTTCTGTGATTCATGTGTGTTCCAGATACTCAATGCAAAGCACCTGGCCTGGTGCAACTTGGGTGTGTGTCAGCCTTTCCCTTGAGGAGTGTTTTGGCAGCCCAGCTCTCACAGTATCCAGTGAGTGGGTGACTGTGGCCTCGTGGCTGTGGGTAGGCAGTGTAGGTGTGCTACAAAAGGCTTGGCGTGCCAGCAAAGAACTGTGTAGCTCCAAGTATATCACAGAATTTAGGATGTTATTGGAGAGTTTTAAAGGTGGGAGCGAGCTGAAGTGCATTTGGCTTCCCTAGTAAATCTGCACTTGTGTGCTGGATGGCCCATTTTCAAAGTCCTCTCCTGATATTTGTGGTATTTCCTTCCAAACAAACACAATTTTGTATTACTTGGATAGTCTTCACTAGCCCACCTACTTGCATGGTATCCATTACGGCTGTATTGGAGCTCCTTGGTCTTTCATCTGTTTTTCCTCATTATGCCCCCAAGACTTGTTCTTTTAATTTTACTGCTGGAGAACTGGAATAGACAGTCAATGGGAAATAGTCCAGCCGTTCTCCACGAGTTATGGTTTGCATTGGTTTTAAGTGAGTCTCTTTAAAATATAATTAAGAGCTTTATTGTTCCTTGATTAATATGCTGCTCTGTTTATAGTATAATGCCACGTTATCCGTATTGTTCCTCAGCCATTTTACAAATATTTCTATGCTGTGTTTGTTTTGGCAACTGCTGCCAGATGTTGACTATGTGAACTCTTTCCAGCTTTTTGAAAGCTGCAATGCTGTTCTGTCTAGAAGATGCATCCATGCCAGGGTCCTGTGATGTCAGGAACTGCATCGTGACCTGGGAGACCTGGCCTTCCCTCCAGGCGTGTCAGGCTGAAATGATGGGGAGCAGAAAGGGGGTCAGAGCACAGGGTTTAGATTTGCCCTGTCATCTCCCAGCTCCAGGATCAGCAATGCAGCCTGGGTCTCCTGATCCCTGTCTGCCATCTCAATGTGCTGCTGGTTACTGAAGGTTTTTTATTGAGGGGAAGCCAACACAGGAGGGAAGGTGATAAAGGGGGAGCAGAATGACCAGCTGTACTCACTTCAGAGTCTGATAGTCCCCACAAACCTGGGAAGGTGAATGAGGAACTTAAGTGTCTCAGTCTTGTGGAGCTCCAGGTGGAGAGGAGCCTTACAGGAAATCTGTGTGACCTAGCCTGCCATGCCCACCTCCGCACAGCGTGATTCTATGATTCACAGAATTAAATGCTTTAGAAACCCAAAGGAGCAGCAGGACAGCATCATGTTTTCAGTGTTGTGTGAATGCGTATGCATTAGTTTGAACTCCACAAAGTAAACTTCCATGGAAATACGTGTTTTAGGCCAAGTTTTTGAGTGACGTACATTGGCAGGGCTTGTACAACCAGATACAAATCTAGTCCAGGCCTTGTAGTTTAAGGTATATGTTAGACATATGACTATGTGCTTCTGAAGCTTCTGCGGGGAAACAACTGGTTTGTGTTGCATTCTGCGGTTTACATAATCTTGTTTGGTGCTCTGTGTGCCAGCTCCATGTCAGGAGCTTCATCCTCCTTAGTACTGTGTGAAGAATAGCTTCCCTCTGGAAAAAGGAAGGGGAAAAACAAACAAGCAGTGACTTAACTTCTTCTATAGATTTTTTTTTTTTTTTCTTTTTCTGTAGACCTTTTGCTCTGAGCTTCAAGACAAAGAATCTATCATACTGCTTTCTGTTTAGATCTGGTCATAGGAAAACTGTCTGTAAAGTCTGAAATGGGGCTACTGCAAGTATTGATACCCTTCATGGACTCTGACATCTTTTAAATGACCTGTCTAGTGCAGATAGGAAATTTGAGGCTGCCAGGCAAAACAAATGGAATATAAACGACAGTGTCCCTTCCAGTCATCTGCACTTCCATGGAGTAGCCATCACTCTTGGGGTTTCAAGGCATAAACTGACCACAAAGAAGTGTTAGCGCACACCATCCATCCCTTGGCTCTCTGACACTAAATTAAACACTTTATCCCTTGCAGTGTTTCTCCCTTCCTACTGCTTCTAGTAACTAACATTAACTAAGAGTAAATGAAGACATCTCCTGCAGCGCGTTCATTTGGGATAGGCTTTTCCACTGGATGTAACATTAGAAAATATAATTTGATTGCTGCCAATTAACAGACTAGCCATGCCCCTGGTAGTTACAGGGATTAGCAGTCTTTATTCTGCATCATTTGAGATCTTTATATTGCTGACAGGCTACAACATAGAAGACCAGATAGCCTATTTCTGTGCTGCGAAGCACTTTCGAGTTACAAGATCATTGTGCTGCTGAAATCAGTATGTAAAATACATCATCTAAGGTTTTTCAGGCCATAATTCAGTGAGCAAATACCATAACCCTCATTTTATTAGAGCAAAAAAACCTGATTAACAGACATTCTGCAACACGCCCAAAGGGATTGGAAACCATCTCAACAGCAAATTTGGATTCCACAGCCAACTGTGCAGACCATGGTAGCTCAAGGTTAAGTCTATGGCCCCTGTAGGCAATTGCAAATGCTGAAATCCACTGGGGTGCCCCCATGCCTGGAAGTCTTCCTCCAGAGGGTTGTGTAGAGGCACTTCCCTCTCCCATTCCCAAAAGCAGAGTGGCCCAAGTCTGTGCTTTTTATCTGCCCTGTTCAGTCTTTCACTTCACCCATGTGTCAGCCCTGCTCACTGAATGTCTGCACGAAGGCCCAGCCGCAGCGGTGGGAGTGAGGGTGGGAGGCAGAGCCAAGGAGCTGTGTGGTTCACTAGGAATTACTGCAGTTGGATTTTGTCCTGTCCATGGTAAAGTGAGACTTCTGGCACCTGCAATGCCTGAAGCTCTGTCCCTCCAAGTGCTCTTTCCTTTATGCCCATCC
This sequence comes from Fratercula arctica, assembly GCA_947846985.1. Taxonomy (NCBI): domain Eukaryota; kingdom Metazoa; phylum Chordata; class Aves; order Charadriiformes; family Alcidae; genus Fratercula; species Fratercula arctica. The sequence goes on along the minus strand of CANTUZ010000006.1, from coordinate 27,641,661 downwards.
CGGTCCTCTTTGGGTTTTATATTGCTAACTTCTCATGTTTTTTGTCTAAGTCAAGCTAACATTAATAAACCCCAGTTTTTTCCTTTCCTGCAGTGGTTTAAAAAACAAAAACCTCAGCACAAAATCAACCTAAAATAATCTTATCTTTGTAACATTGGAAGCAATGTTACATTACTTAAGGGTCCTTTAAAGAACAGACTAAACAAATCACCATTTCCTTTATATGCACCCTTCAATTACATTATACATAGCCCGTCTTTTTTTCTAGCAGTCCCTGTTTTTGTTGTTGTTGTTTTTAAAGATTTCCTCTTAAGCATGTTTAAACAGGTTGTGGTCTAGGTTTTGGCATTGCCGTGAGCCCCACATGTGACATTACACGTACTCTACACAGATTTTGGAGCAGATACAAGGCAAATTGGCTGAACTAGGGGCTGATCTCTGTCCTGGTCAGACACCCAAGGAACACCTTCCCTCAGGCTGCAAGGGGGAAAACTCTCTTCACCTGCAGGTGTTGGGAGGAAAGTGGATGCCTCAAAATACTGGAGGAATTATCTTCAGATAATTCATGACAGCTGAGTCTGACAGTGAATGGGATGTCCTGTGCCTTCTTCCCAGCCTCACTACATCAGCCTGTGGCATGGGGTCTTGTTGAAGGTATGTTCTCCAGAGCAGAACTGGTTGTGTACAGACCTCTGTAAAGTAATCACTTTGGAAGGGGTAGGGAGAGGAAGCTGTGGCGATTTGTAATACCCAGATGGCAACGATTTGTGTGTATCCCCTTCTTTGACTTGCTAGCTATTTTTCTTACAGAGCTCGTGAGATCTGAATAGAGAAAAAGGATGCCCAACCATTTTTTCAGTGTGCTCCTAGTTTGCATATGCTGCACATTGCCTTCAAAATTAAGTGCATTCATTTGCAATATTTCTGTTCCTTAATTAGGTTTACCGATTGCTAATGTGAAGAAATGTGTTCTTTGGTTTTGAGGATAGTTTATGAAAACAGCCTGGGCAATAGATCTTTGCATGCAGGCTGGTTCATGGCATTTCTTTTTGGACTCAGCTTCTCTGAAGTAACAGGGCTAAAACTGTAATATATATTATTTTTTCCAGATATTGGATAACTTCTGGCATCTGAAGGAAGGTTCTTTTTTTTAATATAATAATTAATTGACATCAGAGAGATATGGAGATAATGCAAGTGTTGTATATGCCTGTCTTTTTTCATTGTTGCTGTTCTTTTTTCACTGAAACAAACTCTATGAAGCCAGTTCCAAAAGATACACTAATTTTAATCATCAGTAAAAGCTCACTCTAGAGACTCAGTTTAAGAAGTAATGATTTTATCAGATATGAATAGACATTACTGATTTGGGAAGATACTGTATCAGCAAAGCTAGACTTTTCTCTTAAGGCTAGCATTGTACAGGAAGTCATGTAACAACAGAGATACTGGTTGGTGTTTGGGAAAAGGTTTTAATTCCTGTTTTCAAAGTATTTTGACGCTACTTGTACTTGTTACTATTTTGGGACTTCATCAGTTTATTTTAAGCATCTGTGGATATGTTATGGCTTCTTTTGCTTCCTTCTAAAGTACGTTTGTCCTCGTGCTTGGCTTATGGTGCAGGGTTTTTTTCTGGGGGTTGTGTCAACTCAGGAATGTAAGTGACTCTGTGATGGATGCTGTGGCCAAGGCTTGTATGTGCAACTAATCAGGACCTGTTTCCTTATCACTGACTCTGGCAGCAAAGGAGGCTGCTTTTTCCTTGCCTCTGCAAGCTCTTCTTGGCAGTCACAGTCGCTGAGAGCAAGTGGAGATTGCTGATGTGTTCCAGGCTCAGGCTGCAGCCTACATTTCTAGCCAGAGACAAGACAGGCAACTCTGCTGATTCAGAAGAAACACAGTTAATGTCAGAAAGCCTGAAGAGAAAAAGACTGAACTCAAAGCACAAATCAGAGAGTAGTAGCCAACACTGTTGGTCTCTTACTCTTACAAATTCCTAAATGCAAAACCTCCAGGGCACCCCTTTATGATGGGATGGTTAGTACCAGCCTTGTTAGAAGCTGTGATATTTCTCATTGTGATTAGGATGTAATGATATCATGAATATCAGCATAAATGAAATGCCACAGTGGGATGCTGGTATACTCTTAGCCAGAGCGTGAGTGAAGCGGGTGACATCTCTGTCTGAGACCCTGCAGTTGCCAGGGGGCTTGTGGTCTCCACCGTGGAGGAGGAGGTCTAAGAACCTGTGAATGAGAAGGATGCTGGATCTCTAGCCAGTTTCTCTGTTAAATTGGTGCTACCCTTTTGGAATAAACTATTCCAATAGATTAAAAATACAGGACTCTGTAATGGTCAAGAAACTTCTTAACAGTGTGGGCTCAGAGCAAGCTGCTGACTAGCCAGCCTAGGCTATCCTTTTAGGTCTGAAAATGGTTCTGGCACTATCAATGAAAAGTTATTTAGAGAGTTGTTCTTTCTTTGTTTTCAAGATGCATTTTCTATTAATTAGGGTCAGGGAATGTGTCTGATCACATCCTTGTGCCAATTGAATTAAACTACCAGCAAACCAAGGACACTTTCATTTGGGTTGGAAGTCCTCATACGTAGTGCTGGGAGAAAGTGTGGAAGCCCCAGCAGTGATGAGACTGTGGTGTCAATATGCAATGGTAGGCGAGAGGAAGGCCATCCTCTAACTGAGAAACAAAGATCCTATTGACTTTATTTCCTGATTACCAGGAGAGGAGTGAAATTCATCCTGCAGGGTAACTTGTCTATGTTCCTAACAAAGCCAGATAAACAAATACTGCTACTATTCTTACAAGATGTGCCTAAAGGAGAGAGGAAAAGCTCCGCTGTATAGGAATGATTTTGAGGGCAACACATACAGCTATTGGAAGAGGATTGTTCTAGTGCATTGACCAGAGGCAAAACCATGTCTCGTTCTACCAGTGCTTAAATTCTGAGTGCTGGAAAGGGGTTTGACAGAAACAGATTATACCTCCGTGGTCACCGTCATGACTTTCCTTCTTTAGTTCCTTGTACTAAAGAAATTCAGTTATCACCTAAGAAAACATTTTTTCTTACTAGCTCAGTTCTATTAGCTGAAGTTATACATTATAATGTGTCTTGGTCTGAGTCTGGTTTCTAAGGCATTAAGTTACTTCCTATAATTTAACTCTTTAAATACTGTCAAATATCCAGCAGATGTTATCAGGCAAAAGGAAAAAAAAATGTTATCAGAATCAGGGCCAGTATGACAAGGATGCTTTATATGAATTTTAAGCTAGTGGAAAAGAACGATTGCTGTGATGTTCTGTATTGAGTTGGGTTTTCTTCACGGTGGGTTTTCAATCTGCAAACCGTATCAGGGAGAACCAAATGTGTGACTGTGACCCCGGCTCCCCACGTGAAGTGCTGGAGTCAGCACCTCACCCCCGGGGCTGTTTCTAGGTCTCGTGTTTGAGAATATGACCTTGAGAATAGGAGACAAGTGGAGAATGATGCAGCGCTGTCTGCCTGAGCCTGCGGGCACGCAGGAGCAATAACAACAGCCTGAGCCCTCCCGTTTATCTTGGAGGGTGCCTCTTGTACAGAAGTACAAACACCTGAGGATGATTCCCCTTCTCTCTCTCAGAAACAACTATATCATTGCTAAGGAGTTTGTACATTATAATTTCTGTATGCAAAGGGAGAGGAGAAGCTGTGCTGGTGTAACCCTCTTGTGTCACTGTGGTCGTGTGAGGGCCTCTGTCCAGTCTGTCTGTTTTAATCTGGACTGACACCCCTAACCAGAAGAGTTTTATCAGAGCAAAGGTTAGGTGTGGAGCAGATTTGAGAAACAGAATCTCTCTTTTGCAGTATGTTATGTGAATGGTGAAAAAAAGCATCTCAGTTTTGTCACAATCAGTGCCTTTTCTAATAATTTAAAAGCTTGGATTACTTACATGTGGAGCAAAATAGCTCTAAGTGCGTTTTTATTGCCTGGCTCTGGAGCTGCCATTTACAGGTTAACAGCCCTAATGCTTTTAAATAATAGGAGAAGGAGTATATGTACTACAGCATTAGAAAATGATATATGTCCTGTTATTTGGACACAAGTAGAGCACTAAAAGCCGTGTTCTGTTTTCTACAGAGTATTTTCTTTTGAAGGTCCTGGTTTGTTTTAAATATCCTTCAGTGGACTAGTAAACATTGAGAAGCTTTGAATGTGTAAAAATGCTGTTATATAAATCTTATGATTAAGAATATTAAACTACTCATGTATAACCATCTACTGCAAATATAAGTACAGCAAATTTGTGGTTTATTTTAACATCCAGAATTAGTTTATACACTTTTTGTGATAAGAATATTATTCTTGCTTTTCTTCCCCTCCTACACGATTTTTTGGATATATTTGAGAAACTAAAGTTGGGGAAATAGTGCACTGGAGGAGCAGAAAGCTCTGGGATATTCTGCATGTGGGAAAACAGAAGAGGTGCTAAAAGCACCAGCGTATGATTTTTTTTTTTAATTATTCAAAAAAATGAAGTATTGACATTCACAGGCTACTTAACTTTCTTTCTGTTCATAAATGCCAGAGTACTTCAGTGGAGATAAAGGTGATAATCTCCCCTCTGTAGATAAGGAGAGTGAGGCACAGAGGCAAAGTGGCTTCCTTCAGTTCACACAAACTTATTGCCCAGGCAGGAGAGATCCCAGATCTCTCCATCTACGTCATTCGTTACTGGGCTTCCTCTTGCCTTTCTTGCAGGCTTGTGGTTGCCCCCTAAGAGCACAGAGGCTGCAGAGAAGAGGCCTTTGCCCCTCTTGCTCCAGTACACAGAGGCTGATGCACATTATAGTCATAAAAACATATAGTCTTGAACTTTCAGCAAGCACTGCCTATTTCTTAGCATATTTAAACAGATTCCCTGGTCTTTCCTACATGTACCTGCTTTAAACTTCATATCCCTCTCTTTAAATACAGAGCTTGTTTCATACTTCTGGCTGGTTGGAAGATGCTTTGCTTTTAGGCTTTAATTATCCCCATCAAGTAAGTGATTAATCAAAACCCTGAAAGTTGAAATAAAAACCCTTCCATGTCAAATGTTTTGTGGTGCCTCAGGAGTGGTACCTCGTGCACTTACCCTCTGCTGAGTGGCACGTGGTCCAGGTTCTCCCTCCACCAAACTCTCTCCTCTTGCTAAATGACCTGTGCATTGGGGTAGATGTCTGTGGTAGTTATTTTTTTCAAAGAAAAGTCCATGCCTTCCAACAAAAATCGTAATTTTGCATGCAATGCTGAACTTAAAGAAGAACAGGCTTTGATTATTTTTTTTTTAAATAATTATAGAAAAGAAATGGCATCCTGAATCTATAGTGCTGGGCTTTCAAGAAATCTTTCTAGTTGCCTGTTCATCCAAGTCTGCTACGTTTATCTCCTGAAAATGGTTTTTATACATCCCTGCATCAGTATTGTGACTTGGTTGGGGGTGGTTTTGCACCTTTTTAATATGAAAGTGTCTTAAACTGGGAAATTAGCACTGCCCATAATAGTGACCAAAACTGAGCCTAGCGCTATGTGAAAAAGGGTGATTATATCAAAAGCGTTTTCTTGTATCTCCCATTGTAAAAAGTCATCTATACTGAGCTGATGTGCTAATCTTTCTTCTCTGTAGTGTAATTCCCAAAGTATTCTAGCCTTTCCCATTTCCTCCAGCAAAACCTTAATTGTGATGTATTTTGCTTTTCTGTTAGCCATTAGATGTGTAATTTTTCTTCCTTAAATCATATTAAATTATCCAGCTGATTACCTGCTTCAGCAGATCGTCTGGATCATCTTGCATATTACCTACCATGAAACAGCATCAACTGAGTGTCCCATCTAGAGTAAGGCACGTGCAATTTCTTCCAGACAAGTATGTTGTGGCTTTTTCAGATTGCCAGTCATTTATTCAAACTCAATATTTTTTTAATGACTCCTCTTCATTTTTTTATTCTCACTCTTGAGTTATATATTCTTAATGACTGTACAGTTAAACCCATGGAATTTACTTCCTTGTGCACACTGCGTAGCTTACAGAGGATGCTGTGCCCGGGAAGTGTTTGGGTGCACAAGGAACAAGCTCTTTGGAGGTTGCAATGCAATTTTCACCATCCTGTGACCTTTTTTAGTGCCTTGCCTGCTCTCTTGACGCGTATTCCTCACCCACCAGTTAAGAAACAGTATCCTGGGCAGTTCTCACAACCAGTAAACAGAATTTTTCAAGTTTATTGAGCCTCAGGGCATATCCCGTTTGACACTGTTTTCCGTGATCTTTTGCTGCTTGTTATGGTGAGAGCCGTTGATCATGAATGCATATAATATTCCTCATAAAGAAGTCAGGGTTCTCTTCACTGAAAAACCTTCAATGGATTTAGTGTAATCCCCTTGCCAGTCAGGCTTCTACCAACACTCCTCAACTTTTGGCCAAGTCATCTCTTGGTCTCTGTTTGCGTCCAGTCTCTGCCATATCAGATGAGCATTTCAGAAAGCGATGCTGTCATTAAAGCCTTCCCTATTGCCTTCCCACCATTAGGCTTCATTCATGCATTCATCTTCTCCAATGTTTAGCCAGTTTCAGTGGGGGAAGAGAGGTTTTATGTGCAAATCTATTTTTTTGAAACAAAAAGGTGGTAAGAGTCAGTATAAAGTTTCTCAGGCAGGTGAAGCACAGCTCAGTAATAACCTGCTTGCATCTTCCAGCCCTGTGCAAGCTATAGGTAATGGGATGAATTAAGACATCAGATTCATACCTTAAGTGAAGAAAGACAAAACAATTCACAAGGGTTAAAGCCCAAACAGTGAATTTCTTATTTATATTCTACCTGTGCTGAGCTGAACAGACTGGGGTTCTCCTTTCTGCCTTACACTTCAGAATCTTACCATGGCTATTACTGAGCAATGAGGCAGCACAGAGATAACGAGCTGGGCCAAATTAATGTCTGGTGTAAGTGGTACTGCCTCTGCTGATTACAGTCAAATTGCACCAGCTTGTGCTAAGTGGGAAGTTTGTTTTTCTTCAGTAATTTTCACTGCTTTCTGAAGCAACATTGTTCAGGATCTTTCCCTAAACCTGTTACTTCATTTTCATGCACTAACCAATATTTTAAAAACCCTTCTTCCCTATTCCGGACTTAGTCTATACAGTGAGCCCACCCTCAAAGCCAAGCTGGCTCAGTTGGCTCAGTTTGGCTTGTGTAGACCATGCAGAGTGAGTTACACCAAGGCTGAGCCACAGTTGAATCTGACCACAGATGCATACTCCAGTTTTTGATAGTGCTGATGAGGGCTTCAGGATTTATTCTCCTCGGCTTTGCCATAAACAGCCAGACAGCAGAGGTCCCAGTAGCATTCCCTGCTCTTGAGCAAGGGAGAATGTCCCAGCTCTTGACAGAGGAGGATGCCTGAAGATCCCTCTGCCTGGGATCCAGAACACTGGTCCTTGTCTCCACACCTCGCAGGGCTCTCGCAGCCTCAGGCTCCCTCTGAAACCTTCCTCTGCCTAGAAGAGGTCATGGCTTCATTGACATGATGGACTTGTGCACCAGGTTCTTGCCTCAGCGCTTGCAGGTGATATCAACTGCCTGAGAAAACACTTCTTTTTGTATCACATGGGGCTTGTTCATTGCCTTTTCATAGTTTTTCTCACATTGCATGGGTGGGTAAGTGTGCAGTTTGAATTCTTTTCTGATAAAACACTGCTTTATTTCTTGTGTGTGTGTGTGAAAGTTTTATTGCGGTTCTGAGAGCAAACCTAAGGAAACAGGCAGAGGAGGAGGCTCGTGCTGAGATGTGGATGATGGAGCAGGGCCCGGTACCTGCATTACGCACCTTGATTAGCTGCAGGCTTCACTTGTGTTCTAGTCCCCAAATTTCAGTCTGTGCAAACGGCACCTCACAGGTAGTTGTAACACCCTGGGGATGCAGGATGTAACCTGGGCAGCAAAGCATCGCTGTTCTCTAGTGGAGGTGATGTAGGCTGACTGTGGCTCAAGAACAGCAGACTTTGTGTTCTGTTCTGGATGAAGCCTGAAAACTGATTTTCTTTCTTTACCCTAGGGGCTTACTTGAAATTTTAGTTAATTTTGTGTTCTGTAGTAATATATTTACAGGCAGGAATACCTTAGAAAATGCTTGTTCATGTTTGTAAGGTGTTTTGAAAGTTCTATAAAGAACAGAGATTGAGAGACAATCCATGGTGCTATAAAAATATAATCACAAAAGCTATTACAAGGATATAATGTACAAAGACATTCCTCTTGTTCAATTATTAATGCAAAGGTTCAGGTTTATGCCTTTTTGCTTTTGCAAGCCACGGACATTATGTCCTCAGCCTAAAGCATGTTTTCTTATATCTACCACCTCTAACTCATCCACAGCTGAAAAAGTTGGAAAACACCTAAGGAAGAAAATGGGGAAAAAAGAATACACTTGTGATGAGCTTAGTGCTCGTGTTAAGTCACTGTCAGCTAAAGTCGCCACTCTCACCGCTTCCTTTCCTACAGTCAAATAAGTTTCTGGAAAGGGCAATGGATATTTTCTGAACTGTGTCTGCAGAGACCTGTTGTGGATGGAGTCCATGCTGGGATCTGTCTGGGCAGGACTCACTGCAAGTCCTACTCCCAAGTCCGCCGATTTTAATTCGGCAGTTTCATTTCGTGGGAGTTTTAACCACAAGGAAGATTAGGTATTATTTGCTTGAGTTTCACCCAAATCCTTCTCCTTGTAGCAGCTGCCCTTAGGTAGTAGTAAAAAATGCTCCCACATGGACAAACTGGCACTTGGCTCTTCTCCCAGGGACAGGATGGGCACTGCAAACATTTTAGCAAAACCCAGGGGTGCTAGTCCTGCACAGGGGTATTTGCAGTATGCTATTTCTAATTCCTTTGGTGTTTCTGTGACTTGTGTGTTTTCTGGAGAGGGATTCTTCCACTTCCCCAATTATCTGCCTGTGCTGGGAAGCGAAGGATTGGGTATTCACTGTGAGGAGCAGTTTCCAGGATTTGGGGCATTCTCAGAAATGGTTATACCTGTGTTTGCTGGCTCAGCGTCCTTAGAGATGATATGCTCTGGAAACTGCATTATGGATCCTTCATGGGCCATATAATGCTTTCCATATTTAGTAATAAAACTTTGTTTTATAAGAGTGAAGATGTTTGTTTTGGAAAGCGTAAGTGGCACTGGTTGGGTGGCTTCACGTGAAAACCTTTGCTTGCTTGTACAGGGCAGCCTGTCTTGAACACCACCAACCATCTTCTGCTGCAGCCAGACTTTGCGTGGTGATACACTCAAATTGCAGCGACAGGGCTGTGCACGGGGTTTCTTTTCGGCTACAAACAACATCACCATGGTCAAGGATTTCTGTGTGTTGAAAACAGTGAAATCCATTAATGCACAAGATGGTTATTTATGCATTTAATGTTCATGGTGGATGTACTTGGAAGAGAGAGAGCCTGTGTTCAGTGTTGAGAACATTCTATTTATAATTTTAATTCCTTGCTAAAGTTTTATGTGCCCAACTGTACAAGAACCATGAATGTCAATTCCTTTGCTCAAGAAGCAGTTTAGTTTCTTTGCCTGGTGTATTTATTAAGTCAAATTTGTGCATATTCCAGTAGTATTAAATTCATCTCTTTGCAACAGGAAAATTCATCCATATTCTAAAAATACTTAAGTAGTTTTGTTTTATTCTGTTATTTTAGTACTTAAGATTTCTTCCTATCAGCAAGAACTCAAGAAGTTGCCCAGCTTAGAGTAGGTTGCCCTCATAAATTTTATCCTCCTAGGAGGAAGAGAAAATCAGAAATAATAAAAGAGCTTTAGCTAGGGAAAAGGTTAATAATATCACTAACCTCATGATTTCAAGTATGGAAATTGTCTTACAATGTGAAATTCATTATGTTTAACATTGATAATAACTGGACTCTTTATTGAGAAATAACATAATTGATTTTCCGTAATGAGCCATTTACCAAAAAAATATTTAGGGGAAATTTTTCTGTTGGCCATCTAAAGAATTTTTATAAACACAATTTCGCATACTACTGAAAATAAGAAACTTAACCTCAGAAAGATTTTAAAAATATATATGTAAAAAATTAACTGGTATTGTAAGTAAATGTGTCATTGTGGAAAGTAAAAGCAGGTGTCTTAGTGTTGGCAGCTCTCTCCACATTTAAAACTTCACATCAGAAGCTGGAATACCTCCCCCCAGTCACAATAAATGTTACTGGAATTAAAATCTCATTGTATTTTTTCATGGTGATTTCATTTATAGTATTCACTGGTATTCCATAAACACCAGAACTGGTGTTCAGTCCCTCTGTGATTATGAATGTAACACCTGTGCATTGGATCAGTGTAAAAAGGGGCTCTGCCCCCTGGCACGGCTGTGCCTTGTGATGCTGAGTACCAGTTGTGGAGTATGGGGTATGTGCTGTGATCAGCACACACCTGTGAAATACCTGAAATTGTCACTTGTGTGTCTGTGAGCAGTGAAACGCTTCAGCTGCGCGTGTGGTGAACCTGAGGAAATGGAGGCCCTTGGGAAAAGGAGCGTTCTTGGAGTGACACTTGGTCCTGTGTGCTCAATCTGGGCAAAGGTAGGATCAACAGTGAGGGGAAAAAAGCACTTAAATGCGCCATACCCATTTCTGCTTTAAGCTATGCTTTAAAGCTCCTGTTACTAAGACTACTGCACATCCAGTGGTTCCCCGTGTCAAGATTGAACTGTTGCCCACTAGTCTCCATGAAACTACTGCTAAATGTGGGTACTTATTCCTAAACCAGTTCTCAATCTACAAAACTTACCAGAGAGATCTAGTACCTGAGCTGTCAAAGGGCATGAGCCTGCAGACCTCTTAGCACTGTCTGAGAGTCTCCGTTACCTTGGCCCAACACGCTGGAGGCCATGCACAGAGCAGGAAGCTTTTCCTACCCTACAGAGCAAGCAAAGTGCATACCCAGAGGGCAGAGGGACTGTAATAAGGCTAGCAGACTTCAGTAGAGCTCTTTAGTACACATTATGATGCTTTATAGTCATTTAGGTTTGACATTTGATATTGATGAATAAACCTGTAGTAGTCATTAGTAAAGGAAGGGCTCAGTCCAGAGATGATGGCCCTCTGACACCTCACTCCTGTTCCTGCTGAGGCTACCACTCAGAGATCCAAGGAGACTCTCCCCGCCCCCCCCAAAATAACTTTGAAGCTTGGGTAAGATCTGCTTCCAATAGGCTGGAACCTTGCTACCTTAGACTTCTTTAAAAATTCATACACTTTAAGATTAATACTCCTGTTTATTGATTAACTTTGGAAGTGTTATACTAAATACCTCTATAATGTAGTGGGTTTGTTCCATTATGTTTTATTCATTTGCTGAATTCTGTATTTTATTGCTGCTGAAGTTAGCTGAGAGTGAATCCTGTGAGTATCTTTTGCACCAAGATCCTTAAACTCTGTTGCTGGCCAGCTGATACCTGGGGGACCACTAGAAAAAGTTAGAAAAATGCTGCTTGAAACCCCTTCAGATAACTTTAGGCTACTTCAGTAGTCTCCAAAGCGTTGCCCATCCAGGCTGGCCTGGCCCTGTGCAGCCTATCACACCTCTGGATAAGCAGCATAAAAGAGGATTTCAGCAAAATCATGTTCCTCAAGGAAGCTTCCTGTGTACCAGCCACTAGTGCTCTCAAATGCTGTAGTTTTTATGCAGCCGTATTCAGCAGTGGCCTTGTGATTATACTGAAATAAAATGTTCTGGCTAAATTGTTTCATCTTTGAAATAGTCCCTAGGGGGAAAATGAGCATATAGTTTTCTCGCTATTTTAAACCACGTAAGCACCAAGAAAAATAGTATGATTCATTTATTTTGGAGTATGTTGATTAACTAGCAATTAATGCTTTATAGTATTTTCTTTATGGAACAACAAAGGCCAGTTTAATGCTTTTTACTTTAGTTTCGGCTCATTGGACTGGCTTCATACCTGGTACAGTCAGATAAATGCTCTGAAAGCATATGAAGTACCTGCATGCAGCTGAACATGGCCCACTTAGCTCAGAAATACGATGGGTGTTCACAGAAGGAACTTTCATTCATTCACAGCATCTGGTTCCATTACATTCAGCCCAATCAAGCCATGAAATTGAAATTAAATGACTTTTGATGGTGGTAATATTATAAGAATGAAAGCAAGACTGGGGGAAGGGAAATATCTGCATGGCAGAAGAGGCTGTTAGCGAGGACAAGCTGTGAAAAGTGCCTTTAAATTGTCTCACATAAATGACTGGATGCATGGGAAGATGAACTTGGAACTATTTGTTTTGTCCAACATGCTTTTCACCTGCTCTTTAGAATCTGGATTGTGTCTCTGCAACACTTGCAGCATCGTAGCATGACCTCTTGCTGCACAGCTCCGCGGCCAGCTTTCAGCTTTTTGTGGTGGGTGACAGGCGAACACCCCCACCCTGCAGCACCCCCTCCACTGCCCCAGCACTGCCATCCTGTTGCCACCACCATTCTACCAGCTCATGGATGGACCTCAGTCCTGCTGCTGCCCCCTTCCTCAGCTGTCCCAGGGTCAGCAGCCTGGAAGGAAGGGAGGGAACAGTCAGCAGGAGATGTGTGGTGTGAGCTGGCTAGGAGGATGGGGGGAGGTAGGATCATAGCATGGTTTGGGTTGGAAGCAACCTTTAAAGGCCATCTAGTCCAGCCTCCCTGTAATGAGCAGGGACATCTTCAACTAGACGAGGTTGCTCAGAGCCCCGTCCAACCTGACCTTGAATAAGGATGGCAAAATGGAGAAAGCAGGAGGAAAAAGATGGGTAGAGAATGTGGGCGCTGTGCCAAACCAGCACAAAATCAGCATCTGGAAATGGGCCATGGTTTCTAGCCTAGGGCTCTGCCAACTTGTGTCTTGAAATGTGAGCGGGGGGAAGGTGAAGTTTGTGTGTGTGTAACTGAGAAATATCAGGTGGTAGAGCAGAGTGGTGCAGTGTTGCTTTTTATTTTGAGGTCTGTGGTGATCTCTGTGCTTGGTGCAGCTTCTAAGTCTTTATACTTACTTTTGCCACCATTACATTAATCTTCCTTCAATGTCCAGCCATGATTTTCCAATGAAACGCATGCAGTAAGGTAGGTACATAGTGCAAATGTGTTGTATACAAATGTATAATACACATAGTGTGTAATGCATTATATAATTTATTTGTATCGTAATATATACGTATACTGTATACACATTACACGATTATATACACAGGATACATTTTTAAGTATTAGGGTTTGGAAGGCAGAAGGTGTTCCCATCTCCCTAGGCAATTAGCCACTGAAAACGTCAGTGCCATGGCATGTTTTTAGGGAAGCTGTTGACCTGCTTAGGACGGTTTTCTGAGTCATGTGGAAAGAGAAGCTCTGCTCAGACATACCTGCGCCAAACTCGTATACAAGATAACTGCTGGGAAACGTGGTTGGCCTGTTTCCCAGGCTGAGCTGCTAGGTCCGCATGAGGACCGGGCTCTGCTTAGGGAAATCGGGATGTGCCAAAGGCTACGGAAACACCACTTGGCTTACAGATGTGGCTGCTGTTTCTGCTCTGCAAAAGTTGTCATTGCTCTGAGTGACACCTCGGCGCCACAATTTTCCATCGCTGAAATAGTAATGTCCTCCTGTGCCTGAGGGCTTGTTTTCAAGGTGCTGGTAATGGAGATCACCGATGAGAACAGAGTGGCAGGTCATTGTCCCAGACAATCTGCTTGGGGTGTCCCAAAACAGAATGGGGAGCTTATACCCTTTCCCATCCCGTGTGTTTGCTGGGTGCCAAGCAGCGGTTCTCAGCCTGATTGACAGCCTGCTGTGACAGCAGAGTCTTTGCCCTGGTGTCAGCATGTTCCTCCTCTTGTGGCCAAGCTGTTGGCAAGGCGCTGGCATCAGTGCAAGCTTGAAATAAATAATCTGGCTTGCTTCCTGTTGAAACAAGGGGAAAAATAGAGGATTAAAAATACAGCAGTGCTAATAAAGTGGTTGTAGCCTTATTCCTATGTATAGTTTTTAGCTTGAAAAAAGTTTTTGAATACTTCTTAACTAGTTATTTGAAGTAGTTGTGTACATCTGTTGCTCCAGCTGTTGGCACCCCGCTAGGCAGGCAGCTAGACACTTGAATGGATATTCTTATTGCGTAGGACTAGATAAACACTGTCTTCTGCCTCCTCACAGCTCTTCCACGTTCAGTTTGGGTACAAAATCAGGTGTCTGCTTGCTGCACCTTGGAGCTCCTGGGAAAGAGCAAAGGTCCAGCAGCTGTACAAGTACCAGTGGGGCTCCCAACACGGAAAGCAAAGGCTGCTCTTGCCCCTAAGCCGTTTCCAGGGGTAGGAAGCAATGAGGCCTTGAAACCTTGGCAGCGCCAGAAGCATCACAGCCCCGCCAGCGCTGGGCCAGGCTCTGTGGGGGTGTTAGACGGGGCAGCTGAAAGCTCTGGGGGGTTACGCAGCTCGCCCAGGGAACCGGCCAAATCGGTGCCGGTGGAAGGAAGCACATCTGTGGGCTGCTCCCCCTTCTAGTGCTGAGCTTTTTGCAGAGAACAAGTGCTTCATTTGGTTTCCCTAAATACCTCATTGCCTCTAATGATAAACTGCATCTACCCAGCAGTGTCCCTGCTCCTGAACCAAGCTGCGTGCAGCTGCTGTGTTTCCTGTTTATGCTCAGTCACCCAATTAGTCACCTCCACACATTTTTTTTTTTTTTTTTTTCTCTGAACAGTTTCACTGTTGCTTTTTTAGCCGGCTTCCTAATGTTTCTGTGATTGTAGGGAAGGCTGTATGGAACATTAATCCATCTAGGCTTACATGTATCTGCCTCAGGTTGGCAGCTCTCAAACAGGCCGGCTCCCATCTGCAGTGAGGGCTGGGGTGCTCACCTCAAACCCTGATCCTCCTTTTCCTCCCTTCTTCAAAGCACTGTGGAAGCAAAATACCTGTAGGTGCAAAAGTTGAATATTCTGTCTCTCTGTACGCTGCCCTCTTGGCGAGTCTGGACTTTATTAAAAATTTTGACAAGTATAATAAATGATGAAGAGATGTCAAGACAGGAGAGGATAGTGGTGTTGCCATCAGGTGTTGAGTTTCTCCCTTTAAAAAAGGTGTGGTGCTTGTTTGGGGGGGGGGGGGGGGGGGGTCGTGTTTGCTGTTTTTTCCTGCTGTTTTTCCTGAGTGCATTAGAACATGCTGTTTATTTTTCTAGGTTAGTGGGTAAGATCCCATGCAAATATTTCCTGAAAACAAGCTTGCTTTCCTTGTCCAGGAACAGCGTGCCTTTTCATATCTATATTTAGCCTTCTCATAAACAGGGATAGTTCCTAAAAACCAGTGTCTTTCCCTTTACACAGCCAAGTCTGCCAGAAACCAGTCCAGAGAAAGCAATTTCATTTACCACAGCGTTTCTCTAGCCTGACTATTTTTGGAGGTGTTTTCAAAGGCAAATGCACAGAAAGCAGCAGCCATTTCAGTTGCACGCATTAAAATGAAGTTCCCTAATGTTAGCTGAGGAATGAATTTTACAACACATCACTCTTACTGTCATACCTGAAATGAGTGATTTAACTGATGACTATAATTTAAATCACAATATTGCAGCCTTCGTTCAGGAAGAAAAAAAAAAAAAAAGTGGGTGAGATTTAAATGAGAAATAAATCTAGATTGAAACTTGGGACTTTGTTTTCTGATGCTAATTTTCAAAATAATGAACATACTTCATCTTGTTGTACATGTTACACAACATTACTCCCCTGAGGCACAGCCCGTTATGCTGGTGTCGCTCGGCTGGTCCTGGCGGGGCTGACACTCCATCACCTCCCAGAGCCAACGGGCGCCTCGCCAGGGCGGCTTCTCTGTGAATGCAACCCGCCGACGATGCGTGCGTAATTAAACAGGCCTTTTCCCACGTGAATAAATACACCTGCGCGGTTACGAAAAGACGCTACCACAGAGAAGAGAGCAGCTACTAATACTGGGGATGACTGGGAGGACAGGGAGTATTCTGTGTATGAATAACAGCTCTCCAGAAAAATACTGGGGCAAGGTGCGCTGCTCTGCAGCGCTTTCTTGTTAGGAAACGCACCTGAGGAGGGGACGACACCTTCCTCTGGACATAAGGAAAAAGTCCCCTTCTCGTGCCCATTAGCGTTTTCCTGTCTGTCTGCGTTGTGCCAGCAGCAGGCACATTCCTAGCACCACCTTCACCAGACAGACGTGGATCGGCAGTTCTGCTGCGAGGACTGGGCGGCTTCACAGCCAGCTGAGGTGCTTTGTGTGGGTGCGTATTGCTTCACCAGCAGTTAGACTCGTGTTCCTTCTTGTTTTGAAGTACATTGCAGTGAGCAGCAAGCTACCTAGCTGTTCCCGAGGCCTTCCCGCCTGTGGGACACACAAACACCCAAGGGAACACCCTGGGTCCCATTCATACATGTAACCTTGAATCCTAAGAACTAACCTGAAACTATATTCCCCAAAGAGTCACGTGCAACAGTGTTGTCCTAACTTGTATTTTTTTTTTTATTTGTGGGTTTTAACAAATAACGTGTCAGCAAACAGTTGTGTAACGCATCAAAAATATCCAATCAGAGAATATTTTGAAAGAAAGGCGTATCAAGTCAAGCTTGTGACAGGCTGTATGAATGTGAGCGAAGCTAAAAGACGGCAGGGCTGGTGAATGCTTGTGGCTGCCAGGCTGCAGCGTGCCACGTGCAAGCGTAGTGCAACGAGGGTGAAAACAGGTGCGTATGACACTCACAAATCAGATCTGCTTTTTCTTTTCCTGCCATTATATTCTTCTGCATTCTTTTATGATGGATCAGGAAGCCACCTTGGTTTCTATAGGCTTCAGAATTATGGGATTATTTTTTTTCTTCACATGTACATTTGATGATGGTTAGAGAAGATCATCATTCGTTAATCACTGAAGTGTTTATATGTGCAAGATGGGACACTCTTTTAGTCTCTGTTTCTAGGTCTTCTCACGCTGACAAGTGCAGCTGAACTTCGCTGACTGCTTCCAGAGCGAAGGACCCAAGCGTCCTAAGCTTTTAGGTAACTTGGGGCTTCTCTGTTTACAAAAATGAACCAGATCCCTACAGCTGAGCTATATGGATACCCTGTTCCTGAACAGAAGGGAACTTCTCCTGAGTAACCATCTTTGCAAACAGAGCATCCTTTGGGGGAGTTTTTCCGGCACAGCTGTCAGAGGATCCTGTAGTCATCAGCTTGGTGGCTGTAGCTGGGCTCTCCAGGGGGTCTTGTGTCACCTCTCAGCCAGAGCAGGTCTGGTTCTGTGAGGCAATAGGGAATTCTGAAAAATCCACAGGCAATCTGTTACATTTGGACGCTTAGTGCTGACTTGGTAGCCTTAGAGGTAACAGATTATTATGCGTAGATATACACTAGCCTATCCATCTGTTTATTATCTCCCCTGGTCCACTGAAATGGGGGAATATTTTTCGCGGTCATATGTTAAACCATATATTTATGCTGGAAGGGAGCAGGTGATATGAATCGT
The DNA here is from genome assembly GCA_947846985.1 of Fratercula arctica. Lineage (NCBI taxonomy): Eukaryota > Metazoa > Chordata > Aves > Charadriiformes > Alcidae > Fratercula > Fratercula arctica. Next base: position 27,624,089 of record CANTUZ010000006.1, on the reverse strand, counting down.
TGCAGTGCTTAGTTCTTTGTTTAGAAGAAAAGAATGGTTTTCTTTTGTCTTGAGTGCCTTTTCATTTTAATGTGATATAGGTTGAATTGTGAATAGATTTTCAGAAAGAAAAAACAGGACTTGGTTTGGGGTTTCCAGACTTTGGCTAGAAAATGTAAAGCTCTTACTTTGTTCCTGAGCAAGAACCAAATGCCAGGGTTACATGGAAACAGGAGAAGGTTGTCCCGGTTGGTTGTTGCAGGGTAATTAGTTTGGTATTTGGGGGCCAGATCTTTTCATGTGCCTGAGCTTTGTTTCTGCAGCTTTGTTTCAGAAGATGCAGTTCCAGTTGCATATCTCTTCTCTGACTCTTGATGCACAGAAGTAACAAATGATAAAAAATATTTCAGTAATGATTTGGTTGTGATAGGGAGGGAGCGGAAAAGAGCTAAGATTCCTCTTTTCCCAGCTGTGAAGTGTAATTGTAGTCCTTATTCCCTTCTGGCTCTGTCCCAGAGGCCACCTTAACGTGAAAAGAAGGGAGAGCTACTTGGGACAGGTAGCTGGAGAGAGGGGCAGAGCGGGGCTCGTGTCGCACTCCATATTATAGGTCTCAGACACCCCCAAATCCCTACCTGATATATATCAAGGAAAAGGCGGCCAATCTGGTAGGGTAAAAAAGGGATAAAGACTTCCGCAAAGTGGCCGAGCTGGGTGTCAGGCTGCCTGGGGACTCTCTGGAAGAAAAGGAGCTAGAGCAGCTCCTGCACTGACCTAGGCCCAGACCTGAGGGTAAGGTGTGTGGTGGAGCAGCCAGCATGGCTGTCCCATGCTGGAACCGGCTCCGGTGGCTGCTCCAGTGGCCCTGGCGGCAGCGCTGGGACAGCAGCCCCCGCTTTTGTTGGGGGCGGGGGGGGGGGGGGGGGGCAGTGTGAACCTTCTCTTCCAAACTGAAGGTCTTTGCATTTTAGTGAAGAAAATGCATAACGTCAAAATAAGCTGAGGATTGTCTTAAACCAGAAGGAAGAGGTTTTGAAACAAAATCCCTCAGAAATGGCATAGAATTTAGGAATCTCTGTGTAACTTTAAATGTGCTCCGGTCAAAGGCGCCTCTGGGTACCCTGAGCTCTAAAGAACATCATTAAAAAGGGAAGTAAGCTAGATCGTTGCTTGAAAAGAAAATTCAATAGTGGCACAAGCCCTTCATAATTTCAAATATGAAGTCTCCTCTGGGAGAACAGTAACGAAGGGATCCCAAAATATCAACAAGGCTTTCATGGACTTTGGGTTTCTTTATTTTAAAGCCCAAAGCTGTACGCCTCGTCCTTTCTCTATAACCTAGAGGTGATCAGAGAGTTCCTGTGAAGCATCAAACTGCTATACTCGGATGATAGGAAAGATGTGAATAATCATATCTTAAAAGAAACATTTGAGCTTTGCCAAAAAAAGAGGATGGTAAGGACAAATCTGCCGGAGAGGTAAATGTGTGCAAGTAAGGGTTTTATCACCTGTGTTAGAAGCTAGATCCTATGTTCCTTAAATAAATAAATAAAGTGTGTTTAATCATTCCCTGGAAATGAGATCCCTGCTGTAACAATTAATTCATAAAGCTGCCAAAGACTTCCAGGCCTGTGGGAGCCAGGCTGGCATCCGTGATTAATGCTAACTGCAGGTGTGTGGCCGGGTTTCCGCAGAACCAGCCGTAGGGGAGGCATCAGAAATTACTTAACCCTGCCCAAGTGGGCTTTGTCAAGAGACCCCCTATGAACAGATAACAAGAGGGAAATTGTAATTTTACAGCAATTCAACAGGTAATATCGAACGCCTCTTGGGGCGCTTTTTGCTTCAGCAGAGGAAAAGCATTAGATATGATTGAAGGGCACTCTCCGTATTACAGATCTGAAGTGATTCAAAGAAGCCGTTCGGTGAGCTGATGGAAAAGGGATGACCCATGGCTTCTGTGCTTGGTTGTCCTGGGTAGCTGCAATGGAGGAGGGAGAAACAAAGAGCTAATGAGCTGCCCTTGTTTTCTCTTTACAAATCTTCACTGGAAGATCCAGTAATATCAGGAAGTTCAAGAGGTAAATCAGCTGCTCGGTGAGCCGTGCTCAGTGGCCCAGGCTTTGTTAGAGCCCCAGCTGGAAGCCTGCATGGGCTGGGATCAATAATGTGTGCGCGGAGCATGGCTCCAGGAGTTAAGCCTTCCCGCCAGGAAGAAGGGAGGGCAGGCAAAGGGCCTCGAGTCTTGATTATCATCTCGTTAGGAGGGAAACAACAATTCAGTTTAATGAGGGAAAGAGGTGCTTTTCTGATGTAACCGTAGTGTAACTAGACTCAGAGTAGTTTATATCTTTTTGTTGTTGTTGTCACTTTTATAAATACCTGTACCTGTGCTGTCGGTCTTCGACACTTTAGCTTTTTTTACCTTAATGTGGATTGTTGTTATTTAAGACTCAATGGATGAAACAAGGTATTTTTTTATTTGGTATGGCAAATCCATAAACTAGTTCGGTTTGGTTTGGTTTAAGAAGTTTAGCAAGTGCCGCAGCTCCCCAGCACACCCAAAGGGGATACATCCCACAACATCCAAAGGATACCACCAGAGTATATTCCCATTTGAGCTGCACAGACCAGGTAGGGTGCTGGTACCACTTGGGTAGGAGCAGTGTTATTGAGTGACTGCTGGTGACACTGAGGTCTCCCTGGCATGCAAGAAGGTGCTGGGCTATATGGCTGCCAGCATCCACACACCCGTGTGTGTCTCCCTTTCCCTTTCTATCCAAAGGCTTTAATTCACTGTGTTCTGCTTGACTAATAAATGATGTGTCCTTTTAAGAAAGGCTGCCCTGTGTCACCACAGACACCAGCAGGCTGTGTAGCTCCCCAGGGGAGTGAAGTCTTCTTAAAGACTTTGGGTGTTTCTGGATTCCCTATGGAGGGACAGCAGCAGACTGAAGGCAGGTGCTTGAGGGTGAAAGGCAAGGTCCCCACTGGTCCATGGCCCATGTAAGGAGGCCTGGTGGGGCTTGGCACATATTGTTTGTGTAATCAGGAACTTCATATATTAGCTTTCTTTAATTCATACACTAAGTAATTTGAGAAACCATCTAGGATTCCAAAGGTTGATGTAGATCTGGTTTTATGTTGGCATAAAACAATATTACACATAGTTTTGTGTTTAATACATATTTTGAGTGTACTGTGATAATGGAGCACTATCCTTTTCAGCCAGTCTAACCTGAAGAGAATCGGAGAATTTGTAATGAAATTAGAGGAATGCTCAGTTTCAGTAAATTTTTTTTCAAAGCTTCAGCAAAGTGAAGTGGCTGATTTCTAACGAAGCTCTTTGTGCCTCTGAATTCATGACAGCTAAAACAATTCTCTTAGCTCACAGATTAGATTAGAATTGTCAAAATGAAATAAAATGCCATCTAGGTAAATGATCCACTACCACAGGTGTTGAAAAAAAATCCTGAGTAGAAATGGTCTAGGCACCAAATAATTAAATTATGATGACAGATGATAGTTTAATAAGGTGATCGTTATGAGGCTTCTTGGTAGGCTTGCAATCTTGAGTGTTTCTAACAGCATTGGCTGGCACATTCGCAGGGAGGCAGCGCAGAGCATTTGAAATGAGATTTCCATCTGACGACTGTCAGTTTTGCAGGGAGAACTGCGTCGTTTGCTTCCTGTAGTACATTGCATAAAGCTGTGTTGTCTGTCTGTATGTGTTAGGCAGCTTCATCACATTGTATAGCCTTATTGGGTTTCAAATGTCTATTTTCAAGGGTTGTAAACCAACTAGCTTTCTCTCCTTTGTTCAGATTTTTAATAGATTAAAAGGCCAGTGCATAACAATTAAGAACCAATGCTATAAGTACTGAGTATGTTCAAATCCAATTCTCGGTGTCTGTGAAAGTTGGCAGATTGACACAGGCTGATCAAAAGAAACTCAGTGAAATTGGAGGAAAAAATGCATTCGTTATATCCTTGGAAACATCGAGTTCTCACACTGTATCACCCGCAAACCTTCCCTCTGAACTAGGTGATCTTGCATTAAAGGAGAGGAAAAAGCAGCTGTTGGCCTTCAGGCAGACAGTATTTTCTCTCTCAGTAGAGGTATTTGGGTTTTGACTACCAGTCTATTTGCTAGCGGCACTGCAGAACCACCAGACAGCAGCGCATGTTAGATATTTGATATCTAGGCCAGTGCATATGATCAGATTAGAGGCGAAAGGTGCCCTGATGTCACTGTACTGTTGACACTCACTCAAGTGTTTCCTGTTTTTCCTAAGACTGTTCACAGAGCACAGGTGACAGGGCAAAAGGGAGAAACTTGGTCTCACAGTGCAACCCTTGACCCCATAATGATTTTTTTTCTTGGGAAAAATCCAAGCTTTTTAAAAACAAAAAAACAACAACCTGTTTATTTTGGAGTCTCCTGTATTTTCTTCTTTGCATTTCTGAAGTTGCCCATGTTCTGGCAGAAGGCGGATTACCTGAGCAGCAGTGTGGATGGACGAGTTGGGAGGCGGCTCCAGGAGGTCACTCTGCTTGCAGCATCTCGGGAAATAAATCACTTGCTGAAGAGCCAGTTCAGTTTAAGAAGCCCATTGTTTCCCATCAGAACACAAACCGAGAAAGGACAGGTCGCAGCAGAAGCAGCTTTACTGCCATAAATTAAACATGCCAGTGGTCTAGGGTTCACAGTTGCTCTCCTGTCTGATCGGTGGAAGATCAGAATGAGTTAGAGACATCACAGAAAGTGTAAGTCATGGTAGAATACGGCTTCACATTGAGCTTTGCTTTCACAGGAGAATTTATTTAGATTGCCCTGTTGCCTCTCTTGATCTGAATTTAGTAAGCACAAGCATGCAACCTTGAACATGAAGGCAAATGTTGCAACCAGTGGGAAGCCTCTCTATTAGATGGCAGAATAATTATTAGCGATTTTCATGAGCCATATTGATTTGGGTGTAGAACTTATTAGTTGGTATCTCTAACGCACTGTAGTGTTAAAATTTATCAATACAGGTCTCATAAATGCCAATATGTAACAGCAGGTGCTGCTATAATTTAGCAAATCATTATAATTTCTATTTAGTAAATCAGTTGCCATCACTGTTAATGTTTAATCTGTAAGTTAGTGCATCACCCAGCACTATGAGAGGAACAAGGCTGCAAACACATTTTCAGTAAATATGATATAAATACTGTGACTCCTGCTATTCAGTACATCCCATATGTTAGCTCTTGATAACTACGATTTTTCTATAAATACAGCATTGTACCCTGACCTTTAAAAGGATGAGATGTAAAATTGAGAAATTTACTGTGATAAATATCTTTTGAAAGAAAATGAAAAGGATCTGAATTTAGGATTGAGCAAGGGGAAAGGTTATGAAAGATAAGTATGTGCTTCTCTTAATGAATTCTTAGGACTCAACCTGGGTTAAATAGGAAATTCTGATCTTGAGCATGCATTTGTTCCAGAGGGGTCTGTCTCCTGACATGAGCAAAAATGTCAAGTCTTGATTTAGGTGTGTTTGGATGGGATTTGAAGAGCTCCCAAGTATATATGATAGCGTTGTCATCCCAAGACGGGACTGTAAACCCTGGTCTAGCAGGGATGTGCTGGGCCCAGGTGACATGACAGCACACCTACAGCACCGCTGGCTCCGTGTGCCCCTGCCCAGGGGCCCTGGCTCCTGTGTGGAGCCTCTTCTCCCACCATGAGGTGATTGCTGCTGCCCCTGCTGCTGTTTTGCAGCTAACTCGGGTATCTTTGCGTGATCCGCTCTCATGCTCCTCAGCTGTGGAGGAGATAAATTTTGTGTGCCCCAGTGCCAGGAGGTGGTGGTGCCCCAGGGCCATGTCTCAGGACAGGCAGCAGCCTTTCTCTTTCTTGTGGCCTGACAGGCAGCAGTCGTGTGACAGATGTGCATCATCTGCCTCATTGCTGGATCCAGGTGTGAAGCCATGTCAGACCAGAGGCCATGTCCTAGGGGCTCTCAGGAAGGAGAACTGCAGGGAGAGACCTCAGCCCTAGGAAACCGTTGTGGCAAAACTGCCCCCAGACCAGAACCACCCTTGTCCCAAAGGGGTCACACCGTTGTGTATCCGACTTAACTCTCAATCAATGATAAATACACAGCTGGCCTTACTTCACGTGGGCCACTGATAGTTTTAAGTCTGCAACAATGTAATTCATCTTGAAGCACATTTTAAGATGCTTGTGGCCAGCTCTTCATAACGAGGGTCTCGGCATTGCCAGTGGATCTACATGAGTGAGCAGTAAACAAAGGGTCACAAACTGCTGAAAGTCAGAAAAGACCGATCCGCAGAAAGGCCTTTGGTAAACGTTGCCTTTAGTGCTCACAGCTTACTAAAAAAACCAGAGTGAATCTTCTGTTCGAAAAGACACTTCAAGTGATTTCTGTAAAGTTTTTGATCATTAAAAGGTTAGTGATTTTAAAGATGACACTGAAGTAAATAGGAAACTCTCCTCCATATCGCCGAAGTTTTCCTGTCTAATCTAGAATCACAGTCATTTTCTGACCTGGGTGAAGAGGAAGGCATAGCCTCTGCTTTTGTGCAGATGAAACGGTGAAAAGCTCTGGCTTACAATGAGGAGAAATAGTGCTTCCCAGAGTAATAACCCATCCTTCCTTGTGGGACACTTCTCTTGCCTGCCCAATCCCTGCAGTCTTGGGGTGAAGCTCACCCTCAGGGGCCCTGACTTTGTTTGTGTTAGTTGGCTGTTTGGTGTGTGGTTTTGGGGTGACAAGGCTTAACCCGAGGCTAGCTCAGAAATAAGCAACAGCGTTCTGCCAAACATATTTTTGAAATCACAGAGGGAGTCAATTCAACAGACATTGACTCACTGAAGAAGCAACCAGCATTCAGTTTTCAGAGAGAGGTTAAGGGCTGCTGAACTTCTCCTCAGGTCCAAAACATCTGCCTCATCATTACTGGAACCATCAGCACAAGAGGGACATGGGCCTGTTGGAGCGGGTCCAGAGGAGGCCACAAAGATGATCAAAGGGCTGGAGCACCTCTGCTGTGAGGACAGACTGAGAGAGGTGGGGCTGTTTAGCCTGGAGAAGAGAAGGCTCCAGGGAGACCTTATAGCAGCCTTCTGGTACCTGAAGGGGACCTACAGGAAAGCTGGGGAGGGGCTGTTTGCAAGGGCATGTAGCAACAGGACGAGGGGCAATGGTTTTAAACTAGAGCAGGGAAGGTTTAGGTTAGACATTAGGAAGAAGTTCTTTACAATGAGGGTGGTGAGACACTGGCCCAGGTTGCCCAGAGAGGTGGTGGAGGCCCCATCCCTGGAGACATTCAAGGCCAGGCTTGATGAGGCTCTGAGCAACCTGATCTAGTTGAAGATGTCCCTGCTGACTGCAGGGGGGTTGGACTAGATGACCTTTAAAGGTCCCTCCCAACCCAACACATTCTATCATTCTGTTGACATTTCTCTATTTAAGAGATTCTGAGGTTTAAATAAGCTATTTTATTAGCCACTGCCCAGCTGTGGAGTTTTCCGCATGGGGAGGTGTGTCTTTTGGACAACTTTACTGTAATTGCTGTCATCCTCAACCCTCTCTCCCATCACCCACGAAGAATCTGCCCAGTGCGTGTTCTTCTTCTCTCAAGTGCAATAAATAGCATGGAAAATAGTCCAGAGTATCTAGATATTTTCTTCCTAGTTATTTCAAAGTAGTGTCAACTTAATCCAGAGGAGCTTGTTTATGGTCTTTTTGTGGATATTATTTTTTATGCTTGAGTGTAAGAGGAACCACATGTTTCCTAGAATATCTGGCTCCTGAGCACACGTCATCTTTGCAGTTATCTCTTTGGTTACAGCCAGAGGTGGAAGATGCTTCAGCCTTGCTACTTCTAATGTTGTGCTGCACAAGATACTCCCAGCTTCTCTTAGGCTGAAGGTTTCCTAAGGATATAAAGCTCTTTTCTGCTAAGCGTTCGATTCATGTTGGCAACATCTTCTTGACTGCATAATTCCTCATTTTTCTCCTGATCATAAACCCTTATGCAAAGGAAAGTATTTAGTAATGAGCCCCACACCAGGTCGGGGTGTCCGCTCTCCCATTTGGATTGAGAACTCCCAGTTAAAATTGGCTTTACTTCCCTTCAGGAGGGGTCTCTACATGTGCCTGGTAACAGGAGGAACGCCAGCCCGGCATCCCCTCTCTGGGGAGTGGGACTAACCTTGGGTTCATTCCAAAGAAACCCACTTACCTTTCCTTCCTTTCCATTCTCTGTCCCTCACAGCTGCTTCTCCCACAGAACTGTTGCAACAAATATTAATAAAATACTACTGTCATTTTTCAAGTGAGCTATTTGCAGCACCCAATATCCCAGCATTTTACCAAGATTAAACAGGGCTTGATTGGAATTAAAAATACCTTCCCCAGGTTAAGATCTTATCATTGAAGAGTCAAAAAAATGCTGAATTATCTGATTGTGATTGAGTTAAAAATACTCCCTTTCCAGTATGCCTTCTGATATGTCAGCCTGCTGGTATAACTACGTGAAATTCAGCTGGGGTGGGGGAGTGGAAATACCCCGTTTCATTTGCTTCTTTTTCTGCCCTCAAGGCAAAAATCACAACATACAATATGGAAATGCCGGTTCCAGTGACATGTTTTATACCACTCTCCAATCTGGCTACAATTTTAATATAAGCATCACATTAGCAAGTGTTTCATCTCCCTAAAATATCTCCTTAGTGTTTTAAATGTAGTTTCTTAAAGCTTTCACAACAGTTCAAGTATGTATTATTTCTTCCTTTCCCCATTCTTTCCACCTCCTGCCATCCTCACCAGCTTGGCAACGTTTCCTTGGCCCTTTGGTGACCAAACTTTCTCTCACTGGTACGAAATTATAGCTCAGTCTGTTTTCTTCCAGTCCCCAGGAAGCAGGAAGAAACCTTGCATATCATGACTAAGTGACATTTAGCACATTGAGGATAATCAGTTTCAGCTCTTTTTGAGCAGGCACTGGTAGATTTAAGAAGTCAACACAGTAGGAAGTGTCTTACACACAACAATCTGCCTACTCAGAAACAGGGAGTTGGACTTTATTTAATCTATAGCTCCTTTAAAGTGACAGTGTTGGTAAATGGGATGCTCGTTCGCATCTCGGTTTCAGGAAGGCCTCTTGCTGGTTGTGCTTGTGGCACTGCGCATCCGCGTAACTGGGACCGCAGGGATAATGTTATTACCAGCAAGTCGTACGTCTCCAAGGAACTACTGTGGGTTGTGCTTTCAGAAGACCCTTAACAATCCCTCCAGCGCCCTGGGGGCACCAATCAATACCTGACTTTCTCTTGCTGGTGTCATCTGCCCAGGATATTGGCAGCATCTCCTACAGCAGGTGCTCATTAAGAAAACACAAGCTTTCCCCGCTCAGCCCTCCATTCACACAGCGCTCTGTGTCTGCATAATTCCTTCTGCTTAACGTCTTCCAGGAGAGCAAATGAGATTTTAGAATTGGGCAAATGTGCTGGTGTAAATTCACGCCAGAGACCTGGCTATCAGCTCACCCCAGCTCACGCGATCGAGCCCTGTTTATGATTTATCATTCACATGCTTATGTGGACATGGCCTTTTTCAGAAGTACAATGTACAACAGCAAATTCAATGAAGCTCTTCTAAGGGTACAACATGGGGAAGTACGAGATAATGGATGAGGAGGATGGATTTTGAGAGGCCTGAGACACGGTTTAGGGGAGGAAAGGAAGGCAATAGGATCAAAATCCTGTTGTGTTTCACGATTTCTATAGCAGTCATATCCCCGAACAAGTCAGGCCATGTACTACTCGTTAATTACACTGAGAGAACAACTGATGAACTCTTACAATGCCAACTCATGTAATTAGCTGATTAGAACAATTAAAGGAGACATCTTCAAGTTGCGTATTGAATTGCAGAGGGGTACGTGAATATAATCCCAGGGGCAGCAAATGCAGATGATAAAGGTTCGTTACTGGCAGTAACGCGAAAGAGCAGAAGGCACAAGAGAAGGCAGAAATAACTGATGAGAGGCAGAAGAGAAGCATTTCCTTCTGTAGGCATCACTGTAGCTGTTTACAATGTGTGCGTGTTATGACATACAGTGCAAAATGTGCAATAATATTTTACATGACTCATATATTACTTTCAGTGACAATTCCGCTGATACTGGGACTGCGTATCTCTGTAGGTCTGTGTGCTTAATGTTTGAATAAAAAAAAATATAAGCTTTAAAAGTCAGCTCTGCTTTATTTGGCCTTCAAGTAGCTGCCATGTTTCTAGGCTTGTTTGAAGGCCAGATGAGGTAGAGAATGGCAGTCAATTTAAGATGCTGATCAGGATGATCAATGATTAACATGTTTAAATATGTTTATAAGGTCACATTTGGTTCTCTTAAAATATATTTTCTTTGAATGAGATGGGTGATCTGGACTCCTCAGTAAAACCACTCTCTCTTCTTCGTTATTTACCTACATTACCCACAGGTTTTAGTAGCAGTAATTTGTATCTGGAGCGTGAATGAAAGTGTTGAAAAATATAGGGAGACTAGTAACAATTCATTAGGAATCCCCATTAAAAACATCTTTTAATGATTCTCCATTTGGCAAGCTAACACTTTAATTTTTTCAGTTGACTTGTTATTAATGTGTTTTTAACCAGAGTATTATGCTGCACTAAATCAAACCCCGTACAAAAACTTAAACTTATCACAATGATAAAATGATCATTATCAATCAAACATGGTCTTGTTATGGAGTGAAACCAGGGGATTTCCTTTGGTTCTTGTTTTGTTTTTGACAAGACCTGTTTTCCATAGAAATATTAGCTGACATTAATTGTACTTACCTACTTTAAAGGTTCGTCAGATGCATTGCTTGCAGTCCTGCAGGTTGTTTTCAGTGTAAGAGTAACACTTGTCCTCATGATCTAATTCGGTGTGTAAGAGCTACAGCGTGCTGTGCTGTCAGGATATGCTACATAGATTATTATTGTCAAAGCAAGTCTTTATTTTGCTGTGGAAAATATGGATGTTTCATCTCATCTGCTGTTTTAGGAAGCAAGAGATCCCTCGCTGAAGCTCAGTGCTGCTTTCTCTGTTTTTCTCTCATCATTTCTTACGTCCTCTGTAGTTGCTGTATAACTGTATCGACAGCATCTCTTATTCTGCATTGCCTGGTTTTGTAAATGTGGTACATGTGAAAGTAGAAACAAAATATAAGAACAGTAAAAAACAATCTGTGACTCATACCTTAAGCAATTAAATATTGTCAAATATATTTTACATATCTTATTGTCCCTGTCACTGGCTCGGGGACAGCTGCTCCTCTGTCCCTTTCCGACTCCCTGCCGGCTGTCTTTACCTGGGCTGGATGAGGCATGTCATCGTGCCGTTCTGGAACCCTGCCTTTGGTGACGGTGTCCTTTGTCTCAGCTGTGCCATCCGGGAGGTGCAACTGAGTTTTGGGCAGCTGCACTCCAACAAGCCACGTAGTGATCTGAGTCTATTTCCAGACCGCTGAGCTGTTTGTTTTCCTAACAGGAGCAAGACATGAGGAGTCAAAGGGGTGTGAAAAGGCAGTCTGCGTAAGTGCCTCCCCATTTATCCCTGCCCCCTTCCTCCCCTTCCATTATTGCTGCAGAACTCCATGTGCAGGCACGTGATGAAGTCTGAAGAACTGATCTAGAGTGGGAACTTGTCAGTTCTCCAATCCTGTTAATCATAATGGCACACGGCCACATGCGCTGGCATGAGCGGGGATTGTCCGCAGGGGCTGCAGTGCAAGCCCTGGGACACTTGGGCTGGCTCTGTCCCCAGAAGCCATGCTTCCAAACCTGTCACCTTGACTTGAGAGACTGAGGCCTTTTAAGAATCCACCGCTGTGTGGTGGTGCCTTTTCTTGTGACGGTTTTGGGTGTGGGTATCAAGGCTGTGCACTGAGGACCAGTATAAAATAGGGATGTAGATACTAGTTTCAATATATCTTAAGGGACCTTCTGCAAACAGGCTCTGCAGTGCATTTTCCTTTGTTTACTAATCAATAGCTATGTCTTTGGCTTACCATTATTTCCAATCCTAGCCTTAAGTGGTCACAGATCACTAACCTTTGGGTCATGCTGCACAGCTCAACTCTATGCCCAAGTGGCTAAAAGAGCTAGGACCTGATCGATGTGGATTCAGTGGCACTGACAATAGGACTTATGCTTATTACATTGATTTTTTTTTTTCCTGAAATGTTGACCACTGCTAGTTTTGATTTTCCTTGATGAGCTATTTTAGGTATCTTGACAGAAGAGTGTGTTTAAAAATACAAAATTAAAAATCCAGCAACAACAACAAAAAAAGTCCCCAACATCATTACTTCATTATTAGTGGTGTGTTACCGGTAGCAATGTTGGTGGGCAGGAGGTAATACTGCTACTACTGCTCACAAGCTTCAGCTCCATCCCAGCATCGCATCTTATGCTTTTGGCTAACGCCTGTGAAAAGCATCTCCCTCAGGGAAGAGGCATTTGTCCTTTTTACTTCTTTTTACACAGTCAGGCAAAATTACATTTGTGTTTCAGAAACTGAGTGTGGCGCATGTACAACTCCAGGGCTCAAGAAGCCTGAAAAGAAGTAGCTGTGTTTTCCGAGCTTGATCCAGCTGTTTTATCATAAGGAGGGTCAGTAGGATTTTTGTGTAGAAGATCCTCAAATCATTGCCAAGAGAGTTACCAGCGTATAGTCACATGTGGGATTCCTTATTTTTCATTTTGATGCATTACAGACCTATTCTCACTGCCTGTTTCAGGAAAGCAACTCTCCCTAGACATCCTGAGTAGACAGTGAATGGTGGGACAATCTCCGCTCCTGAAGGTAATTCAGAGCTCCTGAGTCAGGTCCTGGCCTAGAATTACCTTCTGGAGGCACCTTCAGAGCTACACAAGGCGCCCTAAGAAAACTCTAACCTTCTAGTGCATCCCTGACCCTCTAATACTGTAAATATTTCATGGTGCAAGTATTCCTTCTTCTAAAGTTTAGCTATGCTGAAAATATTGAAACTGTTGCTTATTTTGTAATACCTCCAGAAGTCATAAACTGAGTTTATGGTTTATTTGGTTTAAACCAAATTTGAGTGAGGAACTCTAGAGCCGTTTCATTGGAGGTCCTTAACAGGATCAGTTACTTAAGCAAAGCAGGTGGTTTGCCACTCTCTCTCTCTGGTATTAGATTGACAGCATGGTATATGCAAACCAAAAACATGCCCTTTGTAAAGAACTATTAAGTGTAAATCGCAATATTCTCTGCCTCTAGATATTAGTGGGACTAAGTTGAAAGGGAGAAGGGGGAACTGCTAATTTAAATAAAATTTTAAAAAAAGAGCAATCAGTGTTTGATCTTTTATTAAATATTGTGCCACTTGTGCTAGAGAAACAGCTGGTAATTTTTCAGGTAGAAATTTGCCACTTTGCAGAGGAAAACCAGATTTGCCTGTGAAAATGGTATATACAGAAAAATGTGATAGGAGCAGTCATGGGGGGAGCCAGCGGTGAAACTTGATCTTCAATATAGCGTGATTAACAAAGTATTTTACTTTTCATAGGTGTATATGTAATTATTTTGTGTGTTTCCGTTTAAAACCTTTGTTTGTGTTTCTAAATGGGGGAGAGTGTAATTAAGTGCAGACGGATGGAAATGACCTCTTATTGCACCTTATCCTGTTGTTTTATATCCTGGCGCAGCAGCGAGTAACCTGTTAATATGGTGCATTTCACACCTCATTGCTGACCATATTAAAAGTTTTTATCTCTAATTCCTTAGTAAATATTAATGTACAGTATTCACTAGTATCTGTCTATTTTACTTACTTTACCCATTTTTCTTTGTAATTCATTTTATTCCCTTTATCCTATGGTGATTCTAATCAAAGCCAAATCCAGTTGTTTTAATGATCAGTTTTTATTAGTCCTTCAGGCAAACTGCACTGCAGAGATATGTCATTGGAGCCCAATGTTATTATGGTGCTACAGAAATGATTAATTTAACCTTTTTGCATATTGCAAGAATTAAAAACATAATAAATCAGCAGAGGTTTATTATACTAAGTGATGTATGTAACCTATTAGCCATTTTGTTTTGGTTGTACAGTACTTGTCAAGATTTCTTAAAAATCATCATTTATGGTCCTGATCCAAAGGCTACTAAAGCTGATGTATAAGTTGCTGTGTTAGTTTCGTAGCTGATTGATCTCAGCTGCTCCCATACGAGACTCACGATAAAGAAAAGAAAATATGAAGTTGAACCCAGTATTCCCACAGGCTTCAGTGAGGCTAAGACTGGAGCAGATGAACTTGGATTTTCTTAATAATGACACTTTGTTAGGTTTGGGTTTTTTTTTTTTTAAATCAATGAATATAGAAGCCCCAATATGCACATAAAATTATATGTATTAGAGGCTACTTGTTTGTCAGACCTCTGCTGTGAAGTGTATTGCGGACAAAACCCTTCGGACGAGTGGCTGTAATGTTGTCATTACTGTCACTGCAAAGGGCAGGAGCTGAACTCATGGATCACAGCACTGGGCAAACACTGAGTGAAAAACTGGTCCCTTCTCCAAAAAACAGGTTTACTCAACTGTAGTAACTCCCATTCCAGCTGGCAGCAATGGAGGAAGAGGGCTTGCACATGGCAGCAGAGCTCTTGGTAGTGACATGAACCCCTGCTCTTGTTTACCAGGTATTTGAGGCTCAGCTGTGCCTTGGGCTAGTGGCAGCCTCCTGGGCCAGTGGTTTTGTTCCCAGGGGATTATTTTGGTAAATAGAGACTGGTCATTCAATTAAAAAAAATAATCAGTGAGTAGATTGAATAAATATGTTGCATCTCACATGAATAACCACAGGCTCATTCTCCCTGAGTCACAGAAATGGTTAAAAGAGCCAAGACAGGACTTGGCCACCATCCCACCAGCCTGCCCAGCCCAGCCAGCGTGGCCTGGAGGGGGGGTTCCCGGCAGGCAAAACAGCAGGAGTGATAATAATGTTCTCAATACTCTTATCATCCCAAGTAGGGCAAACAAAACACTTTAATTGGTTTGCAGTTCCAAAATATTTCACAAACACCAGACGGTGGAAACATTTCAGTGCTTCTGAAAGGTCCCAAATGCGATTGCCAAGAGGGAGACTGGGCGGCTGGTGCCGCCTGGGTGCGAGGAACCCGAGGAGCGCGGCGGGTAGGACAGCCTGTCTGCTGCCTCGCTGGCACAAACCCAGTCTGGCTGGCAGCAGGGCAGCAGCTCCTCTACCCAGCCCAGGGCTCGCTTAGGGGGTTTCACTGGTCCCTAGGCATTCCATTGACTTGGCTTTTTCTTACAAAAAACTTTTATTCAATGGGGTTTGACAAGCCTTTTTCTTTGCTCACTGCTCCTCACTGCTACAAATAGTGGCTAGTCACAGGTGGAGTGGGGTAGCCAGAGGAGCTCAGCTCCCAGGATATCTCCTATTGCCTTTCCTAAGGAGAAAAATGTAGTTTTAGGGGCTTTTTTCCTGCTCTCCTCCCTTTCTCTTCCCCTTTCTTCTTTCTTTGCCTGCAGCACTGAATTAACCCAGGTGAAAGTTGCGAGGAACTTTCTTCCATAGGCTTGAAAGGCAAGGGGGGAACCTGAAGCTCTGCTCCTCCAGGTCTGAGTGGGGCAGTTAGACAGGACACAGCCATAGGGAGCGGGTGAGGGGAGATACGATCAAGGCTGGGGCAGGAGCAGCCTTTGCTGCGACCCAGGGACCAAAGGGAGCTTGGGCAAGCAGAGCTCCAGAGTGGCTGTTCAATGGGAGGAGTAAAAGAGTACTCAAGGAAACACAAAGTGGGAGCAGGTGTTGACAGAGATGTGAGCATGTCTAGTAATGTATGTGCCATTAAAGACACTAATATAAATTCTTGCAAATAAAGACCTACTGGTTTGTACGCAAAAGTGAAAAGGAATGGGTTTTGGAGAGGCAAAATGAGCTAGAAGCAACATGTATGATACTGAGGGGTTTTTATTGAATGAAACAACTTTTTTTGAATGCTGAGAAGCAGAGAAAATGAAAAATCAAAAGGCTGATCACAAATTATCTATTATTCTAGGCTTTTTTTCAACTTTGGGAGCTGGCCTGGATTTTACTTTGTGGTATAGCATATCTTTTAAAGAAACATCCATTTATAATTTTAAAATTATCAGCAATTCATTCAGTGGGTTCATTCCTCTATTATTAAAAGTGTGTGGCTTTTGCCAGCCTAAATTTGTCTGGTTTCATATTCTGCCTATGGGACTGTTGCACTGTTGCTAGGATGAAAAGCCTCCTCTTACCAGCTTCCCTCTCCCCAAGTATTTACTCAGTGATCAGACATGCCTTAACCTTCTCTTTGATAAGCTAAATAAACTGAACTCCTTGAGACTGTCACTGTAAGATGTGTTTTCCCATCCTTTAATTAATCTCACGACTTATAGCCATATCCAATTTATCAAGCTCTCTCTTGATGTGTGAGCACCAATGCTGAATGTAGTATTTTGCTGGAAGTAGTGGCAATAAATGTAGTGGTAATATAGTTTATTCCATTTTCCCCTGCTGTATGCCCAAAACACTCTAGTCCTTGTAGTCATAAAGCTATGTTGTGAGCTCGTGCTCAGGTCACGATCTGCCAGGATGCTCTAGTCAGGCTGTGGGCTTTCTCCCTGCATGCGTATCACAGAATGGTAGGGGTTGGAAGGGACCTCTGGAGATCATCTAGTCCAACCCCCCTGCCAGAGCAGGGTCACCCAGAGCAGGCTGCACAGGAACGCGTCCAGGCGGGTTTTGAATGTCTCCAGAGACGGAGACTCCACCACCTCTCTGGGCAGCCTGTTCCAGTGCTCTGCCACCATCAAAGGAAAGAAGTTCCTCCTCATGTTTAGGTGGAACTTCTTATGCTCAAGTTTGTGCCCGTTACCTCTTGTCCTGTCGCCAGGCAAAACTGAAAAGAGCCTGGCCCCATCCTCCTGACACCTGCCTTTTGAGTATTTATAAGTGTTGATAAGATCCCCCCTCAGTTGTCTTTTTTCCAGACTGAAGAGACCCAAATCCCTCAGCCTTTCTTCATAAGAGAGGTGTTCCAGTCCCCTAATCATGACTTGCTTTGTTTACCTGCTATCAGGTTTATCGGGTCATCCAGCACACACAGGGGTTGGTGGGTTTTTTTACCCTCAATGTTTACTCTTTGCTATTTATCATATAAATGATTTATCAAACAACTTTCACTTTGTGCTAATCACTGTCTGCATGCAGAGAACTAATAGAGTTTGGGTTACCAACATTGCTGTGCATGTAGCTTTCCTGATTATATCAAAAGGATTGTTTTCTAGCATAAAAAGACTTCAGTTTTACTCAAAGAAGGAAGCATTTGCTCTGTCAGCAGTTTCTAAAGACTCATTTTCTTTCTTCTTCGTGATGTTTTGTAGCTGTCCAGAAAGGCTTTGCACAGCAATAGATAGAGCTGCCTGAATAATCCCTCTGCACTTACCATGCCACATGTGCTGTGGGAATTCCCACCCATCTCCATGATAAAAATCCCTTGCCCATATTCTTGTCTGTAGAGTGAGGAAGGAAGAGGCTAGATTTGTTTGTTTGGAGGCTCTCTTTGCTGGTTGGTTTATTTTCCTTTGTGGGAACAGGGTCTGCGGAATGAGGAGGGGTCTGGGGCTGGAGGGTCTAGGTTAAAAGGTAATTATTTTTGTAACAGAATTAAAACCTGAAACACATTGAACCGATTTCTAATACAAACAGGATCAGCATTAGCTTTTAAAGGATTGCTATTATCGTTTCAGGACTGCAATGTGATTTAAACTGTAATAGATATTGATTTCTATATTAGTGTTCTTGCTCCTTGTATTGCATTTCTGCTGCCATCTGCTAAAACAGGAATGGCATTTTTCACTTTATTGACTGGACAGTGAGTTGGAATACGGTATTCCTGCATGCTCTGGATCACCGAGATGACCATGAGCTTACAGGGAAAAGGAAGGCTGGGGACAATTTATCTGCTGAGACACTTGCATTTTAAAGTTATAGGTACCAAGTATTAAGTGTATATAGAATAAAAACTCTTAAAGGATTTCTAAGTCACTTACGGGAAGGCAGAATTTTACTCTAAAGGGCACCACAGCTACTCCACAGGGCACTAGTATTTTACAAAGAGAAATAATTGCTGCGGTGTCCTGTGCTGGTGGTCTAAAACAGCATGGGTGGGATTTCCCAGGGCAATCAGTTTGGACTTAGTTGAGCTCCCGCTAAGAGCAGCGGAAATCTCACCCATGCAGGCAAGTGCTGTCCTTGGGCTGGGAAACCACAAATCCTCTTCCCCAGTCCAGACCAGTAGCTGACTGGCAATTCTCCATCTCCTCACTGAGCCCAGCGTAACCAAACTCACTCTGAGGCTCTCCCATATTGGGAATTTCTTTCCCAATTCCCACATCTGTCTTTTCGTTCAGGATCAGCCTGTCATCTCATACCTTTGCCAAAACCACGGGAGTCTCCTTTGAGACAGCTCAAGAGCTGTGGCTTGGTCTTGCAGGTTCACCAGCCCCTTGGGGCCCTGCCTGGTGCCTTCCATCCACTGCAACGTGGCAGCTCCGGACCAGCTGCCTTTCACACCTGCCAAGACGCGTCTTCAGACAGTCTCCCCTGTGCTCCTCATGCTGGAGACAGCTCGCACTTCGTTACTTTTCCTCCTTAAAAGTCCTTATTGTGATATACCTAAGGGGAAAAAAAAAATAAAAAAGCCGTGCACTGATAACAAGTGTGCCTTTTGTACTTCTTGGGGGCAGAGAAAAGCTCTTTGTTGCTGGTGTCTCATCCCTAAAAAAGAGCTGCCCCATTCTGTCTTCCCTCTGCCTTTCCGGAGCGCTCTGGGGCAGGTTGGCCACTGCCCTTTGCTGCACACCCCGGGGTTTTCCTCTGCTGCTACACGTAATATTTGTAAAGTGATTTGTAGTGAGTTGCTCTATAAATGAACTTTATTACAGAATGCAATTCAAAATTGGAATATTCTGAAATGAAGTTGCCTCTCGATTATGACTTTTCCCAGAAAACTGATTTTGCCTAATGATAGAGAACAGTAATAAGCAGTACTTAATTAGCATAAATTAAGTTTAATGGGAACAAATTCTGCTAGTGCCAAGTAGTTAAGAGGTGTTTAATAGAACTGAAATTCTGAGAGTTGATCTTATACTACCTGAAGGTGCCAAGTAAATGTTAAGGTCTGTGTTCTCCAGGGCATTCAGGTGGCCTCCGTCAAGTGTGCAGCTAAAGTTTGGTGGCCTTAATTCAGGGAGAGCTGGCCCAAATTGTTTAAGTTCGTGAAATAAACTTGTGTAGGAGTCCTCTTTTTTTTATTTTTTTTTTTAAGGTAAACATAGAAAATTATTTTAGAATTTAGAATCAGAATACTGGAATACAAGAGTAGCTTAATTTTGTCAGAGATCTGTCTGTCTCCTTGTTCTGTCTGTGACAAAAACCTTGCAGGTATATACTTGACAATTCCCTCGGTGTATTCTCGCAGTTTCCAGCAGTCTGTATCCTGGGGATTCCTTAGCTGTTTGCTGCTTCTGTACTGTTGAAAGATTTTATAAATTATTTTTTTTCCCCTGTTAGCCACTCTTGTACAGAAATCATAGTGTATGGCAAAAGCCCAAATTACAGGCTGGACATTACATTTTCCAGCTTCTGTCTACATTTCCCGATCTCCGAGCGCTCGATTTGTCAATCTTCAGTTGCATTATTGCATCTAGTTAATTACAAGGGTGAAGCATCAGTTTTCTTTAGTTAGTGAGACATGCTGTGTTCCTCCTCTCCAAGCACACTGGGCTGTGCTTCCCAGGTCACAGGAACTAGGAATTTTGGGAAGGATAACCCCACTGTACAAGTGCGCCCAACCAACACGTACACGTGAGACTGTTATTGACCCCACAGGTCAATGAGGACCAGAGAGAGCTGGAGGAATTAATTCTAGAAAAAAATGGATTATTCCAAAAAATATCAGTAATGGAAAGTGTAGATAATACATGTTTTGCATACAAGAAATAAATAAGAAATGTTTGGCGTTTTTTAAATCTAAGAAAGAAAAGAATCTTTGTACTGAGATTCTTACAATTTTGAAGATGCTAAGAAGCGTTCCTGAGAGGCCAGCCCACCAGCAGCACACCTTGCCCTCTGCTCCAGGTGTTTTGCTGTGAGAAAGGAAGGGTGTCTCTGCGTCGGTAGGTGGGAGCTTGAGCGTCAGCTCGGTGCCAGGGGAGCACTGCTCCAGGGCAGAACCAGTTTATTATCTAATGAACAACATAAAGCAACAGGACTACAAAGAGGGAATGTGGTTTTACTTATTTGTCACTGTGGTTTTGGGCAGACTGGGTCTAAACTTGGTCTTTTTCTGTGCCATGCTTAACTAAAGCAGCCTGATCTACTCCGTGGTCAGTTCTAACCGTGCAAGTTAAAGTCCTTCCTGCAGCTTCGGCCTTTTTTTCTTGTCTTCTCTTTTTGTCCTGACTTAGGCTAAAAGCTTTATTGTTACCAAGACTGAACTTTGATCAGCTTCCACGAGGAGGGCTGCAGGAGTCTGCTGGCGTTACCACAGACCCTCTAGCATTCTCTGAATAAGTCCCTTATTTGTTCTTCAGATTAGGAGCAGGTTTTTTAACTTTGTGTTTGTAAAGCACACAAGCTTGGTGGGGTTTTGGCCCAGGACTTAGCCTTCTAGCTACTATTAAAGGTCTGCTTTGAGCTCTGTGTGGGTAGGAAATAACTTGCCCACGTTTGCTGTGAAAGCTTCTAATTTACAGGCAAATACATTAGTAAATTCATATTTGGATTTCTAAGCAATTAACTCAAGTCAAACACAAACTAAGCACATGTAAGGCAGCTAAATGCTACGTGTATTTTTGCACCTCTCTCTAAGCACGTTCTTCAAATGAGGGCTGGCTCTTTGGCTGCTTCTTTTGAAATCAGAGGATTATATTGCTCAAACAAAACAGACTTTGGCCCTATACTTGGTGTTTGCATGTGTCAGACCAGGAGTGAAGAGTGTGCCATGGGGCCTGGGGTGAAGGGGGGGATTTTGATCCTCTCTGCATTGGGCCGTATCATAGCCTAATGAAGCACAGCGCTCATTTCTCAAAAGGAGGAGTCCACAGTGAACAGCTCCACTTCCCCTAAGCGTGGCAATCAATATCTCTTCAGACCCCTTATAGGAGGGCTAACGAAAATTGTTAGAAAACAAGGATTGCTGCTATAGTATGGCATAAATCCTTACAGTCTTAGGATATTTGCATGGCCTGGTGCTATGATAGAAGAGGACCTCGTGGCCCTCCTCTGCACTTATTCTCCCAGAGTACCTGTGCTCCCATGTACAGGCTGGAAAGGGAGAGACACAGAAAATGGCTCATTTTCCCAAGGCTATAGGGAAATCTTTTAGGGACGGGGAGGGACTCCAGGTCCCAGGAATTCCAGCCTGGGATCCCTGCCCTGCCTTATGGCTGGGCAGTGTGTGCCATGTCGCTGGGAGTATAAAAGAGAAGGAAGAGGAGAGAGAGCTGCTGCTGGAGTGAAGGCTTATGTTTGGTAGCTGCTTCTGAAACAGAGCCTGCGGTTGGGAATGTTTATCATCTCACTCATAATGAAGCCATTACACTGCAGTCACAACTCTGAATTGCAGCTAATAGATTTTCGTTTTGTTTTCTCAGTTAAGTCATATTTGATAAATGCAGAAATGTGTAGGGAGCAGCTTATCTCAAGTAGACAGTTTCTTTTTAAATGGCCGGCTTGAATGTGCTTTGCATCAGGATTTGGGGAAAGAGAAAAGGGATTCTGTAGCAAATCTTTACAGGTATTAAATGGCAAACCCAGAGTATCCGCTTGATGAGTTACAAGTCTACCTTTTAGTGATCTCATAACTTGTGGCTGTTGAAGATAAACAATTTCTTCGTGTATGTGTGTGTATACAGGTACTCAAGGATTTGCGTGTGCACGCAAAAATTTTATAATATTGGATATGTAATTCTTTCTATGTTGTCTTAAAGATTGGCTTAAATGAATCTTACTAAAATTCTGTTATAGGAAACAAATAAAATTCCGTTACCTGCTTCTCTGCAGACAAATGCAT
The DNA here is from genome assembly GCA_947846985.1 of Fratercula arctica. Classification (NCBI taxonomy): domain Eukaryota; kingdom Metazoa; phylum Chordata; class Aves; order Charadriiformes; family Alcidae; genus Fratercula; species Fratercula arctica. Next base: position 27,601,931 of record CANTUZ010000006.1, on the reverse strand, counting down.
AAGGGTGTAATTTTTGTCTAATTTATTATCTTTTCCTGTTATTTGGAGTTGAAATGGTGCAGGCCAATTTGCACATAGCCTAATACTAGTCTGGGAAATGATAGTGCCATCGTGTAGTATATCATTGCACTGGGTTGTCCATTTCAGAATTACTATGGAAAAGTTTTCAGCAAAAATACCTCAATATACATTATACAGGGAGGTAATTTTTAATTTTTAATATTTTTTTTTTTAATCCTGGCTGGAAAAGTTCTTGCTGTAATTAAGCCAGCATTCCCAGGAATACTGAAGCTAAGCCGGTCTCCCAGCATTATCCTGAGGAACTCTTCAAACTTTGAGGCCAGAATTTTCAAAATTTGAGGCCAGAATGCAAGCATGCAAATCTGTGTTTTGGGCCAAATTTTCGAAGCATTTTACAGCTGCAGATAGGATTTTCAAGAGCACCCAAGGAAATCCACAGCAGACCCCTTCCAGCAGTTGAAGGAAATATAATAAAAACATAAAGAAAAACCTGTCCCCTTGGCATTTCGAATAGCATTACTTTCAGAGATGCTGAGCATCACACCTTCTTGGGAGTTAGCTTGGCATTAAGGCGAGCTGCAGCCCAGCACAGCAGCTGCGTGCGGTGGGAGCCGCAAGCCTTCTCCCCACAGCCCACCGCCGCTCCCAGTGAGGACACCCGGCAGGTTTGAGAAAACCAGGCCCAGACCTGAGTTTCTGTCCTGGCCCCGTGCCCAGTTCCGTCTGCGTAAGGCGAGTCTCTAAATGTTAACCAGACCAAAAGGCTGAAGTGTTTCTGTCACAGCTACCACTCTTTGACAACAGTTGCCCCGTTGTTGGCAACTCTCTCGTCCTCCTTTTTCTTTTTGCCTCCCTCCACTTTTGTCTCCTCCATTTGCCTTCTGGGTCTTCTCCTCTCACCCCAGTGCTGCCCCACTTCCTTTCCCAGGGTTTTCTTTCTCAGGTCTTTCTTCTGCCTCTGCCACTTGTTTCTTGCCTGGAGCACTCTCTGACATGCTTCCTGCTGTTGGAGATGAGTTTGGAAAGCACATCTCTCCTTGTCCACGCTTTGGGCTTCCTGCACCTTCACCCATATGCTATGTTTGTGATCTCCCTCCAGTTTTTTCTTTGCCCCTGGTCCCAAGGCGTAGGCTGTATGTTTGCAGGCCTGCTGCTTTCTCTCTGTCTGTCCCCACTTACTAACCGCCGCCATAACTGCATCCCTAGCCCCAGGCTGTCTTCTCTAGCTGACCTCCACCCCAACCCAACTCAGACATATAAAACAAAATTAGCCAGTATCACGTATTTCGATAAACAAGCCAGCCAGCAGATCATGTAAACTGTGAGCTATGTACCTACAGTAATATGACCTCAGACCATTAAAATCACATACTTTATGTCTGTTTTAGGATTTGTGTATAAATGCTGTACAGAGAGACTTTATTAGAGCTTAGTGAACCAAAATCTGGTCTTGGATTTCCATAGTTCAGGAGTTATTGGTTTGAATGCACTACAGGGGTTAAAAAGAAGGAATTAGAAGTTTGAAACCGTGTTTGTTGAAACTCCTGATGAATTATACAAAGTCAGTCTGTTTATCAGAGTACTGTCATCCTTGTAAGACAAAATGATGGGAAAAATGCACTCAGTGAAGAATCCCACGTCAAGAAAAAATTGATTAATCTACTAAACTGTTCTTCCAAATGTTTTACCAGAGTAAGACATACACAAAATAGACCTTTGGAGGACACCAGTATGAGGACATTGCTATGAACTTGAGAGAGCTCTTGCTTACCTGGGAGCTTCCGCAGTCACAGAGCATTACTTCACATTGCAGTGCTGTTAAGTGGAGAAGGGTACAAGTGAAGTTCAAGTAGATGGTATGAAAACTGTGGTGAATGTTTTCAGCAGATTCTTCAATGGAAGTTATGTTTCTCTGTATTTGCGATGATAAAAGTAAACAACAGTAGTTGCGCTGTCTGAGCCATACAGTTTCTTCACCTCAAAAATTGCCAGCATGGGCTTGCAAAAGGGCACCATTTCCCAAGGCAGCCTTTTGAGTCAGCTTCTGTGCCAGATCTGTGTCTGAACCACTGCTTTCTAGCTCACTAGAGACCAGCAGTGAGGAGTGATATGTTGGAGACGTTTTGTTGGCATGCCACATTTCAAAAATGTATGGGCCCAATCCTGACAGATGCTGAGACTCTGCTGGCCCTACTGGTCACAGGGCCGATGCCTCTAAATACAGGCTGCTTTGCTTCTACCCCACATGTTCTGGGCAGGAATATGCGTGGAAGCATCAGGCATGCTAGGTGTACGCCATTCAGCCACTTTGAGCATGTACTGTGCTGCTCCAAGTGTTTGGTACTACCACAGTGTCCACGCTCACAGAATGGCAGAAAACAGCTATCTCGTTGGTAAAAAGGGAGAGAAAGTTTGACTGGCTGAAAAGAAAGCATGCTGAAATCCTAGGAATTGTATATTCACATCTAAGTTGCTTTTTTTTTAAGGATTTTTCATAAAATCTTTCATTCAAAGCCAACTGGCAAGAGTCTGTCGATTGAACCCAGTGATTATTTAAAACTGGCTTAAAATAAGTAGGAGATGATTCAGCCTCAAACTGTCCAATTCTTCTTTTCCTTTGCTCATACAAAATAGGCACTAACATTTGAAGGGCATGCAATTAAATGCTTTTTATTTCTGTGTAGCAGTTAATCTTTAATAAAACATTTTATTACTATTTGTTTTGCCCTTTCAGTGGAATTTAAAAATGTGGATGCATGAAGAAAGTTTTACTTTAATTCTTCTGTTTCATTAAGAGCTTACTGAGACTTCCAGACTCATCCAGTTAGCTTTCTAATGATGACATAAGAGCTAGTGTCTGCCCATGTCTCCTGTCAGCAACAAAACAAAAGTGAACGTGTCTGAGAGTTATTTTTTTTGCTTGGATTTAAGTAACTATCCTCTGTCCAAGGAAGCATTCCCTTTTCACTTACACAAGTGTCTAGCACTCAAAGGTGGATATCTGAGCCCAAAGCAACCTGTTCGTTCCTCTGGCTTTCCATGAGGATCACCTTTCTGCTGCTGTTGCTTATACCACCTGTGTAAAGGAAATTCAGGTGCTAATGGTCAGTTGTTCCTTCCTAGACGGATCTCCTGGATCCTTTCCTCAGCTCCCATACAGAGGCATGGCTGAGTTTCATCTGCATCAGGAAATTAGAACACCTGTTTTCACTCCCAACCTCATAACTCTAGGCTGAAATAGCCTCTCGTGTGCTGAACACCTTTCTCCTCACACAAGCTTTTCAAGCAGCCTTGATGGCCATTCATGTCATGGTGCAAGAGGTCAAAAGGTGCAGCCGTCTCCCCAGAGGAACTGTCTAGTTGCAAACCAGCTGTGAACGTCAGTGCTACAAGGTGGCTAATGCCATCCTGTCTCAGAGAGGAGGGTCTAGCCCTCACTGGAGCATGGGCTGTCTCACTTGTGTCACTACGGGCTGTCTCCACCCTTAAAAGCCACAGAGAAGCCATCTGTCCATTTCCTTCCTTTCCGGGAGACAGGCAATCATAGTAAGGTGGCATCTGGGAGACCTGTTGTGTAGTGGTTGCTCTTTTGGATGACTTCCAATGAGAGGAGGGCATGTGGGACAAAGCTCGGAGTGGCTCGCAGCGTGGCTGTGTGTGGAGACATGTCCAACAATACAGCTGTAGGTGGGTAACCTCATAGTTCTCCATGGCCTCCAGTACTGTGACAAGCTCTCAGGAGATTTCAGTTGACTTGGTAGAGGCCGATTCATTGCAGATATGTCCTAAAATCAGCAGACCATCCCTATTCAGCAAAGCATTGAAGTGCATCTCTTTGTTAACAGGATCTAAGTATTGACTTTTGGAGTTTGGTGCAGTAAGGATTTTAATTAAAATATGCTTTTTCAGTAATGTGGCCTAGATAAAATCAAACTCTTGGAAAGCTTCAGTAAAGAAATGTTTCCCACAATATTTATAAATACGTGATTGAATTCTCTTTTATTTTTAGTGCAGATATGACCCTTAATTTATTTTCTTGTTTTCAGTACATTAGCAAATCTCTGAAAAGTAAATTTTGGAAGAGTTTTCTGTTGCCTCAGTTCATTGATTCAAGTTTATCATTGCTCTGATGTCTTTTATAACAAAGAATCAAATTCATGAGGTTTTTTTTGGTGTATTGATGAATGTTTGCTTTCAGTTAAAAAGTAATTATTCCAGAGATAAAACTTTTTCAGCTAGCAGGTCCACTTACATATAGTAAATAAGCTGCAACACTTTCCTGCATAATATGAGGCTAACTATATTTTTTAAAAAAAAAGTTGCAGAACGCTTACAGAATGCTGAAAACTTTATGTATTTCCTTGAAGCTTACGAAATTCTAGAAAATAGGATCTATCTCAGACAAGTTTGACGCAAGCATTGAAGAATTCCTGCTTTCATCTCCCTACATATGGGATTACCTTTAACAGAAAAGATACAGAATTTATCCCCTATTAGTTGAGAAAAATAGCCCTTTGATCAAATACTAACATGAAAAAATTGGGGGGAAAGGATGTCAGACATGCTCACAGAACTGTATAGACGTGTCACTGTAGTATACATGCATCTGTCCGTTACAAAGTGATGTTATTCTCTCTGCATCCTTGTGAAGAAGGTAAACTCCCTTCCACACTTCTGGAAGTGGGAGTCAGAGGAGATTAGATTTGCCAGATTGTGTCCATGACTCCGGGAGCTACCTCTAGCTGAGCTGGAGGCTCTCTGGTACTTGTCCTGCCCCCCACAATCATTAAGAACGACCTATGGGTCACTGTTAGACACTAGCGAGACACAGCATGTCTCCTGTAGTCTCATTCGAAATGATCACCAAGTTCAATCATCGAAATGATCGAAATGAGTTTTGACTTTGTTTCACTGATGCTGTGTAATCATTTAGTAAAGCAGAGCAACTGATTATTGGATCACAACAGTGGGGTCCATCCAGGCAACCAACCTCCCTGTCGCAATACACTCCTCCCTAGAGGGCCTGGAGAGGAGCGTTCCCTCAAATGTGCCTTCAGGTATTTGAGTTTTGACTTGAAATAGCTCTGGCTATGTGCAAGGCTGATTTTTGTAGTAGTTGGCAAGATGAGATTCTTGTTAGGGATGTCATTTCTTCTGGGGAGATGCTGTGTTTTGTTTGAAACCTGATTGTGTAGGGAAGTGTTCGGGGGACAAGAAGTATTCCGGGACAGCAGATTTGCAGTCCTTATGCACATGTTGTATGGGCTTGGCAACCTGCCCACGCTGGGTGATAGCTTCCTTCTGTCAGAGGTGTCATTTGCGTAAGCAGGTCTACTGCAGAGCATCCATTAGGAGATCCTTCACAGTCTAGCTTTTCTGTGATTCCCAGACAGCACTGAAGAAGGCATCACCCAGAGATGCTGCTACCCAAATTTACATGACTTCTTTTCCCATCACCTCAGGGCCCAAAGACTCGAGAAAGACCAGAGTGCTCCCCTCCCTACGATTTGACTGATTGCAGTCAAATCGTAGCAGTAACAGTAACAAGGAAGGATGGTAGCAGAGGGCCTTGTCAGCCAGACCTGTGGCTCTCTTATCTGTTTCATCCTCAGCTCTCGCTGCTCCTGTGGTATGTGATATTGGGTAGAGTACCATTTCCCACCGGGGGCTCAAGCGTGTAACATTACACTCATCAGCCGTTAGTGATGTGTGCGTTGTGTTCTGCTGCGGCAATTACAAATCACATCCTGTTAATCTCTGAGGTTTGGTGACACAATTATTTCAAATGCCGATGTGAGTTATTGTATCCTATTAAATAGAATGTATACATGAACTACTACGGAGGAAACAATTGATGTCAAGTCAAAATACTGATAAGTTCATTTCTAATGAGTGCTAGTCATCCAACCAAGTTTGCTCTAGAGGGAGATGGCAGATTCAGGACAGAATATAATCCCTACTATCAAATGGTAATTATGAGAGCAAATACCTGTCTATATTCATTTTGAGCTAGACGCTGAGCAGGAAATGCCACTGTGCAGAATGTTGCCTAGGGAATACAGAGAACCGCAGGGTCTCATAACGTCTTTTCTTAGAGGCAATAACAGTGAGAGGTACTCTGTCTGCTTTTACAAATGTGTTCGTTTCTCAGCCGGACAAAGAAAGAAGAAAGAATTCAGGTGCCAATTGTATCTCTGGTAGAGGTGAATAAGCAGGTAGCAGCAGAGGTTCTAAATATGGTTGATTTGAGATTTTTCTGCCTGGTGGCACATTCCCACAGAAAACTGAAACCCACGCAGGTTTGACTGTGGGACGACTTACCATGCTGGGGCATACATAACCCAGGGTTGTTGTCAGGGGTAGTTCGGTATGTGCGCTTCTGCTCTCCATTGTCCCCATTCTTTTCCTGCTTGGCACCCCAGGTTATATTTCAAGAAGGATTAAATGTGATGCTGCTTTTTACTGGAGGGTTCTGAAGGTTTATTTCCCCACAGTGACTCTTTTGAGCAGATATAGTGACTACTTGAAGAAGGAAAAAAATCTTCTTTCAAAACTCTTTTATTTTTGAGGTTCTATTAAGGGACTGGGCTCCTCTGTGCTCTCTTCTGTGCTCATGCATAACACAATGTGATACCCATCAGACTGCATAGAGAACTTGCTGGGTACAAGCAAAAAGTGCCTCCAGCTTTCCTCTCAACAATGCTTTTGAGCAAGTCAGAAGCCCTTATTTCCCCCTCCTTATTATTCCAGGCACCTCTCCAGTATAAACAAGAGTAAGTAATTCATATCCTGAGATGCCAGAAGTATCTAGGGAAAGATTTTTCTATCAAGCCTCTCTTTTGATTTAGGCATTGCTTCCCAGTTTTTCCCCCTCTCTTTGGTTTGCCACTTTGTCACCAAGAGAAGTCTTTCCCTTCCCAGCCACCTAGGAGGAAATAAGCAGAAGATTGTAAGGGGATGAGGTTGGGTATCATGTGAACTTCTGTAATTCCTTCGCTTTTGGAGTGAAAAAAAGCTTTTGACTGTTCCATACAGTGTGCAGCCATCCATATCCTTATCTCTGTTGCGATGCAGCCCAACCACTGCTTGCCATGAGGTGCATTTCCTTTTTGTCCAACAGGTGAAGGTCTTGAGGGCTCTTCATCAGATGTGGCATGGGGATATACAACTGCTACTCCAGCCTGGGAGGGACTGAGTGCAGTACGGGTAGCCCCCCATCGCTTGCCAGGTGGGCACAAGGGGAGGGAGGCCAGACAGCAGGCCTTGCCCTCCCACCAGCAGCCTCCCTCGCAGGTTTGTGTACCTGAACAGCCCTACACTCGGCCTCCTCTTGTGCCTCCTGCACACGGAGGGATGAGCAACCACTCATTTTAAGTGCTCAACCGCAGTGCTACATTCGCCTAATTTAATGCCTTTTTTAGTTGTGGGTTGTGGGGTGACTGACAACCTCAGTTCCTAACAGTGCTAACAAACCCGGCTGCCAAATAAACTAGACCAAAGGAGACGGCAATAATATACTGATTTGGTCATTTGATTTACATTAGAACAGGTTTATAATGACCATAAGTGATTATTTTTACAAGAGGTACATAAACAAGTAAAATTGAAATGACTGCTCTGCATGCTACTGCACATTCCTAATGCTGCATTTATATGTGTACAAATGAATTCCCTCACTTCCACCAGCCAATTACTGCCACACAGTGCCTGTGGCTGTGCAGGGTGGCAGTCCCTCCTGTAGTGCTTTTATATGGGGAAGCCCATTCCGTTCACTTCCACAGAGAGGGGATATTGACAAGAGGTTTGGGGTTACCCAGCTTCCCTATAAATCTTAACTACCTTTTGCCTTTTAAAACAGATGATACTTAACGTTTTTGTGCATTAATCGTAGTCAGACCATATGTTCTGTCTTGTTTTGGATGCAAGGCGAGTGCACAGGTTTTACACGTAACTATTCCGTTAAGGTCTCTCTGTGCTGGGCCCCTGCACAGCAGCAGAGCTCCTGACACAACTGCTGCCCAGCCCAGATAAAGGGTGGACTCTGGTGCTACATCAGCATCACTGTGACTTAGTGTCAGGCTGTATCCTCTCTGTCGGAGAACTTGTGCTGTTCCCTTAGCACACAGGGCACCCAAAAATGTTTGGAGCAAACAGGAAAAATAGCACTTTGATTAGGGGAAGCAATTGCTACGTGCAGAAAAGCAGAAATGTCAGGGAAAAAAAAAAAGGCAAATTGCTTAGAGATACCTGAAGAGAGAATCTTCATTTTCCTTCCAGTAACTTGGGGGTGATGAGTGTTTTATGCCCTCAGCATCTCTCTTGAAAAACATCCATGATTTCATGGATGCGAAAGGCAAAACAGCTGAGATGTGAAGAGACTGTGAGAGAAGCAAAGCCAAAGGTTGACAGCTAGACTGGGTCTGTGCCATGCATGGCAACAAGAGAAGCCCTCTCTGCCTGTTCTGGATGTACAAATGTCAGCACTGTCACTATCCCATTGTCACTGCAATCAAAGCACCCCCTTCAGCTCTGAGCACGAGGAGCTCTTCCGTCATCTTTAAGTTCTTCCTTTACCCAGCAGGATACTAACCCAAGTGTCTTACTTGGCGGTTCAGGTGTGCTTCTGGCTGTGTCAGGTGTGTGAGATCAGACCAGAATATTCCAGCTGTGCCGAGTACAAAGCCCTTGGGAAAGTGTTAGGTCCAAATCTCCCCATTCTCTGTCTCTCACAGAATCCGGTCCAGAATTATTGACACTTTATAAATGTTTATGGATGATGTTTTTATGATACCACAGAAATCATTTAGGTTGGAAAAGATCACTGAGTCCAACCATAAACCTAACACTGCCAAGTCCACCGTCGCAGTGATATTCACAGCCAGGCCTAGCCCACCCTTCACTTCTACCAGCGTGCCAACTGCCTGCCACTGAACTGGCTGTTGATTTTTGCTGACTTCAAAGGACAGATTTGATAGCTCAGCACAGGCCAAGGCAAAAACAAATAAATGAGTATCAGTAAATATGGGAACAGGGAAAAATATGAAGACAGCAGTAAGACTAGACATGTACCAAATGGCTTTAAAATGTTAATTGCATTGTATACTTGGTCAAGCATGAAGGTATCTCTACATAATCATTCAGTATATTTCAAGGATAATAATCTAACAATGTAGCAGGTGGGATGAAAAGCAGGCCTTTGCAAACAAGGTTTGATGCGTATGTTGCATGGTAATCTCCAGATGCTGAGGCATATGTTGTCATTGGGTAACTTAATTTTTTAGAGGCAGTCTGGGTGGCTTTGTGACTTCTTATAGAAGCTGAGAATCTCTGAATTAAGTAGCTGTTTCTAATAAGCCTATCAAGTACTGCTTCAGGAACATGGAACCATTTGTTCCCATTGTAGGAAGTACAAAAAAAACCCACCACCACAGACAAACACACACACAAATACTCATCTTCTCAGAACTTCACTGTAACCTGTATCACATCGGATGTGTAACTTTTGGGAGGCTGCATGATTTGGGGAAGGCTATTTCATCTTTCACTGTCCTGTGTCTGTTTGCTGACAGCTTTCCACATTATAACACTGCCTTTGATACTTCCAACTTGTGATTTACTGCACCTTGCATCAGCAGAAGCTGTTGTATACTTGTATCATCTCATGGGATTATTTTTTTTCTCTTAAGAACCTTAATGTCATTCTACATTTTCTCTTTTTGATGCCCATCCTATTCTTAGCAAGATCAGGCATTCAGTTATGGTACACCGTAGGTAAATACATTAAATGATTGATCCTGCTCCAGATATGCCTGGGTTTTCCTAATCCAGGAGCCCCAGTTTTAGATCACGGCACTATTGTGCTTGGAGCTGTACGAACAGAACAAAGACAATCCCTCATAAAGTATTGTGGGCTAAGAATTGTGAGCTACAGGCTTGAAACCCATCATATCATTGCTTATGCAGTTTGATTTTGTTTTGGAGATAAGGTAAATTACCTTTTGGTAAATGCCTGGACTTAGAATGAAATGACATCTGGTTGCATCAGTTTCTGGACAGAGGGAGGCAAAAGTATTGCTGACTCTGAAGGTAATTGCAGGTTTCTTCCATGACCACCGCCCAGATCATTTTAGCCTGTTCATGTCTCCATTATCTCATCTGAAAAATGGGAATAATACTTCCTCGGAGTGCTGCCACATTTACTGTTAGGACTCTGGAACGAAAGATTTTTTAGAAATGTAAAAAGTTACATCTTCCATTGATTTTTATGGAATTAGTGTCAAGACAGTAATGCTTTGATTTAAGAACTCCCAAGGTTGCTTGTTACCTGCTTTAGGGGATCAAAATATTTGCCAGCTACTGAAATAGTTTCCAACTGCCCAGGTCTCGTCTCTCTAACACGTGTATTATAGTGGTGAGTAACTGTATTCATTTCAACTTATGTCATCTTGGATCTTTCTTCAGGCCAGACTGAACCACTCCCGCTCACAATGAGTAGTACCATACTCCATAAAAAGTCTCATTGATTTCAGAAGGGCTTTCACTGATATGTTGTACTATTCATTGTTAAGTAAGGGAATAAATACCACAGTCTGGCTCTGTACAGTGAAAGCAACAGAAACTGGAGGGTGAGGAACGGGAATTACAGAGACAAGGAAACCTTTCATTTAAAAAAGATGCAAAGAAAACGTGATTCATCTGAATGTCTTAACTCTAAAGAAAAGCTTTCACTGGCAAATGATAGAATATAGTATAGAGGCTGGCATCTGTAGTAAAGCAGAATTTAGAAAGCTCATTCCAAATAAGAATATAAATTACTTGGCTGCTGTATCATAAATTTTACCCAAACACTGGGAATTCAACTGAAGTATGACTTTAACCATGAAAGAATTCCAGGATTTAAAGGATATGGTGTTTCTGGGAGTGAGGTTGGGCTTTCTTTGGGTTTTGTTGCGTTCATTTTTCAGTCATATTTTACAGGCAGATCTTTTAGAAGTTATGTAATACACTGGCAGTACAGCTTCAGAGCTATGTTAAAAAGTATGTTTTTAATTTTGTAGACTTAAAATGCTAAATAAGGGAACAATAACACCCGAGTGAGAAGTATTTTTATACCTGTAAATGTCTGTGTATCTGCTAGCCTATCCCCAGGCTTTCTGTCTCCCTGCTTGTGCCGGGGTATGTTTTTGTGCTCCGCCATCCAGCTGGCACTGCAAAGCAGCAGTGTGCTGAGCTGGGTGCATTACGCAGCACTGAAGGTGTGGTTTCCCTCTGTATCTTGCTGTCCAAACCAAAGGCAAGTATTTAATGGTTGAAGCGGGGGGAAACTTACTCAGCCTTGCTTCACCAGTGCCTTGACCTTAAGGTAGTCATTCAGAGCTCTGCAAGGCCAGACGTGATTCTTCTTGTACTTACAGTGGTAAGCAGTGTTTTACATCAAGTTGGCAGATGTAACTACAGTACGGTGCAAAGAAGTGGAAAAGGGCCCCATGGCTGCATATGTAGTGTTCTTTCCATTTCTAGACCCAGACATTTTTTAAAAGAAAAGTGGAACTCAATGTGCTGTGCTGTTTTAGACCAAAATATAGGTCCTCCCATCCTGATGCCATCCCCACGCTGTCTTTCACAATCTCCCCTTCTTCCCCGACTCCACACACACAAAGAGCAAAGAAAGTTGCCGTCCACATTTGTTCCTGAGTGCTAATGCTGATCTGTGCCTTTGTCCTCTGGCAGCTACAACGTGTGTGCAACGATGTGTGTTGGGGGAAGGATGGTTTCTCCCCAGTACGCAGCAAGCAAAGCTGTCCCAGATGCTGACCTTGCTAAAACAAGTCGTGTTCGGTCACCTCTGTATCAGCTGCTGTAGAGAGCACGATGAGAAGACACAGCGGAAGGCGACTTGAAAAGGTTTCTGGGCACAGTGTAGCTGCTGCCTTGCTGTGGCGGTGCGCTGTAGAGAAAACTGATAGCCGTGCGCCCTGGTCCTGCTGCAGCATTGCAGTTGGATTTTCTTTGAGACGCATTTCAAGGTCTTGATTTTAGTGGGAGTTACAGATGCTTGTTTTATCTGAAAGCAAGACAACTTCCTTAGACACACCCTCAGAAAAGCATTTGGCTGATGTTTGCAATTGCCTATTTCCTATTATTTCCACTGTAGAGCAGTGAAGAAAGTTGATGAAAGTCCAACAATCAAAATCTCATGCATGCTTCATTATTTCCATTGCTGCAGCACCCATAATCCCCAATTAAAGCAGTCTTGTTTGTAATTTGGGGGGCTTTCCTTTTCCATATGTAAGCAAGAAGATGGTAATGAATTTTTAACAGGCTACCTCTGCCTACTCGGCTTTCGTTTACAGCAGACTACCTCATAAAAGGGAAGAATTAAAGCACCAGTAATTTTCAAATGGGCATGTAAATCAGACTTTTGGTCATGTTTGTGACTCTTTTGTCTTGAAATTTTCCTGGACAGCAGGCAAAGCAGAGAATAATCTTCCAATACAAACCCTGAGCTTAATCGGTCCCTTTAGTACTGTAAGCCAAGCTCAACTTTCAGTTATATCAAATTCAGTCCACTTACAATTAATTTTTCCCTAGCACAAGCCATTATTAACAATATTGGAGACAAACCTCAAATGATCCATATTTTCTCTGTAATGGAAAAAAAACCAAAACACCTGAGGGTGCTTAGCTGCTGCATGTTTCCACCATTAGAACTAGTAGAGGTCCATAATGCATATTCTTGTTCAGAAAGTAATTTATTTTTTTCTCTAGTCAGCAGATTAAAGAGCAGGGCTCCATTGTATTTGATTAGAAAGAAATGGGGAAAAGGAATGTCTTGAGAAAACCCAGGAAGTGAAAAATAAATAAAAATCAGGCTTGTGGTTTTAAGGAAAAACAGCAGTTGATGGGCTTGTAAGGTCTTACAGCTATCACCTCTCTCTCAGGTTACAAATGTACAGGAAAAGGTGTTCAGGAAGTAAAACCCCAGCAGCAGAGCCTCCAAATGTCACACACTGGAGGTGCCAGTGACACACTGTACATCCAGCCACAGGCCCAGCTTATTCCACACCGAGGAATTCAGGAGCTGGGCCTTTCAAGTCTCCCTCTTTGGCATTCATCCTAGATTACTGAGGCTTTGAAAAGCAGGATTGTTCTGAAAGGGGGATGGCGGTTCCAAGCAGCCATTTGCAATGGTATTGCACATCCGTCGTCTCCCTGTAATACATGACCACGTGTACGCTCACATCACAGACAGTGCTCTTTTCACTAGCTGAGCGGCTGGAACGGGTGCCAGAGAATTAGGAGGAACTGGCCAGCCTTCAAGATTTCTTCACAAGGACTTCTTAATCAGCTCCCATGCCTCTGTACCCTCATGTCTCTGTGTCTGGTAATTTGCTCTACTTTATGTACACTCTGTTCATCATACAGATTGGCTTTTTACTTTCTGCAGCAATTCGTCTCGCTTTGCCAACACCTTGCCATTTGCAGCTTTAATGCCTATTGATAGCACTTCATCAGCAATAGCTGCCAATGTCTATTCCTTTTACAAGATGTTCACCCTCAGTTTTTATAGATAGTTACAAATTTAGCCACAAACTGATTGAATAGTTCGTTTTCATTTGCTTTTCACATGGAATAGATTCATCAAAATGAATAGATCATCGGAAGATTGAGAACAGAGCTGAAGATGCTTCTCTAGTGTGGATTTTTGCTCCAAGCCAGTCAACTCTACCCAACCGTTCCTGTGTGCCTAGCCTGGTTTTAATACCTTCAATGAGAGAGTTTTTACAGCTTCCCATAGGCAGCTGCCTGCACAGCCCTAATGCTGGTCCTCATCCCAGCACCGACACGCGATCCCTAACTTGATTTTCTTCTACCGTGGGTAATGCTTCACTCCCCAGACTCAGCCAGGGGAACCTGAGCAATGATCTTGTCAGGGAAGTGGAGGAAGAGGAGGCTTCTAATACCTCAGTTTTTTCTGTCTCCTCTGTTACTCTGTCTCATGCATCAGGCGGTACCTGTTTTCCTTCGTCTCCCTTTCACTGGTGATGAGCCCTTCTTGTTGCCCTTCACATCCCTGCCACTTTCAATGCAAATGGAGGTTTTGCTCTCTTGGTTGTCACCATGTGCCCCATTCCACCATCCTGTACCTCTCCTTTTCCTCTCTGGCTAAACAGGGGACACCTGGACGAGCTCTGCCACGCTCCAATTCACTAGTTGGAGACAGTTTGTTAAAATTATTTATTTTTCAAGTGCTCTGACAGATGCTCAGTTTTAAGCAAAATCTATTACCAAAAAACATCCCTGTGCATTTGGTTAGTAATAGTAAAGTCCAAAGCAAGCTTCCAGCACTTCTGCCAGTTCCGTTTCAAACTCACCTGGGTGTAAGGATTATAAGTTAAGCAATTTGCTTCTAATTTTTTCACAGAAACTGGTGGAAATGCGGGGGGAAGCGATGGAACATCAGCCCATGCACGAGGGACTTCTTTTTTCTCAAGGGATGATACTACAGTAATCCTTATACAAGCAAGATTTCTGTCCCTTGGTATTTTACAAGAAAACTATGCTTTTAGAGTTGCATGACCACTGTCGTTCCGCAGCAGTTTTTTTTCATGTACTATCAATGGCAGAACTAAACTGCCGTTTGATATTCAGTGAGGCGCAGCAATTTGTTGCAGAGAAAGAGATGCGAGATTGTCTCTCCTCCTGCCTTTTCTTCTCCCATGCCATAGCTAGAAATAAATGCTCTGGGTGTTGCTAGCTGTCATGTCAAAACGTCTTCTGCTTTATGGAATAGCCATGTCAGAACTTGCAGGTTCTTATGGCTTGGTGACATGTCACAGGAGTACCTCTGTTTCCTGTTACAACAGCCTGTCTTGACTTGCTTTAAGCTCTGAAGATGTCATTAGCCTGCGTTGCTTGAGTGTACCAAGGCAGTGATAGCGGGATGTTGTTTAGTGCAAATCCCAACACATATCAGTTGGAGAAGGTTCAGTGAAATGAATAGTCCTATCTTTTATAATCATTTTGAATGGTTTTAATCTAAATTTGTAACTAGATGGCTACAAATCTGTGGGGCTTCTAGTTTAAGGCTTGATTGCAGCATTACTAAATGGCTGGTAACTTGGTAACTGTTCTGGATACCAGTAAATGTTAGGTTTCAATTAAATAGAAATTGTTTACAGTTATTCTTCGCTGTCCTTTAATTATCAAGGTGTATGTCTTCCCATTATTGATCTGACAGTAGTGCATGAATGTCTATATCAAAATCATGATCCTCTGATGACAGCTACTATAGATCCACAGAAATTACTGTCCATGTCCCAAGGAGCCTAAACAGGCTGGTAAAGAAAACTGAGTGGGGGCAAGTTGTCTTCCAAGCTCCTTGTTTTTTGTAGGAACTGGTTCATGGCTCAGGGAACTACTCAGCCAACAGTGATTACAAAGACTCTTCCATTCACCTTGCACTGTCTCTGCCAGTCTGGGAAACTCCCGCCTCTCTTTGTAACGCACCAGTCTTTATGAACTTTGCTTCAGATCTCTAATCTATCCTTAAATTAGGTATTTTTTCCCCAGCTAACTCAGTATGCAGACCTTTCTCCATCAGCTGGCTCCAATTATGTGATCCTCACATGCTATCTCTGAATAAATGTTCTTTGAAGTTATAAAGTAGAAAGATGCCCTTGGTAAGATACTTTGGTTCAATTGCTTCAAATAGGAAGAGCACTGTTGAAGTATAAAGGTTAATTTCACCCATCTCAACTCAAGTTAAACAAGAATTTAATGAAGTCCAACAGATGCTGAGTTTACTGCTCCTGAAAACCTAGTTTTTCCAAATTTTTTACCCAGGTAGATACTCTATGCTGTTTTCTTTTCTAGGAAAGGATATAGTGCTTGGCCTAGATTTTTGTAAGATCTCAGATGCCAGGAATGAGCCTACTAAGAACAATCCAAGATACTTAGTGTGCTCTAAAAAAAAAAAAAAATAGTAAAAAAAAAAATCTAACTGCTTGATTTAATTCCCAAGTGGGAGCCCAGCCTTCCTAATGAGTACTGAGCACCCCGAGGAATTGACCTATACCTATTGTGTCAAGCTTGTGGCCTGAGCTCATAGTCAAGCCCAAATTCCTGTTTGTCTCTGCTCTTTACGTTTTGGTTTTGACTCAAGTCTGACCCAGGGCCAGGAACAGGATTGCAGAGATGGAGAACCAGGGCTCAAACCCTTATCCCCACAGGAGAATGAGCCACATGGCTACATGCAGACATGTAGACATTTGGCATGCATCAATCAAAATACAAAGTCTTAATTAAAAAGAAAAACCCTTCATAATCCCAAATGAACAAGTGCATACCTGAATTCCAGATTGGATGTTTTGGAGCACTGCTACAGTAGCAAATTGAAGGGCCTCTTAAAAGCTATGGTGTCAGTGATCTGCAGCTGAAGTAGATCATGACACAGCTGACTTATACAGCAAAAGTCCATCATATCGAGATTGAATCTGCATGCAAAATAAGGTTTGCTGGGCCTAGACATCCACAGGCTGTAGCGTAGCAGTCCCCAAGTGCAGGTTCACATCAGAGATGTTAATTGTCTCCAAACATCAGGCAAGTAATCTGCATTTTGAAGAATCTCTAAATGGGCATTTACATAATTTATGTTTTACAAAGTCCACTGATGCATGTTTGCATAATAGACCACAGCAGTGCCAACAGATCCATCGCAGCACATGGTGTCAGCTCTCATGAACTTCCAGTGGGTTTTTCCCTTTATTGGAGCTCTTATAACACAAAGAAATTGGCAATAACTGATAAATCCCGAAGAGAAGACTGAGTGCCTGTCAAAGCTTCTATGGCTGGGTGGAAGCACGCAGAAATCAAGACACATGCTCAGTGACCTAAGAAGTGCTCTGCGCATGCCCATACCAATTCTGTGCATAGAAGCAAGCAGAGATGGGCCTTTATTCATTCAAGGTCATTCCATTTCCTGATCTGGAGTCTCCCATTGCTCTCTGCTCACTTGCAGTGACACCCTGCTGCTTTCATGTTCTCCAACTTCTTCCTCCTTAAAAAAGAATACATTTTCTCATGACCACCCTCAGCATGATCTGTTGGAGAGATGCTGCAAGTGCCAGGAGAAGGGCTTTGGCAACCCCGCTGGCTTTGTCACTAGTGTCACCTCAGCAGTCAAGCTTGAGCACATCATTGTAGAGAGAAGCTAGTTGAAAGTTGCAAACCTTTGAGCTCCAATGCAATGTTCATCACTCGCAAAATGGTGCTTGTATCATTCTCACGATGGAGTTAATACCTTGAGGGGGTTTTATCCAATGTGTGAGCTATGGCCAGAAGTGTTTTTTTCCACATGGCTAAGTGGGAGAAGAAAGTGGTCACCACTTTGTCAGTCCTGGCCAATGTTTAGCGGTGGTGTTACTCTGAAAAAGAGGGAAGATTTATAGCCCTCAGTCTGTTATGCACCACAGTGTTAGCAGACCAGCTAAATTCAGTCCTGGTGGTTTTTGGTGTAGATGTCTCCCATGAAAACTGGAAGGAGAAGTTCCCACCCTCCCAGAACAGAACTGGGGAATGGGATCATTGCCAGCTCCAAACAGGAATTTCCTTCCTTTAATTTTCTCCACAGCCTGAACACTGCACATAGTCTTCTGTATATGCTAATGGTGGTGCTTCATTTTGTAAGACATTTTATTAGAAAAGTTTATTTTTCACCCCTGGTTGTATATCTTCTTTCCGTTTGTGTTGATTTGGGTATTCGTCATCCTGCTGAATGTGATAAGGGTTCATCAGTTTCGCTGCATGCTACTAATAAGATAATGCTTTTAAGCCGTTTGGTATTTTCACATGAAACATGTTCTTCTTGCTACAGATATTCAGTAGAGTGATGGCTCTAATCATCCCCTCCGTCAATAACTGTCAGCTGCGATAGAGCTGGGGTTCTGGTTGCCCGGATAAACCTAGCAATGTGAAATAGAGGATGTGCATGCTGAACAGTTGCCAAACCAGAGCAGGAGAAAAGACGAATTTAAACTTCCCATACCAGAGCTGAAGCAAGCCTGATGCTGTGATGCTTTGTTGCTCTTGATATTAAGTCTAAAATGATTAATCCAGGGTAAAATCTTGCCACAGTTTCTTTTGATTTCAGTTCTGACTGAAATGAAATATTGGAAAGATTCAATAAACAAATGTGTCCTACTGATTGATCTAAGGACCAGAGCTATCCTTTGGCATTATAACTAATCCTTTTTGTCGTCTAGATTAAAAGCAATCAGATGGTATGTGGATTGAAGTGAATTCAGCGTTTATTCTACAATTAAACATCAGTTATGATTACATCCTATTAGAACCTCTTTAAAAGATTTTTAGTATAAGGTTCTATCTGTGCTTAAGGAATGACAGAAATACATTAGTATGAACGACCCTGGGACCTGGTGACTTCAAAATCTTGCAGCAGGAATCATGTCTGCCCAAGCTTCTCAGGGAGCAACAGGAATAACTGGAAGAATTTGACTGGCTTAAGAGTGAGGAATGATGAGAGCAGCATGTTTGCAGGGTGATAGGAACCTTTCAGATGCCTTTTAGAGATGTTTGTCATTGTTATTCTGTGCCTGCCACGTGAAGTTGATGCCTTGTTTGTGGTTATTATATTCAGGGATTCGGTCAGGCTGCTTGAAGCGCATGTGTTGAACTCACCCTGCCTCGCAAAGGCAGCTGTGAGCTGAAGAGGCTCTGCCCTGAGTCACACAGCTCTTTGGTGGGAGGGGAGCTCTGCTGTGGTTTATTTGCTCCTGCCCACTCCTTAATGATAGGATATCTGCTTATGCTAAAATGTGAGGGTATGGCTTCCTAAGCAGATAGGAGTCCATCTTCCTGCCCCTCACTGGTGTCTCCTTGTGGAGGCATGAAAAGTTCTCACTCGGTAGCACGGAGCAGTTTCTGTTGTGTCTTTATCTTTTTGCTGACACCCTGTTACTTAATGTGAGTAGCTCTTTCCAGTGTACTTTGGGCCAGTTTTTTCTCAGGGTAGACCTGGGTAGTCAGAGCGTGTAGCAACATTTCAGAGCCTGCTTCAGTCTGAGACACCCGTCTCTGCATGCCTTTTCTGGCTGGAGAGGGCACGAGAGACCTGGGTTCAAGAACCCCTTCTAAATCAGCCACAGGAAAGATTTGAACCAAATATCATCATTGGTGCCCATTTTAATTACTGCCCCAGTTGGCAGATACCTATCTGCGCTCTTACTGTTTGGTGTGACCCTGCAAACCTGTGCTGCGGAGGTCTGGCAGAGGAGAGCAGCCCTGCAGGCCATCCTCCACCTCCATCATGGCACCCAAGGGCCATGGAGCTCACAGCTCCCTGGTGTTTATGTGCACAGTTGCTGCGGAAACCTAAGTATTTTAGGGCTTTTGCAATTGGAAACTGAAGGATCCAGAGAATTCTTATGCCCCTAGGGCTAGACAACAGCTGAATGGGAGCTTTGAGAATCTCAGTGGTACAAAACCACTCAGCTCTGGGCGCTAACTTGTCACAAACTTTCTTGTGGCTTGGTGTTGCTGGTGCACAGGTTGTAGCATACTCAAACCTGACCTTCCTCCCAAGCTATGTGATTTTCTTCTTATGGCAGAGCGAAACTGTAAATGGTGCCTATATATGACCTGTGAGTTTCTTCAGCTGAGAGGGATGCTGCTTTTCAATTTTTGGCCTCAGGGCTGAGAGACATATGCCTAATTTTAAGCAAGTGGGTAATTTAGTTTGGTGGTACAATCTCTGTTTAAAGTTAAGCAGATTAAGTTCAGATCCTTGCTGTAAACTGAACTTGCGTTGCTGCTAGCGTAAGATCATATCCAGTTTTTTTGCAAAATACAGCTTTGTCAGTTCAGAGCTGCAGAGCTAAATTAAAATCCTAGTTGCAAATGTCAATTGCAAATACAATTAGCAGTTTATGAAAAGGCTGGATATTTGTAACGTGAATTTTCAAGCAAGAAAAGGTGCAGTTTCCCCTTAAGGGAAAGAATGCCAACAACACATGCTCTTTTTCGTCTCAAGAAATTAAGGAGTGTCTGGGGGAGAGGAGCTGGGATGGCTTTAAATGTTTTTGTACTCCCTTCCAAAATAAGTTTATAGTTTCCCCATATACAATTTAATTAAGCCTTCAATTTGACCTTTGTATTGAGCAATAAAAGTTAACTGGGAAAGATGTGGGTAGAATGAGAGCACAAACAAAGCATGCCCCACGTCAGCCAGTGTGAGAACTGTTTCTGTAACCAAAACTAATGAGATCATCAGGACAAAAGCAACAGCCAAAGCATTTTCAATTATTACTAATATTTTTCTTCCTTGAGCCAGTTTATATTTTTCTTAATTACAGCTTTGAGTTGTGGCGTGATATTTAGCAGATGCCTTCGGCACTTGGCGTGCTGATCACTTGCACACTCCAGACTGGCAGGGGCACCTAATCTTTGAAGTCTAGAGCTCACATTCATCTTTAACCATAAAGGTCAATCCCACATTCCTCGCATCCCCCCAAACTCCCATTAAGTTTAATAGGAGTTTTGAGCATGTGAGGCATGCGGCATCAGGATCGCTCTCAGTCTTCTGGATATTACCAGTGAGGCATGCACAGAATTTCTAAACTTAACTAATTAACTGCACCATACAGTGATGGCAGAAGGCTGTCACAGAGCTTTTTAGTTGTTTCTTTTATTACAAGAAAGTTACAACAAAAGTTCAACAGATTTACTGGGAACATCATGTTTTACAGATAGTTCCATGCTGTGTTGCAGGATATCACGTCAGCTGTGCTGCAGTATGTACGAGGTATCTGGCAAACTAAACAAGCTTAAACATGCAACCACAAACATGTGCCTAGGCCTAGACTAAAAACAGATGTTTCCAGGAAATGTGAAAGATGTTTGGCATGTTTTAAGCTTATACTTTCAGCTTGTCTGCATCTGAATAAGTCTCGTATTAATATAAACAAAATGACAAAGCCTTTTCTTGCAAATGACTGACTGATTAATGGAACTACTGCTGAATCACACAAGGTTTGTTAGGTTAGGTTATTTCTTCCCAAGGAAAATGATGGATTGTTCTATCTTGACATTTACCATGGCAGGAGCTGAGGCAGTTATACGTGTGGGTTTACTTTTTAGCCCTCAGAAATAATACAATTTTATTGTGGCTCCTGAAAATCGTGCAGGGTTTGCTATGGCAGCTGTATATCAAAAGCCAAATAAATACCGGGACAGGTTTCCTTACAGCAGTACGGCTGAGATAATGTCCTGCTCTTTTCTCTCGATGTATAGGTTGCATTCAAATGCATATAGATAAAAGATTGTTTGGGAATGGAGGAAGGAGTTGCCATTTCATCTAAGCATGGCTTCCCGGCACCTGACGTCTCAAATTGTCTCACAGTTGTTCCTGACTTTTCTTTGTTGCATTTTTTGTTGTTGTTGCATTTGACTTTTTTTTTTTTATAACAGTAGTTCCTGAAAATTCCAGCCAATGTTATTTCTTCAGGAGAACGGGTATGGTCCTCTCCATCTGAAGAATTTACATTCAGAGTGTGCAAAATGTGCAGGAAATGAAGTAGTTCTCTCACTGGCCTACAGATCGGCCAAACATCACACAGAGTTTAACGCAGAATTAAAAACTGGACATAGATAATCCTAGTCCCAATTCCTGACTAGGCCAACTTCTCTTCAGTCACACACTCCTTAAAAAGAGAAATTGAAAGGTCACAGAACCAAAACGAAACATATCAGTTAACCTTCACAATCTTGTCCTGTGAGTCTTCTGGAGAGGCTGCCTGAACCTAATGCAACTCGGTAGTTAAGTGAGGAGAGTGACCTATTCAGTTGTAACTCCTGTAGTTCTTCCCTTTTCTGGTTAAAGAACTTTTCCTCCTAAGGCCAAGTTTCCATAAGAAGGTGTGTGGGGAAAAGGCTTCTATGGACACTATGTTCTCAGGCTGAAATAGAAAGGGGTAGAACAGTCCATACATGGGAGGCTGCAGAGCTGTTAACTACTCCCTTCTTCTGGCTCCAAAAGGGATACATTACACCTGCCCTTTACTGACTAGTATTATATAGTGGACAATAACAGACTGCAGAATTTGGAGAACTGCATCACAAGTTCATCGCACTTTGGGAGTGCTCACATTCCCACTTCCACAGCATTCCTGTTTCCATTTGTCTGCTGCAGCTGTAACTGGAAATAATTAGTGCTGGTCTTAATGTCAGGATAATAGATTATTTCGAAATTGTTGGTACATTTTATGGCGACAGCATTGTTTTGCAATTTCAGAGCTCCTTCCTTTGAATATGTAAAAGTAATTTCAGCTTTTGCTACCAGAGGTGATAAAAAGCTAATAATAACACTGCAGCATCTACTGTAATTTAAGAGCCGGTTCCACCAAGTTGCACCTCGCTTTAATTTTCTTATGAAGCTGTCAGCCAAAACCAAGCCTGTGATCGAAGTGAAATTTATCAAGCAACTGAGCTACAACTTGGAGAGTAAATGCAGGTACTGACCAGTTCACTTTAGACCTGCATTGTGAGTATCATTACAGCCATGATGAGGCATTCAAGACCAAGGCATTAATTTGCTATTGTCGATGCCGACATTCTGTCTTTTCAAAGCATGGTGTTTGCATGAAAGTCTAGGAAGAAATGGACAGATCTGACTTCATGTAATTAATGTGGCAAAACCAAAATAAACAATCTTCCCTTCTTTTCTCCCCAAAAAGCTGTGTTGAAAGTTCTCCCTTGCAGCTCATGGTGTAAAACTGATGGAAACGTGTTCAAAATCTCCACTTCGTTGTGGACATGGTGGATCGATGAGCATCGATTCTCTGCTGTCAGCGCCTTTCTCCATTAGAAACTGGGCTGCTATAATTAACATTTAGAGGATAGTCTGGCAAATCTCTCTGTTCTGTTTTTATTCCGAATTCCCTCACAGGGGTTGTACGCTGGTCTGGTGTGATGATCCGTAGCCTTAGATGTATGCAGGCACTGTGGCTGTTGGTTAATCACAAGTGTGCTGCCTGAGGAACACAGGTCCTGAGGCTTCTACCAGCCCAATCATAACCAAACACATCGCTTCCACCAGCAGCTTCCCCCAACATGAGAACAGCCCATTCAACTGCCCGTCCCCTCCTGCCTTTTTCCTTTTCACTCCAGAAAGACTTTTTCTTCCTCTCCGTCGGCAGCAGCAGCAGCAGCCTATCTAGGGACTCTTTGCATTTACCGTTCAGCTTGGTGGAGACAGTGTTGAGCGTGATTCAGGCAGGAGGTGAGGAGGGTTCAGTGGCACTGGCAGATCTTTGCAGGGAAAAACTCCCTGTCACACTGATCATTTGCAATCACAGAGAAGGGACTCGGCTCCAGTCAGGTCAAGAGAAGGACAAAATCGTAAAGGGGATTCTGTTAAGTAGATGAGCTTGTTCATCCCTTGGCAGGGCAATAGGAAACCTTTACAGATGTTGAAGTAGACCTTGTTGATGGTAATGAACAGTAATGCTGTTCATTACTGAACAATAGCATGCAAGTAGACCAATAAATATTTACATCTTTGATAATCCCTACAGTAGCAAACTGCACGTCATTTAGGCGAGAGGGGGGGGAACTAACAGCTGGGGTGCCAATATGGCTTGAACTTGTGGCAGATAACCTAGTAATAACCTAAAAAATTAATAATCGCATTGTTTTTCCCCTGTGTCATTATTGGCTATGTCTGACATTCTGAACATGACCCAGCAATGTGTGCTTAAGGCCAACCGCATCCTGGGCTGCATCAAAAGAAGTGTGGCCAGCAGGGTGAGGGAGGTGATTCTGCCCCTTTACTCCGCTTTTGGTGAGACCCCACCTGGAGTACTGCGTCCAGTTCTGGGGCTCTCAGCACAAGAAGGACATGGACCTGTTGGAACGGGTCCAGAGGAGGGTCACAGAAATGCTCAGGGGGCTGGAGCACCTCTGCTATGAGGACAAGCTGAGAGAGCTGGGGCTGTTCAGTCTGGAGAAGAGAAGGCTCCAGGGAGATGTTATTGCAGCCTTTCAGTACTCGAAGGGGGCCTACAGGAAAGATGGGGACAAACTGTTTAGCAGGGCCTGTTGTGATAGCACCAAGGGGTAATGGTTTTAAACTAAAAGAGGGTAGATTTAGACCAGATATAAGGAAGATTTTTTTTACAATGAGGGTGTGAAATGCTGGCACAGGTTGCCCAGAGAGGTGGTAGATGATTGAGTTGGAGATGTCCCTACTCATTGCAGGGGGCATTGGACTAGATGGCCTTTAAAGGTCCCTTCCAACCCAAACTATTCTATGGTTCAATGTGTGACTCATCAAAAGCGTTTGAAAGGCATGGTCAGCCCTTGCTATAGGGGAGGTTTCCTGTTCCTAAATTAGATGATAGTGTCAGTTTTGACTCTCCCTTTTATCCTCGCTAGTCTCTCTCAGGAATAGTATTGATCCATATGAGTATTTATGAGAAGTTCAGTGCCATCTGAGCGACACATGCATTACTGGGTAGCAATCTGCGGTTAGATCTTTGAGGTGAAGATAATCCTAAATGCTCTAAACATTGAGGTCAAGTAATTTTCATTATGTGCTTTGTTTATGCTGTCAAGACGTGAATTTAACAGCAGTTAACGTGGATGAAAGTTCAGCTAAGGAAGTGGACTCAATCCCCTGGACTAACCGAGCTGTTCTCTGCACTCTTAGTAATCACGAGGCCTAGAGGGACTCTGAGCCATCTTCACTGACCCCAACAGACCTTGTCCTCGGCAAGAGTCCCAAAAGGCTCTTCACAAAGGCTGCTTTGGCAGTCAGCTGCCTTCACTAAGTACCCCTTTTGGCAGGGTTTGAATATTCACACTGGGAACCTGGATAAGGGAACAGCACAGTAGCTACTCCAGTGGCTGTATCGCCATCATGATGCAGTGATAAATAAACAATGTAGAATAATATTTATATGCCAGCGTCCAGAAGGCCATTGCATGTGTTAGCCTGAGGTTAGCTGAAGCCTTCAAAGATTTTAACCACTCCATTGCTGGAAAGGAGAGAGGGACTGATGATGGGAAGAAGGTTTCTAGCGATGGAGAAAGCTTTTAATTGGGAACCATAAAGCCTTTAAAATGCAGAAGGTAAATACTAGAACATACCAAAGTTGTGTGGTTGGTTTGGTTGGTTTTACGAAGTCATACTCTGGGGGCTTGATTCTTCGATATTGAACATCTGGGGTTTGCTTTGTTGAGACTGGAGTTTCGTTTCTGTGCTAGTCTTCACATTGACACTTTTTTTTTTTTAGCATACTCACTATTTTTTTGCCTTTTGAATGTCAGTAGTATGCTGAATATAACCATCTCTGACGTGGAGAAAAATATTTAAGAGGAAAAAATCACTTAACTCAGAGCCTCTCAGCCAAAACCCTGGAGTGAGTAAGCAGCAGCAACTCTGAGGAAACTGGAATAAAACTCAAAATCTTTACACTGCTGAAATTTCTGTGTTAAAAACTAAATATAGGATTGAAAAGAATCTTGAACTGAATTAGGACTGAGGCTACTTTTATTTATTTTTAAGAAGAGAGAAAACAGAGCATTTTAAATAGAATGCCAGTTTTGCACAAATAAATCCCAAATTGGAATTGGCCATGAATAGCATCAGAAGATACTCTGCTGTAAAGACAGAGAATTCAGAATGTAGTCCTTCCCATGGAAAGGATAAAGGCAGAATTTTCTAATGTATTATTTAACGCTTGTTATGTAGTGCATTAAGCAGTCACTGAGAGGAAAGCTTTTAAAAACCAACAGCCTCTCTGATAGCATTAAATCTTACCTTAGATTTTTGGTTAAGTCAATATTAAGAAAATAAACGAATTAATACATTTCAGTCTGCCCGATTTATAGAGGCCAATCAAGTTACAATGCTGGACATGGCCAACTGAAAGAGGGGAATAGATTTACCTGAGTGAGGTCTTAATTTAATCAGCTGGCCCCAGAGAGCTGAAGTCAGCAGGCTGGGATGATATAAGAGGCAGCAGAGAAATAGTGCCTTTACCGCAGTCGAAAAGGAGAATGACAGTGATGGAAAGGAGTCTAGGCAGTGTCAGAACACACCTATTTCCATGATTTATTCTTAATTTACTTTAATGACAGTCTGAAGGTTGTCCATTTTTCTTTAAGTGTCCTCAGAATACTGATATTTTCTAAACATTGAAAGCATGCTTTTTCTCCCCCTCCTTTCTGTTAGCTCCATTGCAAGTTGGAATTGAAGAGGAGCTCCGTCCACATTTTGCCATAATGAATTACGAGTGCAGTGGCAGACTGCTCTTTTCCTGCTGTGTGCCTTGCCAGCCAGTGTCCCTTCTCTGCAGTCACCCTTGAGTCAGATCTAGGAATCACAGGCTCCTCTGGGATTAATGTTGATATTATGATAAAATGGAGGAATTCATTGCATTTCTTTTACAGTTAATACTGGCAAAAGAACAATGTGTGCTTTCCCAATACAATAGCTCATTTTTATTATCTAGTGAGTTTATTGATGGTTGTTCAGAACTACTGACATGCAGACAATGATCTCAGATTGCATTTACATTTCTGGAATACTTTCCATCTTTCCAGTTTCTGCCAGGAACTTGCTTCTGTGATTCAGAGTTTTTATTTTAAGATTGGACTGTTGTTTAATCTGCATTACAAATCTATGCCTTTTGCTTTCTTGTGTGTGTACACTGCATTCATTAGTATCACAAATCCTTTAAGCTTGGACCTGAACAATTATTGTTAATTTATAGATTCTTCCAGGTAGGAATTTGGTTTTTGCCAGGCACTTGGGTATGCTTTTACAGATTGACTGTAAAACCATCATCCCATCTTCAGATGAAATAGTGATTTTTTTTTCCCCGCAATGCCAGTGAGAGGGTTCAAGGGCGATATGATCTCAATAATACTTGCAAATAGCTTGGGAATGGCAAGATAAATGGAAACCCTTATCAGTCAGTTTCTCATTTAAAAAAATGCGTGTGTTTGCAATAAAGGACAACTGCTACTACTTTCTTATGAATCTAGTCCTTTATATAAAAGATGCCCAAAATTGCCCCAAAATATATCTGGAGGGAGAATAAAACCCAAGTGATACTGTTCCATACTTTAAAAACAAAAAATCCTTGTACTCGCTAGGAAAAACAGTGAAACAAAACTTGAAGCGTTTTCTCTTTGTAGCCACTTTTTTGCCCACATGGAAGAACAAGGCATATGAGACACCTATGTATTTCCTCACATCTGCAATCTTTCCTGCCAGGTTGTCTTACCATATCAAGGGTCGCAGGTTGCTTTAAAGTGTAGCGGCAAAGCAAAAAGAAGCCGGAAAGTTGACTATTACACCAAGTCAATATGTTCTCTGGTCTCCTCCTGCAGCAACTCAGCAACTTGACGGGTGTTTCACTGGGGCATGTTACATACCACTCAATCCTAACATCAGGTTTTAAAGCATGAGCCAGTTCCCATCCCAGGTGAAACTGAAGGTGCTTTCTGTGAGAGAAAAACAAGTTCTGAGACCAGCCACCGCAATGCAGAATGTCTGTTATTCTGCTCAGGCTGTGTCTACAAGGAGACAAGTAGAGCAGGCCAGTGAGAGAAGACTTGTTGAGCAAAACAGTGGGTGCTGAGGACCCAGCGCCCACTCTGGGTCCAACTAAAACATTAATAAAAGTGCCCCATCGCTCTCTATACATCGTTCAGTTATTCAGACCAGTGTACGTGTTCCCACAACAGACAGAATTTAAAACCACTATTTAAAAGATGTGTGATTAATCTTACATTTACTTTCATGTTTTCAGATACACTCAAGGACAAGAAAACCCATCCAGAGAACAGAAACGAACCAAAACCAACTGTGAAAAAGATTGACACCACAACCACCACAAGCACTGTCAAGTCATCCTCTAAACACAGCGTAACTGGAAATGGGAGCAATCCAGCCCCGAGTTCCTCACTTGTTATTTTAACAGCACTAGCAGTTCTGTGGCGTTGTCAGCTGTAGCTCCATTGCCTTGCAGCCACTACGCAAGCGTTTCTGTCACTTATACCTACAGCCTTACCCAACAGAAAACAAATTTAAGTGGCTCTCTAGTTTATGTGATGTTAGAATAAGTATTAAACGATATGCTGGAGTTGGCAGATACCAGGTGTCATCACTTACAGTGTCTGAAGATAGCCTTTGACAAAGCCCACCCAAGATACAGAGGGAATGATGACGAGGGTCTGAGTAGCTTAAATTATGGGGTAGAAATAATTGAAAACACAGAAACTGCGTATGTGTGTGTTATTGTTTTTCT
This sequence comes from Fratercula arctica, assembly GCA_947846985.1. Taxonomy (NCBI): domain Eukaryota; kingdom Metazoa; phylum Chordata; class Aves; order Charadriiformes; family Alcidae; genus Fratercula; species Fratercula arctica. Next base: position 27,573,576 of record CANTUZ010000006.1, on the reverse strand, counting down.
CAATTTTGTTCACTGGAATCTGACTGGCTGGTTTTGTTTGTTTAATTTTTCTGATAAATTATATGAATGGTCGGTCTTCAAATTCAAGCCAATACATACTTTATTTTTCTAGTGAACAGCTAACAAGCTATGTCTACAGTTGTAAACCATGTTAAAGTGAAGTACTCTCTACCAGCTTGATGAAATCCCTAAGTGGTTAAGAAGATCAAAGCATGTTTGAAACTTCTTTTCACTATTACTGTTTAGATTGTAGGAAACAGCATAAAAGCATATGGTGTGTCTAATATATCAGTATAGTTGCCTTAACTACGGAAAAAATTAGAAACACTTTGTTTACTGAGGGATATAGATAGTGAGTTTCCCTGCCCTGCAAAATGCCATGCTTAAGCATATTCTCAAGGCTTACTGGATGAATGTCCAGCAATGGGAAGCATAAATAAGCATAATAACGTTTTATCCAGTTGAATGCAGCTCTGTACAGAGAAAAAAAGGATGATTCAGTGCAAACTTTGCCTATGTGATGTTAAAGAGAAACCGACTTAAATTTTCTATTTCCCAGAGATACAAATTATTGGGAACTCCCATTAGACACTAACTAGATTTTGTGCATTGTGGATCTCTGAAATCAACTCTGTTTCATGAACTGTGTATTATTTAATTACATTTAATGTTTAAAATTTTGTATCATGGTAGGTGTAAATGTAAAGCAATCTGAAATCTAGAACACTCTGTTACGCATCACCTTGATTGCTACCCTAGAAGATGTCAAAATGTGCATTATATTACAAGGCTATTTCTTTTTTAATGCGTTTTAACTTTTTGGATGAAAAAGTACGATAATAACTTCTAATGGGTTAAGACTTAATGTGCGTTTTCCAACAACTGTTTACAGTGCCATTGAATATATATATACAAACACAACTGTATGAATACAGTGATTAATATGATAAATATACGAAACATTAGAATTGTTATATTTACTACATTTCATAACTATTACAAAAGTTTAATGGCCATTTTCATGTTGTAGACTATTATCATGTACAGTTTTATAAGATATAATGTAAAACACTTGCCTTTGGTTTTTTGTAAAACATCTCTTTGATACTTACACAGCCACTGACATAACTCAAAAGAAGAACCCTGTGTCTTACTAATCAACTCCAGGCATTTTATCAGCAACTTTGATTATAAAAGACAGCCTGACTCAAAGAAGGTGCCATGTTCCAGTATTACTACTGGATGTCATTATATAGAAAGTGGCAATAATAAAGAACAGGTATACAATGAGTGAACAAAGACTTACTAGTATGTTTTCAGATAGTATTAGTGAACATGTCTAATTATGTTTGCAGAGGTGGGGCTTGAATTTTGTTTTTAATTTGGGTTCTTAGATCATATTTACAGACATAAAGGTATAATCATAACCACTGACACACCCAGCTGCAAAGGAGGTGTCTCTGAAGTGGCGGCAGCTAAGTTTTCTAAAAGATAATTCAATTTTAATGTTGAAAGGAGGAGATAAAACGGAAAAGATACTTATACTAACATGAAATATTTTATATTTGAATTTTGATTTTTAAAAATGATAAGGATAACTAAGTAGTGCTTTCCAGTCATATCAGTGAAAATCAGTTTTGACCAGAAGTACAAAAATGGCTGTCCTGTGTTTTCCAGGGTTTGTGAGCTGCGTCAGTCTGTTGAACCATAATTAAAAATGCTGGTTCTTGTATTCATTTGTACTGCCCTTTGGAAAAGTGCACTTTTACCTGAGGAGATGTGCGAGTCGTGTCATTTGTACAGTGAAAGGACACTGTAATTCATTGCAGTCTTAAAGGATCAGTTGAGATGGCTGCTGTTAGACGGGTTGGTCTCTGTGCACACACAGAAAACTGCCTCAAGTGCTGCCACCACCAGCTCCTCGGGTAATACCAATCACTGTGGCTTCACTGAAGCAATTCAGATCTGTTGCTTGTGAACCTGACCCTTAATTTAGTGTTCTCACACTTAAGATGCTCAGTCACCATTCAGGCAAATGCATCCACATTGCCACAATTAAGTCTCCTTCAGGATTCCTATGGATAGAGCTAGGGTTTCAGGGCTACCACAGACATCAGCTGTGCGGCTTGTAGTTTTCAGTTCTTCTCACCTGCAGAGATGGAACTTGAATGCCCAGACTTATGTGTCTTTTTGAGGTCTTTTCTGTAAAAGGTTTTATGCTTCTAGCTCGGAGCTAAAGGCTAGCCTTGTATTCAGCTGTAGCAGAGGAAGTTGCAGAAGCCCTGCAGTAGGCAGGTATGGAATAACTCATTGTTTCTTGTTGCTAAATGTCACAATCTTGCCAAACAAAAACCTCTGAAAAATCAAGTGCTTGAATTTTGTGTTTAGTTGGCAAATATTTGTATGATGTAGCATTCATGTCGCGAGCTAAAAAAGACAACCCTTTTAAAGTTTCTGGAACAAAACTAGAACAGGTTGAAACTGTGGGGTGAGACAGATTCAACTCATTTCATTGGATTCAACCAGTATTTTAATAGACACAAATTGTTACGGAACGAAGGAAGAGACTGCAGAGGACTCCACGCCTATTAATCCATTTCATACCAATATACTGTTATGCTGTAAGAAGAGTACTGGTCAAACTGGCATGAAATATGTTCATAATGTGCATCAGAAATGGTGCAGCTTTAAAGGGCAATGCAGTATATTTTTAATGATGGTTTATGATTTTTTTTTTTCTCAGGATCAGTTGCAGTTACATACTAAAAAGCGAGTATTTTCCATCAAACAACAAATCTATACCAGCAAAGGCAAAAACAACTGGCTGTGTCAGATAAAGGAAGTAATTCAGGTGAATAAGATACCTGTTTTACAAAATCTTACTTTGTTATCCAGGACACTGTAATTACGATGTAATTACAAAGGTCTAAATTCAAAATACTTTCAAACTTGTTTATGTAATCTCAGAGTAAAATAAGGCACTAGTCTAAGAGCATTGCGTAGCTTTGCCTAACAGTTATGAATTGTATTTAGCCACTGCTTTTGGAATGTTTATTGTTTTGCTATGACTTTCTTTTAATATTTTGCTGTGCCAGCATTTGTGAATGCCAGTGTTGGAAAATAACTGCTGTCATACATTTGTGAGTAAAATCAATTTATAGTTTTCTCTTGATAGTGATGCAGGCTTCTTACCAAATAAGACAAAATTGCCACGGGCATGCAGTCCATTCTTCGTGTTTCACTGCTGTTTGGGCTCCAGGTTACAGCAGGTTGATATAAGAGGTTCAAGAGGTTCCTGTGTCACTGGTCCCCTCCCTGGCTATGAAAGCGTCAGGGAGGAGAGTGAACCTGGGTGGACAAAAGCATGTGTGGCTGCGATGTGCCAGCACGTGGCAGCCTCCCGCTGTCTTCTCTGAGGCCCTCAGCCGAGTGTTCTCAGCTAATTTTCAAGTAGCTGTTACACCTCTCCAAATCAACGCATGGAGACTGGCCAGGCAAAGAGCAGCAGAGAATCTAGAGACTGCATTTTCAGGCAACTTCACAGACACCTGCTATGAATTGCACTTTCTTTGCAATTTAGATGCTCTACAGAATCTGGCCTCTCATTTTCAACCTTGCCCTTTTTTTCTGGCTTGCATATTGCCAGCATTATGCCCCGTCTTCTAGCGCACCAGGTACTTCGTCACTGCATAAGGAATTGTGATTCTGATCTTTCACTCAGTAATGGACCTTTTGAGGTACAAATATCTGTCAGAGCTTGATAAGGGCAACACAAATAATCATGTCCAGCTGCATTGACTTCAGAGACTCTGTGTATGGGTATCTGGCTGTGAGATGCACATCTCTTTGATCTCTGAAATCAGATCTGTATTTAATATATCCCAATTTCCTTTTGTTACCAAGACTGCAATAATTTTTAATTTGACTCTCTAATCCTGTATGGGTTTTCTCAATATTGCCCTAATGGATGTTATACGCAGACTTCATTTTTATGTTAGATGAGCCTTTTTGCCTTGATTTACTGAGCTGTTCTTATTCAGTATTACACATGACTAGGTTTAAGCAAGATGTGTTCAAGTGAAAGGAGCTGAAACACACATTGAAGTGAGATACTGAGTAGGACAAAAATCCAGAAAGTCCCTACGTTCCTGGATTTGACTCTTCACATTAAACAGATTTTAATGTTTAGCTGAAATTACAATCAAAATATCATGATTAGCATGGTGTCAAGGGGATTTCAGCCTTGTATTGAAAATCGATAAAGAGTCTATCCATTTTTTTAAGTGGGAATTAATTGATATACTTGCTTTCCTCATGTCTCTGCGCATGGGTGAATTTAGGTCTGTAGAAGTAGGAGACATTCCCTAAAATGTATCCTGCACCTTAAGCATCACAGCATCATAGGTGCTTAATGTTGCAACTGGCCAAAAGCATGAGATTTATTTTCATTTATAGCATTTCACTACTTATAGTGCTTCTTGCAATGACATATGGCATGTGTGTTAATGAAAAGTGCAACACCTTACAGTCAATATTATAGCTGTGACATGCATTAGTCAAAAAGAACATGATAATGTCTTCTTCCCATTGCCTCAGAAGTCCAGAATTATTCCCAACACTGCACTCTCTTCTGGTTTCCACTGTCACTTTCTAAATAGCTACATCTGGATTGTATTAAATATTAATCCACCAAAAAATAAATACTGGCCAAGAGATTGTAATAAATAGAGAGATAATAAACTCAGAAAAGTATCCTGCATTTAAAATAGAGAATACTCCTTGGTAAGAAATCCCCCCTGGACTAGAACAACTTTTTAAGTCCCTCTCCTCTCCCGAGTCATCACCATCCTCCTTCCACCTCTCATATTGTATGCACAATATGAAGCCTGCATGCAGGAGGCTGCTGCGCTGAATTCAGGAAAGTGAATTAAAACTATTGCTGCGTAGTGACATTTTCAAGTATCTTGCGTGAAGTGGGCCTCCTTTTGCTGGTTATGAGGAATGCATTCCAACTGCGTGTGCAATTGCTTCAGTTCTTATTCAGTAAATAGCCAGAGTTGCTGCAGCTTTCAGAAAAGGCTGCTGGATGCTGACCATGAAGCAACGTTTTTGTGTTGCTCCCACGTCATTGAGATCAGATTCAGTCCTTAACATAGACTGGTTTAGACATTCTGCTTATTATCAGCACTACAGTGATTTCCCCCCATGAGAATCACGTAATACCCTTTTGAGAGAAGGATACATAAAAGAGAGGCCACTGATGCTTTCATGAGGTGCATAAAATACTTCATTAAATAGCCAGTAACAACCACGGGTGGTTTTTTAATTCATTTCTGTGCAGAAAGCATTAATACTACCTTGCAAAATTATGCAGTTTGCACTTAATCATTTCAATTAATCTTTTGTAAATTACCCAGTACTTTGTAATTATAATATTTGCAGCTAATTTAGTGCCATCCTAAAAATCAGTCGTTGCATAATATAAGCAATTAACATTTATTCGGGTTTTTTTCTGTTGCAGGGGGATATATAAATTATCCTCAGTGGCCTTTCTGTACACCTAATTAGCACCTGTTTGAATTATTCTACAGGCTATGGACATTTCATTTGAAAAATAAATGTGTTGCTAGTTTTGTGAACTCCTTGCAAACACACAGTTGTAAAAATTACTTTTCAGGGGAATATGAAAACATGTTTTCGTATGTCTTCTGGGTTTATGAGCTAGGCTAGGCATTTAGGCAATTATACCTAGAATAGGTACTGACATTTTTAATGCAGTTAAAATGGAAATAGTCGGATACCGGTTTCCCATAATTAAGTTCAGTATCCCTGATTTGTAGCCTGGTTTATTCAGTAAAGGAAAGCAATAAGACATCAAGGATATAGATCCTAGTGTAACTTTCACATTTCTGTATATGCATATAGAGTTAGGAAGTTTTACTCATCAGAGACTATCAAAAGCATTGCTATGCTGCAGTGTCAAGGATACTATGTTAAAATTGTGGAAATTAAACCAGATTGCTTCAATCTCATAAGTAAGCTTCTAAATAAATAGCAATTTTCTGTTTAAATGCACAGTATATTGAGGAAGAGCATTTGATCTTTCTAAAAAGCAGATCTGAAAAAAACTTTCTAACAAGAATGCCAATATCAAATATTTACAACCTCCACACATATGAAACTGGGAAATCAAAAAAGGATTTGAGACTTTTCTGTGGGTATGAAATGTTGCAGCAGACCCTCGGCTCCTATAAATCTGTATAGCTCCTTTGATTTCAGTTTAACTATTTACATTTATCCCAGCATAGTATCTAGCCCAGAAATTCCTTCCCATCTTTTTGCAGGTGCAGAAAATGAAAAGTAACTGCAGTGATTACAAAATTTGCATAACAGTTTTACATTGCCCAGGCCACTGATCAGATAGTATCTTCATGCCTGAAAAGAAAATCTGTAACACATGAGATGCTGTAAGTCTTCTGGCATTTTCCCTTTCCAGGGGCACGGCAGGGGCCTTCTCCAGAAGCAGCTGGTATGATTTGGGGCTACAAGGAGATATTCATACTGTGAGTATCTCCTAGGGTAGAAAATCTTTCTCAGAGAAGGTTTGCTGATACAGATCAGGCCTTGAGGCAGATGAAGTTTGATTTTTCTGTTTCATGTTAAAACGTAGGATCCAGGTCTTAAACTGGCCTCAGAAACTAATTGAGACTCAGTGGAGAGAACTGATTGTGGCTTTGATGTTTTCAGAGAAGCTTAAGCAGCAGAGAAGGCAAGCGGCCATGTGCTGCTTCAGCTGAAACCTGGGTGTCTTTGCATTTGGCTTCGGATAAAATTATTGGTGAGTTTCAGATTAGTGGTGACAAATTTACGAGTTACTGTAGCCTGATGTTCTTCTATGGAGACGAAATGAAAATTACCTCCTACACAGAAAGAGGTATTTATTTATGTAAAATAAAAATAATGCTAAACATCCAGCTTGAAAGGAAACGAAAGCAGGATGTTGGGCCTGACAGAGACGTAGGTTCCCCTGAGTGGGGTTGCTCTTGGTGCATGTGGTGATAATAGTGTCAGAGTCTGCCTGTCATGCAAGAGGGTGTCCAGCCTTTGTCTCTTTTGGGGGGGCTTGAGAAAAGCTACAGTTTATGTCTCAAAGGTGACAAATCATTTATAGGCAAAAGTTGCAGACAAGTCCACAAAGCGATGAAGAAAGCAATAAGACATTTGGTGGTCTCGTTGAAAAATGAGAAAACGAATTTAACTGATATATTTGAGCTTTGGCATTAGGGATGAACAGCAATTGAAACCTGCTCTCAAAACACTGCAGTTGCGTATGGGAGCAGGCTAACGTAGCAGCAATACTATAGAAAATGTTTGTTGTGTCCCACATACAAGTGGGGCAGTATTAGAATAAAAGTGGAAGACCGTCCACTAAACCTTGCATAATACAGCCACTTACTGTACTTTGATATCAGAACTAATACAGTATGAATGTTTACAGTACACTGGGGTAGAAATACTAGTAAAATATGTGCTTTGTCGTTTAGCTTTTTTAAGAATTAGTTTGTGGCCTCCTAGTCTTTTTTAGTTCATTTTATTTTACAGGAATTAATAGGCCGCTTACATTTGTATTTTACATTAGTTGCATCATGGGCGTTTTAAGTTCCAAAATAGATTGGTTTTGCCCTACGCTGTATTCAAGCTCTAATAATTATTTCTATTTCTCAAGCACGTGTTTTATTTGCAGTATATCTGCTTATATTTTTATTGAATAAATTTGTCAGTTTTCTTCAGTTTGTTTTTCAGCATTGAATATGATAAAGGCAATTTAAAAAAGCAGTCTGAAAACAATGTCTTAAAAGAAGAACAAGACTACTTTGAAAAGTTAAAGTAAACAGTGTTTTGTAAAGGACAGTGAACTATGAATGGGAATAAAACTAAGTAACCCACAGCAGGAAATTGTTGTTGTCTGTTAGAATTTTTGTATTTTCTTCTGAATATTTTTCATCATCTTTGTAAGTTACAAAGCTGATAAAATCTTAAATAAAAATATTTTAATCTGTTCAGATGATGCTTTGAATAAAGGATGCAGACCTTGAGAACTGCTGAGGAACCCTTAATATTTTGGTTATAGTCTGGCAAAGAAAGGTCTGTTTCTTCAGCACGTAACTACTTTTCTCGCTCTTCTTTTCTTTCTTGCAATAAATACAGTGAAATATAAAGGTGCTTACCTGCTCTTCTGGGAGCTCTTAATGTTATTGAAGAGACACCATACTTGCAGCAGTCTCCCGGGTAAATGCCAGCATACCTCCACACAACAGGTAGGACTTTTTTCATCAAACTTCCATTCCTACGTAAACAATCAGCTCTGAGTTTTCCATTGACCGAGGTCTTGCAATAACTGTGGGCCATATTAAAAGTCTTGCCCTTGGTTTTGGTTAGGATGGCATTACTTTTCCATTTTCATATAGGCCAGGGTATTAGAAAAAGGAAACTCCCTGCTGTTAGCTTAGCCTTTTCATCACTTGTCAGTTATGAAATTTACAGTTTCTCTTTTAAGGGGAAAAAACCCTAATCCAATATTTTTCTGTCAGATACTGATTATTGTGATCATGTCTCTACCATTTCCTAAAGTGACACAGCAGAGCCCTTTGCTCTTATAAGCATTTATTAAAGCTACTTTTTGTGAGCTTCTCTTCACTTCTCTGTCAAAACATCTGCTTTTTTCCTGCTTAAAAGTTGGTGGGAAAGACATGAGCTGGTTTATATCTTTTATTTCCTGTTTTGATAATATTTAGGTGTTCCTCTTGTAGTGTTCCGGAATGGGTTGAATTAAAACTATAGGACAGACCGCTTAACCACAATAGTATTGTGAACAAAGTGTTCCTTTATTGTGTATAAATGACTAGGTACCTCCTATCTATCTACCTCATTTTTTCTTACTCATTTTGTTTTCAGATTGCATGATGATTTGAGCATTCCCTCCTAAAGCATCCATGATTCCAGCTTTCCTCGATTGTTTCAAAATGCTTCCTATTTGAGGACTGGGAATTACATACGGCTCATCTCGCCATCTATTGAGAGTGCTTTTTGCTAATATATTCATTTTTGACCCAGCTCCAAAGATAATAGCCAACAGCTCTTCTCTGCTGAAGCTAGAGGAATGCTTGTTCTCTGAAGTGCTGCCTCATAAAAGCCTTTTAAGTTTAAGGATTTCACATTCATCCTCTAATTAAGCAGGTGCCTAAATCTGTGAAGCTGCTTCATTCTGAAATCCAACCTGCTTCCACTTCAAAGGATGTTGTTTCTTTTCCCAAAGATGTTTTAAAAAGTCCTTCTCTGACGGTTCAAATTTGTAGGGTTATTTAAAGGATTTGCCTCTCACCTGATTCAGTACTTGTTTTCCAAAAATACGCAGAATACATCAGATCTGATGAGGTGCCTTAAGGATGTTCCTTAATAGTGGTGCTGGAGTTCATATCTCTGACTGAAGATCTTTAATTGCATTGAGTAACTAGCCCTTCTGCTAGCCTAATGCCTGAAGTGTTGCAACCATCTATAGTCCATTTGATGCTTCTCCCGTCAGAAATCCAAATCTTTCCTCGTGTTTGTTTTTGTTGGTTGATTGGTTTTGGTTTCTAGCAGTGTGTCAGTTTGGCTCTGAAACATGTCTAGCATATGATTTGTCATACAGAAACCCTGGAAAAAGAGTGGATTTAGCCTAGTTTGTCCAAGTGGTCCCAATATGGTGCAGCTTCAAATACAACCACTGACTTACCAGAATGATGGCTTGCCTATGATATTGAGAGAGGGAGTGTGACTTTAGTGTAGGAAGTCTTCCTACACTTCGGCTCTATATCTGAAAATAAACAGTCTTTTTTTGGAAAGAATGCTTGTGAAATCATTATTAACTCAGGAACCCAACATTAATTACTGCCATCCTAAAAGAGCAAACTGAAAATACTCCTGCTTGTATAAGAAAAAGACAGGTTTTATTTGTGTTTTTATCATGTCCTCAAGGGGATTCAGTGTTACCTTTAAAAGAAAGAAGGAATTCAAAAAACAACAGAAAGCCATGTCCTACACCTACAGGCTTATGTCCTACAACCAGAGATTACGACTTTCCCATCTTGCATGTTTTCAGGAAAACAACATATGGATGATAGGAATTTGCCAGAGCAAGTGGGAGGAGATTACACCAGATGTGTGAGCCCTGTTCACTCACAGTGGCTACTCAGTATTTACTTATGGACTTTCGTCTCTGCAGTCACTGGTCCCAGGTAACACCTAGAACTGGAAAACTCCCACAGAGAAGACAGAAAACTCATTCCTTATGGGGTTGTCTCCCATCGTTCCACAGACATTATCCTCTCTCCTCCCCAGGGGGAAGGGGTGCAGTGTGCCTCTCAGCCACAGGGACCCATATTTTCACCCAGGGGTCACAGTGGGTCCTGCAGCATGCTGCCATTCCCTTTTTCAAGGTATGTGCGGATATTATGGATGCTTCCCAGGTAGCCCATAGGGCATGAAGCAAGGGCTAGAAGTTTACACTAATTTTCCTTCATCCAGGAGCAAAAAGCGATGAATTAGGCCTGAAACAACCCTTCCGTTTCAGAGCTATCCTTTCAAAAAAAGCTTTTTGTTTTTTTTTTTGTATGACCCATTATTTGTTGATTTAGGCAAGTGCTGGGGCAGCAGGAGTCTGCTCCCTTTATTGTATTGCACAAACTGTTACGGTGTCTGCCCTCTGTTTTCTCAGCCAGAAGTGAGCAGACTTTTCTAGCTACAAAATCAATATTTTTCATTACAGAGTAACTCGGCCTGCAGAACCAGAAAGCATCCTAGTCCGATTGGGTCTCAAATGTGGATTTCCTCAGATCTTTCAGGAATTAGAAACTGCTAAGAGTGGCCGTGGTTTTGCTTTTTCCTGGAAAGCATCAGTGTTACCCGCACACCTGGTATGCACTGCTGTGTTTCTCTGATGCATTCAGCTTGTGGTCGCCACCTATTACTTGTCTTTCCTTTCTCAGTTCCACCTTAAATTGGATATAAACTTCTTGAGACACATTTAGTGCATCAATTTCCTCAGGGCATTTCTTTAGTTTAAGGAAAGGTACAGAGACTCCAATTAACCTCGGATGAAGAGACCCATAGTTCATTGTCTGTCTGGGAAAATGAACCTCAGGGAACAGTACTCTTACATTGTAAGTGCGTGTCAGAACCGCAATCAGAACTCATGTTTTTGGCTCCTACTTTGGCATGTAATCTATTAGAAGAGTGTGAACAAACAAGTTCATTAACCTCCCAGAGCCTTAATTTTTTCTTCTTGCAAAGAAGAAATTATATTTACCATGGGTGAAATCTGAAAAAAAATCAACACAAATTAAGAACATCAGCATGTGCTAACTTACTACACAGTGGTAACAACCCTGATCTTTTCTTACAGGCAGAACAGTAATTCTCAGAAGTAAATGCACTAGTAAATACTGACTGTCTGATGTTACTCACAAGATTATGTTCATATCCACAGATATGCAAGTAAATAAGAGTAGCAGGCAGAACCTTGGAATATGTTTCATTCCGACGGAAAGATGTAGAAGCATTTCCAGCAATAGCAAGATTCAAACCTGTATTGACTGAAAAATCAGTGCCACCTGCTTTGTCCCAGTAAGCAACGACATCCAAATTGAGATCCCCCAAACTATTTTACTGATACTGGAGTAAAAGGTGGCCCCAGGATGATGCAGGGCACAGCTATAAGGTCGTTCTCCCTTTGCCCCTCTTGCATGCTGGTAGCCAGGAACCATCTCCAGCCCTCCTATTACTCAGTGCTCAGCTACATCTCAGAAATGAGGCTTGTCTTGCAAATGGACACAGCAGTGCAGCACAAGACTTGCACTATTGTCTATTTCTCTTTCCATATATAGACACCTAGTTGTGCAAAAACACCTGTTTGTATCAGCAAGTCTCTTCAGGTCTTTAAAGGTTTTACAAGAAAAGATTCCAAAGGGATGGTGTCACACAGCAAATTCAAAAGGGAAAAACATAATTCCTTGCCACTGAAAAAAATGGTATCTTTGTTGCAGTGAAAGAGCTTAAGATGCACCTCAGTCTCCCATTGCTTAGTCAGTTCCTTGGTACACATTTCTGGGCACATCTCTTGCTCCCTGGATGGTAGAAGGCCCCGGATACTCACAGAGTGGAAGACAATAGTGCTTGCCATTGCCATGTTATAATTTTGTTCTCCTGAAAAAGGACCCAGAAATAACTTGTGGCCTTTTAAACAGCTAAGAGAGCAAAACACTGTGGAACATTTCATACTGGACAGCTGCAATGGACACTCCCCTGTGGATAACTAAGCTTGTAGTCCCCAACATATCTAGGACTTACGCTAAGAAAAAATAAATATTTCTGCTACCATTTCTGGGGGAGCCAGACTGGGACACGAGGCTGCAGAAAAGTTAACAGTGGCTGAGTTACATACTCTAGGTTAGATATCAGAGGGCTCAATTCATTGCTTATTGAGAACAAAGCAAGGCAGTGATTTAATGAATGATTTTAAGGTGCTTCACTTTAATGATTGTGTAAGACAGTACTTTGTGTTGTCACACGAGCAAAGGTCCATGAACTGTCAGTCCTCATTACTTAGGCAAATGTTCTTTTGAGAACTCCCAAACGACTTCATGGTACATGGAAATGAGTACATGTCTTTAATGGTTATCTTCAAAAATCAATAAGCATAAAGTTTAGAAAGAAGGCAAATCAGTAGATGGAAGGAATCATAATTAAAGACATGCGAAAAAATTAAGAGCTAAAAAAAAAAAAAAAAAAAGTTGCATTACTCAGAGTTAATCAGCTTGTCCCAAGAGAACAGAGTCGAGCATTACAATTCCTGAGTGGACCAGTGGCCCATCTCAGTCTAAAATAACCTATCCCAGAGAGAAAATAGAAAATACGAAGGATAGGAGGAAAGTAAAAAAAAACCCCAAGCTCATAAAGGAGAATAATGGAACCAGTTATGCATTGGGTACATTTCATCTGCTCTGTGACAATGGATTTGGGGTCCCCCAAATAAATATACATCCTTCTACCATCCTGTGCAGTGCACATTCCGTTCAGAGTTCACAACTTTTTCCTGAGACATTGCAAGACCTCAACATTTACATTTCCATTTATCATATTGAACTGCCTAGCCATTTTGAATCATGCTCCTAGATCCAAGCTGTCTTCCAAAAAAAATTTTTTTTATTCTTGTATTCAGAGTTAGAATAACAGCAGATACTCATTAACCTTTTGCATGCTATTTACTAATCATTATATCTTTAGAATAGTCTCTCATTAAAATAATCACTCTAGATCTTTTTTCAGTTCTCTAAGAGGAATTTCCTTCCTTCCTGTCTCTTATCAATATTTAGCACCTGTCTTTGAACTCTGGGAAATCTGGTATCTGCTCTACCTTTCCTTTTCCTTCCTAATGGGAGGTCTAGAAATGAACAAAGTCCTTCAGGAGGGAAAGCACCACGGACTCTTGGCAGTAGTCTTAATTCAGGCTCCTAAGCAGGGTCCTAGAGTGTATGCGCAGCAAGAGTAAGGCAGGTAAAATATTCCTTACACTACGCAACAGAATAAAAGAGGTGGATTTTTTCCGTCAGTTGCAATCTTTCATTTCAATTTATCAACACCAAATTCCACATATTTTTTGCCCCGGCTTTAGCCTCTCTAACTGTCTTGGAGAGGAGTAGAAGGGAAAAAAATGAGAAAGAAGAGCAGATCATAATAATAGAAAGTAGCAATCAAACTGCACAGTCATCTTTATTGCTTGGATTGTTTGTCCTGGATAGGGAAAAAAAATAGGTTTGAACTGAATAAACTAAGCAGCAAGTTCCCAAATGTCATTCATGGAGCAAAATGGAGGTTACACTCTGACACCAGAGAAGAGTCACAGTTACAGTGCAAAAACATTATCAGATTCTACTCCCATTATTGCCACCTTCATATGGAGGAAAATTCAAAACCAGTCAGGAAAATTCATGATACTCAGAAAAATATAAATTGAATTCTTTGCCTATGGTATTGAACGGTAAATATTTTCCCTTAAGACTGCTAAGTATTGGGTTTAGTCCTGTGTTAGGCTTCACCTTTTCTTTCTTACCTTCACTGCAGTACAAATTATACAGAGGAACAAATTTATTATTCCACTCAGAGGGAGCTGAGAGTACACTTAACAGCTGAGGTGGAGGCTTAAGATTTCTTTAACCCATGTTATATTGTATAAAGAACACTTGATAATGACTGTGCTTTCACCAAAGAGAGCCTACCCATGGGAAACTGAAAAGTGGTGCCTGTTGGAGCTTATGGCCTTTGTGGATGATGACTAATTGATCAATGAAAAAAACAGATTACACAGTCCCCCAGTTAATGAATAAGTAGTTTTTTTCCTGCCTGGGACCTAATGAGAGAAGGATCCCCAAGAGTCATCCACTAAGGAAGAAACGAGCAGTATATATAGTATAATGATGTGAATTCAATACCCACCCAATTTATTTTAAAATGTATCCGTGCACATCCTTTGAAGATATCCTCTGGAAGGAATTCCTTTCTAATCTGTCATGTTCCACTGGGGTTGGCAAACACCTGTGTGTGCAGTGGGGGAGAAGATGGGGGGATTTATTTTATCAGGTTTTCTTTAGTGAGGTTTAACCTTCCTTAAAGTCTTTCAGCTTCTCTTCTTCTCCTAATAGCTTCCTTCAGACATTTCCCTTTTTAAGCAGCCCTACTATGTGCAAGCGTCCACATTTGACTTAGATATTTAATTCAAGCAATTTATACTGAAGGTTACTCTAATGCCAGATAGCTGGACCAAGCTTGCTTCCATATTCAGGCAGATGCATGTACACAAACCCCTTTAATCTTGCTTCTCATCTTTCTCCAGATGCACTAATGAACAGTCATTGGTAACATGAAAACTAATTATTGTTGGTTTTATCTTTTGCTCCTTCAGCAATAAACCCCCTTGTTTGCTACCAAAAGGCAGAGATAACCCCTTTAAAGAGGTCAAAAAACCCAGCAACTGTTGAGTTGATTTATTCCCAGATAGGAATGAAATAATTTATTTGGAAGTAACTTATTGGACAGTTGCATCATGTGGCATTTTCTTTCTTCTGAGAGAAGATAGGAGATCATGAACACACAGAGAGAGAGAGAGAGAGAGAGAAAGAGAGAAGATATCCAAGACAGTAAGCAATGGCAAAAAGATTGTACAAAGGAAGAACAAATTCAGAGGAAATGAAGGTTAGCAGAGGAAACAGGAGGGAAAAATGATAGTGGAAAAATACCTAGTAAACTCTCTCATTTCCAGGACTAGGCTTGCTGAGCTCTTTTCACACAAAATCTCGAAAAACATCAATAGCGACTGGAATAATTAAAAGGAACTTAAATAGAGCAGGTGTACAGATGATATTGATGCTTAACAGGAATACAGTTTAAGGCTGCTATGTATAAAAAACATGTTTAGAGAGTTTGGCCTACCTTGGAACGGTCTCCTGTGGTCTAATTCCTCTCCTTTGAGTGACTGTCAACTGGAGAAGAAAAAGGTTGGTCTTAATGACAGTTTGGGGTTCAAATATAGATTAGACTGACTTTGTCGCACCCTCCAGAAAGGTTGCCTGTCCCTAACACACTGGTGTCTAATTTGGACCTTACATGGAAATTTCCTTGCAAAGCTGGACTTCTCTCATAGCTACTGAAGACCAATTGCAATGGAGAAACAATTCAGTTAAAAGAAAATGCGTGTACACAAGAGCCAACAGAAAAGCAAACACTGAAGAAATTAAGAGAGATCACAGCAAAAGAGGAGAAATATACTTAACTTTAGAAGAACAAAACAAAGAAAAGCAGGTAATTTTTCCCTCCCACAGTACTGAAGAGATTTCAGAGATTTCCTTCTCCCCTGGAGTAGTTGATGAAAGGTATGCTTTGATTTTTGTGGCTTCTTGAAGTATTATGTTCTATAGATTAAAACCATCTCCAAGGACAGGTGCACACCCCTTCCAAGACACCAATATTGTGCGTGTTTCAGGCCGGACGTTTCCCCCCGCTTCCTGTGGGTTGGGGAAGGGAACACTTTCCCTCCAAAACCCAGCCCTGGCCCCCACGTGGAGGGAGAGGCCATGGTGAGCACCATCGCTGCGTGGGAGCCATCCCCAAGGGACAGGGGCCAGGACACGGGGCCAAACACAGCCCAGGCACGTGTCCCTGGGGCTGTGGGCTCTCCAGCCCCCTCATGAGGAGCAGGGCTGTTGCCTTGGTGGGGCAGCCATATCCCTACCCCAGGGGGCCAGATCATGGCTACAGGTACAACCCTACCGCCCCCAAACACGCCCAGCATGAGGCACCCGCCTCCCTGACAGGAGGGTGGAGGGCGACCCAGCCCCCTGTGCCGCCCCCGTGGAGTGAGGGGGGGAAGGCCTCAGGGCTGCTGGGCACCTGGAGCTCATCCCCTCACCTGCAGCTGCTTCCCTGCTGACGGGTGCTCACCTGGGGCTTGCTGCATAAATGGCGGCTGCGCCCCTCTGCCCTTCCTTGGGTAGTGGGTTGCTGTTGGAGGTGGGTGAGGAGGGAGAGCCTGATGGCAGTGAGGGGGAAGGGGGGCAGAACTTGCCTCAGGCCGTGGCTGGAAGGACAGAGTTGAGGGGGTGGCAGGAGCCCACCTGGCCTTGCCTCAGCCCACCTCACCTTCTACCCTAGGAGCTGCGCCCTGGAGTCCTCCTTGTCTTCCAGAGAGAGAGCAATGAAGCTGCCTGGAAGGGAGAACGAACGGTGAGTGGGTGAGGGCACAGGATGGGGGGAGGCCTGGCTGGACTTGGGCATGGGGGCTGAGGGAAAGGGGGGGGGGGGGGGGGGCCTGCGCTGCACCTCCCTCCTGTCAGGTGTCTCTGCATCCTCTGGGGTGGTTGTTCATCGCCTGGATTTGGTTTGTTTGTGTTGTTTTTTCCTCCTCCTCTCAATGACTGGCACCTGGCTCTGCGGTGTGAGGGCAGGGCTGGGCTGCGAAGGCTTTATTTTGGGCCAGGGCAGCTGCCTGCCTTCCCTCCCCGCTCTCCTCATGGCCAGCTGCTTTTTCTGGCCTGTCAGTCCAGGGTTGCTGCTCACCGGAGGTGTTTTGCCTGCAGAGTTTTTTACCTGTTGTATCAGGCCACAGTTGAACTTGTTCCATACAGTATCATGTCCTCAGCTGGTCAGGGCTTAAAAATAGCGCTATCAGGGTAACCTCATTGCTTTGTGCTGCTGCAGCAGATGATGGATGTCCCTCTGCATCCCTCAGCGCTGCCTGCCCAGCAGCAGGCAACATGGCCTGATGTGGGCTGCCTGGCATCCAGCTGGGAGAAGTCATCACCTAGCAGTTAAGCGGGAAGGACATATATATTTTTCCTCCTAATTACTTTATTGCACTCTACTGTTTCTTCTACTGGGAAATAACTGTACTTTTTTTTTAAAAATAAAAAACGACAGACCATTGTGCTTGTTCTGCTGTCCTAGAGAGCAGGAGGGTGACTGACAGAGGGGAGAGGCTGCCTGTGGAGGAACATCTCTGCATTTTCCCACCTTTTTATCCCACAGTTTCACATTTGTCTGAAAAAGCATTACTAGTGGAAATATCTCCCCTCGTCCCATGGGCTGTGAGATTTGCTGTTGCACTGTACTAAGGATTCCCCCCCTCCCCTCTTTCACAGACAAACTCATTACTTAAGCATGGGTAAAACAGAAGCATGAATAAATGTAAAACACTGTGTTGTGCATCAATGAGCTGTAAAAGCACTGCTGGGTATGCATTGTTCCAGCTCTAAACCTAGCATGAGGAAAACTCTCATGAATCAACAGAAGCAATGCTAAATGTCTCTCATACCACATCTTCCCTCTCTAATTTCGGAGACCTTTGCCATCATTTGGTATCGGTACTTATTGCTTTGAAATGAGAGATCCGCAGTGGTATGCGCTGTGCCTAGTCACAGACAGTCCCTTCCCTAAAGATGATAAATCCCAAGTAAAAGTAGAAGGGAAGTAGAAGAGAGATAAAGCAGCTTGTGCAAGGTCATGCAGGGGCCATTGGCAAAATAATGGGCTGTTTAAAAAAAAAAAAAAAAAAGTCTGGCAACTCTAGTGTTTTCCACCTTGATCTATGCATCACTGGCAGTGATGACACAGCAGCATGTCTGGAGTGGATGTCAGTGATGTAGAGTCTTCATCTAGGTCTGGTGTCACAGGCTTGAAGAGTTCACTGATGTAACTCAAATGACTTTTCAGAAATCAAAGTGTTAGGGAAGAACTACTTGGACTGTGCATTTGTTTGCAAATGCAGAAGTAAAAAAAGATGCTCATGGCTGTGTGTACCAGCATATTTTCAACCTCATGGTCAGAAAGTGGAAGAGTTTGGAGAGTGACAACCAATAGCAATGTACAAGCATGAAATATGCAAGGAGGCTTTCAGTCAAGGCAGACTTTTAAGAGACCTTAATGAGAGCTAGAGCTGCATTATGGTAGTCCAGACAATAAACAAGGGGAAACAACTAAATAAGAGTCCACGAAGTCCCAAGTGCATCTTCTATTCATGGCAATTTGCAGAATATGCATTTTGAGCTGTCGTCATCCGCTGGTTGTTGGTTTGAATCTGAGCAAGACAAAAGAATGAAAATAACTTTCTCGGACTTCCCACTAACAATGAGGAATGACAACATTCTTCAGTTTGTCTCTTATTTACAGGTCTCCCTGTTTCCATCTCCTGTTTCTTCCCTCCCCATGCAGACACATACAGAAAAGAAAATTAATTGGAGAATTTGTATTAATCCTTAGCTGCAAAGTTATCTTGACTTTTTGAGAGTTAAATGCAGATTTACTCCTCCACATCTGTCTAAATAATGTTCACTCTCTAGTCTCCTGTCTCTTCATTCAAACTTTGTCAGTTCTTTTTAAAATTAGTCTTAGCAACTCGCCAATGCATTTTTCAACCATGGTATAAATACAACTGACTTTTAGTAGGAATAGTGTCTGGTGAAAGGCTACAGAGGCAAACCTAGAGCCAAACCCAGAATAAAATCTTAACTAATTGGCTGCTCTGTTAATGCATAACCAGATTCCCTAGCTCCAGTGATTTTGTCAGTACACCATGCTCACTGTATAATGTTTTAAATCCATCCCCAAATGCCTCATTCACACTATTCGGCATTCCAAGTACCACTCCTCCCATCCATCTGTCTGACACACGAAATGCCAAATGCCTTTCCTTATTTGGGTCTTTGAAAATTTGATGCAAAAAGAGATGCAAGGTGGCTCTTGCTGAAGTCCCCCAAAGACCCCTGGGGCACTGTGCTGGAGGAATAAAATCCCTGGATCTTGCCTTAGAGTCCAACAAGCAACACTAATTTTGGTTGAGTGGAAGCAGTGCTGCTGTCTATCTGCCAGGTCTGGAAATCTTTCTGGAAGGAGACAGAGCTGGAACAAAGAGTAGGTACAAAACCGAGCATGGTCTGGACCATCTCTGTGGCTTGCTTTGGCAACTTCTTATCTCCTCTTAGGCAGTCTTTTGGGATAGAAACATGCCTCATTATTATTAAGGGCATGTTTATGGTTGATTTGTGTAAGCAACCATAAGGAAATAAGAAGATGCCGGACCTACTCAATCTGATATTGCCTTCAGATGAGGATGATTACAAGAATTCCCACAGGAATTACTTGGCTCCAGGAAAAGTTACATGAAATTCTGTCATCAGATCTTTGTCGTCCCCCCCTCCCCCCCCAACAGAGTCCAGTATGAAGTTGTTTTATTTCAGTCACTCAAAGAATAAAAAAAACCCCACATTAGAGTATGTCCCTTTCTAACTTCGAAACATACTTATATATACACTTTTTATTAAAGATTGGACATGTTTTGTTCCAATACTTTTAGCTTTCTTGGAAAATAAAACCAAAACTTTTTGAAGCAATCTGAAATTAAATGAAAAATAAAATAGCTTTATTCAACCAGCAAATAGTCAGTGGGCAATGCAAATATCTGTTTTGAACAGCCCTTGCTCGAGTAATGAGTGGTCCAGTTACTCCTGATCTTAGATCCAGTGGCTCATCATGTGGATCAGACATGGCACACTGAGCCAATCCT
Source organism: Fratercula arctica (assembly GCA_947846985.1). NCBI lineage: Eukaryota > Metazoa > Chordata > Aves > Charadriiformes > Alcidae > Fratercula > Fratercula arctica. The sequence goes on along the minus strand of CANTUZ010000006.1, from coordinate 27,553,427 downwards.
TAAATTATCCATAGCTTTATTACTGGCTTCATATGGATTATAAAATGAAATAAAACAAAAATTATCTTCTGTTGCTAGTTAAGTTCTGCCACTCAGCATAAAAAATGTTGGAAGATAGGGTTTTGAAGATGATGTGCGACCAACCTGCAAATATAAACGTGGTCCGGCAGGGGGAGGTTCTGCATTTTTAATTTTGTATTGATTCTGTTTGTCAGTACAAGTACTATTTAAGCAAGAAACTATTCCTCTAGGGCCTTCAAGTTAATACACTTATTGTAGCCTCCTTATCCTGTTAAAATGAAGAGAATCGGATTGCTCTGGGTTGAACAGCTGCTTGAAGTCAATCTCTGTGTCCACTGTGAAGAGAAACAATATTAGTGAAGGGAAGCAGAAGGCAGCATATCAAAATTATATCCTCAAAGCATTTTCTACAGATGTCTCGAAGGTTCATGGGGTATTATGAAGCATAGAAGACATCTGGTCACATTTTTATAATCTCATCAGTGTATATAGAAAAATCTTCTCTCTGTTTACCTCTCCTTGTCAAGAGCCACAGAAAGGCTTATATATTTTTTATTTGCTTATTTATCTTATTGCTGTGTGAACATACTCACTGAATCTTAACTATCCAAATCAGTTTAATGTGTCGTTAAGTCACCAGCTTCTCTCACTGTAACATCTGACTCTCTCTCCTGCTTATTTATAGCTCTTCATTGAATCACTTTGTAAAGTAGGAGATTGGGGGATATTTTTATACTGTGTTATGGGGCATGCTGTCTTTCATCTGCAAGCGCTGTGAAATCACTCTTTCCTACTCAAGAGTACTATTGTACTTTTGTTCAGTGTTAATGACACTTCAATTTGGTCTGTGGAAATACTTTACTTCTCCCCTGAAAGGAGAATACTAAATTGACTCATTCTGCAGGCACCACTGGAGCTTCCAAAATCTCAGCGTGATGAACTATTCCTGGTGCCCTGCTCCTACAGGTTAACATGGTCTGCCCAGCCAGGTTCACCAGTTACTGTGGAATCCCAGTTAGACCAAGAACATGTTGCAGAGTCTAATTTTGATGAACCAATATGGCAGGCTTTATTTACTGTGATTTGTCATCTTGACCTAGTTTGATGTGGCTATTTCTTTCCTAAGAAGTAATTAAAGCAGAAACATAGAAAAATACTCTGGCTTTTGTTTTGCCCGGAGGACAACATATTCTACAATGTTGCACCATTAAACTATTATTTCTTGATCCAAGGCTTTTCATTTAAATTGCCAACATATTGGACAACTTACTTCATTCTCATGATCATATTTCTGAAGACCGCATAAGCCACACTGTTGTCCATGAGGAGTGTTTTTGTTGCCTGCCTTTTGTTACCTATTTTGCCAGAGGTCTGTATGAAGTGTCTTCATTTATGCTGCGTAACTAGTTGAATCTAATTTTTTTTCTCAGTCTTTCCCTCCAGTTCTAGACCAACCCTAGACCTTCTGTTCTGTATGTGATATCCAGTCTCTGTCCTCTTCCATCTCTGCCAAGAAAAGAAGCTGTTCCTTTGGAGATTGTTTTTGGAGAATGTCCCAATGTTGCAAGTCAATTCTCACTAACCCTATTTGCTGTAGTGTGAGGGGTGGTTGTCTGAGTAGGGACCAATTTTCTTGCTACCTAAACTCCGCTTGTACGGAAGAAGATAAGTAATAGCTGTACCATTACATTAAAACGTCAGATCTGCCTCATGCTTTTCCAATTGCTAGGTCATACCCACAGAGTAAACTATGTCCTTTATCAAGAAAAATCACTCTCCCTTCCCACCCCAAACTGAACAGACAGAACTTCCCATGCATTGTATGCTTTCTAAAGGAACAGACGAATCGGATCTACTGTTAGTGGAGGTCACTCCTTTATGTAGGAGGCACTGTATTGTTACCTCCAAACTCTGCTAATGGAGCCTAAATGGTGATGCACTGATTTCAGGGGCTGGCCTGTGGGATGTTCCATCATCATCAAGCTGATGATGCCCTGAGAAAGGCATGAGAGTGGATGCAGTAGCCAGGATCTGCAAGATCCTGCCAGATGTACCTCTGCCTGGCATCTCCCTTCAGCAGCAGCTAAACCTTGGGATCAGGCAGCTCCAGCCTGCCAGGCCCAGGATTCTTCACCACTCTCCTTGAGTCCAACCTGCTTCTCTGGGGTGGATGCTAGAGGATGGTGGCTACTTGCATAACGATCTTGGAGAACAGGCTTCTTCTGCAAGAGGTAGATGGGAGTGGCTTGTTTGCTTGGGGCGTGAGGATAGGCACTAATTGGGTGAGTGGAGTTGAACAGGTGCTTGCAGAAGAAGGTGTGTTTGGCCACAGTTCATGAGAAAAGCAGGAAGGCAACAAGCGGTGAAAGGGAGGGGAATCCCCAAACCCCAAGGTGTAGGACCACTGGTTTATTACTGTGTCCTGTCTGCTTTTACCCAGTGAAGTGAGATAATGGCCCTCCCTCTTGTGCTCCACCATTGGACCCCAGCTCTGGCTGTAGAACCTGGACTAGAGATGGTAACTCTGCTGTGCCTAAAGTGTGTGCTGCTATGCAGTGGGAACAGGGAATCCTGTTTAAATTGTGTTTAAATCGTCTGGTCTAAATTGATTGCATCTCCAGGCATCAAAGTAGCAGCATTAAAATGGCTTTAGTGAGTCTTCTGAGTTGTATGAATCAGTAGCAAAAAATGCTGTTGTAACACCTGTTAGCTTGAGAAACCACTGAGGGGAATTGAGAAACTAGAGAGAGAAAAGAAGTCAAGCTTAAATAGCGTTCACCCCAGTGCCGTACTGAGATTTAGTCTCACAAGAGCTTGCAACTTTAATTCTAGTCAGTTCTTTGAAAAGGCTCGGTTTAGTATCTTGAAAAGTCTTTCTAGCATTAATACACCTATTGTGCTTTGAGTGTTGCAAGATCTAAGGTCAAGCTGAGTTTATAGAGTATATTTCTTTGAATCCTCTCACAAAAAGACTGAGTTAAAACAACAGCCAAACAACCCAGCTTTTCTCTCAGTTGTGAGCAAGGCGTCTGGTGTTTAAGTGAGAACTATGCTACCCCAGAAATCTCTCATCCTCCCCAGTGCATTGGCTCTATTGACAGCCCTGCAGCATAGACACATAATTTAAACAGCGCTGGAGATGATGGGGCCAGAGCAGGTGGTGTGTTTTGATAGAGCAGAGTTCCTAACCATCCAGTGGTGATTGGTTCATGCAATCCACAGCGAGAACAGTTTGCTCCATTTCTCCACAGGTGATGACGGCACCATCTGCAAAGTACTTTTGTTACTAAATGAAAAATAATGATGTGTTTTGTCATGGTGGGACTTTTTTTTTTTTCCATTTATTCTTGTCTACATCTATGCCTTTGCTTTAGTTGCAAAGGTATAGTGACCTAGTTTTGGGCCTGATGTGGTGCCCTGTGGGGATTGGGGTCTCTTCCTGGAAGGAGGTACACTGGAGCCAGCCTAAGCGGAGCTATTGGTATTAGGCTTATGCTGTATGTATGTTTTGTCTCAAGGGTTTTCATGTCAGTACTTGAAAACCACGTTGTGCTGGAGGGATGCTGTCTACTACTCCCAAAAGAGCAACTAATGAATGTGCTGGTTCCTTCCTGAAATGCTGCAAGAGCACCCATCCCACCTGGGGAAACAGAGCCTGTGCTCCTACCAAGCAAAGGCCTCTGGCAGCAAGCAGCTCTGACCATGGAAAACAGGTCTTTTCACCTGCTTGGAGAGCAAATGAACCTGTTGTGGGTGACTTTTGGGGAACGTGTCAGTTTCTAGGTTCTAGATGCTTTATTTTTGCAAGGCTAACACAGCCTCACAACTCACCCAAGTTACATGTTTGTCAGTACGTGATGGCAATAAATTTACCTTTCTCACTTACCTGCAGCAAGAATAGTAATGCACTGACATGAGGTGTGAAATTATATTGGAGTGCTTTCATTGACACTCGCCCTAGAGCTAAATTATATTTTTCCAGGACTTCAAATCTTGTTCTGATTTGATAAAACAGTCTGTTTTCCATTCCTTGAAATGGGTTTTTCCAGACCTGTTCTTTGTTTTTCCAACCCTGGCTTTCTGCTTAGCCAACAGTTTGAACTTAGCACTAGTAGGGAGCCTGTCCTGAAAAAGCAGAAGAGAGTAGGAAATCCAGTAGTTCACTGAAAAATGAACAGATAGCATGTTTTAAGAAAGCAGAGAATTGCATCCTTGCAAGAGGTGACCTGCAGGTGAATTTGCTTAGTTCTGGGACTGGCAAGGTAGGAACCAGAAGGGAGAGCTCCATTATAAGCAGGGGATATTTACTCAAGAACTAGTTAAATGGCTTTCTGGAAAAACTGATAAAACCGACATCCCATTTTTCTAATAAAAGGTTTGAGCTTTCCTTAAAAACAAGGGGGGTGGGGGGTGTGATATACAAACCAAATAGTTCTTTAATGCCAGCTTTTGATTGCCAAAGCATTCTTCTTTTTTTTTCCCCCAATGCATCATATAGATGTTTTTTAAAAAGAAAAAAAAAAAAGACTTGAAAAAATAGTTCAACTTTACCTTGTTATGTCAACATGGTCAGTATTTTTTTAATGCTGTCATTATTTTTTTAATGTCCTAAAGGTCACCTCTTATGTCAGCCCCATAAAAAAACACAATCATTTTCATACATGCCCACTCTCACATCTGCTGCACACTTGAAGTTGCCTGTTGGTCCCAGCCCACAGTCGCTGGAGGACAGCTAGGTGTTGGATATTTTTTGTTCCTTAACGGAGTGCTTCCTGGATAGTCTGATGATGAATCTGATGCACAGCACAAGCGGGAGAGATTCCCACACTGCTCCTATCTAAAAAGTTTCACAGACGTCAGGTTGGGAATAGAGCTACACTTTGTTCCCCCTGTGCTGTTCAGTCAACCACTGTGTTTTTCTGGTTGAAGTGTTTTTAAGAGCCGTTGAGGGATTCTGCGGCCCTGTTACGTAAAAGAGCTTTAAAGAGCAATCTGTTTCTCTTGCTTAAATCTCCCCCAACCCACACACACAGGTGCTGGTTTTGTGGCCATAGTGATTCCCCTTTAGAAAGGGTTATTTAGAGATATAGTTAAAACACAGGCAATAAATTTTAATGCTTTCTGTGATAATACCTAATCTTTGTCAGTCTCCTCATCTCATATATGTTCATTTTGTTTCTTGGGCTTAGAGCAAACTTCGTGGTACGGTGTGTTTGGGGGATGAGGTGTGACACTGTGTTTCTAAGCACTGATCACTAGAGACAAGTACTGATCTGATGACTCCCTTAGCAAAAGTGCATTTGTTGGCTCCATGCCCTGGTCATATTTTAACTCTTCTTGGTATGTTGTTACGAGTGGTGCCACTGCCATTTCAGTGGGATCTGGTGGTGGTCTCTTTCCAGCCCTCTGGGTTGTGCAGACTTGCCAAATACTGTGAAGAAGGTGCTGTCTTTCTGCACGAGATACCTGCATTTCAGTGCCTTGCAGAGTTGATGACTCCCCTGTGGAAAGAGGGGTGCACCATCAGGTCTGAGTCGTCCTGTGGTGAATTGCATGATGCAAGCACAAAGATGGGTAATGCGGTGATCACAGCTGGGGAGCTTTGGTGATTTTATAAGTGCATGTGTGTGTAGGAAGAATGGGGTGACAGATCTAAGTCATCACTCCCAGGAAAATATGGCTACAGGATGACTTTTCATTTGGTTGGAGATGTAGGCAGGGAGGCAGCATATGTGAAAACTTTACTTTTTTTTTAATTTTTTTTTTTTCTCTGGGCCTGTAATTCCTGCTAGCTGATTTATTTGCTTCTTTACTTCTAGTGAGGAAACACTTTTCCTCTTCTGCTCTATAACATACTGTCTAATGCATATATTTAAAGCAGTGACTAGGTGGTTCTCTGCAGTCTCTCATTTGATGTGTCTCATCAATTTGCTGGTCTAGCTTTCTGTCTCTGGTGTAGCCCAACAATCTGTCTGGTTCGTGGGTAGTTTAAGCAGTAGGGAATGTGGTAAAATCCTTATCTTGACTCTATTTTATTTGTTTCTGTGCCTAGCTTCTAGCAAGGGACTTTAGGACCTTATCCCTCCACAGTATCCCACCCTAGTTAATAGGAAGGACTTCTGATATGAATACAAAATCTGCAAACTTTAAATTCACATTCTGGAGGACAACTCTCTGAACTAAAGGAGATTGCTTGTATCCTAATGGAAAGCGAACACCTCGTTTCTCACTGCCTTGTTGGTGCTGTGTGCAGGTGCTGTGTGGGGGCTGTTGAGAGGTTTGGGACATTCAACACTGGACTGGAGAAGGCCCTGAGCAACAAGGTGCTTTCACCAGGGAGCTGGAGAAGATGATCTAAACTATTTTGTGAGATCTAGACTGGATCTAGAGAGCAGGATCCCATTGAGTGAGGGAAGTTGGGCCTGAATCAGGTACTGGCAGATGGGAGATTACAGAGCAGAGGCCATTAGATAGGGAGGTCTACAAGACTGGTCTGGTCCCCAAGGGCCCAATCGAGCAGGGAGGGACATCCATTGCAAAGAGCATCATTCTGGTTATGCAACTCCCATAATGAGACCTAAGGGTGTTGTATCTGCTGGTGGTGACTTCTCTTTAATCCATTGCCACCATCTCCTGCTCAAATTCTGGCAAAACCTACTATACTGCAGACCTGTAGCAATTGCTGTTTCGTGACCTTTTTGTCAGCGGATATAATTGCTAGTTCCATCCTACGTTTTTAGAAATCATTTTAGTGTTACTAAGACAGTGGTTCTACCTCTTAAAAATGACGAAGGGTTGTCTAGCCATCATTAGGTTTAAAAATGCCACTGCTAAGTGACCGGTCGTGATTCTAGGAGGAGGTTGCACCTTCCCAGGGTGCAGCGATGTATAAATCTGGAAGAGAGCAAAGTTCATTGTCATTTTAGTAATTCTGTTAGTGGACTTCATCTGCCTGCAAAGGTGTCTTCTGCTGTTAATCATTAGGTCATTGACCTTAACAGTACTTCTTGGTATACAGTCTGCCTAAGCAAAATATGTCAGCACATCTCTACCTCTAAACTCAGCGGAACTCCACAACTTCCTGACATTTAGTGAGGAGACATCGTATTTTGAAGAGCAGGTAGAAAGTGTGTAAAAGTGATTGTGGATGTAGGCGTACCGGGTCTCTTGTGGTGAGCGTAATCCTTTTAATACTCAGCTCTTCTGCAGCCACGAGATTCATTCATTTAATCTGAAGCATCTTGAGGGAAATGAATGCAGGCAAGTTCAGATCAATTATCGCACCAAAAAAAGAAAAAGCTTGCATTTCTCTGGGCAATCTGTGTGCACTGTAATGTCAAGCTGTGCATGAGAATATGTTACCACAAAGGAAGGTAGTATGCTCTAATTAGCAGTCACAAAAATGAAATACCAAGGTGTTATTTCAGTGACTAAGAGCCAGACATGTACAGATTGTGATACACGAATGTTACGTAGATGCACTGTACTCTGAGATGCTTTTTCACAGGAGGATGTTGCATACTATTAGGCACTCATCACATGCGATCGTACTCCTTTTTTTGTAGGGTTCATATTAACTAAGCTTGAAAGGGCTTTAAATGCAGTGCTATTTCTGTAGGTGTATATCACAAGTACAGTTGGATGGGAAGTTTCCAAGAATGCTTTTTTCCCCCCTAGGAGAGGGAGTTTGTTGGAAAATGTCAGTTATGTCAAAACCAAAATGTTTGAGGAAACCTGGCTGTTTGACAACCTATTGCTGACATATTTGAGAGTTTATTCTAATAGAGAGTTATCTGGCTTCTTGCTGTCTGGTTGATGCTGGGGAGCTGAAGGACTCACAGTTCAAGCACAGGCTCCGCATGTGGGCTGTTGAGAGGTTTGGGACCTCGGGCCTTCTGGGTTCTCTGATATGGGGTCTAGGAATGGGAAGCTCTGAGATGGCCAACTCTCTTCTCCTTGGCAGAGAGCCTCAAAAGCCTTTGTTCAAGGTTTTGTCTTTCTCCTCTATGCAGGGTCTCACTAATGACTCTCAAGGACTTCTTGTGAAGTCCCTCAGGGTAATAAAACATGCAGAAAATCCTCCAGAGCTGGGAGCAATCAACTGTTCTGTTTCATTCAGAAAAAAAAAAATAAACCCAACAAAATTGTTTTGGCTTTTCTACTGTTTTTTTTTTTTTTTTTTTTCTTCTTCTTCCACAATATCCTCAGTTCTGGATATTTCTACATTTCTTCTTGTTCTAATTCAGAACAAAGCCTTTCACAAAATATCAGAATTTCCCATAGGAAAGAAATCCCGAGTTTTTCCAGTCTATGTACAATGCCTTTGGGTTTGGTCCCTATGGGGCTGGCGCTTGCCAAGGAGATAATAAGGCTTCAGCAGGCCACTAACTGGTCCTTTGCTTTTTAAGAGCCATTTCTGGATCCACTGATGAGATGAATTAGAAACATCAGTGTCCCTGCTTTTACTTAACTCTCTCACAGAGCCCACTGAAGCGGCGGTCATTATAACTGCATCCTGTTACTGTTTCATATGTATTTCTTGATGCATGTGCTAGCCCCATTTGACTTCATTATTCCATCATACGGATGTCTCATATTTCTCTTGATTTTTTTTTTTATTAAACTATTTCTAGAATTAGAGTTCATACAGAAAAAAAAATTAAAACGCAGAACACACACTAAATCCTTTCATCGCATTAGACCCTGTCTAGCTGATTTCCCATTGTCTGCCAGGTCTAGTACTTAATGATTTTAAATATTGTTCTGGGCTGAGCTGACAGCAAACCTTTTAGCTAAGGCTATTACATGTAAGGCACTGGGTAGTATCTCTTCTACAATGAAAGTGAGCAGTTGTCTGCTCTGTCTCTGCAAGATACTTGCTCTCTCTTTTGCCTGGTCTGCACAGATCTGGACTGTGTTGTTTATGCTGGGTTCACAGTATTCTTTGTCACAGGAATGGCTGCTAAACGGAGATGACATTTGGGAAGGAGGAGCAAAAAGGAAACTGCCCAGTCCACTTTAATTGCTTAGTGCCTCACTAAATTTTACAATTTGAAAACCAAACAGATTTCTCAGCATTTATTATCAAGAGCAGCAATATCAGTTTTCCAAACTACATATACTTTGTGCAACAGACTATGCTAATGTTTTGAATTATTACTGCACTGCTTTTACTTGGCTGGTAATCTTAAGAGGTAAATAACAGATAAAATATAGGTTTTATTCACAAAGGGGAAATGTTAATGGCAATTGATGATACTGTATGTGAGATCTCTGAAATTACTAATGATTACAATTCATCCACTTTGAAGTCTTCTCTGATAAACTGTGTTTCAAGGGCTGCTAATCCATGTAATCCAGAAGAAAAGACAGAGCCACAGAACCACAATTTGTTCATCAAACATTCATTTAGCCTCTAGTTGAAGTTCATAGTACTGAAAAATAAGGTCCTCCTTATGTAAAGGTTTTTGGGTTGAATACTGTGAAAGCATCTTTCTGATTTAGACCTCTGCAAAAATGAATGAAAGTGTTCAGTCAAACCCGTTGGGCTCCTACCCCTATTTAGGGACCACAGCAAAACGTGGGTTGGCACAGGAACAGGCCTGGTGTGGCATCCCATCAGCAGTGCTGGCTGTCACAAGGAGGTGTTGGAGGGGAGTTTCTCTCTAGTGGTCAAATTCTTGACGTGAGCAAGAAGAAACAACTACTTTGATTCCTGCTGGGTACAATGAACAGCCTAACTAGAAATAGGTTTGGTTGGTTTGATCTATTACCCGAGGCAGGAGGAGATGGCACTGAGGAATGTCAGCTTTCAAATAAGCTGGAGCCATCTAGTGCATCAGGGCCAGCTAACGCGTTTATTAACCTTCTGATAGGTTCAGAGCACACAGGCACACAGAAACTAGTGTAGGATCCGTGCTCAGCAAAGGGAAAAACCTAAAATAGATGCTGGTAAGCTCTACTAATAGCTCTAAAGCATCAGTGTCAGACATACTCAGCTGAGTGCAACAGGCTTCAAAATGCGACCCCCCTGGAAGTCAGGTAGTAAGCACAGTTCATTTCTGACAGGCTTGCAAAATCCTTCTGCCCTGGAAAAAATGAGAAGGCTGCCTGCACATTATTTTCCTGGGAGACTTCTGTTGGTGCCATCCGCTTATCCAGAGGCTAAACTTTCATCTAAATGGAACAACTAACTTTTCAGCCCATGCAAAGAAACCCTTCTGAGCATGAATCTTGGCAACTGCTCGACAGCATAAAAATGAGTTTCTAAATCTGTCTCACTTCAGTGGCGAAATGAGAATAAAGGTTTCAGTAGCCACTTGTGCAGGTTTATTTTGAAGAAGCACTCTCCAGAGGCAACCATAGCGTGGGCTATTCAAGTTCTTTTTTGCCTTGGAAGCACACATGGGGCTTGTACTGCACCCGTAGCAGCAGCTGGACCAGGAAAGCTTGGTGTTGCTAACCCTGTCCCTTTTCAGGCTTCTCCTCTGGACTCGAGAGGGAAGTATCTCTCCAGGAACAGGCCGAATGACCCTGTGGTTTTGCTGTGCTAAGTAAGCAGGCTGAAGAAGTGTGAGTATCTGCTTATTGAGTGCAGGCTCCAGAACAGATCTGGAAAAACTGGCAAGTTTGGGAGCACAGCGCTCTCTGACAGCAGGTGTGCTCTTCAGATGGAGAATGGTTAGAAGCCGTGCAAGGGTGGAAGCGTGACCCCCCACCTCTCCCGGAGAAGACTGGAGAATCATTTCTAATTACTGTGAATAAATCTCCATTCCAAATGTTGTAATGATTCATTGAGCACATGGAGCTGAGAGAATACTCTGGCATTAGTGAAATGTCATATGAAGACAAAACATGCCTATCGTGTGTCAGGAGCAGGAAAGAAGTAAAATAAGAAAAATTCTGCAGTTGTTAAAAAGAAATTTTGTGATCACATGATGCAACACCTGTTTGTTACTGTAACTTACTGTAACTTTCCTCCTTTATACTTTCCTCCTCTTGCTTTGCAAATTTTGCTGATAAAGAGAAACACGCATTGCTCTTTTTAAGTCCTTAAAAGCACAAGCATTTCTTCCAGGTGGCATGTGGCTTTTTACTTCTTTCTTCACAGGTTTTTTCAGGTTCAGGTCTTCATCACTCTGTTTATAATAAACTGTACAAAAGTAGTACAGGTTTTCAGTCTGCTGCTGCTCATGTAATAGGCTTGCTGAGTCATGGTTTTCTGTTATTACTGATATAATAGAATCTATAATTGGTGTTTCACAGGGAAATGTGAGGAACTTACTAGCAAGGATAGACTTTCTTTTCCCCCTCCCTTGCCACCAGGTTGCTACGGATGTTCTCTGTAAGAGAAATGGACAGGTACGGCAGCACCAACATAGCACGTTGTTTTCTTACCATTTATTCTCTGGTATCAGTCTCTGGTCCTTTAGAGGCAGCAGTTGGTACATGAAATTTGTCTTACATAATGTAGGGGAAACGGCACAGTATTGAAGAGATGATGAAGATGATACTGTAGTGTCAGAGCAAAGGCGCAAGGAAGAACTTCCTGGCAGCAGATCCTGTTATGATAAATGATACATAATACGTAGTTTCTAGCAAGCTTACTGCATATTGTATTACACACTGTCTGATGGGGTGAACAAAACAGGCACAAGCACTCTTCATTTCATGTGGTATTTGTTATCGCATTTCGTGGTGAAAGAGACAGATATGGGTAATGAACACCAAACATATGTATTTTTTTAACTCTGGAAGTACGTGCAATTTAACTTCACTTTTCTTCATGTTCTGTGTTTGCTGTCTTGAATGGTTTGTATTGTCTTCCAGGTTGTGGTAGTAACACTGTTGCAGTCATATATGAGCAGTGGTTGTAAGTGAGGCAAGGTCTATATGGAGAGGAAATGCTTCTCCATAGATCAAGTGAGAAAAGCAGACACTTAAGAATATAGTCCTTTCTACAGATCATTGAGCATTCATAGCCCTCGGAACATTGAACAAAGAAGATAATAGGCACTATTGCCATTTTACAGGGCTGGACATGGATGGAAAGGAAACCAAATTGGCACAAATGGCACTGGAAGCCATGTCTCTGGAGCCCCATTCAGGCGTTTGGTGATTTCTTTTCAGTCTTCATCTCTAGATGTGTGAGCAAAAGGCACTCCTGACGTCAGTCTAGTTAAAGGTGAAACTGTTGAGTTGATATAAAGTCAACTTTATTATATACTTAATTTCCAAAAATTAATGGTCAGGTATTTACATCTTCAGATATTCGTCCTTAAAGCACCCAAAAAGTAGTAATGGCTGATAAGACACATAAAAGGAGTCTTTCCTTCATCCTGTTGTCTTTGGCAGTCATTTTTCATTCCTTGGTCGCACACTTGTATTTTGTGCCTCAGGAAGTGTGCAACTCATGTGGCCTTGGCAGGTGGGAACTTAATAGTCAAGATGATGAAGATATGGACAAGGGCAAGAATTGTTAATTGGGCTGAATGTGAAGAACAGTAGGTTATGCTGAAGGGGGGAGTAAAGGTTAGAGGAGATTTACAGATGAACTGATCTTGTTTGATATTGGGTAGGTGGGAGTACGCATATAAAATTGATCCAAAATTTAGAAGATCAACATATACAAGGAAAAACAAGAACTCTAAGGACTGAACTAACATAGTGAGCAGAAATGTTGCAGTGCACAGAGCAAGTCTCATAATAGTAGTTTCTTATATACTGTTGGAGCTCTACATTTGAAAAGGAAAAAAGAGAAGCAAGGCATAAATACATTCATTCATCAGAAGATGACTGTCACTGTAAGCAAGATGAGCGTGAACCTAAAATGTCAGACAATATTTTTCCGCTGGAGATAGGGCTATGCACATGGTCCTGAGTTAACTTCATCTTAAACAGTGTGAATAATTCTAGTCATTTGTGTTCAGAAAGGATTAAGGCACAATGGAAAATGTATAGAAAAAGGCTACTAGGACACTAGGAGAGTGGAGAACCTGCCTTATAAGTGGAGGCTAAGCAGACTTAGCTGGTTGTTTACTCTGGCAAAATAATTGTTCTCTAAGTATACGCTGTGGGGTAACATCAGAGGCTGGGTGCAGAACCAGTTCCATAAAAACAAATAAGCAGGATCTGATGACTTATGTCTACAACCTAGAAGAAAAACCTGGAAGTAGTAGTACTGTAGTCATAGTAATACTAAAAACTGTAAATGAGAGAAAGCCTGATAAGTTTGTGAGAAGATTTTGTAATGGGGTCAGATGCTATAGCCCATATTCCCAATCTTGATATTATTAAAGGCCAAGGGAAGCTCATGGGATTTATTTTTAAATGATTTGAAACTACTGAGTTGCCAGGTAGTCCTGTAAGCCCTTAGGTTCATAAGAAGTCTTTGAAATGAAGTTCTGTGCTTTGGAGTGAAGTCAGAATTGCTTTTAATCAGATTGCTTTTGGCTGTCACCAAAGGCCTGTATGCTCAGATCTTAATCTAAAATTCTGTTGCGCTGGGATTAATAGTCGGATCATCTTCTAAAGTCAGTTGGTATTATTCCTCTGATTTCAGTGGATTTATGCTGATTTCCAACAGCCCAGTCGTTTAAAGTAATGGGAATTAATGAATTTTATATTAAGTCAAAGAAAAGAATATAGTTGGGGGGTCCCTGTGCTATCTGCAGGATTACAGTAAAGAGTATGAATGCTTAAAGAAAAAAGTACCTGTCATTGTAGAACTTTATGATGTATAGAGCCTGCTTGAAAACCTTTAGAAGTCTGGGATTTTAAATTGTCTTGTTCTGGGAGACTGTTGGCAAGAATCACAGCAACACAGAAGTCGAGAGAAGAAAGCAATAAACAACGTGGGGAAGGGACAGATGACATAGATCATGTCTAACTTCTTACTGCAATTACGCATACCCTGTGTTTGGAGGCAGGGGATGTTTTGGAAAAAGGTAATCTTTAGTATGATAGTGCATAATGCAAACCTTTCAAATCTAAGGTCTTCAGATTTGAAGATCACCACAGATTTGAAAAGAACTTTCAAATCTTCAGAAAGTCTTCTAGAAAAATAAACCCAGGAGTTTCTAATTAACACGAAACCAGAATCACACAACATCACAGAGTCGTGGAGGTTGGAAGGGACCTCTACAGAGTAAGTTGTTCAGAACAATGTCTAGTTGGGTCTTCAATATTTTAGAGGATGGAGACTCCATAACATCTCTGAGCAACTTGTTCCAGGACTTCACTATCATCACAGGAAAAGAAGTGTTTGGGTGTTTTTCTCATGTTTCATGGAGTTTCATGTATTCAGTTTGTGTCCTTAGCTTCTTGCCCTTTCACTGGGCACCACTGAGAAGCATCTGGCTCACCTTCTTTATGCTCCTCTGTCAGGTATTTATACACATCAATAAAATCCCCCTGAGCCCTCTTTTCTCCAGGCTGAACAGTCCCAGCTCTCTCAGCCTCTCCTCACATGAGAGATGTTCCAGTCCCTTAATCATCTTTGTGGCCCTTCCCTGGACTTGCTCCTTCCCAGGGATTGAGGTGAGGCTGTCTGGCCTGTAGATCCTTGGATACTCTTCCTTACCCTTCTTGAAGGTAAGAAGAAGATTTGCTTTCTTCCAGCCCTCAGAAAATTCCCCTGATCAGTATGACCTTTCAAAGATAATTGAGAGTGGCCTCACAATGACATTGGCCACCTCCTTCGGTGCTTAAGACTGCATTCCATCAGGTCCCCTGGACTTGTATATGTCCTGTTTGTTTAAATGTTTCCTAGCCAGCTTCCCCACTACTGAGCATAAGTCTCCATTTCAACAGTAAAAAAAAAAAAAAATAAAGGAAAGCATCAAGTAGGCTGTTGTCCTTGCAGCAAGTTGACCTCACAGCAGTCTTTCTCCATAACTGTACCGAATGCTTGTTGGTGTGTGTTACACAGCAGTAGGCAGGAAGCCATAGAGCTCTTGTACAAGGAAATTTCTCAATACAAAAAAGAATCATGTGTTTCTTAGTGCACATACATTCAACGGTATTCTTCCACAGGTAACTCCACAGCAAGACAAGAGCTACGTCTGAAAAATTAAAAAGGAACTTATCAGTTGAGATATAAATGTGTTGAGTAAGGGAATGGAACAACATGAAAGCAAAACACTGAATGGATTATTTTCTCATACGTTCTTTTATCATTTTAAATATCTATATGTAGTCAACATGCTGTCTGCCATAATCACCAACTAAACTTTCCTTCAATCAACCATGTGTGTTTTTCCTTCGGGAGACCCTTTCAATGCTGCTTTATATTTTCTAATAGCTTTCATTGTTTTAATCTCCATTATGTCTGGAGATGAAATCCAGTATTCTTTAAGACTGCCTATTGTAGGCAACCCTCTGAGAATGCTAGCTGCAGCCTTGCAGCTTGCCAGACTTTGACCTGACATGGCTTTTTTTCCTCTAACTTCTGCATCTTTCTAAATCACATCTCAGTGCTGAGGTCTCTGCATGCCTTCTCTGTTTTTCCATTGTTTGGTTCAGCATATTTTTTTTTTTTTTTTTTTTTGATCAATATTTGAAACAATCCTGTCAGACTGATGACTTACGTAGCTTGTAACAGCAGTGGATGGTCAGCAAAATCTCTGAAAAGGAAAATAAATAAATTAACTTTTATAGGTTTGGGAGAATGATTCTTGGTATGACTCACCACTTGTTTTAACCATGAATTCTGACTCACTGTGTAGTGTAGCAGGAAAAAGTAATGATAGAAATAGCAAAAAATCTCTAGCAGTCATACCTAAGGCCCTATGTGGTGATTCACAGCATCTGGAGTCCACCCGTCCCACAGTGAGACCAACAGATGGTTGTTTTTGGAAGGCCTAGGTCCCAGTAGGTCAGTATCTGCTACTTATTTTCTCCTTTAATTTTTAGGGATAGGAGTTTCAGTATGGCCAGGTTGCTCTAGGCTCTGAACCTGAGGGTGGTCAAGACGTCTTTAGTGATGACTTTTTAGTGGATGTGGGGATGCCTGCTATAGCAGGTGAGGAGGTCATTTTGGAACTGCTGTATAAAGCATGAGGTTCTCCTTTAGTTTCTGCCACACGGCTTTGTCCTCTCAGGCCATCAGTCAGGCTTTGTCCCATGGGCAAACCAAAATGAACAGTGCAACCCAGTTCACTAATAATAGCAATCAGGAATAAAAAGGGGGGGAAAAAAAAAAAAGAAGGAAGAAAACATGCTACCTCCTGTTTAGGTGTTAGTGCCCTTCTGTTAAGTAGGGGAATGCATACATGGCAAGGATTATCTTGGAAATAATTATGTACAATTCATTGTGTCAATGTGTCTCAGTATCCTACAAAGATAACACATGTGATTATTTTATCTTCAATGAGAGAAATCCCGCTCTGGCTGTCCAAATCAGCTTCTGACTGTAAGGCTTCATATCCTGATGTTTTTATCTCATCCAGATGCTATTTTACCCTTTTCCTTCCTCAGTATCGTAGTTGTGCAAGCTCTTTATCTACTTTAATCTTGCAGTAATCTTTCTGTGTTACCCGATTTCAGAAGAGCTGAGTGGACACCACTGCCCTGACTTCTTTCAGATGAGTGGCCACTCTGTACCGCTCCTGTTGGCACCACCGGAGCATTTCACAGCATGCCTTTGGATACTGCTCAGACCTCTCCTGAGATCAGCAGTCTCCTTTGTCTTCCTTTCTCTCGCACCTTCTGGTTTGTAGCTCACTGCTCTACCAGTATAAGCCAGCAGGATAACTTTAGGTTTCTGCTGCTCTCATGGAAATAAATGGCTACAAATTAATTGTCACTGACGTTTTGCTCTGGAGTCTATGGTCTCTAGTTTTACTGTATAGGATGTATTCATTACCTTGACTTTTCTTTTATGCAGTATTTCAATAGACTCTTGGTCTACATCGTTCCACAAGTAATGCAACTGACTTGTACTAACTAAACAATCACTATTTTTGAGAAGATGTTTCCAATACTTTAATAACCGGTTTGTCAGCTAAATTCATTGTAATGTGACGCTGCAAGCAAATACTAAGCAGCTTGGTGGTTTGACCACAGCAACAATTAACTCTGAAGTGACTTTCTGCTATAGGGGGTCACTTCATTAAGTATTTATGAAACTGAAATGTTGCTGTTAATAAAACACAACTGTAGCTTCTCAGGGAAAGATTGATGTCTAAGTGCTTTGCTTCCTATATGATTTAATGCATTCACTGACTGGTAATGTCTCTGACATAAAGAAGAAAACAAGGAAAAAATAAGAAATGATAGAAGCAGCAGCTTTGAGCTCAGTGGTGCCTCTTAGGAGAAGAACAAGCACTAATTGCCACTCCAGTATTTCAACCTGTGCCCGGCGAGATGTAATCCCATGAGCTAATAGTGACTGCTGCTTTGGCAGCCAGACATGTACCGGTTCTGTGACCCAGCTGCAGCCTGGGCTTGTGTTCTTGTGTGAGGAAAGCCATGCAGCTGCCACCAGCCAGTATCCTGCATTCATAAAACCATGCATCTCACAGGACAGCATGGTCCTAGAAGTCACAGACACCGTTTAATGGGCAAGGCCCAGAATTCCCATTAGAATTCAAATAGTTACATACTGCTGGCAAAGGGAGAAGAATGCATGTAACAAATCAAATTACGTTTGGATTAATACTGAGATGTTGGGGTCACTTCATGCCTAGTATGCCTTAACAAGTGTTGTTTTCATATGAACGTAAGCAATAAAAGGGACCTACCGACTTGGGCTACCAGCAGACCCCACATTATGACGATGTGTGGCAGTGAAGGGAGTGAGAGCAGCCAAGGGGCACAAGTCACAGCTGATGGTTTTCAATAGAGACCAGTAGAGAAAGGGAAATGGAGTCATGGAGCAAGTGGTTCACAAAGACCTGGGCAACTGGGGTCTTCCCTAGTGGAAGAAGTTCCCTCTTTTCCTGGACTAATTAAAAGCGCTGCTGCCTAAACCAGAGGAAGAGAGAATGTCTTTTTCTTTCATCAAAGGCCAAGTTTCTCTGTGTCAGTTCTTTGAATGGAGTCTGGCTGAGAGCTTGCGGTGGCTAGGGCAGTCAGTGCTTAGGCTGTCAGGAAGCAGGACTAGCTTATACAAAACCACAATAGCATGAGCTAGTTTTAACTCAAATGAGCTCAAACAAAGCAATAGTGTACTCCAACAGCTTCCACCTTCCTGCTGCTTCTACAAAAGAAAAAACAAATGAATCTGTAGATGTACAATCAGCGGGTACACTGGGCCTCGATCAGGTAGGGATGCCTGTGCTGGACTTTGTGCACTCAATAGGCCTTTTGATTTAAATGTGACTACTGCATGACTACACGCTTGCCTAGTTGGGGAGCTGGCTGACTTTTAGCTTTGCTTTCACTGTAATCTGTAGGAGTGTTTGCCCTTCACCTGAATGGGAGAAGGGTCAGGCATCACTTTAGTCTTCTTACCCAACGGCAGTGTAGCCACACAGTCAGGAGGAAACAAGAAAAAAACCAAACAACCCAACTGGTTAAAGCAGTAAAACACCAGGTGGGTAGGTTTATCCTTTTATGAAGTTTACAGAGCCAAACATGGACTAGCAAGAAGTGCTTCCCAGGGCAGAATGTCAGAGTTTAGTCAGGATCATGTCAGTCATCTGACTTAGTTACAAATATTTCCTTAAGGAAAAGAACCAAGAAAGAAGAAAATTTGATTGAATATTAGTAAATTTTTTTGGTACTCAAATGATATGATTTCATAAATATTTCCAACATTCCTTGAAATGACAAAGCTATAAAAAGTACTGAATGCAAAGCAGAGGTCTTTAAAGTCATTAAAAATTCTTCCTTCCAAACATAAGCAAGTAAATGAAATGAGAATTCAACCCGCATTGCATTTTCTCCTTTTAGCTTTAGGTAAATACAGCCAGAAGTTCAGTTCTCTATTTATTTGCAAACACTGCATAATAAACATACTGCTGTTAAGAATAATAATGCAATGCTAATGATTCTGAAAAGCAAGAAGGGAATAAAAGAACCATCTGAAGGAAAGGGACAGGTAATCAGGCAAAGCAGGGAGATGAAAAGGCAGATAAGTACCTAAGAAAATTACACACTAAAGGTGATTAAGACTAAAGGAATAGAAACTGTACATTATATAATACCACAGGAAAATATGGAAAGTTCCGACAAGGATGAGCCATGAAAGGTGAATGTAAATTACAAGTGTTAAGGATTTGAAATGTAGCTGTCCCCCAGGTCATCTCATCAGACAATCCACTGTTTTCAAAGTGAATGAGGTGAGACTTTGCATTATAATCAAGAATATTGACCACAAATCAAAACAGAGCAAGTGTGAAAGTTGTGCTTTCCATATCTGGTGTAGAGCCCTTTGCCATCCTGACAAGTCTCTAGCTCTCGCAGCTCTTCCCTCCCATGTCCCTTTAGCATTACAGTCTCACAGGAGCTCTGCTATCTGCTGTTCACTGATGCTCAGCCATGGTTTTTCACTTGTGGCTCGTTTCCTGCAATGCAGTTGGCCAAGAAGGTTTCCATCTCCTCTTGGATGGACTCCCAGTAAATGGAAATTTAAGGGATGCCACCTGGATCAACACATCTAGGCTAAAAATACAAGGCTTTTGCATACGCGTGGTTCTCAAGCTGACAATTGCAAGATATTAACAGTCCCAATGGATCAGCACAGGGGAAGGAAGGTTCCTAACAGGCAGTGACCAGTAGATTACATAAATTAATCATGATTTTAAGTGAATGTTTGCTTCTGCTTCTCTCTGTACCACTTTTTCCATTGCCTTTGATGGAATGACCTTATTTCTGTTTCCCAGGCCTATAACTGGAAGAATAGAGACAAATTATAGGTATTATAGAGATGTTAATAGAACAAAAAAGATGCTTATACTTTATGTGGGGGGAAAAAAAATGCACAGAGTACTCAAACCTTAAAAAAAAAAAGGCACCATTAATTCATTTTATTAGTAATCATAAAATAAAATATTCTAAAAGTTTGATTTTAATGCTTTTTTGTGGTCAGCAATAAAAATTGGATTACTTTCCATTTGCAAGTAGTGAGACTGGGACACTACCGTTTGCTATATGTCTGCTGAGAATAAGCTCCCTTCATTGTAATCAGTTACTACAGAGATGTTGCTGAGGAGCAACAGTTTTGGTATTGCCAGTGAATGGCTCTGATTGAACGAAGTGTTAATCAGAAGTTACATCTTGAAAGGGACAGTAAAATTGCAGAAGTTCAGCTTTTCCCTGGGAAAAGCTCTGGCTCAGCTGCTGGGAGCGGTGACGGGAAGCTCTGACTCCTGGGGTGTATTGCTGTTGCATGCAGTTACAGGGATTGCCAGATTTTTCTCCCAAGGAAGGAGAGTCTGTGCAAGTAGAGCAACATCCAGATGTTATCAGAAACACAGAGGTGCAGAGAGCAAATAAAATAAGAAGTAGAGCCATACAGTGGCACTGTTTCATGTGAAAAACAGTCTCTTTTTTGCTACTGCTAATGACATTTTCTCTGATTTGATTCCTCTGATCATTCTTCCCTGGCTATCGGTCTGCTATATGCGCCTTCCAATTTTTTGGCAGTAAAATGATTCTGACCAGCCACCTTTTTATATAATAATCACCTTTGAGTACCCTGAACACCCTGACAGGGAACAACTAAGTAACTGTAAGCACTCAAATCAAGGGCTCCCTGTGAGGTATCAAATAAAACATCAAAAGATTAGGCCTTGTGAAAGTCTTCTGTTGCTTTGGAAGGCACATGATGCGGTGCATTGGTTTCCCACCTGTGATGTGGTTAAGGGCACTGTGATATTTGTTTAATATTTGTAGAGGGTAAAGTGGTGAATATTTTTAAATCATACTTTTCTCTTCACAACTGAATGAGTACTCTCCTCTCAGACAGTGCAAACTTGACTTTTGTCTAAGATTAACAGGAAGGATACTTCATGTGTTTTAATACTACTACATTTTAGCTCAACCAACCAACCGTTATTATTATTGCTTTAACATTTCTAAGCAAACATTACCTGTACTCCTTAAGCATGTCGTGGTAATGAAAATTTAGTTGATTTAGTGATTAACTGAATTGATTTAATGATCTTGGGTAAATAATATTATATGCTAATGTAAGGTAATTTATTTCTTTTTAATCTCTTAGAACCCTATATGCTGCAATCAGATTCTTTAAATATTTACTGAAGCGCTTACATGTAATAAATCTGATAGAATTATTCTTGAGTGACACGATACTAGCGCCAGCTTAAGTTCCATCTCTGAGCATTTATAGAAAAGATGAGGGAAGTGTTCCTGCTACGCTATAGATGGAGGGAAAATGATTTCTGAGGCGTTCCCAGGCTCTCGTTCCTACTCATAGTAATTCATGGGCTGAAGTTGCCTTTGTAGTTGACCGGCCAGGGAAGCAGTCCCCGTTGCAGCTGGCCTCCCGTCTTCCCACCAGCATTCCCACAGCTCCCCTTGGGCAGAGAGGGAAACAGGAGCAGGAGGAGTTGGCTCGGGCGCGGGAAGAGTGGTTGGTGATGCAATGATGATAGTGGGAGGAGGTCACAGGCTGCAATGGGACAAAGTGTGATGAGCATTTCCTTTGGGAGACTCGTGTCTGAAGTTGGAGCAGCAGCTCAGCTTCGTTTCTGGCTCTGCTGCTCCACTGACTGTCCCGACTTCCACAAACATGACAGAACGGTGCATGCCTCCAACCAAGAGCTATATATTTGAGTCTTAGTGCATCTTGCTGCATTTTATTCCTGTTAACATTTATAGAGAAAGTGAAATATTTACTGCTTTAATACATGCAGGCCCTAGGACTATCATAAAAATTATCTATTGATTCAGTTCTTTACTAAACTACTATATAAAACCGCTATAAAGATCCATAAAGTTTCTAATTACAGGGAAGCTTGTATAAGTCTGTGTCTGCCTTTTATAGCATTGTGAAAATAGCCATTGGAAACTGCACAGGCATTTTGTTAGGCAGAGTTGTGCCTTTCTGGGACATGTCCTGAGGTGGGCAGTGTATTACGTTGGCTTCAGCTGCAGCCTAAGCCCCTATTTTGAGCAAAACTATGGTGGATACTGCACAAGATCTGAACATGCAGAGTGAGCTGCTGGAGGTTGTAGCAGCTGCTGGGTGATGAGCTGTCTGAAACTCAGACCATTTCAAGTAGGTACTTGGCGTGAGCATCAAGCCTGTTTGAAATGTCTGTCCAACTTTGTGGGCTGAATATTTAAAAATTTGACTCTAGATCCACAGATAGTTCATAGAACAGTTTCAGAGTCACTAGGTGATATTCATATTTTGTAAGGACGGTATTCTTAGAAGTAGCAAAACTTGTATGAATGTATTTAATGGCTCAAGTCAGTAGCAGGTTTCCAAATAGGCAGACATTTGGAGTGTCCCTTTTCTCAAAAAATGGATAAACATATTAGAAACATGTAGGTGCCTTGCAGTCTCCATAATGATGAAGTACATGCTACCCTTTTTTCTTTGTTTTGGGGTTTTTTTTGTTTTTTTGTTTGTTTGTTTTTTTTTGTTTGTTTTGTTTTTTGTTTTTTTTTAATGCTGAGATGTCTGTATTCTTTATCCTGGAAAAAGAATAAATCTGATCTACTGTCTACCGTAAGTATTGAGTAACAGGTTAACCTAACTCGATGGTTGGACTTCGTGGTCTGAAAGGTCCCTTCCAATCTAGACAATTCTATAACTGAACAGAAAATACTAGCACTAATAGCAATCTGAGTACATGCCTGTCTAAATTAAATATATCGCCAAATACGTATTTCATCATCTTAATAGAAATTATAAATGCTAGAAAAAAGGGGGACAATAATGATAAAAATTCTTATAATGAATACAATTACTGGAAAGTGGGACTGGAGATGAGATCCATTAAAATGAAGACATAATATTCTCCCACAAGTACTAACAATATATAGAAGAAGCCCCAAAGGCAATAGTTACATCACTGAACTCTTCAGATATTTTCATGGTTTGCCAAATGCAATGAAAATCCCCAAATCCATGCAACGAAAAACCCCAAACTGGAGAACATCAGCATGATGTGGGACATCCTTAACTGCTGACCAAGTACTGATATGAACAACAGTTACATTGCACTAATATTATCCTTACAAGACAATCTTTTAAGCTGTTTGTGATCTGTGCCATCAAACTGACAACTGACATTGTGAGCATTTGGCACCACCTTCTTGCGCTTGCAAAATGTATTCTGTCATTTGTACTCCTGATGCTGAGGATTCATCAGCAGGTGAGATCTGAGACTGGTCAGTAATGACGTCCACATATCACGCTTGGATGTCAGGGCTGGTTGAACATCCTGCTGCTATAGATAATTCATTTTCAGGCTTGAGCTCCGAGAAATGTGCAACACATGATAAAAGAAGTTAAAAAATACTCTGTAATCTGCTACTCCTGAGGCAAAAGGGAGTTCTTTAACGTATATTAAGCGGTCGTTCCCAGGAACTAAGCTGTGACAGCTATAAGCCCATGTGCATTGCTTACAGCTTAGCACTATAATGATGGCTTATTGATATTTGTATCACATTTTAAAGCATCAAGGTTCTTCACAATATTTACAATATATATACCTCCACAACTCCATCCTATAATTTTCAGATATAACTGGATGCACTGTGGAAATGAAACCTGGTTTCACATTCACATACAAAAATAGGCAACTACATAGACTTGTAGTCGCCTATTTTTTAATTATTAAATTATTAACTATGATTCTGTGATCTTGGGGGCCTAACAGCCAATTCACACTAGCAGATCTTTATAGCTGCCATATATCCTATCATCCTTGCATGTGGCTTATTTTTAATTTCTTCAGAGCCAAGCCAGGCAGATTTTGGGCAAGTGTAGCCTGTGTTCAGGTTTTGCAAATGTTTGCCAGAAGACAGAACAACCTTCTACACGCAAAGTCCTGGGAAGACGGGAGGTGGTTGGCCAAGGTGGGAGGTTAGAAGACGGCAGTGAATGCTGGTGGGAAGTCAGAGCTTGGATGAGGGACAGCAGGGGCCACAAAATCAATAGTCATGTCAGCATAAGTAGAACAGGAGGAGCGTGTGGCTTGTGGCCCTGAGGTAGGGAGTGGTGATTCTGACTGGGTATAAATGGAGCCATAAAGAGTGAAGAAATTAAAGTGAAGAGGCATTGTGGTGGGCGCAAAACCAGACAGGAAGGTGCTTGGGAGAGAGGGCAGTGGGAGATGTGGGACAGATGCAATGAGGGGCTCAGTTGTGCAGGATCTGGGAGGCTTTGGGGTAGGCAACTGAAAGTCTTTGGAAGTATTGACATAAAGGATGGAGGTGGACTGAAGTAGCTTTGGGACTGGCTGAAGTAGATTTGAGACAAGAGCTCAGGGAACAGGAGTTCTGCACTGGGAGAGCAGAGGAGCTGCAGGGCTTGGGAGACGAGCTCCCGGTGAGAGAGGTCTGGGCGCTGCAGGTTGTGACACCCTGTGGGACACGAGGGTTGTAAGTATCACAGACTCGCTCCTTTTGGGCATCTTTAACGGGGATGCTGGCTTGGGAGCAGGCACAGTTCTCTCTTCCACCCATTCTCCGTGCTGCCTCCCCTGCCTGATGGACAGGCAAAACATGTGAACTCAAGCCCCAGAGTCTGCCTTTGAGTTAGAATTGTGCTGTTTCAATATTCAGGCTTTTTTTTCAGCTTTAGGGGCTATTCTTATACGTAGGCCCATCAGGTTAATATGTAATCCTTTACATCCACATTTCATTTTCTCCGAACAACAGAGAAAACGGAGTTAGTTCACCTTAGCCCATGGCTGGCTTAAGCTTTCAGGTACAGTATAAAATAACAGCATAAATACAGCTTTCCTTTTTTTTTCCAAGAATTGCAAGATGGATTTACACAAAATAGTGATGGGAACTGGAAAGCTTTCTCTTAGATCTGTGGGAAGACGTGTTTTTTTCAGTCCAGGAAGCATGTATTTTGAATTGAGGGAGACAAAAGCAAATGTTAAAAAAAAAATCATTTTTAGACATAAAGAAAATACAAAGCAATTAGCTTTGTAACATCCTGCATATAAAACACCTGACATGAAGCATTGAAAGGCAGCTAGAAGACAAGGTGTGCAGAAAAATGCATTCGTTTTCTCTTCCCCTTCCTGTTGCTTTAGACTGTTGAGTCAAAATCCTGCCCCAGATCAGAGGTTAGATCAGAGAGGGACTTTGGTGCCTGGTGCCGCTGAGCTGCTGAAATCCAAAATGAAGAATACCCTGGCTGGGTGCCGAAGCTGTCTCGGCACTTGCAGATGTGCATTGTTTTGGTAATGCTGGGGGTAGGTAGGCACTTCTCTCACATTTAATCCTCGCCAGGCTTCACAGACTGAGTCTGCCTTCCTTTTCTCAAAGGATCTTGAGCCTCAGGGCAAATCTAGTGGTTTGGTCTCAGGACCAAATACAGCTGACAAAAGAGGTAATGCTGTTTGTTCCCTGTTATCCAGCAATTTAGCAGTCAGGGTATTTGCTTAGGATGCAGAAGGCCTAGATTCAGCTATTGCTTTTGTTATGCCACATGAATTTGTAAGTTTGGGCTACCCTGGGCTGTCTGAGGACCCTCAAGTCCTTCCACTCAAGCTGTTCCACTTTGCCTGACAAAATTAAATATTAATTGGGCCAGATTGAGAGAGTAAATGACTTTTTATAGCCTGGCAACTAGGCCACCCACCCAGGAGAAGAAAATCTCAAGTCCTAGAAATCATATTTTACAACTAGAAGCATAAAGCTATATTTAAGCATGTGGATGTTTGTTAGATTTTTTTTTTTTTTAAACATTTAGATGTTGTCTGTTTAAACTTCACTATGCTAAGCCCTTTTGCAGACCAATCCACTTTATTCCGATGCCTAATGTAAGGACATATGCATTGAAGTTTATGGCCCCACTTAAAAAAAAAAAAAAACAAAAAACAAAAAAAACAAAAAAACACCACAGAAAACTACCCTACACCTTTCAGCTGACTTTGAAGAATCTGAGAGCAAAGTTCAGCTCGTTCTGGTGCTGCAGGAGATGATTCACTTTGGAGCTTTTTCAAGAAAATACAGTGAGTTGCTATAAATCACTGCCTTAATTACCCAGTTTGAAACAAGAGGGCTGCTATTTCTGGAAGCCTTGTTAGGAGCACTTACATTTCCAGACAAACCTTTTCTTTCATAAGCATCAACAAATGAAAAAATTATAGTTTCTTACAAGATTCAAGCCTACATTTCCTGCTACTATAAGTAACTATCTGATGAATTAAGGGAGAGTTTCCACGGTGTACGCATGTGCCAGGTGTTGGTAGAACTTAACCCACAAGCCGCACAACACACAGAAACCCCTTGTCCTGGTGTAACACCACAGCTGTCACTGGAGTTGTGTTTGGGAGGAGTTTGTATGGCATGTGAATGCCTTCTGTCTTGTCTCCTTGTGCGATGAAGCGGCGTGAGCCAGCACAGGTAGCTGCAATGTTCAGGTTTATTACAGTTAAACCACATGCCAGTTGAGCACATACTTTTGATTCCTTGCAAGTTGCAAGCATGGGCTGTAGCTTTGCAGAGGGTGGGTCCCACGGGCAGACACAGTGAGCACTGCTGCAGTGCTCCATACCTCTACTATTTTGATGTCGAATCGGATGAGATGACACCATCGCCTCTTTTAGCGACCCAGGAGCGTGAAAGTGCAGCTGGAGAGCAGGCAGTGGCAGAGAGACTGCCTCACGTGTAGGGACCTCCACCTTCCAAGTGGCAATAGGTGCTCTGGGCACGTGCCCTGTAATTGGAATTAAGGGTGTGAAAGAGGGACTGGCCCTGTACAGGGCTCCCAAACACCTTACTGTGGGACTGACCCACCAACAGAGGTTTTTTTTCATAGTTTAAATAATTGAACGAGCAATGTTGAATAATAAATGATTTTAAACATTTCATAAAATTTAGTTATTAAACATTAATTTTTTTTTAACTTTCAATATCTTTTATCTCCAAAGCATTTATATTCCCTTGTTGGCTCTAAAGCACAATATCAATTATCTCTTCACTGAAAAATACTTTTCACTCAAGTGAAATATATAAAAACAAAGCTCCTCTAGTTATTGTAAGATGCTTACAGTAGATGAAAGCAGATATTTTTGTTTGTGAAATTAGATGCTACAATGTCCGCCTGTTTTTTTAAATTGAAAAACGGTGATCCTTGAAAGGGGCAGGATCTTGTTCTTCACTCTTAAAAATTAACTGCTGTTCATACACAATTTCTAGGCTTTTTTAAGCATCCTGTGGATGTATGATGCACTTCAGATTTCTCATTGTAAAAATCTGACAGTAAAATTAATGCTTGGTCCAAGTTATTCTTAGTATTTGAGAAACGTACAGACCACAATCAAATGAGACGTTAATCTTATGATTTTTCTCTTTAATAAAATGTACTGTATTTTAATAGACTTAGGGAAGGCCTTTGCAAATGGACAAAATTACATGTCCGGCTTTTTTTTTTTTTCTTCTTTTGCTACAGAGGTTCTTCATTAAAGATTCACAACAAGACATACCTGAATAATTTACATTGCCTTAATTCACTGAGCAGGATAGTTAAGGTAAAAAAGACCACAGTCACTCAGGCAGCAGAAGGAATATGTTCCAGAAAAAGAGCTTTATTAAAGCCACTCTCTTTGAAAAGCAGACCGTGTGTGTGTGTGTGTGTGTGTGTGTGTGTGTATCTATGTTTTAATGTTGGTTTATACTTGTCTGTTCTCTGTAGGTGGTTTCCAGTTTTAAGATGCTAGATTGATAGTGGAATTATTTGCCGTTTAATAAACTCTGGACCATTTCCACTCAAGTCAGTGGAAAAAGAGCCTTTGGCATTTCACATCCTTGCCTTGTGTTAAAATGAAGGGTCACAGAGGAATGTACTCTTGACCTTGAAGGAGAGATGTGCCTATACATTTCCTCAGCGATTCCCACAGTGATTCATGGCAATGCAGAGTACTCACTACAATATGGTTTTCAGACAGTCATATAATGAAATATATAGCTCATGATCTTTAGCTCCATAAACATAGGTCACTACCTTATGGGAGCTCCCATTATTTAAGTCTTTGAAAATACTGCTGTATATTGTAGATCTGACATAGCCCTTACTAGGACTTTTTCCAGAGGACAGTCCCCAACTACAGAGGTGAAAAGCTTGGAATGAGATTACCTAAAACAGTTGCATCCAAATAGTGGAAGCCAGTTTTGAAACCTCCTGAGAAAGTTCACTGCATGGTTTGCAGCTAACATGGATATATGGATGATAGTGCACATGCATGCGTGCTCAGCCATCTATTTCTTCCTAAATCAGGCCATCAAAATGCTGAATGCTGCAGAAAAAAAAAAAAAAAAAAAAGAGGAGAGCCCAACACTGAAATCTGAAATTTTAAATTGAGACCTTAAAATTAAACTTTATGATGCCTAATTACTTTCCAAGCTTAGAGGTATGGAAACAAAGACTGGAAACTTCCATTTCTGCTAAAGTATTGTGATTTTCCCACAAAGTGCACACTTTAATGTTTTAGCCCATGCTTCCAGGTGCAATCATGGCTACAAAGTGTATTTGTCAAAGTTGGTATTTGATATTCAATGTGAAAACAGTGGCTAGCACAATCTCTTTAAAGCCAGTGAAATCGTTAAATAAACGCCTTGACAGACAGCAATATCTATGCAGTTACATCTTGTAATCTTCATTGAAGTACACGGGAATATGCTGGCATATTCCAAAAAAGAGTGATAGTATTTTGCCTAAGATATGAGGTTCTGAGTAAAAGTATGGAAAACTTGTTATTGGTGCAACAGTTTTGTTGTCCGGTTCATACTGCTGATAGGTGAATATAGCCAGATGCAAAATCAGCACAGGAACAGGTTTCACTTTAGCAAAATTCTAACATTAGTGTGAATACGTCTACCGAAAATATTACGGCATTCAATGAAGGATAAGTTCTGTTTATACTATGTTAGTTCAAGTGTTATCTCTCAGATAATCAAAGCTTATTAAAAGTATCCTTTGTTAACTACATCAGAATAATTATAGAAGAAAACAATAACAATTACATTGTAATTTCTCTGAAAAGTAATAACCCAGAACTTTGTCTGACATCTAAATTAGATTATTACAAGAAATTGCAAATGAATTAAAGTCAGCCCTTCAGGCTTTCTACTCTGAAAAGTCTGAAACAAAAAATTTCTCTTTCATCAGTCACAGGTTCTTTTAAGACTGGTAAAAGTTTCAGTCCACCTCTCATCTTCTTTAGGTTCTTTTGGCTTTCCAAAAAATAATATCTGTATTTCCAGAAATTGAACCTCATTGTTGGTCACATCGGATATGGAATTGAATCAGCTAAAATCCCTGTCTTTTTCTTTTCCTCCCCCTAGCATGTAACTTGTGTCAGCGTGTTTTGAAAAGAAATAATGTGCTGAATCCACAGTGGCTGAAATTGTTCTTTTCCATTGGCTCATGTGAAATATTCTTCTTTAAAGTGGAAGGTCAAGGCCGAGGCCCTCACAACTCAGTACCATATTTGTGATGCTTAGGGCTGAATTCACACATGGGACTTAAACCCCATGAATCTGTGTGCCGCAGCATGCAAACAATGTGCCTAAGCGCCTCGCGCAATGCGTGGAGAGACACTGGGCAGCGGGATTGGTAGGCAAGGGAGTTCCTTGAACCAAATAAATTGATATAGTTGGCCAGTGGGCAAGTCATGCAACCTCTTCTTCTGCCAGATATCACAGCTGGGTTCAGAGAAGGCTACTGTGAATGTAGCCGTAGGAATGCCAAATCCAGGAGCTTTTGCTGAGCAGGGACTGCCTCCAGAATGGGAGCGGGTGAGTATTTTGCCACCTACCCAGTATTGTATGCCTCCTGCTGAGCCATCATGTTCATGTTGGCACCGTTCATCTGTTCCCAAATCAGGCATCCTGCTCTTCAAAATTGCTGAGCATACAGAAATTCTTACTCATTGCAGTGGGAGCTGTGGGATAAGTGGTCTGGTAAATGAAGTGATATGTCTCTCTACTTGAAATAGTATCTCAGGAACTAGTTTTGAAATGCTTGTCTGAAATCCTTTTCTTTCTCCTTGAATGTGCCTGAAGTGCTCATCAATTTAGGAACTTCTGATTTAGCTGATCAGCGTACGGACAATAATCCTACTCAGAGCAGGATCTCTGAGTAGCGGATCTTCCAGGGGAGTGCTCCTCAGCCAGAAAGTAAAGGTATGCAGTGAAATAAAAGTAGTCTATAGAATGCAATGGGGGGTTTTATTTACAATTCTCTAATGGGAGCGGTTTCTTGTCAATTCACTTGCCTTCCCAGCAGGCTGCTGCTGGGTTGGCAGCCTGTTGAAGTCCATCTCGGAGCAGACAGAAGCACTTACAGCCGTGCCCACAGACCTCAATGGGTCTGGCTGGTGTTCCCAGGGTTTCCCCGCTCCTGGCTGCAAGACTGGGATCTTGAAAACTGTCGCCAAGGCATGACTTTGGAAAACCCTCCTCGGTGTGCTAGTCAGTGATATGTTTGGAGTTTTCATCAATTCAGATCTCTTTCTGTGATAAAATTTAAAGATTATTTAAATAGGAGAATTGACTTTTTTCCGATGACATTGTGTCTATGTGTTTGTTTTCATGCAGTGGGAATTCTAAGCTCCTGTGAGCTGTAGGCACGTTTCTTGAGCTTTCTCTAGCAAGTTATGATTGCTGTTGCTGTAATAGCTTGTTTCTGCGGGCAAAGAGTTCATCTTTCTTCCATTCTCCCACTAACCAAGAAAAGTCTCTCCCATCCATTAGCAGCAGAGAATACCATTTCTCCCACTTCCTGGCTTTTCTGGCAGCTGCAGACAAATGACTGTCCCGCTAATAGTCCCTCTGTTCCAGAGATTAGTGCTTTAAGCATGTGAAAACAATATTTCTCAATTTATTTTGACAGAGTTTTATTTGTCAAGTTTATGGAAAGCTTAACCAAGTCAGATGCTGTGACACTTCTTCCAAAATCTTCTTTAACTGGTTGCAGTGAAGAAGCTAGGATTTGCTCACCACCCGTAGTATTCTTTCTCCCTGCGTATCCTTGCTGGTATTTCACTCTTCCACCCACCTAACACCATGCACACTGTAGGTAAATATATTTTTTTTAATCTCTTTCTTCTGTGATACAGCTACCTTATGCTATTAGAAAAAAAGATTAACCACTAGTATATATCTGACCTGCAGCACAATTATATAGTACCAGAGGTGACTTAGGCAAGGAAATTTTAGGAAGTTCTCACTCTTAACCATTTAAATCTAAACAGAAACAAATGGACATTAACCAAATATAAATTCTGGAGAGCAGAAGGAAGCTTTCACCATAAATGTAGTGAGTTTTTGGGGCACCTCCCAGTAGGATTGATGAGGGGGATCTAATTGTCAGGTGGAAAGAGATCGCTTCATGAACAACATTATATGATGTGGTTGCCTACAGAAGCAGGCTAGACATGATGATGCTCGGTGATAATGGCGGTTCTGCAAAGTCTCTGTTGATGGAGAGGTACTGTGACAACAGCCTCTTAAAGCCATATTGCTTAACTGGCTTGTGTGCTTAACTCTGGGGAAGATTTATGGGGAGGGTGGTGACAAGGTGACTGTGATTACAGTTACTACTGTGGATTCCTGTGTGTGCGTTCAGGCTTGTCTGGGAAGACAACAGGTATGCCTCTGAAATTCAGCGTGCCAGTAGCTTTTTTGAAAGCAAAATCCAAATCCTCTGGAAACTGATTATATCCTTTAAGTTTATGTAAACACCCAGGAGCTCTGTTGAAACCTATCAGAAAGCAAGAAATATCCATAGGGGAAAGAGTTGCAGTAGGAGAGAAACACTGAGGAGTACAGCAGAGAGTGGAGCGAACTATGCTGCATCCTCCCATGCATCGTCTCCCTGGAGTACGTGATGCCGATCCCCTGCGGTGTTGAGTGATGAGCAGTGACAGTCTGAGGAATGAGATGTCCTCCTGTGGCAGCAGAAAAAGCAGGCCCTGTGCATAAAGACTGACATTGACACCCTCCCCAAAACAGGGCAGGCAAAGCAGTGAGGGGCTTCCTGCAGGGGATAATGCTGCGTGGCGACTAGACGGAGCAGGTCATTAGTGGTAGCTATGTAGTATATAATAGCAAAAAGCATTCACAAACATTTAATTAAAATGAATTTAATGGCTGGATTTAAGCTGTTACTCCAGAAGTTAAATGCCAGTTACCAATGCGTTAAAATGCACAATAATGACTGCATAAATAAATACATTCGTTGTTCTAACCTGTAACTATAGTAATGTTGTGCATTCAGTAGAATTGTGCTGGGGGCTCTAGCTGTCAACTGCTATTGCAAGAGCTGTCATCTGTCGCGTCTTCTTGTCGTGTTCATATTTTTGCTATTGTTCACTGGTTAAGAAGGAGGGGTTTTTTGTTTTCTGAGCAACTCTGGGAAGTAGGGAGATGGAGAAAGTAGAAGCCAAAACTGTAATGTTGTAGTTGATAGTCCTTGTTAAGCTAAAAGGACAGATGTCTGGATTTTTCAGTTTGGGAAGTTAATTTAGACTCTACAGTTTTGAGCTAAAAAGGAAAGCAAAACCATTTGGACTCATTGTGGAGCCCACTGCAGGCTGCGGCTTTGCAGGAATTGCTTTGTGTTTGTCGGTACTGTAGAAACCACCTTAGTAGACCAGATGTCATGTCTGTCCAGTCTGGCATCTTGTCTCCAAGAGGGATAACACTCTATGTGTCAGAAGATACATGTGCTGTCCTTCTTTGTTAAAAAGATTTAATTCTAAAGGTACAGAGCAAGTTACGTGAAACTTATCTGCAGACATTCTGAGGGTGTTATCACACAGAATTGAATTTTTAAAGGGAAGGCATCAAAATTTTTATGAAGTATTTTATCAGGAAAAGCCATGTTTAAGAAAGCAATTCAACGAATAAGCACTCCTGAATAAAGACCTGAGCTCCACAGTGTTAAAGCTGCCAAAATTCTCAGACAGCGCTGAGAAGTCCTCCCTGCTTGCCAGTCTCTTACATGAGGCTAAAATTTTTCCACAGTTCTGTTCTTCCATTGGGATGTAAAATTTATCATGAGGTGAAATTGCTGTGAAACATTACATTATCAACACTTTAATGAATTGCTTCCTGTTACTCATTAACCTTGCAGGTTTCTCTTTAACTCTGAACTAAGCAGCAGGCACAAAACTCTTCTGTTGATTCAAGATGCTGTAACATTTTGACATGGATGAAAATTAACCTGGTAAGCTCACCCGGGGTCAGAAAATGTTCCAGCTTTTTAATCTAGTGAACCTTCAGTGAGAAACTCTCCTGTGAGCATCAAGTAATAAATGATAATGAATAAAATGTTCACTGGAAAAAAATCCCCAAGAAATGAGTGACTTGAAGTACATAATACGAAATATTAAAGAAATGCAAAGCAAAGTTAGCAAAGGTTTTCCGTTCAGTGGCTGAGTGGTGTGTCTCTGGCTGAGACACTTTCCCAGAGGAATCTGCCAAGACCATCCCCATGAATGCATGGTGCCACTGCTGAGGCTGGGCTCCTGCTTCAGTGCGGGGAGTCAGCCCCGTTCTTCCCCTTCCCACCACCACTGCCATCGGACCACTGATGGCACTGGGGAATTAGGCTCTCACCAACACCCAGATAATCTCAGGCTGACTCTGTCCGTACCTCCCACCCCATCCTCCCACATTCGCCATGCCCAGTGAAGGGGTGGTGTTTGTTTGGGGGACCCACGCCCTAAAGACAAAGTTGTCCCAGAAAGCAGTTGGGAATGTTCAGCCATAGATCCAGCAGCAGAGAAAACTAGAAGAATTAGTGGGCTTGAGTGATGGCTACCTATCCCAAAGTAGAGCTCTAATGGTTTGTTAGAGCATATTGGTGCGAGTAGTCTGCCAGACATAGGTATGAGAAGATGAGGTAGCACATTTTATGGGTCCAGAAAAAAATGGGGTGACTCATCTCTTTTGGCTATGTGAGCTCCTTCAGCACATCTTTCACCTGCGCTGTTTGTGTTTTGTTTCTTCACGTGCTTATTTAAGTGTTTGCTGACACAGTCTTTGAAATGAATTTGAGAAATGGGCTGAAGATGTCGGGCAGGGGGGTTGGACTAGGTGATCTCCAGAGGTCCCTTCCAAGCTGTATCATTCTGCGATTCTGTGATATCGTACATGTTCGCCACTGACACAAATGAACAGGGTGTTTGACATACAGATACACTTCATGCGCTCTGAACTGAGTCATTTCCTGTATTCTAATTCTTAAATGGCAAAAGATCTTACAGAGGTCATTTCAACCTCTGAGTGTTGCCTGTTAAATTGGGAAGAGAAGGGAGGATAACATAAACAGTGTTCATCTGTACATGAAAAGGTCACTTAGAGAAATAGAGTCAAAGGTTTTATCTGAAGATAAGAATTGTTTTATTACAGAGTTTTAAAAAGAAAGAACGTAAATGAGCATCCAGGTAACCAAGCTTGAGAAGGCTGGCTGTCACCTTACCTGCACGCGTCCCCCTGGGAGAAACATGGCACTGAGCTGTGGCCACTGACACCACCTTCCAGCCCGTGCCTAGTGCTTCCCACCCCACACTGAGCTTTCTAGCCCCAGATCCTTGGAGGGGAGCAGGTAAAATGAGAGTAGGGAACGTGACAATGGGTCATCCCCAGCCACTCGTGAGGTGTGTACCTGAGAGCAGGCTGTCGGGGAGGTGGGAATGAAGGTTTTGATCATGTGTAGTTCCAAAGGGCCTTGTAATTGATTGCGAGCGAGGCTGCGAGAGCATCCCAAATCCAATTCCAGTTACTGCACTGTGCCCATCTAAAAACCCCCAACGTGTTATTTAGATATTGTGCTCCCTTATAGATTCTCCATAAACTGCCAGGCAGGGCTGCTGTGTGCAGTTAAATTATTGCTGTACTGTAACACAGAAACTGCCCAGAAACTGCCTGTGCACAGCAATATACAATTCTATACGGAGTTTGTTTTTTAACAACAGAGGTTGTCTACATTTTTATGATCATGTATGGGTGCCAGGTCTAGGCATCTTCATTAATTTTACTCTATCTTCGACTGAAGATACCATATATTGTGTTTTATTGGTTGTCCATTGTGATTGATTGTGACTGTGACTTGGAGAGATGTAGATATTTTTTTATTTTAATTCTGTGCAAGTCTTCATCCAAAAGCAGATTAGTTTTGAAGAACAGGTGTGGTGGAAGTGAAGCACTTGAATTTTAGGAGTTTGGGAAATGGTGCTTTATTGTCTGAGCTCTTTTGTGTCTCTTCTCATCTCCAACTTGGCAGCGAGCTTCCACTTGAAGGCTCATCAGCATCATAACAAATTTGTATCCTCATTTCTTGCTCCACACCAGTTTCTTTCCAGTTACTGATATTGATCTGATATGTGCTGAGGAGAGATTTCAGAGTGCTATTACAGCATGCAGTGACTGGCTGTTTTGAAATGTTTTGTCCTGTCTTAGATGAGGAAGACTCCACCAAAGTAGATATCATGTCATCATATATGTAGATATAGATGATATATTATGTATTATGCCATCATGATTGGTTGTGGCTAAACAACAAAAACCATCTTATAGACTTTAATCTAGTGGGGGGAAGAGAAGACCTTATCTGGCAAGAAGAAAACTCAAATTCCTCAGGATAGTCTTGAGAAAGCAAGAAGCAAGAGACCAAATGAAGAAGCTGAACAGCTTTAATAAAATTCATTATTCCTTTGGTTTATTCAAGACTTTGCAAGCGACTATAGAGGCTTAATGGCATTCTCTGACATTATGACAACAAGGGATGCTCCACAGACAGAAAGGGGAATTAGAAGTATGCAAGGTTAACTGAAATGACGCTGCTAGTAATAAGTCACTGGAACTAGACTGTCACTCACCCTCTCTTTCTGCTTCTGGATCCTGATTATCCTGTCAGTTGTTCATATGCTTCTCCTATCAGCTTCAGTAAGAGGAGATGTGAAAAAGATGGACAAGATGGTCATATATTTAAATCAAATATACTAAATACTGTAAATATAGGGTGTGACATGCCCCAGATTATGTACATGTCATGGCATATCATTTTACTGCTAAATGATATGACATGATATAGCCTAATGCAATGTGAAATGACACAGCTAACTACAAGTGGCATTTGATGCAGAAAGATGCATTTAAAGAGCAATGTGAGGAATCCACCGTGTATGATGACTTTTTAACAGGGTATCCAGCCTGCTTGTGCTTGGAGTTGTGAAGCTGTTGGACTCTGCTCCTACTTTGGACTTCCTGAGGCTCTCTGCTTCATGACCGCTAGCCTGTCTCGGTCTGGCTGGAAGTTGGTGCTTCATCTTGCTGGTCTTTGACAGGGTGACATGTTTTAGCTGAGTGCCAGAAGCCACTTGTGATCCATTACCATAATTAAGGTTGGATGTACAGACTTTTTCCTGTGCAATTTTTTTTCCCTTTCCTCATTTTTTCAAGCTCTTGAAAAATAAGATACTAGCTAATGTTTGCTGAGGGGTCCGTCCCACTTCTTCCCAGCCAGAATTTGACTATTCATCTTCCTTCTACACGTCCCTTACATGTTTTCTTTCCATCTCGTAACTGCAGGCAGCTGGGTTCTCCAAAAAGCAGCAGTGGAACCAGAGCAGAAAAGAGATGGCAGAGGGTAGAGGCCATCTCATGGAGCACTTACAGAAACACATAGGACATCCTGCCACAAAAAAAGAGTAGAGGTGTCCACAGAATTCTGAACGGTTTTACTTTAACAGCAGCAAAAAAGCACACAAATTGTCGCGTGCTACTTCGTAGTTAGCTGACTTCATTGCCAGGCTGTTTTTCTTGGTCTGATACTTGGGGAGGAGGACCGCATGCACTGCAGATGTTCTGTCACGTCATGTCTCTCTCGGGCAGCCATGGTAACTAAAAGGAAAAAGACCGTAGTGACATGTCCCAAAACAAACTTAACCAAATTCTCTAAAGCCAAGTACGAGCGGGATTCAAAGCGGGTTTTTCTTCTGTGTATTTCAGGCCAATAGCTAGAAGACTCCCCATCACACATGGGAAGGCTGAGTGTTTGGGCAGCTTGGCAGAAAACTCAAGAGAGCAGAAGAATTAAGTGTATTAATTTTTTTTAATGAAGGTTTGGGATCATTGTACAAAGTTTTGGATTTGGGGTGGGTCAGTGGGGCTAACAGGAAGCCTTAACAGAGTTTTGGACACTGATATTTTTTCTAAGTGGTAATGGCCAGACAGCTTGGAATAGGAATGCTCAGTGGTACGTGCTGTGAGATGTAAAAGAGACTTACAGTCCTGCCGCTGTACCCCCCCAAAACTGTTAGATGTGAGTTCACCTCTATGAAAGTTAATATTGTCAGTACACATTTGCAAAATGAATAGGAGCAAGCAAATTGCCATTCTGAGTTTGACTGAATAACTGGATATACGTTGTTTTCTGGAGTGCTGGTACATAGTGACAATGACCTTAGCCAGAACAATAATGTTTAAGGAATCATATGGAGAAAGTCAAAAGCAATCCCTACCTGGAAAATTAGTGTAATGGGTCTGGAGATGCTGGCGACCACCCTGTATGCCCCCATCCCACCCCTCTGCCTCCTGTGCAAAATCACAGACAGAGGTCTACTTTTCCAGAACCTCTCAGAAAGCATTGTGCAGAGCTAAATATACGTCCGTTCTGGTTTTATATAAACTAACTGTATGTGGAAGAAAGGAATGTGATCCCTGTTTTTAGGGATGAGCCTGGTTTCTGAAGCAATACAGCCACTTTTGGTTGGGACCACTGACCTGCATGAGCCTGAGGCAGCAACCCACACAGACCTGGCTGCCTGGTCTCATGTCTCCACACATCGAGCTGGTGTGCAGGTCCCAGCTGGGGGTGCCACGGAAGTGCTGTAGCTGGGACACGTCTGGGTGTCTCTAGCTGAAGCCTGACCACGTTCAGGCCTGAAGCAGAGCCAGAGGGACTGGGCTGTGCCTAAATCTATAGCTCGTGTGGAGGGGGAGGTGTTTAAGTCTGTCTTTTAGTGGATTTACTGTCATTTACTTACACAGTCCAGAGTTGCTGTAGACATCAACAGCACTAATCTCGATACACAACATTTGGTAAAAAAGGAGCGGTTGTCTCCAAGCCTCCACAAACGCCGCATTTGACAATTTCTACTGGGGAGTAGTTTTAGTTGGAGCGAGGGAGGGTAGTAAGTCTTGTTGTGTAAAGAACAAGTTCAAAGACTTCCACTGAAGTTTGGGGACAGGGTGAAGTGTCACTGAATTATTAATTCCTACTCTGAGTAGGGAAAATTTATGTGCGGCTCACAACTTAGAAAAAATGTGTCTCCTTGGCTAACAGTGAACTCTAATAAGATAGAGCCTAGCCACTGCTGGTGTGACAATGGGAGCAGTTTTCAGGTTTCCTTCATACCTGACTCTTCCCTTAAATTTTATTCTTAAATGCCTGCATCATTAACATGCAGTTAATCATTTGGCAATGAATTTAACAGCCATCTGTCATTTTGCATATTTTGTAATCTAATAACAGTTGCAGCCATTGGAAGAGACCATTTGCCAATGAGTCTGAGATAATACGATGGTGTCAGTTCATTCCAGGCACAAAACAAACAGAGACTGCACTTTCATCCTTGAGAGGAACCTTTCAAGTGCATCCAAGAATTCCACAGGGCAAATGCCAAGTCTCTGCATCTGTGTCTCCAAGCTATACTCAGAATTTCTTCCATTTCTTTTTGCCTCTAGGGATCCACCAGCCACAGTGTGTCTGAACTGATCGCTTACCACCAGAATCATCTGTGTTTTGGATATCTTTGATATCTTCAGCTCATCCCTCACAACAACATCTGAGGTAAGACTCTAATTAAGGACTGTTGTTTCTTCTCTTGGAGATTAGTATTCTTGTACTTCTGTGGCCTCTGCTTTGAGACTTTCTGGCTAATGTCAAGGACTGAGCAAATTACTCAGAACTTCATGTCAGCTATATTCCTTTTCAAAACTTTAATTAGCAGAGAATAACACAGTTTGAAATAAACGTAGTCAAACCAAAAGGCAGCTCCTGCAAAGTGCCTAGCTTGTTAGCAGTAGGGCTCTTAGGACTATATCTCTTTTGGAATGGTACAAGCTTAAGACATTTAGCACAACTCCACAACCAATGAGTCCCAAACCTGCTTTTACACACACCTGAGACAATCTAAAAATATAAAACAACTGGTGTGTGTGTGTACGTATATATAAAATAAGCTTTTTTTTTATTTTTCCTTTGCATTGGGTGCTACTATGTGAGCTAAACCAACATAATATTGCTACTGTACTTCAGCACTAAATCAGTGCAAAAGTGTGGACCTTGTCCAAATGGACAAAAGTCCATTTCTTTGTTCCTGGAGACTTACAAGTTATTCTGCAGGACTCTGGAACTCTTGTGTCTGGAATAGGGACCACATATGTACTTTTATTGTTACCTTGTGATGCAGCAGGGGTTACTGTTTGAATCACTTCAAGTGTTCACAGATGTCAGTGAAGCTGGTAAGAAAAGTTTAAAACAGATAAAAGAAAGTGCTTCTTTATGCAGTGGGTGGTGAACTTCTAGAGCTTGCTGCCATAGGAGTTTGTAGAGGCAGACAACACAAGCAGGTTCAAAAAGGGATTAGACATTCATGGACCAAGAGTCTGTAAATGGATACTAAGAGGACTGAGCAATGATATACCCTATAGCATCCTTGACACAAGAGCTGTGGGGGAGTACAAAGTAAATGGAGAGCAGAGACCGACTAGGTTGACATGCTCTCTCTGAACAGTTATCCTGGTGCCACTATCTGAGTCAGGATCCTGGGCCAGATGAACCATCGGTCTGACCCAGGAGGCAGTTCCTACATCCTCATGTTGTTCATGTAGCTTGCACTTGAGCAGCGCAGGTTGTCAGGTTCAGCCTTGGCTCTAGAGGTCCAGCACTTTTCAAATCCACAATCAGAAGTGGACTCTTTCTGGAGCCCTCTTACTAACACAAGTAGCACAGGCTATTTCAGAACAGAGCTAAGATGTATTGACTTGTCTCTGTAGGGAAAACGGTTACCTTGACTTTTCTAAAGGAGCTATACTTCATAATGCAAATAGCAGAAATCATTTCTCACTGAGCCTCTTACTTTCAGAGGTAATATATCTCTAGCCATTTCCATTAGTTCCTTATCCTTCCCCAGCACTGTCCTTTGGCTCCATTGCTTGGCTTCAGTGTGAGGTGAGCATGGATCTGAGTGGCATTTGGCTAACATGCTCCAAAACACTCAGTTCATCTGAAAGTGTTTGTAAGTACTAGCTATTTCTACAGCCACCTTTTTTGGAATTAACAGGACAAATCAAGTACAGTAAATGCAAAATCAAAAGGCTTTTTCCCCCCTCATGTAGATACAATACAGGTTTAATTTATGAGACCTGCACCTCCTGGATTTTATTTCCCCACTTGAAATCCTTTCAGTCTGCAAAATACTGCTCACTTTGAATGGGAATTTTCTTTTTGCATTCCCATTGTTTCATACTGTGATATCCATCTCTGCTGTCTTTCTCACAGAGCTTCTGCAGTCAGAAATCTCTGTTTAGGGTCAGATCATCAGCTGACAGACACGTGCTGCTTTGGCTCTGGCGAAGCTATATTGACATTCTTTGGCTAAAGAGAGCTGGGGCAGTGTCTCTGAGAACACAATGTAAAGTGCTTCATATTTCTTTTGCTGGTTCAATGCTTGGAAGAAATCCAGCAAAAAAACAATGTGGATTAAAAATGGAAACTACTTCTCCAGCCCTCTCTGCATGCTGGCTTAGCAATTACATGAATTAACTGGGCATGCCTTTTCCTTAGTAAAATGCAAACATCTCCCCACAAGCAACTTTGTGTTAAAACATGCACAGTTAAAATGTGAAAAATCAGTGTCAATCTTGCCTTCTTAGGACCCCGCCACCATAGCTGAATGTACTTGATCAGAGAGTACCTTTTAGGTGACTCTACCCCAATAAAAGTCTCACGGGCACTCAGTTCTTTCCATTAGCTTGCTTACTGATTGAATTGATTTCATCACTTGTAAGGTACAGATCGAAGGCATCTCAGCACATCTAACACACAATGCAGACCGTTAAGAAGTGTGAAAGAAAAGCCAGTCAATTCATACAAAAACTCAGTATAATAAACCTGAGAACCTGGCACAAAAGCAAACCCAGTAACTGTCAGGGTAACCACCTTGGTAGTAAAAAGGGGCTTCAGATATTTAGAACGTACTGCTCCTAAAGCCTAATTAGGCACGAAGCATTCTTGTCACACTTTGCAACAGCCATGATTAAAAACTCTTTGAGGGTAAAAGTGTTTTCTTTGAGGTAAAAGTATTTATCAGTGGGTCATTAACCTTAACAATATCAACATTTCAATTGTCAGCAAGATTAAAAAAGCCCGTTATAGCAAAATGAGCACATTGTACATAGAGATACTGGAGTGCTGATGAATTACTAGCTCTGCTCAGATGCAGACTTCAATATGGTACAGCCTTCATTGTAGTGAGAAATAGAGGATAAATTAACTGCTGTGTGAAATACAATGCTGAAGAGTCAGAGGCAAACTAAACGAGATAGTTTAGCACATGGAGAGACTTGCAGGTTTTATCCAGAAGTGAAAAAATATACATCAGCTTTTAGTTTCTGTAGGTGATGCCAGTAATGATGGTGCAGAGAAAAGCAGACAGGAGTAATGAAGTCTGTGGATCCAGACCCTTATCTAGATATGGATGAGAGAAGGAGTCCAGGCAGGAAACAGGCTGATTCTGCACGCAGGACCCAAGCAGAGCGACACGGAGACAGGGCAATGGCTGTGAAATAAGAGTGGACCTGACAAGCAATGTCCTACCGTATCTACCCAGTCCCTTGTTTACTTGATTCCAGATGGGGATAGCCCAAAGAACCATCTGGACCTCTAAATTTTGGGGTTAGAATTGAGTGCATAACATGTAGAATTCAGGGCCCATATGGCAGGCATTGCTAATTGTTACCTGGCAATGAATTAATTGTATGTATTACCTGCTGA
The DNA here is from genome assembly GCA_947846985.1 of Fratercula arctica. Taxonomy (NCBI): domain Eukaryota; kingdom Metazoa; phylum Chordata; class Aves; order Charadriiformes; family Alcidae; genus Fratercula; species Fratercula arctica. The sequence continues at coordinate 27,511,237 of CANTUZ010000006.1, read as the reverse complement.
AGCCTGCTGTATAGAGAGCCATGAGCACAAAACTCCTCTCAGAGGAGCAGACTCAAAGCCAGTGCCAGTGCTCTCAGGTGAATACGATGTAATGGAAAGCTCAGGGGGGAACAAGCCGTAGAGAGAGAGGTGTTTGGGATAGGATGGATAAAGCATCACTGCATGTTTCCATAGTATATTGAGGTAGAAGGGGGACCTGAACCTTGCTGTAACAGGATCCTTACCATCCTCTTGATGTCAGAGTCAGTGAGAGTCTGGTTGGAAGGAAAGCCTCTTTTCTGCATCACAGGTGGCATCTCCAATTGCCACTTGCTGTCAGCAGAGGCCTCCTGTGTGAGGGACTCTGCAGGACCCAGAAATGGGTGGCTTTGGTCCTCTCTGAGGCACCAAACTGCTTGTACACTGCAAGGACCGGGAAACAAGGTCTGTGCTGACAGCTCTGGCTACAGTGCACAACCACGACTGTCTTGCTCTGTTGTACAGCTTTTGAATTACAAAAGTCAAGATATAACAGAAGCCTTTGAGAAAGGATTTTTGTTGCTCTCTTTTCCCTCTGCTGGTTATGTTTCGAAGTGTGTGTGTACATGAGAATGCTGTTAGGTGTTCATTTATTCCTGTCAGATAACTTTCATTACTGTAATAAAATTCTACTGTCTGACAGCTTTTATTTCTGGATTCTGAATTGTCATGCTTTTCTGAGGTTTCCTTCTGACCTCTGGGATGTATAAGGTGGGTGAGAGATGTATCTAGCATTTGTGAATGTCTTAGAAGTACCAGAATTAAAAAGCCTGGCAGATCTAATTTCAAGCTTTAGTAAGACCACGGCAAGATGCTGCAGATCAGCCCAGAAGGCAGCAGTAGGAGCAGGCTGGTGCTCTTTTTTAAACTGAAGCATCAGTGCAGACACAGTAGCCCTCTCTTCCTGTTTATATTTTCCTTTGGTCTGCTACCAATATAGGCACCCAGTCCTTTCTGCAATAACAGAGACAAACGCATGCTCTGCTAAGGAAAAAGGGGACAGAAAGGGGACAGGTTCCCCCTTCAGGGACAGAGATGGGTTGGTACAAAGTTCTGTTCAGAAAAGCTCTTGTAGAGGGAGGGATGACATACTTATTTTTGGTTTCCCAATTGATAGCAAAAGCATATGCAGACCTGCAGGTGTCCTGCAGATGCGTAGTAGGTCTGATGCTCTTTGACTGGTTACTGTGTAGGATTTACTCCACCATAATCTGGGTGCATGTTAAATACATTCATGGCAGTTCCAGTGAGTCCCAACAAAGAACTATGCAAGTATGCAAGGGCACATGGTCCTTGCATAGCATCTGTTTGTGCAATCCAGCCAACTGGAGATGGGATTCTGCTGGAGCTGCTGCTCCTACTCCAGTCATGCCTGGAAACCTCAAATAGCCAGTGCTCAGAGGGAATGTACTAACTTGTCCCTACATACATTATCCTTTTCTATTATATGCTCTCCTCTTCTTGCAGGCCCTTGTTGGAAAAGGGGTAGTGATCTCTCCTTTTCAAACAGCAGAGGTTTCCGCATGAGAGACTGCAGGTATCCTGAAGTGTGTCACCCACTGCAGATTCATAAACACCTGCTTTATATTGGGCTATAAGAACGAAACATGGCTTGAAAACTGGATTGTTGTGAATGAAGAAGACTTGGCTTGACACTATGGGATTTCTGGTGAAGTCTTACTCATAAAATTGAATTTTGAAATGTTTTGGAATTTATAAGTGTCTTTTGGCTGCTAACTGGCAGAAGGGAAAGAAACAATTAGAAATAAGAGCAGGGGGCTGATGAAGATGATGTCTAGTGGAAATCACCACACTCACATGAGATCCGTTCCTGCCTAACATGTTTTCTACAAATCTGAAAGAGCACTTGGTGGCATGTGAAAGCACATATGATGACAGAGTGGACTTGATATGGATACTATTCACTATTAAGGAAATAAATATGACCTAATGCCATCGAGTAAGAATCTGCTTGGATAAAAGCCACAGAGGGCATCTGGGAGGAAAAGTAACTCCAGACCCAGAGATTCAGTGGCATAGAGGGAAACAGATGCGCAATCCAAAAATGATAGTGGACAGCAAATTACATGAACTTGCAATGCAATGCAAAGTGGCAGGTAGAAAGGTCAAGGCAACTATCAGCTCTGGAAGCACAGATGACATGTCACCAGAGCACAGAGGCAATAGCCTTTCTCCATGTATTTCCAGGAGGAAGAACAGTAGCTATAGGAATGCTAATAGGAGAAAGTGTAGGCAACTCAGAGTAAAGGAACAGCAATTAATGGGACAGAAATATATTTTTATAGTTAAAGAAAAAAACATAGTAAAATGCTATGTGGCTTTAGCACTGATTTTCAAATAGCAAAGAGAATTATTTGGTTGATTCTCCTGCCCTACATCTTGTAATTAACAAGGTAAAGTTTGGAGCTTGTGTGTATACTCAGAGTCTCTAAAAAGATGGTATCAGCGCCGGCACATGCTGTATATGAAGCTGGACGAGGCAACACTTCAGGTTAAGAGAAATCATTTCTGAAGATTCTTCTTCCACAGAGGTAAATGGATTTGTCCAAGGGGGTATTAAATGAACCATTCTGATTTATAACAGACAAAACCCTTGATTAAGGTACCATTCACAACAATTAAAAAGATTGAACAATTAACAATGCGGATAATTGAGAGTGTAGTGTCTGATTGATTTACATATAAATGTATTATTATGTGTCAAAACTTTTATTGTTAGTAATACAATATTCATGGCATAGCATTGATAATGTCCTGCAAACTACCTGCTATTCAAACAATGGCCATTTATCACCTGGCAAGATGCATTGAATCATATCTCATGAAATAGTTTGAAAATATTATTCGGTGTCCTCCAAGATGCCTGAATATTTATTGTCAAATACCTCACTAGCTTTGCTCTTTGCACACCTTTTGTTACTGAAATTAGACTGCTTTAACTTAATGATTGCTAGATCCACCAATGGAAATGACTTGGTGGATCTGATATACGCAAATGTGAACACTCTGAACAGTTTTCTGGAAAGGAGAACTATTTTAAAGAATAAATTTAAGAAATGTCTTGGGAAAAAGTTGTATTCTCAGATTTCCCTTGCTATTTTTGGTTGACTTGAAATGGAGAGGAAGAAATATAAGAACAAAAGATAATCGGGAGGTGTGAAACCGAGTTCCTCTGTGACTGTGTTTTATAAATATTTGATACTACCCTCTGCCTGAATGGAGCTTTGTTTGGGGGAATCAGGCAGCAGATGTTTGGCTTTACCTGATATCTACTTTGGCAGCACTTTTTACTTCCCTGTTTTGTGTGACATGGTGCTGAAGTTGTTTTGTATTTATAGTCTTTTGGGGATATCAGGTCAGATCCAAAAGCTGCAAAAGTGATGGGAAGACTTGCATTGACACAGTTGGCTTTAGACCAAATTCAGTCTCAATGTTTCTATGAGCAAGGAAGGGAAAAAATCCCTTGCTTTGCCATGTGACTATTTGATGAAAAATACTGCTTCTTATCTTTATCATCTTTCAAATTGCAGAGTGCCATCCCTATCATAATATCGCATTTCTATATTAAGACTAAAAATGTTCAGAATGTTTGTACTTACATCTCTATGTTTTCAAAGGAAACATGGAAATCTGATCATTTTAACTAGAATGTAGTTTCTGTACCAGCTACTAAAATATTTGTATTGCTTTTGCATTCACACTTTTGGACTAATATTGTTTTAAGCACTCTGTGTTCATAATGGAGATAGTCATTCTTGCAAAGAACTATGCAGTGACAAAGAACATTCCTGAGTGCTATTTGTTAGTGTCTGCCGGCTAGTTCAGCACAACTGCAGATGTACGATAGCCTGAATTTGCTGTAACTTAACCTTCAGAAGTAAATCCCTGCTACTGTAAACAAAAATGGACCAAAATACTGTTACTCACAATGAGTGATAAGCCAGTGAGGAGAGCAGGGAAGACGGGAGAGTTTTCAATATCACAAGTGCAGAGTGGAACCGCTTGTTCCACCAACATTAAATACCTTGGAACAGGAATTGTCATTTGACAACGATGACCTTATCTGTCATACTTACACACCTGCATGCCATACTGTACCCGAGCAAAAGACAAAAATACAAGAGCGCATCTGTGGCCAGTCCTCCTGGAGTCTTAGACTGCTTATGGTCTTGTGTGGGTTGCAACTTTAAAAGGAAGAGCTGGCAGCAAATGAGCCGGAGTCACTTGCAGGTTTTTTTTCTCACAAAGCCTTCTGACCTTGAAAAGCCTTAAAGCTGCATTCCCCATGAAAAATAACTTCTGCTTAGTGCTGAGCACGTGTATTATTGCACAGACAAATAGACAAATAACAATGTGAGTACATGCCTTGATCATTTATCCTCCTTGGAGGGCCATAAACCATGAGTAAATGCAACAAAAGCAGAAGATTAATAGTGGCTGCATAATGCTTTGCATTTTTCATAATGATTCTCTACAGATAGAATCAGTAAGTGTCACTAATTGGTAGGCGCTTGTTCTGCAAGGGGGCCCGATCCTCCCTTCGGTGGAGTTGGAGGCCAGTCTCTGGTCTTCACGTTGGGGAGAGCAGGAGCAGGCTCCTCGGGAACTGCTAAGCCTTGTTTTTAACAGATGCCATAATTCAGGCGAAGGCTGTGTGCAATGCAGAGAAAATGCCAGTAAGCCTGCAAAGACAGTACTAGCCAGCCTGTCTGGTGCAGGGGCAATTGTTTGTAAACCCACTGGTGGCTATTCAGGCTTGAGGAGAAATAGAAGGTTGGCCACAAGCCAGCTGCTGAATTTAACATGTATTCAGCTGAATGACTGGGCTGGCATAACAATATAATTCTGCAGTGTCCTGCTGATCTCCTTCAGATCTTCTGCCTGGTTTGTTGGCTGCCACTGATGCTTGTCCCCTGTGGATTCAAGGGTGCTGTGCAGGAAACTGCTGGAAAGACAACCTACCCAGCATTGTCCAAACATTGTCCAGAGCAGCAAGTATGCGCAGGAGTACCCCGTACCAATTGTTGTGGAGGGCTGTACAGACATGGGAAAAACACTTTCATCACATTTGCCCTGTTGCTTAAATTGATTTTTTTTTAAGCCCTACATAAAGAATAAGAGCATATTACGTCTTTTCTAGTGCTCTAACTCTGAAATTACAAACCTGCGTATATCCAGTATGATGCCAAGTAGAGGTACCCAAGCTACCTCCCCGGAACAGTGCTGTGTTTGAGCAGGAAGCTATGCTGATGCAGCTGCACTGCTCCCACTGCCCAAATTTGGCTCTTTCTGTGCAATCTGTGTGTAGCATATGGGCTCAGAGACTGACCATGCAACTGGGTGCTCCGAAAGGCGAGCTGGTACCACACCCAGCACTTCAGAGTCCTCCATCAGACCTCCCATGCTGAGATGATGATGAGCCCAAAAGCCATGAGCTCTGGTTTGAGCTGGCTGCTTGACTTTTAAAATTGACACACACACTGCAAGGCTGCTCCTGGTGCCATCTCTCTGAAATGTAAAACTTAAATTGATTTGGGCTGTGCTGCCAGAATTTTGCCAAGTGAACTCAGATAAGGTCATCTTGCACAGATTTATCTAAAAAGCTGCTTGGTAGTGTGGATCTTTTTTCATTTCCCCAGATCCAGAATACCTGCACTGTATATTCGTGCTCACATTCTCCATAGCATCATTTAGTGTCTCCCTGCTTTTGTGCAACTCCAGGGATCTGTCCTTCTCCAGTCTGAGAATGACACTGGAATGGCATCTCCTCTGCAAAAGGGAGGATGTGGGACAGAAGGAGCCACGGGAGAGGAGAGGGGAGAGCATATGGGGCTTTCCAGCCTCCTTCTGTCTGCACCACTGTTAGCTACATGGACTTGTCCCTTTCTCTTCTCCTCACTCCTAGTGAAAACCTTTTCTTAGCTTCCTGTGTCCTATAGAAATCTTGATTGTCCATTCTTCCCGAGGAGCCAGGAAAATAAGGAAGGTGGCTTGTTAAGCTAGGTAAGGCTCAGAGGAACGTCACTCTGCAAATGGCTCTGGCGGAGGACAAGCCCATTAGGGAAAAGCTGTCAGTGCTTTAAGTGCCTCTGCTGACCAGGCATGTGCTCTTTTACTAGTTGCTTTACCTAGTGCTAATTCACTTCATCTCCTCCTCTTTTTCTGGCTATTTGTAGTCTTGTCTCTGTGCAGTGTCTTGAACACAGTATGGTTTCAGTCTGGCGTCTTGGCACTGCTGTAATAAAAGTATTTCTGTTACTAAGAGCAGTCAAATAAAATCCAGCAGACTTGGGACGTGAAGATTTGTGGTCACTCTCAAAACCAAAACCAAAGTAGCAGCTTTGTTCTTTTCAGACAGATCATCAATCGGTAACGTGTCAGTATGACTTACTGAATCCAGACTGCTTTTTAAAAAGCATCCAAGATCCATAGACTATTAGTTGACATGATATGGATATATTCATACAACATTTACCCCACAGTTTTTGAGAAACTTCTGAACTCTCCAGGATGACTAACTTCAGAGCTCTCTCTGTTTACTATTTATATAGTGGTTGCAGCAAGCAAACCAATATTCCTTATGTGAGGCAAGGATTTGAAAGAAAAGAATGCAGAATATCATGAAATCCCATCCACTTAAGCTAAGGAGAGACATAGCCTATTCAGAGAATAAACTGAGCATTCATTACTAAACTGCAGCATCAGGTACTTTTGGGGTAATCAGAGATTATCGCCTCCAGAAAAACTGCATCTGAAAGGAGAGACTGGCTGCCAGACAGGCGTCTCTAAAGGGAAAGGAGCTTCTCTGCTGCAAATCAAGCAACATATGCTCTTCCCTCCATGCTGCACTGTATGGTAAAGAGAAGGAGCAGGGCTTTTAGCAGAGCTGTCCTGACACAGCAAACATACATGTGATGTTCAGTGGCCTGGCAGAAGTGGAAGAGCAGGACTTGGATGGTAAACATCTGAAAAGGTGTCAGCTGAGGCCACGGATGCACTACAGATCAGAGCTTGAGTGTACTGCTAGGAAAAAAACTAATCCCCTCCAAACCCCTATTTATTCAACATCTCATATTCTGTTGTTCGTACACTGGTGCTCTCTCTGGTTTGCACCACTGCATGTTGGGACTTGCTGAAAACGAAAGGAGAGCTTGAGAGAGCAGATTCCAACTCGTATGTCATATCCAGGCAGGTTTCCTCAATATGAACTTCTCAAAATTTATGGGCCTGACTGTTCCACTCGTTTACCTTGGGAACAGTTTACCAGTGCCCCAGTCCCCCATGCAAATCCAGGAGATGGACAACGTTCCTCTCCTTGTTGCTCATTAAAACTGCACCTCTGCGAGCTGACAGCTACATCTTTACAGTTAAAAATAATCTTTTGCCAATGGAGTTTCTGTGCTCTTTCTGAAAATCCCTGCCTCTAAACATGAATCTGTAAGAAGGGAATATTTGAATTCTCCTCTAGGCATAAGCATAGTTGGCTCTTTTCTAGGTAACATGTTGTTGGGGTCAGGGAAACAGCCATTACCCCATGGTTTTAATTTGCTATGTGTCAAAGCTCTAGAGAGTCAAGGTGGCTGCTGCTGTCGTTAACGGAAAGGAATTGCAGGGTCATAAATCAGAAATGATACCTGATAGGTAAATGAATGCCCAAAACTATGTGAACCCAAACACGGATGTGGTAACTCACTGGAAATCAGGAATTGACTTGAAAGAGCCTCAGAGAGGGGAAGGGAGGAAAAAAGGAAAACAAAAGAAAAAGAAAAAAATATTTGGTTGGGCTTGCTAATGCAACTGAAATCAGCTGGGTAGGATTGGGAAGATGATTTGCCTTCTGAGGATTTGGTTTTATTGCTGCATGATAGAGTGCATCTGCAGCAGGAAAGGGTTCTGTCTGGCAATGAGGAGAATGGGTCACACCTGAAAACTCTACCTTCAATTTGTAGCTAGAATGGCAGTGCTGTATAGTGGACTAAGATGGAGGTGAAGTGTGAGGCTGTGGTTCCAGGTTCTGAGGAATTTAGGGTGAGGCTTTTCTGCAATCTGTTCCTGTCTACCTTGAAGGGGCGTGATTTATAGGAGTAAGCATCACGGAGATTCTTGTGGTGAAGTATGCACTGTATTCTGATGGTGTTTTGTTGCCTGAAGAGGGCTTTTTGAGAGTGTTTTTTACGTCTCTAACTAATTAAGCGTGTCTGAAAGTAAATTAGGAGAAGTACAAGTAGGATTAAAACTTAGTGAAATTTTATGAAGTAATTAGAATGGCATTCATAAAAGCAAGTGGCCAGATCAAAAATGCAGTTTTATCCAAAACACATCTGCTACATCTTTTCTTATTAAGCACTTTGACCTTCTCCTGTGAACAACAGAAAGTTTGGCAGGTGATACGATGTGCTCTAGTCACAAAAAAAGTAGGAGAGAGTTGCAATAACCCCGAAGTTCATGGAGTTTTGCTTCCAGAGAGCTTGTTATGATTTTCACTTGTCCCTATGAAAACTTTGCACTGAGGTCAGTTTTTATGTGAGCTCAGAAAGAAAACAACCTAAATGGTTATGTATGCATGGCCCTTCCAGGCCTAGCCTGGGCTCGGGCTTATCCTGAATTTACCTGTGTTCTTTTATCTAGTTCAGACACAAAGAAAGCCTTATGTACTTGAAGAGTCGTCTTATTTTTTTCTGATCAATGATGCTTTTTCCACTAACTTTGCTTCATTAAGAGCCTCCCTAAAGATAACAAAATGGCTGTAAACACAGTTATTTCGTGTCATATGCGAGTAGGCCAAAGCCACCTTTGCTGCTAAATGATTCATAGGGTATCCCTGTGTCTCCTGTCTTTGCAATGCCATCCCAAAATACAGTTCTCCACAGAAGGTGGGAGTTTGTCACCCTGATCTGTGAGGGCAGTGGGTGGCACTGCAGGAGTTGGAAGGGCTCCTCTGAATTTTCTTTAGAGCCTGTGAAGAAGGGGAGATACTGCAGTGGGGATGGAGTGAAATCTCAGAGTCTAATCAGAAAAGGTGTGACATTGCTAGAAAAACAACGTGGGGTTTTTTTGTTTGGATTTTAACATCAAAGCTTGGTGGAACGCAGGATTGTCTTGAGCTGTCTCCAACGGAGGCAGCGTGCTCATGCTGACTTCCCTCTCTGCCACTGTTCTAACATGTAGACCAACCGTGGACAAAACTAGAAATTGCCTCCTCAAGTTAGACAATTAAATACTTCAGTAAAGCATAGGAAAATTATGTGAAGACAGGTCTTTGTGAGGGATTCTTGAGCAGGAGAATAGTCACAGGTGAGGCAGCCTGTACCATGGTACAGGCCATGGGCTCTTTTCCACCCTGTTCTGTGTGTTGCCAGCATAGTCACTATTATGTGGGCATGGATTATAATCTTTCCCTTATGGTTCAAACCTTTATTGGCAACCACTCTCCACTCCATGGACATCCATAAAATTCCCATCTGAAACACCTTATAGAGAATCTCTGAAAGAAATTAAAACCTATACTGAAAATAGATTCTTGTCAGAGTATTTCCAGTTGGAAACCCCAGACTGTAAACCATATGTCAAGAAAATATGGATGGTTTACAAAAGAAGCCATGGCTTTTATTTTATTTTTTTAAAAGATAAGACATTGACCTAAGTAGTACCTGATATAATATGGTATATTTGTGTTAAGTCATTGCAATCAGGAAAACACGCTGATTTTTTTTCCTTTTGTATTCTCTATGCAAAGCTTCTTCTAGGAGGGCTTTGCCTGACAGTTCAGCATTCTGTGGAAATGGGGTGTGGTGACAGTACAAAGTTTCCTTTCCTTTTCCAAGTATTTATCTGGCTCAGGGAGACAAGCGCAGTCCTTGGACAAAAACACATACCCACCCTTGTCGAGCTGTCAAGGGATGGAACCCAGCCTTGCATGTTGCTTCAGCTGCAGAGTCCTCTGCTAAAGGTGAGAGAGACAGCCTGCTGCTGCTCAAAGACTTCAAAGATAACACACAATTTTGTTCTCTTTAAAGCACTTGTGTCTGATTTGATTACCATTAAATTTTCATTCATTACCTTATGCTGCAGAAAATGGCACGTCTTGTATTTGTACTCGAGCAAAGGTCTTGCCGCTCTGTGTAGAGATGCCTTGAGAAGGGTCTTGTGTGCAGCTATATTCATCTGAAACAGAGAGGTGCTTCCAGTTAGTGCCCGGCAAGTACAGGCTGGCCAAAACAGCCTTTCTAGATCTTTGCCTGAACTAACGGAGCAGAGACTCAACCTGCAGTTAAAGCTGTTGTTAGTCACGCTCGATAGTGCCTTTCACCCCTGTTACAACAATGGGAAATCAGAGGGACTGTGTTTCAGTGTGGGGGGTTTGGGGTTGTTTTTTTTGATTTTTCATCATCTGCTTGATTGCTGCTGTAACCCAGCCTGCCATCACCTCTTCCTGAGATATGTCAGAAGCTGTTCTGTCTTTTTTTTTTTTTTTTTTGTAGTTACAGAATCGAGCAAAACAGGCCCTCCTGCTTTGCTGGTGTTTGCAGGTGCCAGAGTAGCAGAGGCAACTGTGCTGCACAGGGATGGCTGGTGTGTGGTGGTGCCAGTTCCCAAAAGCTATGCTAATGTATAGCGGTGGCCTCTTACAGGACACTAGTTAGGCAGCAGTAACAGCATCTTAACGGTGCTTTGCAACTTTGCTACCCTGAGGAACTTCATGCATCTGGCAATGGGATGAGCAAACACACGGTTTACTAGTTTCTTACTAGTTCTTGTAAATGAAACAGCCAGGGATCTTAAAATTCAGGTCCTTATATTTAAAAGAAAATTCTTTCATTATATTCTTCCATAGCCAAGAAATTCAAAGTAGTCTCCCCCTGCTCTCTGCTATCCAGGCTCTATATGAATATATGAATGCAGAGGGAAGGACGGAAGCTGCTTGAAACAAAGACACTAATGGCTCCAAAATGTGAAATCCTGATTTGAAGTCCTTCAGATGTATCTTTGGTATGGCTTTCTATCATCTTCAGTCAGATCTAGCTGTAAGCACTGTTTTCCAACCCTCATCTGCAATTTAGGCACCACCACAAAGGATGTATGAAAGGAAAATAGGAGGAGGACTATCCTTCTTCCAGAAATTATTTCATATGTGTTTCATTACCATAAGGCATCAGGGAAACAAGGGAAAATATGGCTTTGATACAGAGTGCATTTGAAACGCATCATGAGTCTTTGTTAATGGGTGACCATAGTGATATTGATCAGTGTTTGATTTGTTTTGGTATTGTAGCTATGCTTTTCTGTGCTTCGCTAAACCCATTTTTTTCCATTTTACTTTTTTTAAAATTACAGAATCATTCCAGCTATTGAGTTCTGAGTTATTAACATCTTTCCAGATCCCAGCCCCTTCCCATTATTATTAGATGGTGAATTATTCAAGATTGTGCTTGTTTCTTTGCTAAAGCACTATTTTATGAGTTGCCTTGTTTCTACCAATACATATGACTGTCTTTGTAAGAGAACATAGTGGCTTTTTATGATTTATTTTTATTTATTTATTTACAAATGAAGAAGTCTGCAAAGGTGTAATCTGATTTGGCATCTTTCTCTGGCTTCATCAAAGAAATTGTGGTTACAGTGTTTATATGGCAAGATGACAAGGACTAGACACCACTCTTTTTTGAGATTACCATATTCTTCCAACAGCAAGACTTTCAGAGAACTTATTTTCATTCTGTACAATGTGGCAGGTGGATAGATGTGAAACAATAGACCTTAGAGCCCCTTCCAGTCCCTGAAGGGGGCCTACAGGAAAGCTGGGGAGGGGCTGTTTGCAAGGGCATGTAGCAATAGGACGAGGGGCAATGGTTTTAAACTAGAGCAGGGCAGGTTTGGATTAGACATTAGGAAGAAGTTCTTTACAATGAGGGTGGTGAGACAGTAGCCCAGGTTGCCCAGAGAGGTGGTGGAGGCCCCATCCCTGGAGACATTCAAGGCCAGGCTTGATGAGGCTCTGAGCAACCTGATCTAGTTGAAGATGTCCCTGCTGACTGCAGGGGGGTTGGACTAGATGGCCTTTAGAGGTCCCTTCCAACCCAACACATTCTATGATTCTATGGTAATCTGGAAGAAATCTTCCATAGAGAGAGAGAATACATTCTGAAATGGCTATCTTGGAAAAAGTGAAAACACAATCTCTGCAACTCCTAAATAAACGTTTTGCATGCAAAACCTCATGGAAGCTCTTAATCTCTCTTTTTTTTTTATGCTTTGATCAAGAACTTTCATTGCATAATCAGAGAAAATATCTACCAGTGATGCTGAATATACAGCCCTGTATGTTAAATCATTCATACAGGTGTAGAGATAGTTACCTTTAAGGATAGTCTGGATGTATTAAGGCTTTGTTTAGCATCTGGAAGCAGCTCAGGGTGAAGGCAGCTTGTTTTACCAGCAGCAGTGTCATTAATATACAATCTGTTGGAAAATGTTTATCAGCTCAAAAATAAACTACAGCTTATAGTTGTAGTGAAGTGGACCTGCATGATTTGCATGCATTCAAAGCTGTTGTCTTGATTATTGATTGAGGCACTGTTCTGTGAAAGTCAAATATTCAAAAGACAACAGTTGTGGTTGCAGGGTTTCTTTCATTGGAGAAATACTAAGAATTTTTTTCCCAAATTTACAAAGGTGAAGCTGAGGCAGAACGTGTTTGCTATCACGTTGACAGGGTTACCATGGGTGGGATCTACAGAAGAACCAAGCAGATGAGACACCTAATTCTGTAAAAGTCAGAGAGAACCCGAAAGCCATTTGAAGGCCTTTTCTAAAGGTGTCAAAAATAAGCCCTTGGTGAGTGACTGCAATTTTTGTAAACATATCTGAGCTACACTGCAGAAAACATGTTTTCAGCTCAGACTGAAAATACCACCCAAGAACCTAGACATAGGCTTTGGTTCTCATCCCAGCCAGGGCCTAAATAGGTAATGAAAAAGCATGAGATGCTGATGACAGTGCTGAGGAGCACGGTCCAGGCATATTTTCTGCTGTAAATGACTTCTCTGAATGTCCTGGCTGTGGGCAGAGATGCAGCCCAGCTGAGTGCTGCCGAGCTGAGTCTCTCCCTCTGTACTGCACGTGGTTCAGACCCACTGTGCATAGTGGCTCCTGCAGGCTGCTCTCACCGGACGTTGCAAATGCTCATCCTTCCCGAAAGTCAACTGCCCAATTTTACTATTACTCTGTATTCCAAGTGATCCAAAGTCTCGGAAAAAATGGGGTGGAAATTTTTGTTTTTCCATTCCCTCTCTTTTCCTTTCTCTGTGCTGCTGAAAAGGAAGGGAACGTTCTGAAAGCAAACATTTTTCTTTTCTTTGGTCAAAATTACTTTTAAAAGTAATTGCAAAGAGTATTTCATATTTTTGCCTAAAGGCTTGTTCTTCTATCTCTTCTGGCTTTTTTTTAACTGTAAAATACACATGATTGCATAGGCCGAGATACACAAAAAATATTGGTTCTTATTTTAACAGATTTTCCTATTTTTTTTAAACAAATGCAAGTTTTGATTATGCTTAATTGGCAACCACCCAGTCTGCTGAGGCTTCAAATAATCAGCCAGAAACCCCTTAGAATACCAAATCTCTTCACCTTGTCTTTCATCAAAGTCTTACCTATCAATATTAAGAAGCTCACTGGAGTTATGCGGTTGTTAGCTGGCAGGAGGGTCTCTTCCTTCTCCTTGTCTCCCCGTGTGGACAGAGAAGCAGTGGCTGGGACAGGACTGAGGGGGGTTCAGCATTGTCTGCTCTGTCTCAGAAACGTCGTTTTCATTGGAGGGAAGCATTTCTGTCACTTGTCTTGCAAGGGAAGTGCATCCATTTGGTAAATCATGCCAAATCCTCAATGTCTTGAATTGTTAATATTGTTTAAAACAAATAGATGCAAACCAGCAAACACTTGGATATCCCCAATGATAGCTAGCCAGCCTGTTAGATGGTACCCAACAAAGACAATGCACTTGTGCAATCTGAGGACGTGAGCCCCTAGTTCTTCCACTGTGCAGTGAATTTCCCGGTCACCGTGCGTGGCTCCCCATATGTTGTTTATCCTTCCCATGGATGGGATTGTCTCATAATCAGCGCCAGACGCGGGGATGATTTTCTGTCTCTTAATCTCAAGAGGAAACCGTAGTGGAAGGAGGGGAGAGTGCATCATTTCTGCCTTTAGACAGACGATGGTTAAGCTGGATGGCTAAAATAAGATCCAGCCCAGCCATACTGTTGACAGCACTCGGAAAAATTCCCAGGGACAGATTCCAGCCAACTCCAGTGCAGCCTACCCACCATAACCACAAGTCTAGTGGTTAGCAGCTCGTGATGTATGCAAAGCGTCGAGCTCTCCTCTCTCCTTCATTTTTCCCTTTCATTTTTGAGTAGCCATTTCCTCTTCTACATGCTTGGTTCCACATGTTCCTGTGTTAAAGAGAGGTTCCAAATAAATCCCTGATGCAACTGTGACAGCTTCACTGAACTTAGTGACAACTGCGCCGAGCTACAGAGGGTGGTGACTTCATTGGAAACTACAGCAGGAGGGGGAAGCTGTGAAGGAAAAAGAAGGTCTAGTTTTGAATTCCTCTCGCTGTCTGCTTAGGGCATGTGTATGCAGAGATATGAGGGGAAGTTAACCCACATTAATTTCTAACATTGCTTCAAATGCAGGAACCTAAACTTTGCACGTCAAGATTCCTAAAATTAATGTTGTGATGCTTCAGTTCTTATTTTTTTTCAAGTGTTTAGACAGTGTACTTAATGTAGTTTAATAACTCAACTGAGTGTTCATATCATTGTCTTCCATGGGCACTCAAGTTAGCATAAGACCTTAGAAACAATACAGGTTCAAGTATACATAAACTTTATCCATGACAGTACTGTCTCTGAGGACTAAGCATAAAAACGTGTGCTGCTGGTGTTTAGGTGTGATTTTAACCATAGGATATGTGGAATTTTCTCCAGGTGTTGGTCCTCCCTGAGCTTACAGTTATTGAATTTCAAATATTGGCAATCGATGACTGAACCTTTAGTTTCTTTTCAAGGTCAATCCATGCTCTTTCTCTGGGGAAATCCTTGCAAACAGTTTTAGGTCTGTAATTTCCAATGATGAGAGTCCACTGGTTTTAATGGAGTTGTGTCAGCAGGGAACTTGCCTGTTGGATTCGATGGAGCAATGGAGACGGCCTGATGGCAGTAGCTTCTGTTGTTGTCCCTGTGGAGGGGAATGAGGACATGGATAATCCTCTTCAAAACGGATTGGGACTCTCTCTGGATTCCCCACACAGAGTCTCAGAATGAGTCTAATACTGCTTCTCTATTTTTCTGCAGTAAAAAAAGTAACTGAAGTCCAGATAAGTCACTTAAAAAAAAAAATTATATTCCAGAACTGAACAGGAGTGTGAAATCAGGTATCAGCAGTAACATGCTGTAACATGCAGCACGGGGTGCAGAGCTCTGGCCTGGCTTTCCCACAAGAGGGAGAAGCAGGGAGTGTTGGGTTTCTGTTTGAGGAGCCCAACAGGAAACACCGTCCTTTCTCTTTTATGCTTTGGTATTGAACTGTGTGTTCTGACTTAGGATACGTCTTCCGAGAGGAGTGCTGTGCAGTAGGGAGACACTAGACGCAGACTAGTTAACAGCAGCACTCTTGGGAAGTGGGGGTCTAGGCTGCCTGTAAGCTGACTCTGTGCTTTCTGCTATGGCATCAAGGCTGCTCCTTGTTCCCACTTAGGTTATTTAAAATGGCTCAGGTATATTTACACTATACTGCAATCTGCAGCACTGATACCTCCTCACCCTCCTGGCCCTTAGCAGCATGGGATTTGCACACTGGGATTAATCACAGCCTTGGAGTCTGTGCCACAGAACCATTTTCTTAGTTCCAGCTGTAGAAACTCTGTAGATCAACCCCCTGGGAAACAGCTCTCTAAATATCTGTCGTTCTGCTTTAACACTGACAGACTTTTACAGCCTTCTGAGTACCTATGTCATCCTCTTGGTTGGATTGGTGTCTCATACCTTGAACTACAGTAGGCTTTATTGTATCTGTTTATTAAGTACTCTGACTAAATCCTATACAATTTTTATGAAATAAAACTAGCAACTAGACTACAGTCCTATTTAATATATCTGCATATAATAGTTCCTGTTTGTAGGGGTCTATATTCTAACTTAAACATGAATACATGTTTTGCATGTAGTTTACATGTAGGCATATGTACATGTGGAGATCTAGATGTGTACATCTTGTATGGAGGTATGCACATCTTGTATGGAGAGTATGTGGAAATATCCACACTGTGGATGTGTTTGCCTGTATAAAATATTTAAAAAACCAAATTAGAATATATTTCTCTATTTGTTCTGTAATGCTGGTAGGTTCTAGGAAGGATACACCCTGCCAAAATTATCTCACAAGCTGTTTAAAAGACCATCTTTCCTAGACATCTGAAATGTTCCACTGTATTTGCAGAAAAGCTAAATGAAGCGGTGACCCCACACCAACACAAATGATCCAGAAAGCATGAGATAGAAGGTATAATCTCCATATGCATTAAGTTAATATGGGTATGATCACGCAGGCTTTTCGTGCACATATGCGCATGCGCTCATCTAAACTCCATTCTGAAAACCTAGCCGTGGCTGCATGAAGCTTCTCCATCTTCAATTTTAGTTTTCTCCTGAATACTGAAAGGTTCTAAATGACTATTGGTCTACGTCTATTGAAATAAATAGTATTTTTCCTCAGGCCCTAGATGTCTTTAGACAACAAACTGATATCCCTTCCTGTATGAGGGACAGTGCAAAAGGGCAAACAGTGTTTGCATCGTTTTCATGTGAAATAACCCCACCTGACACAGAATCCCATGAAACCTCTCAAGCCAAGTAACCCCTGCCCCTATTAATCTTTCATGCAACCAGCAACAGAACGCAAAAAAAGCAGCAAAAAAAGCAACTGCAACCTGAGGGCATAGCAGGTGGCTTTATGTGAGTGGAAGGAGCTAGATTCAGTAATGTTTCTGCTGCCATGTCCTAGAAATTATGTGTGACAAATATATTTTCATTAATGTTTATTTCTATTTAAAAAAAAAAAAAAATCCAGAAAAAAGTAAGGTTTTGTGTCTTTCAAAAAGCTGCCTTCACTTCTCTTCCCTCTTATTCCAACTGAAAAATATTGATTTGGTCCAGTCAGAAGCTTGGAGCTGCATATGGTTTTTTTCTGTATTTTCTGATAAGCTAAATCCGCTAATGGTAGGTAACACTGGGAGAAAATGAAACGTTAATTCTGCGAGAAAAATTAACTCTAGCCACTGACTGTATTAGCAAACACTGAATGATAATAGGCTCCAGTGTTAAAGCATCAATTAAGCTTGCTGTAACGAGTGTTTATTGCAAATCAGGACCACAGTCTTGTCATGGAAAAGTACATGAGGATGTTTTTAATTAATAGAATAATATAGTGATGCCTTAAATGAAAAAACGTATTTTCATATGTTTACTTTTACAGGAATAACTAAGTGCAAAATAAGCTTGAATTAGTGTGTTCAAAAGGAAAAGAGGCTTTTGTATGAACTGTCAAACAAAATCCTCTAAAAAATTCTTATTTGTTGAGTTACTGAATGACTGTTAGAGAGCAGAGCCTGATAAGCACTTAGCTGAAACCTTCCCATAAGGAGGAAGGAGGAGAAAACAGATGTCTATTTAACTAGAACCGTGAAAAGTGCGTACAGAGGGTCAAAGACTGTCAGGACAGAGAAGATGATGAGATGCATGGTCTACCAACAAAGACCACCTGTCTGAAGTGGCAGAACAGATTGTAAAGCACTGGCAAAAAAAGGATACGTTAATACTTATTACTTTAAACAAAGAGTGTGCTGTAAGGAGCCAAAACAACAGGGAAGTGAAGTAACTGGGGAGAGAAGGTGGAGTATTTGACAGCTATTTTGTTGAGATTAACAGAAGCAGAAGGTGAAATGAGAGCTTTACCTGGAGTGCCACTGCGCTCAGGGGGCTGCTTCACAGGTCAGCAGTTGCCTGTACTGCAGAGGTAGACTGGTGACCGTGAGAGCATGATTGCCCAAAGGCACCGCTCCTGCCATGTAATCGGCATCTGAGAAAATACTGTATTTTGGGAACTCTTTGTCTTCAGGCTTTGGTTCAAAAGCAGGTGGCTCTAGGTGTTTGGAAGGTCACAGTCTTTCTCAATGGGTACAGTGACTGTCCCAAGCTGGTCTATACTAAGGCTACATTCAGAAGTACAGCGCCAATGCAGATTTACTTTTTAGTCGATATGCTGAGAAATAGAGAGTGCCTGATTGGCAGCTGAGTGTCCTCGCTGAGCTCGTGTGGAGACCTGCCTCCAACGTGAGCTGTGCTAGGCAGGGGGAAGCGCAAGCTCCAGCCAGGTCTCCACTGCCAAGGAAGCATTGGTCATCTGCCACACGAGCCACGCTGACAGCACTGCTAGGGGCACAGGAAGAGGATTTTAGGGAAATCGCTTCTCCTCTTCTGATCTTTCAAATGTATCGGTGAGTCTGGTAAGTTCAATTGTACTATGAAGATCTTGGGTTGCAGATGACTGCTAGCTCTTGAAAGGGTCTTTTCACTGAAATTCCTGGTGTTTGCTCTTTACTCTAACTCCAGTTTAACTGCCTTGCCTGAATGACTGAATAACTAGCTAATAGCCAGGATGAACTTTATGTCTGTTTAAATGCTTGTGGCTTTGGTGTATAATGTAATATGATGCTGTCCTCTGGGACAACGTGGGAAAATGTAAAAACCAATTCCATACACATGTTTGCAATATTAGAAAGGCAGCTTGATCAGGTTGGGCAGGCTTGGATTCTTTTTATAGTAGGACAAGTAAAACAAGACTATGTTTCTCAAACTCTTTGGATTAAGAATTTTTTCACATGAGTAAATATTTATAGAAGTTACACTTAATGGTTTCTTCACTGTAGAAGGATAGCTTATTTTATTTTTTAATGAACCTTCTAAAAACTGAGACAGCTTGGTAGACCCAACTTTCTCCTCATTTAACTATGTATACCAGGGTAAACAAAAAAAAAAAAAAAATCCAAAATCAACTTCAGTTCTGGCATTCTCAATCCCCTAATCGAAGGTTTATATGAATACTTAGTCTTAGGTAGATACTCAGCTAATTACACGCCTGACTTTTGCTGCATAAAGTAAAACTGCATGCTTCCTGTATGCAATAGAAGATACTTTCCCAGAAGTTCCCCAAACAAGGCCAACTTCTGTTTACTGTTCTTACAGAGAGGAAGATACTCAAGTGCTTCTTTGGCCAGGTTCTTAGCAATTTATAGTGGAAAATGTGACTTCAGGCACCTGAACTGTAGAGTAATTAAAGGTCAGCTGCGGTGCCAGAGATACATGTGGCAACCTTGGTCCTTCCAAAGCCATCAGCAGTGGGTCAGGTCCCAGAGCCCTTATCATGGCTCTGAGAGTGTCGTCCACATGAAGACCTCAGTCATGGCCTCAAATTCTTCCTACATGTCAGGAAGCAGTTTCCTAAGCAGTATGATCTTGATCCTGCAAGATGTCCAAAGCTACAAGAGAAGAACAAGCACATGGGCCCTGTCCCAGTGAAAGGGTGAAGAAAAGTGAAAAAGTGTGAAGAAAAGTGACACATGGAGGAAATACAGCCAGGCCTGAGCTATGAACAGGAATAAGTCTCAATACTTGCGTGCTTACTTCCCCAATCATAAATAGTGAAATTAGACTTGTCTGGGGAGGAGAATGTAAAAGTGATCCTCAGTGCCCTGGGCATGGGATCATTCTGGTCCTGAAAAGCTTTAAAAAGTTCCTCCTCATTCAGTCCCAGTTACTTCTGCCTATCTGAACACAAACTTCTGCAACCTCTTCCCAGGCTTCTTGTTCCTGAAACAAAGCCATTTCCATTTAGAGCCCTCCAAGCCCCAGCCACCATAAGCTTTTCTTTGACCTGCTGGGTGTGGACAGTTTCCCCAGAGCTCGCTGTCCTGCCCACCCTCCCTTCACCAGACATGGTCAACAATTAGCCTAATTAAGCTATATGCAGGATTAAGCCTATAGGGCCAGATTCACAAAGGAACTTAGGTGTTTGAAATGGGAATTAAGCTGATTATCAGCGTATCACTCTCATTATACAGTCTTTGAAACTTTCATAGCCTTGTGCTTGTGCACATTTCCTCTCGGAGGGTTCCTGTGTGCCCAGGGAGGGCACAGAATTCCCTTTGTGCTCTTCCCCCAGTGAGAACTGCCCCAGGGCGAGTCCTGGGCCGGGGCTAGCCAGCCCCCACCTCCCTCGTCCAGTGCTCAGAACATGAAAAGCTGTCTCCCCCACATCCCTGCAATAGGCTTTGCTTGCTCGAGGTAGTAGGAAAGCCTGTTTAAACCGTCTTGTTTCACACCTTTATGTACAAAGTTGTCAAGGAACAAAAGACATTTTTGTTAGCAAAGGCTCACAGAGCTTTTCTTTCATGTGTGACAGATGCTTTCAGAATCCATTTGAGAGAATCTGCATAATTGATACACAACACCAGTGACCCAGCCTGAATGACTTAAAGTCTTTATTTTCATCTCGGGTGGTTCAGAAGCAGGCAGTGGAATTTGTAAGGCTCCATTAAGATGTTCAGGTCTTCAGGCTGTCTGGCAATGGGGACCATGTGAATACCTGAGGACAAATAGCCTAGGTTTCATTAGCAAGATAAAATCCGCAGGGTGAAACATGGGAAATCAAATGCAATAAGGAAGCGATTGTGAACTGGTTATGCATAGTGTCAGTGACAGCAGGCTGAAGAATAATAAGAGGAGGGAAAATGATGAGCTCTAAACTGCAACAGTTGCCCTACGAGCCTGGACTGCTGGAAGACATTTCCTTCTCTCTGTCAGTTCTAGCAAGGGTTAGCAAGCTTTTAATAAAAAGCCAACATGGAAATTTTTTTGACAACATGCACTGTTCAAAGTGTTGTTCCAGTCAGTAGCATGTTGTATTAACAATCCCTCTTCAGATTTTCATCTTCAACCAGGCTCATCCCAACAATGACGAGAACTCGGGTGGATTGGTTTGCTCTCATTGAACAGGAAGCATTTGAATTGCCCAGGCTGTGAGCTTGCTGATTCTGGTCGAGGCTTTTGGAGGGGCTGTAAGTTTCCCAAGGATGAGATGCAGATAAACACTACAGGTTTCATTTTAAAGACATTTTACAGGTTGTTACTTTGCTTATTAATGGTCCTCTCTTTCATTCTCTGATTTTTCTCATTTCCTAAACCCCGTGGATCACTGCAGTGTCCATGCCTTGGTTTCAAGGTATGTGGGATTGCAGCCCTTATGGGATGGTGGAGTCATGCTTGGGGTCCACAACAGCGCCTGGCCTTCGAGAGGATCCCCATAGCAAAGACTTCAGCAATACTCAGGAGGGACTGAGTCTTCTGAAAATAATACATCCAGAGACATACAACACTCACTTCCAGTAAGGTGGTGAGAGTCATATTACCAGATTTATCCCATGTTCAGCTCCCTGAGTCACTGCAAATCATTGGATGAGTTGCTTAGCTTCTCTGTGTCACCATGCTCCGTATAAATTGGGAAAGTGTAGTAGTCCTTCACCTGCCAGGAACACTGGCTTTGCACTGATGACTTTACGTTCTAAAGCAGTGATCAATACAAGCACTTAGTTTCTCCCACCTTCCTGTGCAGTTCTTGGTGTCTCTGCATGAATGGCTTGTGCTGGGCACCCTTGGGAGATGGGCTGCAAGGCCACCTGGGTTGGATTCAGCACAGCAGGTCCCGAGTTGTTGAACGCTTTGCAGCAGTGCAAAGATTGTACCTGTTGTCTGTCAAGTATTAGCATGGTAAGCAGTGCCAGTCTGGAAGTCAGTATTTGTTCCATTTCCCACTCTAGTTTCAATAAGGTTTCTAAATGTAGTCATAGATATTCTTCTGTTTCAGCATTCTGTGTAATTACAGAGCAAAGAAGCATGTCTTACAGAGAGACTGCACTTTAGGGGGGAAAAAAAAAGCTTGGTGAAGTATGGAAATCACGTTAAAAATGATCATATCAGTAACCATGAATAAATCATGAGCACCATTCAGCCTAGTACTATAATCACTATAAAGCATTTTAAGGCACATTTATGTTTATTGGTCGGTAAGAGTGAGAAGTTTATAATTTATCTCTGATGGCCACGTTAGTAAATGCCTCTTTAATAAGTGCCCTGGCTGTGCAGGGCTTTGCATTATTTGCAAACTCTGTTGCCTAAGAAAGCACTAACATACGTAGTGTGTAGCTGCTTCACTAGGCCAGACAGGTTTTGTACAAGCGAATCCAACAAGAAACGGTTACATATCAAATAGTAGAAACAAACCAACAAGGGAAGTGTGAAGCCTGATCTCTGAGTTTCAGGTCCTCACTATACTCTACCCATTGGTGAAGACTCAAGCCGTTCTTCTCCACAACTGGGCAAGGTGTGTTAAACTCCTACAAACTTTTGCAGCTCTGGGACAGGTTCCTCCAAACATTCAGAAACCTCCTGGCTCCATATCCAGTGGGATGACGTGCTCCAGGAATTTGCCAGTGTCCTCTTGAGTAACGAATCTGCCTTTGCCTGAAGGAGCGGAGCGGAGCAATGCTATGCTATGCTATCTATATGTTACTAGAGAATCAGCTTTATCACTTGGTAAGGGAACATAGATTTGCAATAACAGGGACAAGTTACAAAGCAAAAAACCAACAAAAGCATGTTATCAAAGTTAATACTGAATAAGAGGGATCCTCTATAACTTCTTCAGCCTTTCAGTTGCTGATGAGGAGGCTAATTAGCTATTTGAAGCTAGTCGAGGGTTAACATGTCCTGGAGAATTTTTGAAGGAAAGTCTTTCCTACTCTTGTTTGAAGTTGGGTCTGTGCTACCCAGATCACAATATGATTTGCTCTTTTCTGTAAACCAAATGGAAAGATCCAGCTTTGTTTTCTTGCCCATTCATGATTCTTGTGTTTGGAAAGTTAGGACATCATGTGGCCATGAAGATATTTGGGTCATAGAATCATAGAATCTGTTGGGTTGGAAGGGACCTTTAAAGTCCTTTTATCTCCCCCTCTAACATTTTGATTAATATACCTATTTCTATTCTCTTACTAGATTACATATTGTCTTCATCTTTGTCCTTTTTCTTGTTCATTACTGGTGCCTTAAGACATAGTAGCAAGATTTTATAAATCTTGTATCACAACGGTTTATAATTCTACCTGCATTTTAAGAGGACAAGTAACATTTACTACTAGCAATCTGTAGAGTTCAAAAACACTACTGAAACATGAATGACTTAAAAAATGGAAGGGACAGTGCTTACAATTTTCACAAGATCACATTTAGAGTCATCATTACATCACATTAGAGTCATGTGTAGTATACATGTGTTACTTTGAAATGTGTTACTTTGTCTAGGAAACACTGAACCTGTGTAATTCATTGTTTGAATCTACTGCAATATTGGTCTAGGTCCTTGTATTAACAGAAAAAATTCACTGTGATTAAACAGAATTAATGGATGATACAGTACTTAATGCAGAGGTAATAATATGACTTCCCTCATTAGTGCAGGACTGTTATAGCTTCTTAATTGATTTTAATCGGCATTTAATTAGAAAATGTGAATCCCCTGTGGCTAATTCACATTTTACACTATTCCAAGGTAGACTATTATTTCTTTTCTACTAGTGGCATCCCAGTTTCAGGTTAGAAAAATATGAAATCTTGCCTTTGACTCATGACCTTTGAGGGTCTCGTGTATAGAGATTGTACGTCATAGACTTGGGCTGTTTATCAGCTTTAAGCCTCTAAAGGTCACCATCACCTCTTTCAGTAAAGAATCCCTTTTTCTATTTCAGGTTTTACTCTGGAGTGGAGTTTCCTAGTGCCGAAGTGCCTCACAGGCTGTTGTACTTATGTAGCACATATCCAAGTATTTCTTGGGGAAATAATCCAAGGACTCTGTTCAGAATTTGTGGTAAGATGCAGACAAAAGTTTTATCGTTTATGAAAGACTGAGAATACCTGTGAGTCCATATATTGAAAGGGTGGTGAAAGGTACTCAAATGAAATGCCGTATTGTTTCAGCTCCAGAAAGACTGACTTGAAATAGAGAGAGAGAATATCCTACTCTTTAAATGAATAACACAAAGAAATCCCTGTGCTAGCATGATACGAAGGCTTTATTGCATTCTGGATTTTCAATTGTGCTGTATTAAACCATATTAATATTTGTTTTTTCTAGGGTAGTCAAAAATTGGTAATGATGAATTTTCATTTATGCTAGTGCCAAATGATCAGCCTTAGTGCTCCAGCATCAGTCAATCATCCCACTCTGGTGGAACATTCCTGCCTTTAAGGCAAATGAAACTTTTTTCTCCCTATCTCAAGTACAGATAATTTACAAGACAAACTCACTAATGGCTCATCCTGTGCGCCATGGCTGTTGCCCTATGATCCAGCAACATTCCTAAAATGACAAGTTATTTCCCTGGAGACGAGAGGTAGAGCTGCTCATAGCTTTTTTGTGAACCTGAATGCAGATTCTCTAGTAAGCAGATGGATCAAGTGACGTCCCTGTATCCAACCATGCTGTGGCTTGCTAAGAAGGAAAAAAAGAAAGGACAAGAGTCTGATCCAAACCTGAGCATAGTTTTATGGAGATGTAATTCCAATGGGCTTCAGAACAGCAATTTCAATCAGTCAAAGAAAGACAACTGGACTATGAAGTCAGCTATTCCGATGAAAAGTGGTAGCCAGCCTTTCTCACCCCTGTCCCAAGCTCAGATGGCTGGCCACATCTCGCTATAGGTGGTTTTTAGGACTTTGTTGTGGCTTTAATCTAAAAGCATTCAGAACAGTCATCATTCCCACCACTGGAGCATGAGCTCCCACTGAAGCAAAATAAGATATAAACAAAGTCACCTCCAAAAACATTTATCGTAATAGTCCATTTTGTAATGGAAATGTTCAGGACTAGTGCCTGAATTGTGGGTTTGCTGCAACAGTGTAGAATTTTTTACAATATTTTGCCTCAGTACAGCAAAGGAGAAGGCAGGCAGGGCTGGCCTTAAACTCTTTGCTTACAACATCACTTCCAAGCAAAAGCATCTCAGCCTTTGGTTTCTAGCTTTCTTTGGCACAGAAGTGTAACTACAGGGATTTTTCAGTGACATTCACTTGTTTTATCTTTCTGTTAATATTGCTGTTCTGAAATTGGTCATATATTGAAACTTGAGTCATTATATCTGTCTGCATGGTGGATTCAGCCTTACAAGATTCCTTTCTTTGCTCTATGTCATTTTTTTTATTGCTTGTGTTCTGAGGCCTTTGAATTTAGCTCAGACTTTTGGGCTGAAAGCTGTGGATTTCTGAAAGGTAAAAATGAACAAACAAAAACTCCTCCAAAGCTCACTAAATCAACATATTTGTTTGCAAACCAGCACCAACAAAAAGGTTGCTGAAGAGACCTGTTTTTTTCTGCTTCATATCCTTCTTTTGCGCTGTGTGCCAGTCCTGCTTTCCCCCCTTTTAATTTCTTTTTTAATAGTGTGTCTTTGTTTCCTCTTTTCCACCTGCTGTTGCCCTTTTCATCTGCCTTCTGTCTTTGCCTGTCTCATATACCTCCTTCAAGTTTCTCTTCCAAGGTACGTTCCATCCTGAAGATAGTATTTTTTGAGAGAACATTTTCCAGCAAAATATCATCAGTCCAGGTTCTTATATGCCCTGTAATGGTGGAAATCAGACATCCTAAATAGTGAGCAGGATTTACCAGAAGCTGTGCTCTTTTTCAACTAGCATTTTACTTCTGTACTAACCCACTTAAGCTGGCAGGAATAATTCAAATGGAAGGCATGATGTCAAGTGTAGTTGGATCTCAGGCTGGTTTAATGAGGCAAATACCATAAGTCCACTCCAACAGCTTGGTTGTTTTGGACTTTCACAGAGAGAGTAGGGCACCCTTTTGTGTCCATGTCTGTGATGCTTGAAGGGCCCAGGTGCCCAAATCTGAGTTAAATGTAATCTGTGGTTAGCCGTTGTTGATGTCTGGACAGACAGTCTTCATTTTGCATCTGTATTAATGGTTGTGTGTGGACATCATTAGGCATTGGAAAGCACTCTAGCACTGGTCTAAATATGCTCTTACTAGGGGCAGTGGTAAAACTGCTCTTGACCACCTCACTGGAAAGAAGTTTGACAAATGCCAAGTGGTTTTGAAAATCCCACTTAAGTTTTCTACAGTTGTCCTGCTGTTCTGGAGCCTTAACGAATAAGGATGTTAACAGCACTGCTTAATGGCTGGCTTCAGGCACCTCCCGCAGTGATGGCGGCTGCTTTTGCGAAAGCCGAGTTGGAGGGTGAACATTATACAGGAATTGCACTAAATAACCTACCCCTGTTCACGCTCAGATTCCTTCCTTCAGAAGACTTCCTTCTTTTAAAAGTGCTTATAAATGTAGTTTTGCAGTATGCATGTCTAAGGTAAAGTTAGAAGCACGTATCAGAAGCATGTTGTTCGGCATCAAACAGGCATGAGAAGCATATGGGAAGTTGAATAAAAATGCAGTGACTGAATCTGCTCTTGTGACACACTTGTAAAGGGGTTGTTCTCCACATTTCTTAAAAAATGAGAATCTCTTACTAGCCCAAAGTGGAAAAAGGCATTATGTTTGTATGCAATAAAATGTGTTTGTCTTTGAAGAGCCTATTTATAGGTATTGTCAGTGGCAGCCATTTAGCACACTGTCTAACTGCTACCTGCCAACTTTCTCTTTATACTTCTGTGAACTGGAGCTTTGGGATTCACAGTTTATTCTAATTCATTCTTAATGATAGTAAGCCAAAGTCTCTTGTGTCAGTACTTGTGAGTTACACTGAAGCACCGGAGTCAAACTTCTTATGGAGAGGGAATTTTTTTCTTTTTTTTCTTTTTTTTTTTTTTTTTTTTTTGTACTTACGGGTAATTTTTGCAGTTGTACATTATGAGTATTGGGATCCAGACTGGTTTCAGAACAGAATGTGTCAGTAAAAATGAAGTTCTGCAATCTGCATTGTTTTAAAGGACTTGGACCCTCTCCAACTATGAATAATTTCTTGGTCTCAGGGATATTCCTTTAGTCTTTTTTTGGAAAGGGCTAAATAAAGGTTACTGTCACTTTTACCGAGGAAAGCCTATGTATTTCTGAAATGGCTATTTGTGATTCTGTTAGAGTTGGTGTTGTCTCAGAGATGTTGTTTAGAGGAGTTAGAAAAGTGCTTGCTTTTGTAATGCATATTTTTAAGCAGAGTTAGTTGCTGCTTCTCCCTTCATTATCTCCCAACTTGTGTATACTGACACTGACTTGGCTTTAGAGACCGCACTGGGAAGACTCTGAGCAAGTTCAGTACACTTAGGGCAGGCATAACGAGTTCACGTGGGTCAGGAAAAACATTACTTGTGAAACACCATTTTCCATTATATGTCTCCGTAGCTAGTGCTGATGCCGGTTCTGTGTGTGAGCGGGTCGAGGTGAGTGTGTATTTGTGATATTTAGTTGATTCATTTCGACAAATATGGCTGCATTTCCTCCACATGGACAGCAAGTCAAAGGAAGATGTATTTAGCGAGAGGCATCCTCCTTAAATTGAAATTAAAAACTATGAAAAGAGCTAAAACTTTGAGTAAGGTGGGAGAAGCAATCTTCTATTGTCCCAATGAGGTTGAAGAATGAAAGAAATGAAGGCTCAGCGTGGATGAGTTTGTAACAAGATCTAGTGCCTTGCCATATTCTTAGAGCTGTACGAGGGTGTTGAAGGGGAAAATGTAATCTTGGGTCATATCATGATATTACTAGGTGCAATATGCATTAGTGTCCAAGGGAATCGTGCTCTTTCTGCCAGGATTGAATTGAATACTTCATGGGGTTTTTTTTCATTGTTCAGATGCGCAGATAAATGCAAGAACAGAAGACGGTCACAAAATTTACAGTACAATTATCAGTGAATATCAAGACTACAAAACTTCTCCTGTTCTGATTTCTGTATTACCCTTGAGCCACTGGGAAAACTATAAAAGAAAACAAATGTCTACAGTAGCAAAATGACTGCTCTAATTTCTACTTTCATCTAGTGATAGATATTTGAAAATTATTATATATTCCTAAGCTGTAGAAAAACACCACTTCAGTTAACCCCGAAAGAAGAGAAAGAACCATAGGTGAAAACACAGTGGACTCAAACAGAGAAATTAAATTGATGTCCTGGAAAATAAACACAGATCAGGGAATTTTCTCGCTGATGGGTGCCCCAGAAAGCACAGATGCATAAAATGCTCAAATATTCCTTTACCACCTCTCCCGGTTTTTAACCTGAATTCTAAAAGTTCTCTGTATGAGATTATTTTTCTTCTTTGTCTGTACTGGGGGTATTTGTAGAAGTGCAGTAAAAATACAGAAAGGAATTGGAGAGTCTGCTGAGGACAGGTGACCTAATTTGTGGCTTTATGTCTCAAGTCTTACCAGAATGTCCAAGGATAACATCAGTTAGCTCACTCGCAATTACTAATTATGAGAAAGCTTGGCAGGGAGACCTGAAATCTTTTCATTAGACCAAGTAATGTAGCTGTGGGGAAAAGGAAAAGATCTGGAGTAAATAAGACCTTCTACAAGTTCATTAAAAATATATGTGTTGGACTGTTGGAAGACGCATGTCTCCCTGACGAGACCATGTTGGTTACCATGTGAACCTTCCTAATTACTATTAATGTATGCACAGCAGCTTTGGATGATTTTTTTTTTTTCATGTTGCAAGATGCAGGGTCTTGAATGGACCTGAATTCCAGAAGGTGGGTACCTTATAATTTTAGGGAACATATGCTAAACTTTGGTTGAGATAACTTGAAGTGGGCTTGTCAGAGTCGATGGAGTTAGGTCAGTGTGTGTTCGTTGAGGGGCTGACCAATACACAAATACAGGGGAGAAATAAGGGAAAGGTGCAAGTGTGAGTTAAGAAGCTGTTGTGAAAATGAGGAGTTACGTAATTTAAAGAAACAATTAGCTGACGGGAGGGAGAAAAGAAGGCGATGTGTCCTTTTCAACGAAACAGAAAACTCCAAATCAACGCTGAAAAAACAAATGGCAAGGTCATTGGATTGACAATGAATAATAGACCAGCTAAGAAAGGCAATTGTGTGCTTCCATTCTTAAGAAAGCCATTTCTTCTGGCAACCAACCATCCCAACCAGAGACTGGAGTCTTATTATAGTGGGAAATGAGTTGTTCTGCTGACTTCACGTGCGCAGTGAATTGGCTGCAGAACTTCTACAACAAAGTTCTTTTAAAACAAGTAGCAAATTGCAGATGAGATTCATTAATATGCCTCACAGCATTCAGCTGTGTTAATACTGGCAGAATGCACACAACATATGGAGTTTAGGTATGGATTTAAACATTTTAAATTTAATTCTCAACTTACATGGATTATGTTAATGTTAGACAAATATTATCTGAAAGGACACAAATACAGTAGTTATCAGAATAAAGTACCAACCAGAAAGATTGATGTAGCATGTCCAGGTTTAGCTGATTTATGTACTGAACTGTATCAGGATCTCCCATGCTGGTTTCTCACTTGTCTGAAGTGATTGCACTGTGTGATGGCAGCAAAATCCCAAAGATCTGATTGCAAAGATTAGTAAAAGGCTCTGTATTATTAAACTACTGTTATTCTTCCTTCTTTTTCCACAAACGCAGAAGAAATATATTTTGAGATATAATAAGAAACAACACTTAAAACTTCTGTTTTCCTTTGCTGGGGAATTACAGGATATGCCATAACTCCTGGTGTATCAGGTGAACGGGAGGCAATTCACCTAGTAACACAGAACGCCTGCTGAGAGAGCCAACAATAGGCCATTCACTAAAAAAGCACCAGTAATTAATACTAGAGTTACACAGGGCTATAGGCTAGTTAGAGGCCTGGCATAAATGAGAATAGCTCTAATGGTGCCCTAATTTACACCCACGTTATATTGCATTTAAATCTATTTACAGTGTAAGCATTAGTTTTTATAATTTGCCCTGTCAAAGAAGAGATTCTCTTCTATTTTGCAATGTGTAAGTGCTGGTTTCAGCGTTTGCCCCAGAAGAACAGTCAGGTCAGCTTTTCTGGTTGGAAACTGTTGTTCTGTTGAAAGTAATTGCAGTTTTCGTGATAACGTGTTGTATGTATTATATTAGATGTATTCCTATACTCCTGTATTGAGCAATGGTGTAGAGTTAAGGATATACCAGGGATTTCCACTGTAAAAACCAACCACCTATTCTGAAGACTAATAGAGCTGTAAAAGCTGATTATACGTTGGAGTGTGAGTGTAAAGATCTTGGAGAAAGAGCTCTTTAGCACACATAAAAGGTATCTCTATATAATGGCTTATAAACATCTTCCCTCAAAACCTGACAATATTGAAGGGAGACGATGAAGAGCTACTCAAAAATCCATTTAACTGATAAGCTGGATGCTCCTAATAACCAAATTTCAGGCATCGCACTGAAATGAGTGAAAATAGCCTGAAGTGAGAGTCGCAGCTGTAAAAAATCTTGCCCTTTCAGGACAGTTTCTACGCAAAATGTGTTTTTTTGATTATCAGTTGATTATCAATTTTATATTGATAATGTCAGCCCTTTAGGTACCCACAGTTGGCACCTGCTGCCTGTCTCTTGGTGCCAGGCGCTGTAGGAGTAGAAGCCATGTAGCAGAGAGTCCTGGGCAGCAGATCCCATCAGTCACTGAGAGATTGTTCGTCAAAACGACACAACTCAATTTGACTTCTGGATAGGAGCTGCACCCGCTGCCTGTGGGACAAGTGCATGACCTGAGGGACTATGATGCTGAGGGTCTGTCTATGCCCATGGAGAGATCAGATCTAAGCCTGCTGTGCTGTCATCAAAAGAGGTTCCTGTGCTGGTGGCTTGGTGTGGGTAAGCTCACACCTGGACACGGGTGTTGGTCATACACTGCTGTAGAGGTAATAACATCTGCTGGAGCAATGGGATGAGTCATTCCCACCCAGCCCAAGGGCAATGCAGTTAAACCAAGGCTGAGGAGCCACGAGAGAACTTCACCATGAGTTACTTTCCTGCCTTGAGCTTTCACTAAGTCAGAGGTCTCTGTGTTGCATTCCATCTCATGCACAAAAGATGTCATAAGTCCTACAGAACTGCAGATTATACACCAGGTTTGCTCTCATCTCTTTGCAGTCATTTCTGATTTTCTTACAGTACATTCACTGGCCGCTAAACGTGTGACCTCATGAGACTTGGAGGATACGAGCAAAACTTGATACAAGATGTTTATAGGAAGATGGCTATAGGAAACACAACTAAAACTTTGGTATTTGGGACTATAGGCACCCTGCAGTGACACATACAGAAGAGATGCAGTTTACACCATACAACAATTGACTGTTTTTTCTAATACAAGAAGCATCACACAGGATACTCCTGTCTGAAACTTGCTATGAAAGAAAAATTTTAACCCTGGAACTGGGGCTAGTATGTAGATAGCAGGGCTTATGAGCAAATACATGGCAGTCCCAACCAGAAATGATGATGATTCAGAAGGGCTATCTTTCTTCCAAATAAAGAAAATTAAGAGGAAAGCACTCAAATGGGGGGCGGGGGGGGGGGGGGGGGGGAACCCCAAACAAACAAACAACTAAATTAAGTAGAAACTGCAAGTTGTGTAAGAAGCGCTTTTTAGAAAGCTACAGGGAAGGAAGGTTACAGTTTTAAATTTGAGGTTTTCTTGGTTCTGCAGCGAAGACAGCAATTAGAGATAAGTGTGTGTATCTGGGAATTCAGTGTATTTAGCTTATCAAAAAGAGGAGAGGGGAGAGTTGTTTAATGGATAGTGTCTTCATGGAGGGGGAAAACCATCTAGTACAGATTTCTTTAAACCAGCAAAGGAGGACATAATGAAAATGTATGGCTGGAAGCTAGCAGTAGACAAATTTAAATGCGAAATGAAGCATGCATTTTTAGCAAGTGGAAGCACTTCACCACTGAGAAACACTGCTAAGGACATTGGTGTTTGTGTCTTCAGATCAAGAGTTTCTTAAAGATATGCTGCATTCAACAGCAAAATTTTGGATGTAAGAGAGGCCTAACTGGTGATTGCTAGCCCAGATACAAGGCAGGAACTATGAGTGGGTGGAAGGAGTGGAAAACACTAAGTGCAAAATGAAATGAACTGCACCCTTAGAATGGGCATGGGGAGTGTGGGGGTGTGCGACCCCATGAGCCATGGATTCCAGCTTCCCTGGGAGCTGTGAAGGACTTTCCTTCTAACCATACCAGTGGGAAGCTGTACTGAGTTTCTCCGGACTGGAAGTCGGTCTTTGCCTATCACACAGCAACCTCACTGCTCTTCAGTGTATCCTTTAGAGATTTTTGGCAGTACTTCATTCAGAAACTAAAATTTTCTGCTTACCAATTCAGTTTCAGAAGATGAACAGAAAACCAAACAGAGGGTGCAGATGGAAACAGCAGCTGAACGGGGCAGGGTGAACCTCAAGTGAGTGACAGTTCCTACGCAAAATGCTCTACATTTCTTAAACTCTTGGATTTTTTTGCTATTCTGGCACAGCCTGTCTAGAAATAATGCTGCCTGGGATGAGGTCTCCTGTAGCAGTTGGTTATGCTGCAGAGAAGGAGCACTTTTGAGTAAGGGCCAGCGTGAGCACTGTGCTTGCACGGTGGCTCTTTCCGGAACCAGCAGATCGGTGCCATCTGAGTTCAGCGACGTAGTGCATGAGCCCAGGGAGTCCTTGTAACCTGCAAGATCAGAGCCCAAGTTTAAATGGGCCGTAACTGGGCTATGTTTTCAAAATGAGGGGTTCTGCTTGGCCACAGGGCTGAGCTCTGTGCTTGCCTGATTTTGAAGCTGCTTGTTACTCTCAAGTCCTATGTCAGCTGCTTCTTGCTTCTGCCTCCTTAAGGGCTGGCCCTCAGGGCTTAATTTGCATATATGGTTGAAATAATTATGCATGTAAATTAGACATGCTCTTTTAACTTCATCGCATCTCTGACTACCCCATTAAAGAGATTTAGGGGGACCTCCGGTTAGCGAAGGTGACTTAAAACTAACTTGTTTTGCATCGTGTGAGTACACATCGTGTGAGAAACTGGTGAGTACCCAGTTTCTGCTGGGTCCTGACCAGCGGAAACATCTTAAACCATTCCAGGTTTATTCTCAGCTCATGTCTGATGGCTCCCTTAGGACCATTATATTTATATATATGTAGATATCCATATCTATATATAAACTCATTTTTAAACTAAGATCATTTAGATAAAATAAAACATTTCAAATATTTAGAAGAGAAGGGAAAGGACAAGTTTCTTTCTTGTGGGGAGAACTGAATCTTCCTTGAAGACTGAGCACTTTGATAATTTTCTGCAGCAGTTATCTTCAACACCAGATTTTGGCAGAATATGATTGAATTAGAGCCTGAGGGTATGAATTCCATTTCTGGAGTGTGTTGGAAGAAGGATTCTGCCAGCACAAAGAGACGGTACCTGCAGTGTAAAAACTTGGGAAGAGAAGGAGTAAGGTCAGGAGAAGGGGGGGCACCGTGATGTTCATGACTGGAGATGGAGCGTTGAACAGAAAGCCTTGACCAAAGTCCCCTTTGAAGCCTGCAGCAGAGCCAGGCTGGGGCCAGAGAAGCCTCAGAATGGGTGAGGGAGGCTGCAGGCAGCGATGCATTTGTCTCCCCTGGTGGGAAAGTGCACTCACTCTGTACAGGCTGGAGGGTCAGATGGATTTTTCTGATCCTAACCCAGTATTTCAACAAGGTCCTTTCCCGTCCCTGCACATTTTTTTAAATATTACTTTATTTTTTCCTAGCTATGGGATTAGAACATTGGCAGTAAGTGCAAATGAGAATTTTCTTCCATGCAGTTGAAGACCACCCAACCAAAAACAGTACCAGAAATGCTGGTGTTATGTATGTGCTTAACTTAATCCAACACTAAACTTCAGCTTACTTGCATTGCACCTTTTTTGTGTGTTTTTAATCACTATCACTTACATTATTAGCTGACAGGGTTTTATTTGATCGAGAGCATTCACTTCATTCATTCCCAGTTTGTACAGTGCATACCTCCGATGGTGTAAGAACAAGTTACAAATACCATCATCGATAGTGAATGGCCCAACTCCTCACACCCAGAGCAGCAAAGTTAAACCTTATGAAAAATGGAGGAAACTCTGGAAAAGATAAACATATGCTTGCTTGGAATTGCCTATAAATCCCAGAGCGGTGCTCCAGAACAAACCTTATGCACAAGCCATTAGAAAGGGAAGAAAGGGACAGAAAAACTGATAGTTTCATGTAACTGAAGGACTTTTTGAAAAAGACTGTTTTTTCCAAAGTAAATTTAACATGAAACTTGTGTGTCATTATAGAGGCATTAATAAAATAACATTCTGGTTTACACTAGTTTCTCTTTAAACCAGTGTAAGCACCTTGTATTACGGGGAACTGCAAATTCAGGTCTTAGCCGTGCAGTCCAGTTCTTCAGGCCCTGTGACTGTCAACTCAAGTAAGCCTGCTGGTTTGGACTGGCCGAGTTGGATGTCTGCTGAGCAAAATGTGGAGGAGAACGAACAAGTATTAACCTTTTCCTCAGTGGTCAAAGCACAATCAAAATGCCCTTCCACAGAATGTAACAGAATGAGATTAATTTTACATGCTACAGCTATGATTGTCCAAGTGTTATGGGGAAGGCAGAATAAATTCAGGCAGACAAGGTTTCATTAATTGAGGGAATTTCCAGGCTAATTTACAGGTGTTCAGGGACCTGACCTATTTCAATTTGAATAATAGCTGATGACAGGGTTTGATATGCACCAACCTTCTATTTAAACAGAGGGAGGAGAATTGTTTGGGGTTGGGGCTTCTTAATTAGTATTCCACAAATATGGCGTTGTTTTGCTAAGCCCAGCTAGCACTTATTTCCTTGTGAGATTTAAACTTAAAAGAAAATCAGTGCATTTAACTTTGCTCTATGTAAAAGATAAAAAGCCGAAAACCAAGCCAGAAAATTTGTGCCTTATCTGGTTGCTGATTTAAGTTTTAATCTGAATTAGGGAGTGGAAAAAAAAAAACATTAAAACTGTAAGATACTCTTTAGACTCTTCCCTTGACAATTAGAGTCTCATTTTGTGTTTCATTTGGTTAACGGACAACTATCTTAGCCATTAACTTTATCTAAAGTGGATGCTAATTAATGCTAAATTACAGTTCCTAAGGTGCTACATATTATACCCACCTGAATACCAACAGTCACCCACCATTCATTGTATTAGTGAGAGGGAAACAATGAAAGAGAGGATGACAACAAGCCAGAGAAGACAATTTCCCATCAGCTCTGGTCTTCCAGTTATTCACTGTAACTTGAAGTTACTTGCTGAGTTTTAAAATTTCCACTATAACTTTTAACTGTAGGGGTTTTAGCTTATTTAGACAGAAATAATCTCAAGCCCTCTGGGGAATCAGTTAATGTTTAATGCTATTGTGCTCCAACGCCAAAAGTAGGTAACCAAGAAATGCTTTTAGCTCACGAATTCCTTGAAGCACAGTGCGGTGTGGAACATGCACCTCTAATAGTG
Organism: Fratercula arctica; assembly: GCA_947846985.1. Taxonomy (NCBI): domain Eukaryota; kingdom Metazoa; phylum Chordata; class Aves; order Charadriiformes; family Alcidae; genus Fratercula; species Fratercula arctica. Next base: position 27,475,481 of record CANTUZ010000006.1, on the reverse strand, counting down.
GGTTAATTCAGCTGTTTTCAATGTCACTTTTCTCTTCAGTTAATACAAAACACTGTGCTTACCTAAGGTAACAGTGGCACTGAGCAGCTACCTCCTGCTAACTGTTGTTTGTATTTTATTACAGTCCTGAGTTCCCAACAAAGATAGTTCTTCTGGTCCAGCATGCAAATACTTAGAAGAGGAAAGACCCTGTCTCTGGGATGTTTGCAGTCTCCTAACTGTAATCGAAAGGCAATCCACCAACTTCGTAGATCTCCATAATAAGCTTTAAGTAAAGGGAGGTGCTTTAAATGTGTAGTGTCTCATTTAAAACCAGGCTTAACCTTTAGTATGGTACTGCCTGGCAGAGCCATCTCTCCGTTAATCATTTAGATTCCCTGATGACTGTTTTCCATTCATTTCCATCTTTCTGCTCTGGCTTCTCCTGGCTGCAGGGGGAATACAGTATTTCTCACCGTTTGGCACAAAATCTTGGCATAAATCTTCCTCAGAGTATGGAATTCAGCAGATACCAACCTTTAGATCGTATCTGGTGCTAATGGCAGTCTTACTCCTACCAATCAGCGTAGTGGTAAAATAGACAGCCCCAAGTGTTGCCATCAGATTAATGACAGATATCCACTATGCAAAGCAATGCAAATTTGTTCCTGTGAATAACTTCTGTTCTCTGTACCATAGTTTAAGAAACTGTTAAGCATAGAAAGCTCTTGTGAATGGTGTTTCTCCATCTCCTGCCAAAACGTGTGCACTCATGCCCAGTTCTCATATATTGCAGCACAGACAGTAGCTATGACTGTAACCAGGGAATACCATTTCTGTGATGCTAACTAGATCCCACGGTTCTTCCCAAGGTACGTAATCTTGGCATTTGTGAACTATTAACTCTATAAAGAATAGTGACTTCTTTTTGTTCAAGAAATAGAGTTGAGCTCTCCCCTGTTATTTTTATTGGTGAAGTGATGATTCTCATAAAGGCTAATAATCTTATTTAGTTCCTTGTCTCCACTGTGAAGTACATTTGCAGCTTCTTTAATCTTTTCAGGATAAGCAAGCCAGCCAGAGGCTAAATAATTACTGACAGCTGTTAGGCACTGTCTGTCCTATTAGATGCGTTAATCAAATTTTGTAACTGTTTAGAAACGTCAACATTAGCAGAACAAGGTACTTTGGTCTTTGTTTCACCAGTTTTATCCAAAATTGTGTACCCAGCACATTTTTTTTCTGCATAGTTTCCCAGAAATAACTTAAACTTCTCTTACACAATCGTAGAAAGACTCGGTCGGAAGGTACCTCATCTGCCCCAACCTTCTGTGGAAAGCAGGGCCTACAGTAGGGCCATTAGCTGTCAGCTTTGCTTCTGATGTTGCAGGTACGCATGGAGAACCTGGAGGGAGTGATCTCAGTGCAAAATAAGGGTGGACGGAAGAGTTAAGCAAGTTCAATACACCATGACAACAGCAACAAATGGGTCTGCAATATTTACATGTACTTGGTGAGTCCAATTGCCACATGCTGCCATTCATACCAGTTAGCAGAGGCGCCGATAGCTTTACAAGCTGACACAAAATCTCCTTTCTCTGTAGCAGTTATTCCCAAATTAACAACCAGATGAAAGAGTTTTATAAACTGGACATTTGTTTTGGGAGCTTGTGCTTAAACTTTTAGCCCTAATGCAAGCACAGGTTGCAGTATTATCTCTGCATCGCTCTCCACATCCATTTATGCTGTTTATGAAAGTAAGTGCAGACATGGCTAAGAAGAGGCTTCTGAACGCACACATATATATGTGTGTGTGCAACTCAGTGTGGTAACAATCAAACTTCTCATTGCTGATCTTCATTACTGTAGCCTTCTAGGTACCACCCCCATTCATCTTCCTCACCCCAAAACTACTGCTGTTGTCATCTATTACTTTTGTCTCACTGCCTGTCCATCCTTACCCCCACCAGTGCTCTGGGGCTTCTGCTGTCCCCTCAGTCCCCATGTCATCCCCAAACTCACCTGTGGGTCCTGCAGCACTGGGGTGGAACCTGGAGTGGCTCCATCTGCAAAGGAATGAGAATGACATATCCCTTTACTCATGCAGCATCTCCTAGAACAATACGTGTAAAATCACATTTTGGATTTAGGACACAGCAGAGATTAATGTTATGGGTTCCGGCCAGAAAAATGTACTCTAGGCAGATGCGGTGCTCTAATGGATTTAGTAGAAGCATGCTGTGCATATGTAGGTACATCACCGGGCCAAGTCCCTTGTGCTGTAACTGCTGCTTTCAAAAGCTAATGAGACAAAAATGCTAATTTCATGACCCATCTCCTGGAGTCCTCACAGAGCTCACTCTCCCTTGGGATTTGGGAGTGAATTGAGATTTAAGGTCAGACTGCTGTGGAAATGTTATATGTTGGGCTGGGCTAGGGAAGAATAAAGACAGCGCTTACAGGGGGCGGCTACAATTTATAAACAGCAACAAAAATAGGCGTCCTCTGTGCATTTTTCCAGGTGCCCCCAGGCAGGTAGAACACAAGGAGCCTGGGCTCTGAGCTGTCTCTCTAGTCAGATTCCTCTGCACTTGGGGAGCTGCCCCAACAAGCCCCACAGCCCTGTCACTCTGGCAGCCCAGGGAGCTGATGGGGCCAAAGCCTCAAACTGTTCCTGGCATGCTAATGAGCCTCCAATGGGCCAGCAAAACTGATCTTCTGTCTCTGCCTGGTCCCTCATTACCATCACATCAAATCAGATTTTCAGGCCTTCCTGAAAGTCCCACCCGTCATATATCCATTCTTCTGGCTCTAGGAAATAAGAGTGAACCTAGAGTCTATCAAATAATCCCAGCAAAACTGAGATTTCTCTGAGCAATGGGTCTAAACTAGTCATATTTCTACAACAGAGATCACAAAAAGGAGTGAAACCAAAATATCTGTTTATTCCTACATCATCTCAAGGAACGTTAAATGTGAAATCAGATCTCAGGGTCAAAACCTGGTCACTGCCGCTTGTTCTGCCATCACTTGTCAATTTTTAGCCATTTCTGCAGGATCTCTGTGTCTCGCCGTGTCAGTTTTGCTGTGCTCCTTGTCAGCTTCACAATAAGGAGCAAGGGGAAAAATTGGCAACTGGCACATGGGGATCAGAGGTGGAATAAATTGAGAAAGAGTGGTTGGAGAAACACGAAGGCCTTGAAGAGCACTGAAAACCCAAGGAATTAGAGATATATTTTAGACATGCAGTTAAAAACTGCACAAGCTCGAGACATCAGGAATGGTTCTAAACTATAGCAAAAGGTGAAGAATCTGTGAATATTGCCAAAGGTAAAAGATCAGAGATGGTCCTAAACTCATAGAATCATAGAATACCACTTTGGAAGGGACCTCAAGGATCATCTGGTCCAACCTTTCTTGGCAAAAGTACAGTCTAGGCAAGATGTCCTGATGAATCTTTAAAATGTCCAATGTTGGGGAATCCACCACTTCCCTGGGGTGATTAGTCCAATGGCTGATTGTTCTCATTGAGAAAAATTTTCCTCTTGTGTCCAATTGGAATGTCCCCAGGAGTAACCTGTACCCATTCCCCCTCATCTTTTCCATGTGACTCCTTGTAAAAAGGGAGTCTCCATCTTCTTTGTCGCCACCTTTTAAATACTGGGACATGGGGATAAGGTTTCCCCTCAGCCTTCTTTTCTCAAGGCTGAACAAACCCAGTTCTCTCAGCCTTTCCTCACACGGTAGGCGTCCCAGTCCTTTGATCATTTTGGTGGCCCTTCTCTGGACCTTCTGCAGCCTGTCCACATCTTTTTTGTATAGTGAGGACCAAAACCAAACACAGGATTCCAGGTGTGGCCCGACAAGTGCTGAGTAGAGTGAGAAACTCCAGCAAAAGGAAACTGGAAGAAGCAGAAATGATGGTAATCAAACTGAAAAACAGATTACAAGTTTTCAGTCAGCTGTGCTGGTTAATATTAGAGCAGGAGCTGTGGGAAGCCATGTGGTTTTGCAGAATAACTGTTGTGTGTCCGCCTGTGATTCCAGAGATACCGGCAAAATTTTGGGAAGTAGGGAGTGAGTTTTGAGGGCATAGTTTAAGCACGTACTAAGCTCATACTCACTACATCTGTTTTGAAAACTCAGTAGGCAATGTTCTGCTGCCGCCGCTTCTTGTGTGAATCAGCTGCTGTTATGGCATCGCTCCTAATAAAAGGAGAGGTTTGATGTACATATTAAAAGGGGAAAAAAGTTAGAAGATCTCCGACTACTCAAAAAGGAGTAGCCACACATTTCAGAAAAAAAATCTCATCCACTTGAAAAGACAGCAGTGGTTTTTCAGTGTGTTCACTGTGGAAAGCGTAGCATTTGGGGGCAGAAGGGATTCTGTAGCCCACTGTCCTACACAGCCCTGGCCACTGCACTGGAAGATTCTGGCATTGATCTCCCAGCATCTGTTAGGACCCATGTATTTTTAGGTGTATGTCTGCTAGGGATTTTAAGAGATCAAGAACCGGAAATTATAACACATCCCTGAATGGGCTGCTCTCATATCGACTTCCCTGGTGGTTAAAAAAAGAAATATCTCCTCTCATCTGAGTGGCTCCCATTCAAAGGGTTTTGTTATGCCTTTATCTCCCAGGTAATAAGAATCTTTGCTTTGAGAAATACACACTTATACACACTTAGCACTAAACGCGCTCTTTAACAGTCTTGGGGATGTATGATGGTTGCCTGATGCTTCTCACTGTAGCATTCTTTTCTTCCCAATAGCTTACCATTTTGCCAAAGTGGTACCAGTTAGGTTGATTTTCTGGTCAGGCTTATTTTCCGAGCTAAATGACTGCTTAAGGCTTTTTTGTTTGTTTGTTTTGTTTGGTAAGTTTCAGCCAAAATGATTCATTTTGTCATGTGCAAGAATAAGCAGAGGGAAGCACATCTTTTGGTTGGTTGGTTTGTTTTTAATGGTTAAAAAAAAAAAAGCAGCCTTGATGAGCGTTTGGAAAGGTGTATCTTTGTTGTGGAAATAAATTCTGTGATGTTTTGAAGTGCTCTGATACCATCTTGCCATTTTAAAAAAATAATAATAATAAAAATTAATTGTTCTGCCTTCAAAGCTGGGCTTGGTTGAAGTACAGCAAACAAGGCAGTGTTTGTTTGGGGCCTTGCTGGGAGAGCGAGGTTAAAACAAAACATTGAATAGCCACCCAGCGCGTATGCACTGTCCATTTTATGCCCCAGCTGAAGCTGATGATTAGTACAGCCAAACACACATACCTAAAGGCTATGGCAGAACATATTGCAGAGGTTACAGGTGTAACCATTCTGACATTCTGATTTTTGAGTGTCCCTGACCCTTTAAACAGCGTTGTTTTCATGTTGTATTTTGCAGGTAATGAGCCAAATAGGTACGCTTTATTTAGTCTCTTGGTGTCGGGTAGGTTTGTAGTCTTTGAGCCACGGCTGAAGCTCTTTTGCACCCCTCCCCCCCTCCATCTTGCCAGTGTCCTTTTGCTGAAGCATGGTATGGAGTTCCAGTAATGCTCGCACAAATAGTCGCTCTGTAATTGCCATCGCTCCCATGGTACATTTTATTGGCAAACATCACGTGTATCTGAGGCCTGCTCCCGATGCCAAGGGTTTTTTAAGATGTGCTGAGCACCTCTCTGTCTCGCTGAGTTCAGCTGGTGTTGACAGCTCCAAATACCTTGCAAGAGTAAGCACTTGGCATATAAGGCAAGTGAGACAATCAGCATTTTATGCATGTCAGAATGTGATTGTGCTTGTTTTAGTTCACTCTCCAATAAGCTTTCTTGCAGAAAACCAGCTCTTGCACTTAATAAAGTCCATGCCTTCTACCAAAAGGCAGCAAGTGTAATTATAGACTGTTTATGAGCAGGCTTTTGCATGAGAGAGTTATCTTTTGCTTTAGCTATGTTCAGAGCCTATTAAATTTTGGATGACTCAAAGAAGATTTTCTGTCTTGTTCACGTAAAAATGTGCACCACTGTTTTCATGCGGGTAATTGCATTATATAAAAGTATGGGGTTTTCACACATTTTAGAACACCTTTTAATGGCAGCTTAACGTCACAGCGTGTGTGCGTGTGTGCATTTACATATGCCTGCACATATAATGGAATTTTTATGACAGTTAGTGGACCACGCTGACCACAGGCTGAGCATTACAGTGTTTTGGAAAGCGTGCCCCACCATAACAGAGGGGAATGGGGGTTGTGGTCAGTCCATTAGTGGGGCTTTTGCGCGTTATCTGCTGATGAAATATGAATGCTGCAATGTTGATAGAGAAGGAGGAAAGGGTTGACCCTCTGAAGTGAAAACGCGAGGAGACGTAACTATTTTACTCCAAATCTGTCCCTAAGACAAGCACATTGTGTAGGACAACAAGAAAGTGTTACACTGGCATCCCACGTGCCATTTCTTTCCATGGAAGCACTAACAGTGTTAGCAATAGACCTCTGTGACCAGTGAAAAATGGATTGAGTTTAATTCTCCTTTGCACCGGAGAATCATTTGTATTGGCCCACGATGGCAAGTCTGTGCTAACAACTCTGGCTAGGAGTACAGAGCATTGTATTATTTCTCATCTTTAAGCATCTTCTTCTCTGGAGAATTGCTGCTTTTAATGATAGATTTTTGGTGATGTGAATGTAAAATACATCAGTTTCTGGTATCTTTTTAATTTTATGGATGGCACAGCTTAAAACCAGGAACATCAAATAAAATAACTACTGCTGAGACTGAATAAAAGTTGGCAGGTATGGCAGTTTAAAATAGCCCTGTTTTCACCCTAAATATAGCCTGATTTAATTGAAAACTAGTGGTAGCTATGAGACAGATGCTATATAAAAGACCAGTGACAGCCTGCTGAGGTTAAAAGAATACAGGCTGCCTGTGTCTCTGCTGAGATAAAGTGGCATCACAGAGAGCAGAGCAGGAGACAGTTTGATGAAGAGTTAAGTTTTTAAAACACTGATTTGTAAAGCCCTTATGCAGTTTTATTTATAGTTTGTTTGTCTCTGTCCTCCTAATCAAATAGGTTTCTGCCTGGAACCAGAAACGTGATGCGGATCCTCGGTTGCTGTTAACTGCCTTAGCTCAGCTGGAGAGGAAACCAGAGATCCAGTAAGTCAGTCAGGTGTCCCCACTGAAACTCTGCCAGTCTCTACCAACAGTAATGATAGAACTTCAACTTTTTCCATGAGAGAGTTTCTTAGAAATGGGTATTTCAGCTCCGTGAGGTCAGTTTAAAACCCCTACATGGCTTTGGGGAGAGCCCTCAGTCCACTAGGGCACAATCCAATGCTTGCATATGATAAAGTAAGGGATCTAACAGCGGTGTTGTTAGTACCCCACTCTAACAGGACGATGTAGAGAAAGACCAGAGATTTAGTTATAGGAGGGAGTTGTCTCCATTGTCACAGGTGAAAAGTGGACATTTCTCATTATCCTGCTGCTTCCAGTATTCTCTAATTAACAAGTACTGCTTTTAATTTCCATGCTTTCTGGTTATTATTATGTTTTCAGCCTCATACAGTCTAAGCCCCAAACTCTCAGACTCATCCTCCCTGGTATCTATTGTTATTCTTTTTGCTTTCTAGTACTTAATTAATATTTGCCATGTTCTTACTCAGGTAAGTCCGTACTTTCTCATTATATGAAATTAAAAGTAGATGAGCTTAGTTTCCAACTGAAAGAAGCTTTAGAAAGATATAAGGCACCTTCGTATCTGGATTTATTTTCTTTTGATTTGATTCTCAGGAGGGCCCTTAAGACCTTGTATTAACCCTATCAATCAAATGAATTGATGAATCACGGAGTCAGAACTATGGCTACAAGCAGCCCTGCATAGCAAGTTCCGAGGTGAGTTCCTGACTTGCTTGATTATTGCACACCAACAAAACCTTTTCGTGGCTGTGGGTCACTGCTGAGTGAATACAAAATAAGGCAAGTGAAAGCTCATCCACCTCAGTTTTTGTGATTGCTGTCAGGAAGTTTTGACTTCAGTTCCTCTGCTGAGCCTTGTGCTCCCTGGGCTGGCAGGATCAGGAGCAGCTTTAGAAAGGCAAAGCCATCTGCCCAAACAGGAGAAAGAGCATCCTAACAGCAGCCCCTCTAGTTGAGTAAAGAACAAAACCAGCAGGCAGGGAAAGCAGGGATATTCGTGGAGTAAGGGAGAAGAAAAAGATAATATACAGTATTATTGGAGGGTTCGCACAGGTGTACTAAGGGGCACCATCGTGATGGATGAATTAAGTGTTCTTATGAACTTCCTTAGATATATGTAACTTGTGTTCTTTGCTGGCATCATTATATGTATGTCGTACAAATGTCGATTTGGGAAGGGGAACCACGCCAAAGACATTAAGATACCTCAAAGGGGTTTTTTTTGTATCCATTACTGCCCCAAATGTATTCCTAAACATCACACAAGCACACTTCTCTCCTCTGGACTGCCATGAGAGCTGAGGCTTCCCAGCCGTTCACAGGAGGCTCCTTGCCCACTGCAGGACCTGACAAAGAGGTAGAAGCCTGTTCTCAGCATCCCCACCCCACGCACACGGGCCCCCTTGGAGCTAAGCTGCTTCAGCCCGGGAAACCAGTGTGCTGCTGCTGAGGCACCTAAGTGCACAAAGACCCTCACTGGGAGTCACCTGAGTTCTTAATGCTGTTTTTTAGGTAACTGTAACTTGACATGGTTTCAGATAACCAGATTAGAACGTGGAGACTCTGTTAAGTGTTCATGAGACTGGGTCAGACCAACGGGCTGTCTCTGACAATGGCCACTAGCGGATTTCTAGGGAAAATCCTGTAGCGGTGCTTACACACCGACACCCTCTGAGCTTCAGCAGTCTGTGCCTGAGGCTCTCTCCAGCCAAGAGTGGTATTTGTGCTTAATACCTATGTAAAATTCCCACTGATGTTAAGGGGAGTTTGAGGAAAGAGATTCCAGACATCCCTACTGAGCTAACAAAGATAATTTTGCAGTTTTTCTCTGTATTTGGCTATCTCCAATTTTGCTTTTCATATACAAAAGCAACAGTTAAAAGGATGACATCAAAACTTCCAAATTCATGTGAACAGAACGCTTAATCAAAATCCATAAATGGAGAAAAAGAGGACTTTCTCTTGTGGGCTGTGTTGCATCTCTTGAAGAGCAAAGAGTACATTTATTATGCTGCTTTTTGGAAGGAAGGATTTTTCAGCTCCTTTTCAATAGATAGTTTTGAACAGTTCATTTCACAAAACATTAGGAAGGAAAGATTTGGGGAAAATTGTGTTTCTCTGCCTTAAAATTGAGTTATGGGCAGGGTGTTTGCTAGCTCATTTTTCTTGTTTGTGTGCAAGAGACATTTGTGAGTTGTGGAAAATGAACAATGGGAGGAGGGAGGAAATTGTCTAAGCCTACATAAGAAGGTTAGATAGTATATTGGTATAATTTATAGGGACTTACAGGCACTGCTGGGCTTTGACACCCAAGAGGGCCATTGTGGACACGCTGCACGGTGTTTTCACCTTGTGACCCATCAAGCCAATGGCAACCATACATGGGTCAACTTTTGTCTGCCTTGAGGGCATGAGAGCAACAGCTGCTGTTAAGTGAACAACTCTAAATTCTGATACAAGCTTTTGCCATTGAACGTGAGCTATCAGGCTGATGCTAGTAGCATAGATGTTAGTGACAGACTCATTGATAGAGGCCGTAGCACGTATGAGGACTTACAGGCTCACTGCAGGGTCATCAGCACACTGATTCATGTAGTGGAGGACCATAAGAGTGGAAATGGAGATCTTTTAGAATTATTTTCATAATGGATGCTGCATGGACTGAAATGGCTGGGGGTTAATTTTTTTGCCAAACTTTTCGTGTAAGTAACTAACTGAAATAACCCTGAAATATGGGGGGGCACTGTCAGAAGGACATGCTAAAAGAGCCCTGAACTCTATTCTGACTTTCAAAGAAATGGATTACAGCATTCTTCATGGAAAAAGAGTGAGTACTTATGGCTGTGAACTGGTTTTGCAGCAGTGTGGTGGTTAGGTGCCTACCGGGGTTGACCTGTACCAGGATTTCACAGGTTACAATTTTTTACAGGCAAGTACTTTATGAGCTTCTTAATTGAGACGATTGTGTGTTTGTATGTCAAGAGAGTCAGGAGATAGACTCCAGTTTCCATCAGGCTGGAGCTAGGAAGGACAGGCAGTCAGAGATTGCAAATAACTCTTTCCTCTGACCCTGGATCAGCCTCTTTCTAAGCAGAGAACTCTATGGATACACTGGGATCCAGTACAAGCCCTCACTTTGGTAAGCAAATGCATCCAATTTCTAATAGTGTTTTTGAATATGCACCAAAAGTAAATTCTTCTCTCTGGTCAGTAAGCTTTACAGGTGCCTTATTCTTGGTTACTTTAGAGTTTATGAACCGTATTAACATGACAAAAACAAGAGTCGAGAAAGCACAGAAATGAAGCATTTTATTATGAAAATCTGGGAGGACGGGGAGACTAAAGTACAGTGCTTCATTGTAGGAGCTAATCTTTATTTTCTTAAATTCTGAAGACGTGAGCTATGAAAGAATAATTTCTTCTCTTATCAATTGCATGTTCCATTAGGAAACCACTTTATCTTTTTCAGTTTGAGCAGCTATAGTTATGAAGGCACTCGGTGCCTAATTGCTTTGGTTTAATAACAAATTCTCATCATAAAGATATACGCTTTATATATATATTGCATCAACAAATAATTTCTGTTAGCTGCTGCTGCACTGGAGAGAAGAGGGAACACGGCACATTAGGCCCCTTGTGTTTTTGCAAATCCATTTCTAAATCCAACATTAACATTTTCGGGTTCCTTTATAAAGGAAAGGATGCTCTGTTTCATTTGGAATCTGAAAGATAGTCTCTAGCAGACTGTAATTATTTTTATATACACCTAATATTGGGAAGAAACTAGTAGAGTCCTCTTTTCAGGAAAAAAAGAAAAAAGAATATTTTGTGGGTTAGCAGTCATTGAAAGGACTCAAAGCCAGGAAATCTGGCCCTGATTTTAGTCTCAAAACTAAATCTGTGTTAAAATCTGTTGAGGGTGCAAGCACCAGTCTAGAGAATACCACAGAGGTAAATTTATTTATTTATTTATTGTAAGCTTTTTTTTTTAATCTTTAGCTTTGACAGGGTAAAATCAGGAGACTGGGAAATGCAAAAGAACAGTGTGGCCAGAGCAGAACACAACAGCCACAAATAATCCAATATTTCATAATTTAATTTCACACTCACTAGACTGCAGAGGCATTGCAAACTGTGGGCAGAATAACCTAAGAATGGTGTTGGTTTGACAATGGTAACATCAGAGCTTAAAGAGGTCTGGCAGCTTTCTAAAAGTAAATGTGTGTCCTTCCTTCTCCCTCTCTTTCACTACTCAATATAGATTAAAGTGACCTCTGGAGATAAACTCTACTGAACCCCCCCCAAGTAGTCCTGCAGCGTAGTTTTTATTTGTACAGTATGTGAAAGAAGAGTTCAGATTAAATTCCTGGCCTTTCAGAAAAGTTTGTCTGTTCCTTAAAAAAAAAAAAAAAAAGAAACAAAAAGAAAAAAGGCTATTTTATTTTAAAGCCGGAGCCTCTTTCATGGTCCCATGATCCCATGAGTTCTTTGGCTGGCCTGTGACCTTTCAACCTTGCACTACATGTTTCTTTTCTAAATTAGCCAGTGTTGAGACATCAATGGGAGAATATCAATGTTATTATAAAAGGCATCATTCTCTCCCAAAAATGTCAGTGTGAGTGAGTCATTGCACCTAACTGCTTAGCTTTTGTAAGACAGCAAGGAAGATTTGAAAGTGGGATCCGGGGTCCCCCAGTCCACCAACTTCTGTTCCAAATGTTTTAAAAAGCAATGTCCCTGGCGTCTGCTACAATAGAGGCAAAGGAACTAAGCTTTGTGCCTTTAGCCACAGAAGAAAAGTCCTGCCTAAGGCAAAACTATATATGTGATGTAAAAATACATAGCTAGTACAAACAATTTATTTTCAAGGCTATACTCAAAACTAGCACTGTAAACACAACCAACAAACAGAAAACCCTTTAAGAAAGAGCTAAGTCTCCTGGTGAGTTCTATCATTTCTAACACCCAGTGTCTCTGCATCTCCTTGTATTCATGCTCTCTGGTTTCTAGCGGGTTGAGGAAATGAAATCAGATTAAGAGCTCTATTTTTAATCTTAAGAAGATGGGTTTGCGTTGTCTGGTGTCTTGAAAAATCCAACACTGGATGTTTATGTGGTTCTGACCAAAGCAACAGTATCCAGAGAGACTTAACGTTACAGAAGGATATTGGATTATACTGGTGTACCTTCACTGGCATCACGCTATCTTCTGAGGGCTTGGTCACCTTTAAATTTGTGTGGCCATAGCGGATTCGCACGCTGCCTTTGTGTTGCAAAATGCACAGATCTTAAAATGAAAAACATGCTGGCCCAAATCCATTCCAGCTGTAACTCTACTCGTGTGTACAGTTACAGCAGAAGTGAAGCTGGCACACATCAAAATATGTGTGTCACCTAGTAATTATCCTACTAACAATGCAGAAAAAAAGGCATGGGAAGGACGCATTTGCAGACTCAAAGTCAGGTTTTCTCCTCTGTGTGAAAGGTGAATTTGCTGTTGGCTCTCCTGCCAGCCAGCTCATGTTAAACCCTACCTTACCTGCGTCTCTGGCTGCCACCCGCTCAGCACCGTCTATTTGCTTTATAGAATCGTAGAATCATAGCATTGCCTGGGTTGGAAGGGACCTTTCAGATCATTTAGTCCAACCATCAACCTAACTCTGACATAAACCATCACTAAACCATATCTCTAAGCACTATGTCTATTAGCACAGAGGAAGCCCGGAGCACGGGAGCCTCTGCTCACAACTGAAGGTGTTCGGTGCTTTTCAGTACAATGTTGTCAGTGTTTTCCTCACAGTCAGTTTCTCTAGGAAAACAGGTTATGTTGTACCTTAACTGGATGTGAGGGGAAAAATAAACACTTGAGCAGAACGCAAGATAATTGTATTAATTCATCTAAGTACTTTAGTCTGTAGTGTTTAATGTAGCAACAGCTGAGGGTAGTGTCAGCTGAGAAGTTCCATTAGCATTGCCAGATGCCTGTATTGCAACTCCACATGTTTCTTTTTTCATGGCTGTAAGGTTTTTTTTCTCGCAGAAGTCTATGAGATGTCTGTCCCACTTCCACGTGCCTTGGACCGATGCTCAGGAATGCAAGCTAGCATTCGTAGGAACAGAATATGTTCCTACAGGCATTTTTCTTAAGCCAATGCCCAGAAACTGACAGTGAGAATGAGGGGAGACTTATACCTGAAAAATCCCTTTCAAAAACAGTCAACTTCTGGATATAACCTCTTGAATGATAAGAGGAAGTCATCTGATTGTGACTTTTCCAGGAAGTGGGAGAAATCTTCTACATATCACTGTAGTGGCATGCTGAAATGACAGATTTCTAACCTAGTAATTTGGGGGCCAATTTTGAGCTATTTCATGCTATCGAGCTAAGCTCTGCTTATCAAACATAAACCAGATTTGGTGCCATGTCTCTATTCTCTGTTCACTGTTGCATGTGTTTTGGGGAGCTGGGAGTGGGAAAAGCTTTATTGAAAGTCGTGTCCACATAGGATGAAATGTACTTCCTGGGGCAGACCCAATTAGCAGCAGTTTCTCTAATGAGTTTATGGCATTTATTTATTTTTTTGGCCTTTAAGACTTCTTTCTACTGGGAAATCTCTGACTCATGTATAACACAAGTACAGTCCTGCAGGGTGGAGTCATTTGTAAGAGGTCATTAAAGCAATACGTTCCTTCAAGTTGCTGCTGCAAAATTGGGGTTGTTCAATTCAAAATACAGCACAGAGTGGCAATTACCCACGTTAGCCAGATTCTCTGCCTGAAATTACTTAGTTGTTCATAATCTGCCTCTGCAGATTACCAGCCACACACGGGGGGAATTAAGCATTGCATTTAAAGGGAACTGGTCTGTTCCACTGAAGGGTCAAAAAGTAGGTTGGCCAAGCCTTGGCGCACACTGCTGCACTTGTCCTCAGTGCAGCCCCCCTCCTGTTTTCCTCAGCAGCCACAACTGTGATCATGCTTGCCGTGGGATGAATTTTGCTCTCTTGAGACCCGGGAAAGATCCCCCAACTCTGTACACCTATTAAACAATATTCTTGATTAATTAATCTGGACGCACAAATCCCAATGAGCCTTAGCGTCTCTGTAAGGCAAATGGCTTCTTACAAAGTCAATTGGGATCAAGCTGGATTTGTTGTACGTAGATGTCCCAGCAATTCAAAGGTACGGATCTGATATTTTTGGTGACCAAAACAACCAGGCACACGCTTCTTGTGCACGTCAAAAAAGCTCCAGGGAGCAATGTGCGCAGAAGGGAGGAGGAGCTGCCGGATTTCTAATGAAGGAAGATCCAGTGGAGAAGTAAGCAGCTGTAGATAGCAAGGTGTAATCTAGTAAATCCTCTGAATAACTTAATTAGATTTGATTCGGCAAAACACACGTTCAGCTTCTGCTGAACACCAGCCAATGTTGGGGGGCAGGGAGAAGAGGGAGAGCTTTTGTGAATCCTGTAGGAGACAGACATAGCAAAGATTAAAAGAAATGGGCAGAAAAGGTACTGAGATACTCCTCCTTTGATGAAGATTTTTAATCCAAAGGTGTTGTTTTTCTGATGTTTCCACAGAATCAAAAGTAGCGTAAAACTGGCTAAGGGAAAGGTGCCGAGGGTTTCATTACGTGACATTAGTGAGAGGGAGGAAGCTGGAGGCCACTTAGGCTTTGGCCGTCTCCTTTCCCTCCCCACTCCCCATTCTGTGCGAGCTCGGTACTTGATGCATAGTGAAAAAGGTAGAAATGCCACTGAATTCAAGTGGGAATGCTCTAGTCTTTTATGTGGCATCAAAGATACAATGCAATTTGATAAGGTTATGTGGGGTTTCTTCTGCTCTGGTTTTGCTGTAACTCAGCATAGGTCCATTTTGGAAGCAGCTGGAGGTCTGGTGGGTGTAATTGTGTTGTTGCCTGTACAATTCTTGATTTGCATCAATATGGAGAAAGAGAGGCATGGCCACTGCATTGTGAAACTTTGGGAAAGTGCTAGAGAAACAAGACATCCCTGTGAAAATTGAGGTTGTACAAAGTCTCTATTTACTACTTTTTTTTTTTTTTTTTTTTACAGTGTAGCTTTCCCCGCTTGTGCCAGATGATTTGGCTCCTCTTCATTGTTCTTGCTTCTTCATAATGCTTGGATCAGCTTTTCTGTGGGCAGAGCTTTTTGTCAGGACTGTCAAGAGGTGATCTCCACAGCAGGATGGATTTTCTGTCTTCCTCTGACTATCTTGCTGGCCGGCTGTGTGCTTTTCCCCTCCTCTGCATTTTGTCTACTCATCTTTGTGTTTTACTGTGCTTTTTCTTATCTTCCCCAGTTCTAGCTCTTTCTGCCCATTGTCAGACAATCTTTTGTTCACTTTTTGCCAAGCTCCATGGTTTTAACTGAGAATGTTCAGAAAGTGGATCTGGTCCTCAAATACACACAGAAGACATTGAGCTTATAATGGATGCCAACAATACGTTTTCATCATGACATTTTGGAGATGTTTATATTTCAATTTGCTTAAAATGTACCCAGCCCAAATCCTGCGTGTGCATACAAACTTAACAGCAAAACAAACAGATGTGCCTCATAATTTAAGCTTTGTTTGCTCAGGATCGGATCCTGTGTAGACTTGCAGATAGCTTCTCTGTTGAAGAGCTTATTATGTCAGCTCAGGCTTATTTTTAATTTGTCTACTTAAAAGCTTTTCATTATGATAGTATGCGAGCATCTCACAGGCAGGTGGTCGGATAAGAAGCACTCTTATCCCTATCATAGAATCATAGAATCATAGAACCATAGGGTTGGAAGGGACCTCTGGAGATCATCTAGTCCAACCCCCCTGCCAGAGCAGGGTCACCTAGAGCAGGTTACACAGGAACACATCCAGGCGGGTTTTGAATGTCTCCAGAGATGGAGACTCCACCACCTCTCTGGGCAGCCTGTTCCAGTGCTCTGCCACCCTCAGGGTAAAGAAGTTCCTCCTCATGTTTAGGTGGAACTTCTTGTGCTCAAGTTTGTGCCCATTACCTCTTGTCCTGTCCCCGGGCACTACTGAAAAGAGCCTGGTCCCATCCTCCTGACACCCACCCTTTAAGTATTTATAAGTGTTGATAAGGTCCCCCCTCAGCCGTCTTTTTTCCAGACTGAAGAGACCCAAATCCCTCAGCCTTTCCTCATAAGAGAGGTGTTCCAGTCCCCTAATCATCTTGGTAGCCCTCTGCTGCACCCTTTCCAGCAGTTCCCTGTCCTTCTGGAACCGGGGAGCCCAGAACTGGACACAGTACTCCAGGTGTGGCCTCACCAAGGCAGAGTAGAGGGGGAGGATGACCTCCCTTGACCTGCTGGCCACACTCTTTTTGATGCACCCCAGGATGCCATTGGCCTTCTTGGCCACAAGGGCACATTGCTGGCTCATGGTCATCCTGTTGTCCACCAGGACTCCCAGATCTCTTTCCACAGAGCTGCTCTCCAGCAGGTCAGCCCCCAACCTGTACTGGTGCATGGGGTTGTTCCTCCCCAGGTGCAGCACCCTACACTTGCCCTTGTTGAATTTCATAAGGTTTCTCTCTGCCCAGATCTCCAACCTGTCCAGGTCTCTCTGTATGGCAGCACAGCCCTCCGGTGTGTCAGCCGCCCCCCCCAGCTTTGTGTCATCAGCAAACTTGCTGAGGGTGCACTCTATCCCCTCATCCAGATCATTGATGAATATATTGAAGAGGACTGGACCCAGTACTGACCCCTGGGGAACACCACTCGTCACTGGTCTCCAACTAGATTCTGTGCCCCTAATCACAACCCTCTGAGCTCTATCTTTCAACCAGTTTTCTATCCACCTTACTGTCCGTTCATCTAACCCACACTTCCTAAGCTTCCCTATGAGGATGCTGTGGGAGACCGTGTCAAACGCCTTGCTTAAGTCAAGATAGACCACATCTACCGCCCTCCCCTCATCTATCCATCCAGTCATGCCATCGTAGAAGGCTATCAGATTAGTCAGACATGATTTCCCCTTGGTGAATCCATGCTGAGTACTTCTGATAGCTTTCTTTTCCTCCACGTGCCTTGAGATGACGCCCAGAACGAGCTGTTCCATCATCTTTCCAGGGATGGAGGTGAGGCTGACCGGCCTGTAGTTCCCTGGCTCCTCCTTCTTGCCTTTTTTGAAGACTGGAGTGACATTAGCTTTCCTCCAGTCCTCAGGCACCTCGTCTGTTCTCCAGGACCTTTCAAAGATGATGGAGAGCGGCCCAGCAATGACTTCTGCCAGCTCCCTCAGCACTCTCGGGTGCATCCCATCGGGGCCCATGGACTTGTGAATATCTAAATGATCTAATTGATCCCTCACTCGCTCCTCCTCAACCCAAGGGAAGTCTTCTTCTTTCCCTGTTACTTTATTCAATGCCTGGGACTTCTGAGGGATGGGCCGAGCAGAAAAGACTGAAGCAAAGAAGGCATTCAGTAACTCTGCCTTCTCCGCATCCTCCGTCACCATGACTCCTGTCTCATTCAACAGTGGGCCCACAACTTCTCTGGTCTTCCTTTTGCTTCCAATATACTTGTAGAAGCTCTTTTTGTTGTGCTTGACGTCCCTAGCCAGGTCTAATTCCAAGGCGGCCTTGGCTTTCCTTGTTTCATCCCTGCACGCTCTGGTGGCATTCTTGTAATCCTCGCAAGGGTTCAGTCCCTTCTTCCACTTATTATAAACTTCCTTCTTCCACTTGAGCTTTTTATGAAGCTCCCTGCTTAACCATGCAGGTCTCCTGCGTCCCTTGGCCGATTTCTTTCTCTTAGGGATGCACCGATCCTGAGCTTGGAGGAAGTGGTCTTTGAATATCAACCAGCTTTCTTGAGCCCCTTTGCCTTCCATAGCCCTAGCCCACGGGATCTCTCCAAGCAGTTTCTTGAAGAGGCCAAAGTTAGCCCTCCTGAAATCCAAGGTTGCAATTTTACTTCTTGTTGTTTTGTGGATAGTGCCCATGATCCTGAACTCAATCATTTCATGATCACTACAACCTAGGGTGCCCCCAACCTTAATGTCCTCCACCAATCCCTCTGTGTTTGTCAGTACCAAGTCTAGAAGTGCTCCTCTCCTTGTTGGCTCCTGTACCACCTGTGTCAAAAAGTTGTCATCAATGCACTGGAGGAGCCTCCTGGACTGCCCATGCCTGGCTGTGTGGTCTTCCCAGCAGATATCAGGGTGATTGAAGTCCCCCATGAGAACCAGGGCCTGCGATTGCGAGGCTACCTTCAGTTGTCTGTAAAAAGCCTCATCAGTTTCCCCATCCTGATCAGGTGGCCTGTAATAAACACCCACAACAGTGTCCCTCATATTTTCCTGTCCCTTAATCCTCACCCATAAGCTCTCGACCCGCTCTTCATCCGCCCCTAGTGAGAGCTCAATGCATTCCAAATGCTCTCTCACATAGAGTGCAATTCCACCTCCCCGCCTTGCTGGTCTGTCTTTCCTGAAAAGGACATAGCCACCCATGACAGCATTCCAGTCATGCGAGTTGTCCCACCACGTCTCAGTAATTGCAATGAGAAAATGTAGGAGGTAAGTGACCTGATGGTGGTCGGAGGTTTGGTGGCAGAGCTTGTATTTCAGTTCTAGCACCTGAAATGGGCTTGGGAGCAAGTGGTGGGGTCTGTGCTGACGGTTGGTAGCCCAGTGTTTCACCATAGGAATAGCAGAGTGCATGTGAATAAGCAGAGCACGTGCTGCGCTCTCTCAGGATTTTATCAGGAATGACATGACTTTAGTCCCTGCCACAGGCACTGTTGTCACGCAGCTTGGGGAAGTGAGATGTATGTGAAGAAGGGAAATACTTTGGTCTGTGAAACGACCTATAGCTCAGGGGATGATTCCAAGGCCAAAACCCAAGGGTTTCAGTTCCAGTTCTTTCTTTCCCTGTCAGCAGTTAGTATTTCAGCACACTGCAGCAGCTGTATGATTGCAGAAGGCTTCATGCTGCAACCTTGGGGTGCAGCTGTAAGCTCGCAGAGAGCTTCCCCAAGGTCGCTTCAGGCAGAGCTGGAAGCAAAGCCCTCAATATACAATGGTGGCAATTATCCAACCCCAGGCTTTGAGAAGGAAAAGAGAAAATTAGGTACTACTTTGGTCCCCTGTGTCATCCTGAGTCATTCCATAGCAGCCAGACCAGATAAGAGCTTTATGACTCTGCCTTTCTTCTCTATCTAATGTACTTTGTCTCTTCGGAGTTCGCATTCCTGGAGTTTATTCCCCTCAACGGACCCAAGTGAGAGCGTTGTTAACTGTGTGTCTGTAAGTATTTGATTTTCCCTCTTTGATTTTCCAGGAGGAGGAAACAAGGTACCGGTGTTCCTGTAGCTGTGGCAACATATGAATGGATTCCTCAGGTGCTGTTATTGTAGTTGGATTAATTAGATGAGATTTCTGACATGGGTCTCCGAGTGATGTGTTCGAAGCCTGGGGGGTGTGTGGGGGGGAGCGTTATGGCTATAAAATTAGAATAAATACTCAGGAGTAAGGACTGAAATAACCTTGTGCCACAAAATGTACTTGGTAACCTGTTCTGTTTGCACAGTACTCTTGCATTTACAAAAGAGATCCCATTTAAAAACAGGGTAGGTCAGACGTTACATCATCCATGGCAGATTTTTTCCCCACATATTTCCGGGAAACAACCTATTTCCATGCTCCAGAAAGCCTGCAAAGCAAGCTCTGACTGAGGTGTACTAAGTTTTTGGGACTCCGTAAGCTTTGGGTTTCTAAAGTCTGCATCACTGAGAGATGCAGCAAGAGACCAAAAGGCATAGCGTCATCTGTAAAAGAATTAAGATTTGGGGTGTATGGGGTGTATCTGACTGTATTTTAACTTTTGGTGACAATGGTGTGTCACCTTAGCCCTGATCTTCATTACAAAATTCTCTGTGTCTTTGCAGTCAGTTCCTCTTAATCTGCTCTGTTGTACCTCATAGATGAATTTAATTAGGAAGATTTCATAGGAAATCATTAGGCAATTTTCATAGGAAAGCAACAACTTCTTCCCCACTGCCATCCTTCCCCTCCCTGGGGCTCTTACTCTGCTGTCTCTTCTCCCTTACTCATTCCTTAGGAGAACAAGCAGTTCTGAAGCAGCAAGATGAATGACCCGACTTTCCCATGTATTTTTGCATGTCTGAGTGACTCCCTAGTCCAAAAGGTACAATCATTGGTAAATTTTGCTGGGGTTTTGGGAGGGACCGTTGTGGATGGTGTTTCTGTGTGGAGTTTCTGATGGCTAGTAAGGTGTAAGCTCACACAAGTGCTTCAGCTGAGGCACGGGAGATTCCCTCTCCTCTTTCCATAGAAAACAACTGCTCTCAGAAGACTCGGAGGAGCGATCTTTGGGTCCTCTACCTGTTGTGAAAGGTGTTAGATACTGGCCAGAAGCCTGAGAGCTCATTGTGGGCGAAACACGCGGGCATTACTGTGACACACAGGTGGGAAGCAGTGTAAAACACGGCTGGCAGAGCTGCAGAGCACCGGTTCCAGAAGCTGGCAGGCTGCTGTAGGAACTAAACTCCACAGCTGAGAATGAAAATCACCTCTCTTCCCACGTCTCCTCTTAAAGGGGCACTTTTAGCCTCCACAGCACCTCGTTGGGGTTTCCAGGCTCTCAGTTAAAATGCTCTGGCTAAATGTTTTATAAGTTAAGTCTTCTCTGCGGTTGTTTCCCCACCAAATTTTGGGGAACCTCGGGGTGTTCAGGTTAAGCACCTGGACCGCCAGCGCTGGCTTTGACGCCCGTTTTCCCCTATGTCCTTCCCGAAGGACGGGCGCGCGACCCCGACCGCTTCGAAACCTGCCCGAGATGGGACTGTGCTTCCCACCGCCGGGACCTCCCGTCGCAGCGGCAGGGGGTGTCGATGCCTCTCGCCCCTCCGGCTGCTCTCGTGGGCGATGCCGGTGGGGCGGGGCCGGGCCGGGCCGGGCCGGAGCGCTCCCCGCAGGGATGTCGGCTGGGTGTGCGGCGGGGCCGGGGCGGTGGCGGGGGCGGAGCCGGGCCCCCGGGCGGGGGGCTGCGCCCTGCCCGGGATTGGCGCCGGGCGGCGTGATGCCACGTCCGGCGGGGGAAGCCCTGCCTCGCTCGGGAGCCTCCCCCGCCGCCCGGCTCGGCGCGCAGGTGGAGCGGTGCCGGCGGACCGACCGACCGACCGACCCACCGACCGACCGACCCGCCGACCCCAGCCCAGCCCGGCCCGGCCCCGCTGCCCCCGCCCCGGCGGCGCCGCAGCCGGCAGCATCGCGGCGGGACCGCCCGGGGATGCAGGCGCGCTAAGAACAAAAGCCCCCTCTACGCCGTCACGCTCCGGGGCTTTAAAGCGGCCCGGCCAAACTTGGATCTCTGCCCCCTCCGCCCAGCCGCGGCGGCGTCCGGATTGAACTCCCCCGGTGCCTTCCCCGCGGGCAGCGCCTGAGAGCCGGGGGATCCCCCGCCCGCCGCCGCCCTCGCCCGCTCCGTGCCGTCCCGCCGGGGCTGCCCGGGGAAGGGGGGGCCGCGCCCCGGAGCCGGACGCCGCGCCGCCCCCGGGAGGACCCCGGCCGCCTCCCCGCCGCGGGACCTTGGCTTTGCCCTTTGCACGGCAGGTGGCGGGGCCAGCGGAGAAGGATGCGTTTCTTCCCGTGGGGATTTTGGCTGCTGTGTGTCGCCTCCGCTCCGGGTCGCGGTGACAGCGGCAGCAAGGCGAGGAGCTGCGCCGAGGTCCGGCAGCTGTATGGGGCCAAGGGCTTCAGCCTCAGCGGCGTGCCCCAGGCCGAGATCTCCGGTGAGTCCCGCGGAGCGCGGGGGGTGGGTGGGGGCGGCCGAAAGCGCGGTACCCCCCGGTCTGGGGGTGCCCCGGGCTCGGGGGCGCGCCCGCCGCCCGCCGCTGGAGTTTCGTCTCGGGTCGTGGGCGGCGAGAAGTCGGACCCCAGAGGTTTCCCCGAGGGCCGGGCACCCCCCTTTCCCCTTGCAGCCCCCCTCGTAGCCGCTGCCCGGGCGGGAAGAGGTCTGTCTCCAGCGGTGGCGATGCGAACGGAGCTGGGAGAGAGGGGGTGATCGCACCAAGTGTTCAGTGGTGGCTTGCTTCCTTTTTCTCATTGTCTCGTTTCTTCTGTTTTGAGCGCAATCGAAACGGTCTCGGGGTTTGGGTTCAGAAATCGGGATAATCGGACTGTAAGGATTTTGGTGGTGGAGCTGGAAAATGCCACAAGGTTATGAGACAGAAAAATTGGTTTTTCTTAATCTTCTGGATGGGAAATAAACCGGTAAATGGCATTTGTCAGTTGTTAAAAATGAAGCAGGAGTAAAATGACCCTGTGTCAAGTGTGGAAAGCGTAGAGGAAGCCTGAGCAACCTACATCACAGTCTGTCCTCTCGCCTTCATTCTGGTTTTGGACAAATTTTGGTTGATTTCCTCCTCCTTGCAGAAAAACCACTGAAATACCAAAGAATATTCAAGATCTGGTTTATGCTGGGTTGCTTGGGTGATTTTTTTTTTTTTTTTTCCTGAAAGCTTGGGGGAAGTCTGCTGAAGTATTGTATTATTTTTTTTAAATTCTTGTCTAAGTTTTGATACACCAACTTGTGACCCATATCCGAGAGCTTTCTCCTCACTTGTGGGAGCTCCCTCCTTCAGACAAAGCATAAAACATGCAGGCGTACGTGCCAAAGCCAACCTACAGGGACATCCTAGTAAAATTGCAGTTTGTAGTTCACATCTAAGCTACAGAATGCCTTATGTTGAATATTTCATTGTGGAGTTTTCTAGGGAAACCAATTCATTATGTGACCCGTGAATGGAAAAGGCTGAACCTTATAAATGTCTCATAAGTGCGAACAAATTAATACTTGCTTTGTCAAGTTGCAACCAAGAGTAAATTTCCAAAATAAAATGAGCAGTCGTTAAAGTTCAGCAGTGGGAATTTCAAAATCATTTGAACATCACTATTAATAGAATAGTAATTCCGTTGAGCAAGAAAGTGGCTTTTAATAAATTTGCATCTAATTATTGCAAATGTGAATGCATTAGCAGTCATATTTCAAGTGGAAAGTTCTTGGAAGACCGAATGTTTACAGATACTTGTGGAGATGGCTACAGCATTGTGCACAGGTATAGTACTACAGGGGCAGTCGTTCAGGAGGGCGTGAATTGCGGTTACAAGTATCGCGTATCCCAGGTTAGCAGCGAGTAAAACATCTTGTGCCTACAAATTGTTGAGGTTCAGAAAGCGACAGAGGAGACACAGATTTCTAGGAACCAGGAGTTTTCTTTCCTGCTGTTTGTTGCCACGAGCGTGTACGCTGGCAGTCTTAAGCAACAGTAGTTAAAGTTACAGTATCAAACTGGGCATCTCTGGCTGTTACTGTAAACAGGGAAACTCTATAGATAAATGCTATAAAAACTTGAGGAATACCGCATGGAAAGTAATATGAAGAAGTGCTTGAGGGAAGGTTCCACACCTAAACTTGCTGCTGATATTGTTACCCTGGTATTTAAAACAGCTAACGGACTTAATGATTTTCAGTGGTAATTATTATGTATACCTTCTGACTGATACATATTCAGGAATGCCCTTTTCTATTGCTGTAATACTTACCCAGTACAGTTAAAACATTGATGTACGTTAATACTAACCTCAGAAATGTTCCTAATAAAGTATAGTGTTGTGTATCATGTATGCTATTTAGCAGTTGTGCAGGTTAGTGTAGAAGTTGACACCAGTTTCGTTGTCTCCCAAAAGAAGAGTCTGGAGAACCTCCTGCAGTATCCCCATATGGAGTAAGTACAGGATCGTGCAGTTTGTAAGTCCACGTTTTGTTGAAGTACTCAGTCATAACTTAAGGTTGGTTTCAACAGCATTTCTTCAGCTTGCTGACCACGGGGGTTGTAATTTGTATGAAGCCTTGACAGGTTAGACCCGATTCACACCTGTAAATGCGTACACATCAACAGACCATGGCAACTTTTGGCTAAGTTAGGAAATGCCCATGAAGACGGTTCAGTGGTGCCTCCAGTTGGACCTGTGCTGAGGTTTCCCGATGGTGGCCTTCTCCATGTTGTTAGAGAGGTTCAAGAGCAACCCCAAGAACCGTGTTTTTGTCTTACTTCCAAGCCCACTGGAGGCAAAAGCCCTTCACGTTCTCCCTCTCCAAGGGGATCTTGCTGTTCCTTCTCTTTCCGTTGCGTGGCCTGAAGCAAAGGGGAAGACTCCTTTCTTAGCCCCACAGCCTTGTCCCCGAAGCGGTGCTGCTGTGCTCCTGTCTGCTTTGAACTGGCTCCACGCGCTGCTTGGTGTGTGTTGCTGTCACACCAGCCCAGCACCAGGAGCCAAACCACAGGCTGCTCGCACCCCCAGAACTTGACTTGAAAAGGAGTTTAGCAAGCTCCCATGGTGCAGGCTCTGACTCAGGCTGAGATGGCTCTGTTTATGTTGGTTTTAGAACACTTATTGCACGCTTTACACCTTCTAATCTGTATTCTTTGTTGTGATTTAAGAGGATTATGAGTAATATGAAGTCTCCACAGCTCAGCAGAAGGTAGTGCCTGCTTATGACTGAATAGATCAGTTAGAGAAGCAGTCGCACAGTTATTAGCTGGCTAATAGATAAGCATCTGATTCAGGGATAGACTCTTGGCTTACCAGATTTCTCATGAACCACCTAGACAGGGGTTCCTGGTTTTTTGCTAATGTTGTATAATGCCTTTAACATGTCTAAGCACTTTAAATGTGTCGGGTACTGTTATTAAGTGTGTTTAAGGAACACGCAAGGTGTTATATCTCACTGCTTTGAAGTCAATGGCAAAACTCCCAAACATGAAAGAAGCGTCTGCTCATATTAGTAATCCTGACAGACAGACGAGCACCCAGAGTCTCGGGTGAAGATCTGCCCAGAAGAAAGTTTCTAACGCTGGGGGAAACGCTCCCTACTCCTTGAGGTTGGGAAAGTTACGACACTTGCTTCCATAAGATGTACTAACCTGAGCAAAGTTTTCCTGTGTGTTGGAGAGAGTTCCTGCTCGCTGGCTGTGTGACCCGCACCCCCTTTCTAGGATTTCTACAAAATATGGACAAACAGTTGGAGAGCTTCCAGTTCTTCTGTTTCCCCTTGAGTCGTCTGGAGGTAGCAAGCCTCAGTTCCTACTTTTCTACATTCTTGCTACCCAGACACCATCGCCCCATCACGAGTCCCCCTGCTCTAGTGACGGAGGGAGAGAGGTGCCCTGCTCTAGGTGTACTTCCTAGTGATGGTGCTAAGGACCGGTCTTGGGCTCGCAGTGTGGTTTGTGACGGAAAAGAGCGAGCCTACAGCAGAAAATATTGCGCTTTGGGGAGGATATCCAGCTTCCTCTGCTGACTTGATGGAGTGGTTTAGGATTACTGATGTTGGATGGGTGACTGCTCCCCAGTGTCTTGAGCAGAGATAGTTCTCTCATGTACTGGAGAAGACTTGAGAGTTGTGATTGGACATGGATGTGCTTGGCCCTTGCTCGGTGTTTGGCCTAGGCTTTTTCTTTGGTTTATTTATCCCTGAGATCAATCCTTCATAGACGTGGCTCGCTGCTAGGTTGAGCTTGTTGATGTGGGCGATGGGTGTAACGCAGCGAAAGGAGGGCACAGAATACAGCCAGCTGGACTTTGCCAGGCCATATTGCTGCTCATCCAGTCGTGTATCTCACACGTATGCTTCCTTGCTTCCTTTGCTGAAAGGAGTCAGAACAATGTTTTTTAATCTGTTGGTCCTTTTAGGCTGCATAGTTTGGTTTTGTAATGAAAACATTGTCAAGTGTAGGTGCTAGAGCCATTTGGAGGGGTGTTACTGAAGTTGAGAACAGGTCTGGTTACAGGATGGGACTTGAGGAGGCTCTAAGAGTTTGAAGAGGATAATAAAACCCAATATTGGAGGGCATTTTAACTTCTGGCAGTTGCAGTACAAAAGGCATAAATGCAAAGATGGGCAAACCTGCATCTGTGGTATGAAAAATAAAATCTGGGGCTCCTCCATTCCCAAGGAACGGTCTTTACCAGTTAATTGAAAGGGGACACTGTTTCTCCAGCATTTTTTGAGGTGGTGGTTGTATTTGGTTTGTAGTTACTCAAGGCAGGCGGTATTTCTCAAGTTTAGCTGCTATATGGTGAACTCCTGAATGCAATATTGACCCATTGACGCTAATGAATTTTTTAGGAGCAAATTGGAATGGCCTTTGTAGCCTGCTTGGTTTAGAGTGCTATTTCTGATGAGGCAAAACACGGGGAATTGCACCTTTTCCTCCATCTGGCAAGTATATTGGTGCGAATGTTAGAGGAGGCCATGCCTGAACTGTGTATCTCCGTTTCTGTTTAACTTAAAATATACACAGAAATTTGCATATTTTACACTTTGTGATTGTTTTGTTAATTTGTGACTGCAGAACGCGTGCATACAAAACTAGTAGGAAAATGAGATTTCTGGAGAAAAATGAGCTCCCTCTAGCGGTTACTTACGGGACCGACCCGGAGAGCCCGTGCCTTTGCACAGGCACTGCTTACCTGAGCGATCTCCTAAATCTGGAAAGCTTTATACTTCGATATTCTTTAGAGTTTTGTGGTGTTGACATTTATTTTTAAGAGACTCTGCCTTTCTGTCACCATGATATGGATGACTAAGCTCTCACCACATAATTATCCTTATCAGCTGTGTCTGACAAAACTATTTCAACAGCGTCTTTTGTTGGTGAAGCAAAAGCCTGATATTTTCGTTTCCAATAAAAAAATGGCATGCACGTATAGTTGGAGACACCCACCACCCCCACTGTGTGAGACCACAGAGCTCACCTCATCTCTCCTTTTTTTTTTTTTTTTTTGTTCTTGCCCTGTGGGTGCCCTGCTTTGTTTAAGAACACATGTCACTTAGTCTTTGGATACGCTGGATGGGTTTGATAGGAGATGTGAGGCTTTTGGCAGGGATTGTGAAACAGTTGGTTTAATGTTCTATTGCTTTCAGTACAATTGTCTCACATTGAGGGGACTGGATAGATATATTCCTCTGGGTAATTTCAATAATTAAGTGTGCTCTGACTTAACCAAAGGTGGGGAGGGAGCTGCTAACTTCATTATCAAAAATGTATTTAGAGCAAGAGGTTTTATTTTCCTCACAGGTCACAACAACGATAACCAAAAACAGAGGCTGTGGAGCAGCAGCTGAGCACGGGCTCTGCACCCCACCACCACTGCCTGTCGGACTGGGGAGGGGTGGTGGTCATGATCATTTATTTTTATCGCAGCATCAAATTGCATTAGGCGCAGTATGGAAGGCGAAGGCAGGATCTGAGGCTGGCCGCAGCCTGGGAGAGCTGTTGGTCTGAGCAGTGACCCCCACCCTGCTGTCTGCAGCAGACCCGGCACTCCGCGGCGGGGGCCAGGGCTGCAGGTTGGGTCTCTGGCAGCACCTCGGGTGTTCCTGCCACTTGTTTTGTGGGATGGTGGAAGTGAGGAGTCAGGGGAGATGGGAGGGCGATTGGCAGGTGTCACTGGCGTGGGGACCGCTTCGGTATCTGCTTAGAGTGTTCAGCTGGAAATACTGGCTGGGAATTTCAGGGGAAAAACAAGGAAATAGATATCCCAATTCTGTAGAAATCTGCAGGCTTCCTTGGGGAAAACAGCTTTAATTTCTGTTTGCTGCCCTGGCCTCTGCTGAAAGCAACGTATTTCTATATATTGGGTTTATTTCTTTGTCCCATGAGGTGCTTTTGTTCTAGCAGGCAGGTAGCCTTATGGAGGGAGTAGCATCAAGACAGCATGCTGCTCTGGCTACAGTTGGCCCTGCTGGCTCTGCCGAACTTCTGTAACCAGGCATTCGTTACCTCCAAATGTGATTCCTTGCTTTCCCGCAAGCAGGGAATCATCAAGCAGCTTCCAAGATGGTATGTGCATGTGTTGCTTCAGCTTGAAGAAGCAAAAAAGCCCCAGCGAGAGTTGCCTTCAGTGAGGAGTCCTGTCCCTGCAATGGCAGGGTGTCTCGGGCCGGCAGCGCGTGGCTCCTCATGCTCGGTGTGTTGCGCTGCTGCTGACTGTGATGGCAGGGTTCGGCTCTCACTGCCCTGGAGAGACGCAGAGGTCCTCCTGTATCTCCCTGAATAGCCTGTGCTGCAGCAGGCATGTCACAAGCATGGAGAGTCACCTCTTTGGCTTTTCCCATGGAAGAGCATCTTCTTAGCCAAGCATTAATTTGGAAAGGAGTTGGATGACACTAAAGCTGGGGAGGACGCTTGATGCTGACTTTCATCTACCCCTTCTGGACTTTCTGCAGAGATTGAGTCTTTCTGAAAACCCTAAGCAAGTCACTCCTTGTTTCCACCTGTACAGGTTAGGTTGGAGTTGGGACATCTTTTCCAATGTTTCTCCAGGTACTTCATACCAGCTGTGAGAGGGAAGGAGAGGTTCAGTGGGCAGCATGGTGGGGCAGACACCACCTGCTTGGGTGGTGGCCTGGAGCAAGTCTGTACAGAGCCTCTTTGTCTCTAAATATCCCTGAAAGAAGTCACAGTCTTGCTTTGTTGTCTGTGCAACGAGGGTTGAGAGTGTCTTCCTGACAGCTGTGAGGATAGCTGCCCCACCGTGACGGGGAGAGACCGAGGCAAGGGAAACCCCAAAGCTTGCAGGAACCCTCATAGCAGTCGCTTGAAGATCGTTCCATCATGTTCTGTAGTTTGTTTGCACAAAGTTGCTGTAGCTGCCATTGCATTTGGACATTTCCGCTCAAAGTTACTGAGATAAATACCATTCAAAACTCTGTGAAAGCAGAAAATTCCCTTTTTTCCCCTCTTACCCGTGAAGGACAGGCTGCCCTCTCCCGTGATGTGTATATACCCTGACACTTTGTTGCTCGGAATATGTTATATCCGTGACAGGTGAAACCTGTCTTTAAGTAACATTTGATTCCCAGGGAATCGGGTTACCTCTGTTGCCAGATCGTTCAGCAAAAAATAATGAAGCTTTAGACTGTAGGCACTTAAAATGCTTGCCTGTACGTGACAGAGCTGTGAGCTGCGTCAGTCCCTTCTGCCCAGCAACGTGTTCCCATTTTACTTGAAATTCCTCAGATGTGGAAAACTTTTTTTTTGGTTTTTCTTTCCTACAATTTGAATAAGCAGACTGTGCTGTGACAGTTATTCACAGTGCTTTAGCTCTGAGTTTCAGAAAATACATTAATCACAATTGGGTTGACTGTACAGAGATTATAAAACTAATTTAATTTTTTGTGCCTTTTCATATACAGTGCAGCATGAATCAGAAGTACAGAATTACCCAGCTGTTAGGAACTCCTATGCTAGCAACATGAGTAAAACAATTTTTTTAAATTGCCATGCATTCTTCTGAAGTATTAAAAAAAGAAGAAAACAGCAACAAAAAAGTTTTACTGTGGTTTCAGGGAGCAACACAATAGTATTATGCAGACAGTCAATCTTTTATATGACTAAAATGCAAATACTCTATGACAAATAGTTTTGGCTTGCAAAAAATTGATATTTTATAGGATTGTAAAACTATACAGTATAATTTAGTTGGAGTGTTTCCACTAGTTTTACACAAGTCTCTTGCCTTTTAGCTGGAGCAGACAGGCATATTTCTAAAACATGAATATGGTAGAAATTCTTCTCATTGTAAATTTTGTTCATAAATAAAAATACAATAAAAGCACTGTCAGAAATTAATTTTACTTTTTTTTTTTTTTTTTTTTTAAAAATACAGATAAAAAGAGGCTACTTCAGTCTCTTCGGCTCTCGGTCCATGTTGTTGTAGTCAGGTTTGCAGTGATTTGATTGTATAATTGATCCTGAAGTGAGGGCCGAGCATAGTGTAGAGTGAATTTGGCATGAGTGGCAAAGCAGGGTGGCTGTATTAGCACCTCTTGTCTATTCCTGCCATCTCCCCACGTAAGCTGAATGGTAGAAACTGGGAGCTGTAATTACCACATGGGTCTGGCAGGAGGGAGGTCTGGGTCCTAGTCCCCATCCAGGTGCAGATTTTCACCATGAAGCTGAAAAGCCACTTTGCTTTGCTCTTTTCAGCAGTTGCCTCTACCGTAAACACTAAATTGGAACGAGGGAGCTTCAATAGCTCATGGGAAGTTGGGTTTATTAAACTTTTGTCCCTGTAAGATACAAGAGTGCCTTAAAAGAGAGCAGTGGTCTTCTCCCCTGATGCAGTTGCTAGCTGTGCACAGCTGCATGAGTTTACAACAGTTGTATAACCAGTTTAGATTTTACAAACATCTGTTTGGCTTTGTGACAGAATACCAAACAAGCCTGGCAAAAAAAAACCCCAATGCCTCTCGCTCCCCTTTCATTTGTGGGAGGTCTCATAGAGGCTTCCATGTTGAGGAGGCTGGTATTTTTTTTAGAGAGGCTCTCTAAGGCCGAACCAGAGCTAGAGCCTCATCTGCTGTGAATTTGAGGATGGGCTGCACAATAGTGGGAACCCGTGGGTTGAAGCCCCACTGACTCAGCCGCAGGCTCCCCAGGGCCTGTGCCCCATCCTGTCTGATGGTGGTAGGATGTAGCAACAGCCCAACTGCTTGTGCTTTGGTGGGGGTTGGTGTGGAGGAGAGATTGGGAAGTGCCTGGGGAGGTCAGAGAAGTGCTCCAGTTTTTGCCTTTCATCTGCCACTAGCATGTTCCCAAAATGAATTTAAGCCCAGATGAGCAAAAAGTGATATGATGTTATGCAAATATATGCATGAATCTCTGTAACGTACCAGGTAGTGGAGTCCCTGCACAGAGCACAAGAGTAGGGAAGTCCCCTAACCCCCTCATTCCTCAGTGCTGCCATGGAGGTGCTGTCCTCGTGTGGGTGATCAGATACTGCATTACGTCTGCCCAGGCGAGTTTGTGCATTTGTCCTCTTTCTAGACTTGGCATTAAGTTGATTTAGAACAGTGTCTGTTGGACTCGGCGTGTCTTGGGAAGTTGTATTTGATTTTATTTGATCAGTTAATAGTAAACAATAGCTCAATTATCTCTGCTGCACAGAGATAACTAAGAGGCAGAAAAAGTTTGGATGTGGAAAGTGTGGCTTAAATTATTCTGTGCGCTAGAGTTTATATGGGTGATACCACTTATTAGACACATTAATGCAAGATGGTCAAAGCAATGACGTGGAGGGTTGGAATTAGGTGTGGGAGAGCAAAGCAGAGTTCTGTAAATTGCTCTTTAGGTTTACTTGGCAAGTGTTTTACTTGACTAGTTGTGGAGTATGAGAAGTGAGCCAAATCATGCTAGAAAATTATTTGTTTAGGTAAGTGACGTCCAGCCTCGAGCACGTGGTACGCTGGTGGCCTACTCTTTGCTTCTCTTTCCGTGAAGTTTCCCAGCCACTCCTTCCCACGCTGACTATCGCTCTCTACAACTACCTGAAAGGAGGTTGTAGCGAGGTGGGGGTCAGTCTCTTTTCCCAGGTAACAAGTGATAGGACAAGAGGAAACAGCCTCCAGTTGCACCCGGGGAGGTTTAGGATGGGTATTAGGAAAAATTTCTTCACCAAAAGGGTTGTCAAGCATTGGACCAGGCTGCCCAGGGAAGTGGTTGAGTCACCATCCCTGGAGGTATTTAAAAGACGTGTAGATGTGGTGCTGAGGAACATGCTTTAGTGGTGGACTTGGCAGTGTTAGGTTAACAGTTGGACTCGATAATCTCAAAGGTCTTTTCCAACCTAAGTGATTGATTCCATGACTTGTGGCAGTTCTGTCCTGTGCCCAAAATACAAACTTCTGCAGGTGTATGGTGGATATATCCTAGGCTTGTGTTGGATGAGGGCATCATCTGGCCGTGTGCCCTGTGTTCACAAACACACACCTGTCATGCAACTGGATAAGTTGTCTCTTGGGTATGATGCAATGCCTATACTTCGATGTAGCATGAGTAAGGAATCATTGATATGGCTTTAAACTTACCCACGAATGGAGGAATGACTCATTCCAGTCCAAAGCTGGGGCTCCATTGCTTTACTTTCAGTGTTGGTATAAAGATGACGTTGGCATCCAGAACGATTTGGTGTTTAAAAGCGATGGAGCATGTCTTTTTGACACAGCTATGTCTTTTTGAAAAGCTGACTGCTGCTGTTGTGTAAGAGAGGTTATGGTTTATTGCCAAGAAACTGGAAGCAGCTCGTGGGGTTTATTTATTTATATATGTGCCTGTGTGCCCATACGTGGGGTGGTAGCTCTGCAAAGGGAATTCTGACAAGCAGCTCTTGACCCCGTGCTCTGGGAGATGTAGACTGGGCCATTCTTGGCTTTGGCTGGAGGAGGGGATGTGGCCTGTTCTGGCCCTGCTTCTTCCTGGCGCTGCTGGTTCAGCCCCCGGCGTGGAGGGGCTGCTCCCATGGCAGCTGGCTTGTGCCGCTGGCCCTGCGGGAGATTTCCCTGCCTGAGCTCAGATGTGCAGCAACCTCCCAAGATGAAGGCGAGCAGTTACATGCAGAGTCATGCTTGTTTCTGACACGTAACTGGTTTGTCCCATCCTGGACAGCAGCAGGGAGGACAATTTGCTGTGTCACATCCGCAGGTACCGCACTGTTGAGTTGTGGGATCACTTAAAGCCCCAAATGTCTCCATGCCATGCAGATGCCTTTCATATTGGGATGGCTGCCTGTTGCCAAGTGGACTGATTTTGCTGCTCTGTAGGACAATACATTCAGAGGAAACCTAAAAGAAATGGTGATAGCACTTTTGCAGAACTAATTAAAATGAAATTTTCATTGGTAAATCTTCACAGATGCCAGCAAATATAAATAAGCAAAGCTGAAGCTGTGACTTTGCTCTTGTTAATATAGAGAGCAAATGCCTTCTGACCCAGGGCACATCTCAAACGTAAACCAGGAAAGAAAGCCACTCCGTTTAAATGCAGTATCGTTTCTCCCACTATCCTGGATCAGCTGTCTGGGGGCTTGAGTTTTGTCTTAATAAGTAACACTGCTGCTACTGTTTGTGTTGCACTGAAGCAGTCTCCTGTCACAGTCATACATTAAATGTTTTTCACTGTTACCAATACGCTCTGTGACAGGGTTTAGGACTTAAATTCCT
The DNA here is from genome assembly GCA_947846985.1 of Fratercula arctica. NCBI lineage: Eukaryota > Metazoa > Chordata > Aves > Charadriiformes > Alcidae > Fratercula > Fratercula arctica. Next base: position 27,442,255 of record CANTUZ010000006.1, on the reverse strand, counting down.
AAATATATCTGCTGATGTATGTGTACCCAGCAACACGGTGTCTTGTGTTATCCTGCTATCACTGATATATTTTGAGCGTGTTACATCACCCAGGCTGATCTGGCTACCCTTTTTGTCAGCTAGAGGAAAAGACATCTGAAATGCCCCTTTCCATTATGCTTTACAGGAGCAGTGGTTGCTCTCAGAGCCCAGTGTGTCTCCATGTACCGAGACCCTTGCAACAGCAAACTTCCAGAAGTGGTGTGGAAAAACAATGTTCCCGTGTTGCTCTGTAAACTGAGGGATGCAAAATTTGTGTAGTTGAAATACATAAAAAACACAATAATTGATTAAAGAAAATTAACTATTTGCATGCTTTATTAAAAAAAAAAAAAAGTGTGGAGTGCCTTATACCCTTCAGTTCAGTGATTGTGAGACTGCATCAGGAGCACGATGTCCAATTTCAGGCTACCCTGTAAAGGAAAGGTGTGGCTATACTGGAGTGAATCTGGGACGGGCCACCGAGATGGTTAGGGTGCTAGAGTTTGTGATGTACAAGAGCAAGGTGTGAAATCTGGGTTTGTTCAGCATTGAGAAATAAAGTCTAGAAGAAAGAAGGCTAGGGGAAATCTCAGTGCTGTCTGCAACCACTTAATGGGTGGGAATAGAGACAATGGAGGTAGAGTTGGGTGCACGAGGATCGGAGAGAGAGTGGACAAAAGTTGGAATTGGAGAAATTCTAGTTTCATAGACGGAAATATTTTTTTGAACATGAGTGATTGAACAGTGGAACAGGAGCCCAGAGAGGTGGTGGGATTTCCATCTCCATCCTTGAAGATATTCGGAGTTTGAGTGGACAAGGCCCTGGGGCACCTGCTGTAATTGGCCCTGCTTTGAGCGAGGGATAGGACTAGGTGGCTCCAGAAGGCCTTTCAGCTGAAATTATTCTGTGATTCTGTGCAGATGCTGCAATTGTGCCATACGCAGACAAATCAGGGGTATGTGTAGGTAAAGCTCTTTCATTAGTGAAGCTCTTCAGAGGAGGAGGAGTGAAAGGAAATCCTTCCAGTACTGCCATGTAATGTTTGTATTTTTTGAACTTACTTATTAGTTTGTGAAATATGACATCTAGCGAAATCAAAAAGGAGAAGCAATGTTCTCCTACATGAGTAAAAACCTGTGCTGGTAGTCTAGAGATCCGACTTTAATTTTCTGCTCTGCCACATGTGTCTGGCATGACCTTGGGCAAGTTGCTTAATCTGTCTGTATCTCCAATCCCTATCTGTGCATTACTGTCTTTAAATTACAATATCTTGTTTGTGTAATTTGTCTTTAAATTATAAGATCTTGGAGTACTAAGTCTCACTATTTCTCTATATTTCACTGTACAGTACTTATCACAATGGGACCATAAATCTTCATCAGTCCCGTGATACGTGAATAATAAACAGTAACGGCATAATTTAGGGCCACATTCTGCCTCTGTTCTCATGACGTATAAAGATGGGGGTTTTGTTGATTCAAATGCTGTGCTGTTCAACCTAACGAAGATACATGGGCCTTACTGAACAGATTTTTACGAGCCTGTTGTTGGCTCTTTTGGTTTGTTGGGTTTTTATTTTGTTTCATCATTACTCATTGATTGCAGGTATCCAAACAATTTGCTTGGCAGATCAGGGAGTAATAAATTCCTTTAATCTGTATGTCTTTCAGTTTAATTATTGTTAACTCATTACTTATTGTTTAGCTTAATGGATGATGAACTCTGTTCACAGTGCGGTAGAAAAGAGTTGGACTACAGAGACAGAACTGGCTTCTCCGGTTCTTTTGAAGATACAAACCAAAATTGCAGAGTCACTGAACATTTAATTCTAGGTTAGACTGAAGGTTACCAGTAGGCGTACCGCTGCTACCTTTGCAGGCTTGAATATAGGTTAGCATTATTTCGGTTGGTTCCATGCCTGGCATTGTACTACATCTGTTGCTTTATTTTTAGACAGTTAAGAAACTGGTGACTACTATGTAGACAGCTATTTTTGTCTTGATTATAAGACAGTGTCTAATAATATCACATGTAGTACAATCCTAATTATTACAGACAGACTTTACATTTGTGACTGTGGTGATACTTACTGTGTTAAACTACTTCCTGCAAAGTTTAATGCTGTGTTCAGACCTTCCCATTTCAGCTGCAGCTGGGGGAATAGATGCTTTGTTCTCTCAGGGGCACTGTGGTCTCTAGTGCCATGCTGCTGAGCATGTGGGTTGTGTTTGGAGATTACCCATTTCTCTCCTTTCTTCATCCTGTAATTTTTGTTATCTTTTCATCATAGAAGGCTCAGTGAACAGTGCGTAGCAGGCATTGGCCATCCTGCCGTGTTGTGCCAGTGGCAGCTTCTGGGGCCATGGTGGCGCTGAGGGGGCTGTCACCGACCCACGAGAGTATGCACAGGTCAGGGTCACCCCCATGGCTTTGCTTGCAGTCAGCAACTCGGTTTGGCCCCTGAAGCCAACATCCACTGTGTCGCATATAGCACAAACTAAAATACACCAGTATATTTTTAAACACCTTGGTGATGTTATGTTATGCTTTCTTCCTAAGAGTGAGGCTAGCTAGAGACACCAGAAGTTAGAGGAGACTGATGTACCAGGGAGGGGAGCAGCAGGACACGTGGGGTCACTCTAAAACTGAACAGCAGATTGTTCATCTGTCGCTGCCTTCTCTTATACCCTGGCAGGCTGGCTTCATGCGTGCCTCCCTCAGTTCTGCAGCTATTCACACAGGAATTTGAAAGAGTAAAAATACTACCAAAACTTTTTGCCCTTATCACCAGGACTGAGACTCTGGAGCAAACCACCAAGCCTGCACACACAGTTGCCCTCGGTAGAAATGTAACTTTCCTATCGGGATATCATCAACTTCTGCAGCTACAATGAAATAAAGAGGATAGCAGTTTCAGTGAGAAACCATGCTGAATGGCTTCAGAGGGCTTGGCAACATGTCCCCGAAAGGTTGTGTGGCTATATGTCAAAGATCAGTGTTGAAATGTTTATTATGGGCTTGCTACTGTTTTCTGCTCAGTCACGAGGAGAAGACAGTTCGTAGCACTCTTATTGCCTGACCGTTCTCAGCACAAATTTAATGCAATGCACTTTCTCGCAACATAAACAAGGAGAGAGGTCCTAGATGCCCTAAAATACTAAGTTGCTGCTCTGGACACGTATTTTTCCACTCCTGGGGAAGGAGTTGTTCTTTGCACAGTGTCCCCCAGAAAAGCCCTCTTAATGTGAATGACATTACCCACATTTGTAGAAAGAGAAAATGACACTTGCCAAATTTGCAAGTCACAGTTGTGTTTCTGTCAGCTTTGGCAGTTACATGGCTTCTGGTAATGCTAATGAAGGCAATCTGCTTTTAATTTAAAATCTTCCCTGAAGAAAAAAAGAGCTGGCAGTTGAAGGATTCGGCAATGTCCTTGTGTGAAACTTCTCTTTCCTTATTTTCTATGGTTTGCTTTAGGAATATTTTTTAATTAACAGTTGCTTCTCGGCTAAAGTAGCCAAATATGCAGGAATGTACTTATGCAACAACTACCTGTACCAGTTCTGCAGTAAATCACTTCTTTGTTTCCATTTGATGAGCAATTCTAATTAACCAAATAAAAATACTGCTTACCTTGCACTTAACTCAGCATGTTTGCTGCCTCTCCTATGATTGAGGGACCAAGGATTGCAGGTTTTGTTTAGAAGACTTTTCTGGGATTCAGCAGGGCCAAGGTGGTCAAACGGCGCGAGGAGGGGACAATGCCCAGGGGAGGACTCTGCCTGTGGAGCAGCTCCTCCTGGCCGGGACGGGCAGGTGGGGAGCATGGAAGGCTGCAGGCTCTCCCGAAAGGCTTGTCTTGGGTCCGTGCCTCTGGCTGAGGAGAGGGGGAAGACAGCATTGCTCAGGTCACATTTGAATGCAGTTTCTTTGAAGGCATTTTGCCTTAGTGCAGAAGGTGCTGGACCAAATCATGGATCCAGTCAGCGTAATTTTGTGCTTTGCACAATGGTAAGTTATCTGCTTGGAGAAGAGTAGGGAAAGTGTGTCTGTCTGTAAAGTGTGCATGTGTACAGCGATGCTCGTGTGGTCCTGCAGCAGAATCATCTAGAAACAATCAAAGTGCCCATGTGTCGTGGTCGCTTGCTGCAGCCCTCGGTCCAGCCCTGAATCCTTTGCAGCAGTTCAGAGGAGCTGCAGGCAGGAGCTACACTGTGGTATTTGGCCTTTTTCTGCTGTACTGAGCTTAGGACATCTTTGGAGCTGTAGAAATTTGGGGGCTGGGTAAGAGATGTCAGAAGGCTTCTTAGCAAGTATAAAGCACTTAAACTGCCTGGTCAACGACTGTGGTGATCCAACTGAAGTATCTGCACAGGTCCCGTTTCACAAAGCACCATCAGCTGCAACCTGTCTGCCAACATCTGGAGCAATAGAAATTATTTCATATTTGGTTGGTTTTTTGTTGTTTTTTTGTTGGTTTGTTTTTTTTTTTTTTTTTTTTAACAAAAGCACATAAAGATAGAGAATTGTCTCCAGCTTTAGGAGAACCAAAGTAAAATCTACTGTATAGTTGTCCTGAGCTAACTTCATAACTAGGGTAAGCATTTTCAGTGCTAAATGATGAAAGCATTTTGCGCTTCATTGGATAGTAGTGGCTTCTTCAGCACTGTATTTCATGTGTGCAGGAGGGAGGGGTTTGGTTTGTTTCACAAATATTTCACAATGATTTGAAAAGTATTTGTTCCTTTTTTCATTCATGATGAAAAAAGGAACAAATGGCCGAAGCTGCTGGGCCTGTAGCTTATTACCCCTTCACACTAACCCTTGTTTTGAAAGGGATGGGGAGCCAATGAAAGTGCTGACTCAACCTGAGCAGAGTATCACTAGCCTTTGCTGCAATATAAGAAATTATTATAAGCCAATAGCTGAGGCAATTTTTTTCTACCCAAAGTCTGGACGCCCAGCGAGAGTCCTGACAGTGCTGGTGGAGCAGCAGCTGGTACCAAGGGCTGTAGCTACAGTCGTCTTCCAACAGCTGAAAAGCTGGGCACAGCGTCTCAGGGCTGCACAAGCAGTGCGGTTCGCTCCCCAGCGCTGACTCTGTGCTCCCATCTGCTTTAAGGCAGTACCGGAGGGACAAAATTCTGGTTTCATTGCCTCCTCTGGGAGGATTTATCTTGGAATTTTGAAACCTAACCTCCTGCTCCATCCCTAAATTTAAATCCATAGCCTCGGACTGAAGACAGAACCATATGTCAGTGAAGCGCTGGGGCGCAGCCGTCCTCTGTGTATTTATAATCTGCATTAGGAGTTTGCTGTAGAAACAGGAGCTGGAAAAGGACCCGGCATGGCAAGAGGGGTTGTACGGGCTGTGCATTTGGGCTGCCGCTCTGCTGCGCTGCTAAGGGGCATGCCATTAGCCTCTTCGGTGCTTGGCGAGTGGTAGGAAGATGGTTGATGTCTAATCCAAAGGTCGCCTGAGGTAATCCAAAAGCACTCTGCTGTTCCATGGAAATGCTGTGGTCATGTTTTCAGGAGCAGCTGTGGTCTGAAGCCTTGCTACACGAAGGAAGTCACTTAAACAGAATGCTCGCCGCCCTGGCAGAACCTTCTCGAGACTACCAGCCGGTTGCATCTTCCCTGGTGACCTTGGGAGGGGGCAAATAATCCAACAGATGGAAAACATGTATTCTTGTGACTAGTGGGTGATGGGCTCCTCCTAAGCAGAGGAGGTCTGTTCTTTTAATTAATTAGCTGTTTAATGTGTTTGTGCGGTGGCATGCCTAACTACGAGTACGCATACAAATGGTAGTAATGGGTGCAGATGGCTGTAATTACCCATGTTGATTTCTGCGGTAATCACACATGCAACACATCAAGTTGGCATAAAAATTGACATGTATGGGGTGATTTGTTTTCCTCCCCTCGCTGGGTATGAATGCACTCACATGGACGTCCTCTGTACACCTGGATTCCCTGGACTCACTGCTGGGCTGTGCCCACCAAGCTCAGACCAGGCTTTAGATTGTCTGGTGTGCACAAAGAACTCAAGCAAGGTGAAGACGACTCTAACTTCGGTTTTTCTCTGCAGTGTCCTACACCCAGTGCTTGGGAATACGTATTTTGCCTGATGATGGTGCAGAAGCAGAGCCTTAGGGCTTCTGAGGGCTTCATGTACCCGTTTGAGGTGTCTGGCTGGCCTTTGCAGGGCAGCTGGCTCTCACTCTCACGGCCAGGCCCAGGAGTGGTGTGTCAGGGCCTTTGGTGCCCTGCAGTTGCCTTGTAGGAACATAAATGTCTGACTAGGTCACCCCATGGTCTGTCTAGCCCTGCAAGCTGTGTCTGATAGTGATAGCAGAAGATGGTATTTAGGAATGGCGTGTGGCTGTGGCACCTTTCTGAAGTCTCTCACTTTGTACTCCCAAGCACCCACAGTTTCTGAAGAGGGGATATCGGGGGTACATCCCTGCCCAGTCCTTTACGGACCTTTTGTCCATCAATCTGTCTAATCTTTTTTTCAAACCTGCTGGATGTGGTTTGTCTCCACAAACTCCCGTGGCAGCAAACTTCCAAAATTCACCTCCCGCTGTATAAAGAAGCACTTTCTTTTGTCTGTTTTAAGCTGGCAAAGTGCTTGAGCTTGCATGGCAGCTCTTCGCTCAGATCATCTGGCCAGGTGAATCCATAAAAGGCCTTTTATTACTAAGCCCAAATGCTAAGGAGTTGTATTCACAAGACAATTCAAGGTTTGGGGAAGTGGTTGCACCTTCTTTTCCCTGGGGGAAGGAGACAATGTCAGACAGTTGCAGTGGTGCAGCAGCAGAAAGGAAACTCAAGAAGAGTGTGACCAGCAGGTCGAGGGAGGTTATCTTCCCCCTCTACTCTGCCCTGGTGAGGCTGCATCTGGAGTTCTGTGTCCAGTTCTGGGCTCCCCGGTTCAAGAAGGACAGGGAACTGCTGGAGAGGGTACAGCAAAGGGCTACCAAGATGATAAGGGGACTGGAATACCTCTCTTATGAAGAAAGGCTGAGGGATTTTGGTCTCTTCAGTCTGGAAAAAAGACGGCTGAGGGGGGACCTTATCAACACTTATAAATACTTAAAGGGTGGGTGTCAGGAGGATGGGGCCAGGCTCTTTTCAGTGATGCCCAGTAACAGGACAAGAGGTAATGGGCACAAACTTGAGCATAGGAAGTTCCATCTAAACATGAGGAGGAACTTCTTTACTCTGAGGGTGGCAGAGCACTGGAACAGGCTACCCAGAGAGGTGGTGGAGTCTCCTTCTCTGGAGACATTCAAACCCCGCCTGGACGCGTTCCTGTGCAACCTGCTCTGGGTGACCCTGCTCTGGCAGGGGGTTGGATTAGATGATCTCCAGAGGTCCCTTCCAACCCCTACCATTCTGTGATTCTGTAAATTGAGCTGCTTGGAGTGACTTGAGCACCTGGGAAATCCTGGTTGGCAACAGGAGTGGGTGCTGCCAAAACCTCTTTTTGCTTCCACGCTGAATAGCGCTTGCCTGAATTGGGTGATGGGCTCCCTTCAAGCCTAGTGACTGAGCAGCGACTTAGCCCTGAGGCTGAGTTGCAGCTTAGGAAATGGTAAAGACAATTTAGGGGAAGTATGCATCAGAAAGCATTTCTGGGATTGCTAAACACTGCTCCAGGTATAAGCACCGAACACCATCTGCTCTGGGATAGCTCAGCACGGAGGAGAAAAAAGCTCCAGAAACTGCCGTTGCTCTGTGCATTGCAGATCCAGAGGGAAGTGAACGACGAGGGAAAACTGCCGGCTGCTGCCCTTCACCCCTGAGACGGCTCTGCTCCAGCGGTGGTGGGGGTGTGTGTACCTGCCTCGCAAACTGCTGGGGGCAAAAGGCTCTGTCAGAGTGGAAGACCTGTGGATAATTCATGTGTCTGCGCTTCTTTGTGGGGCGGCATTAATCTTTGCATCAGGAGACTGCTGCTTTGTCTCCGAGGGTTAAATCTTGAAGGTTCATGATGGCAGTTAAAAAGCTGTGGGTACAAAGGGAAGTTTAAAGAAGCCTTGTAAGAGAAATTCATGTCAGGGAGTGAATAATCTGAAGACTGCGCAGTGTAATGGAGAGCCTATCTCAGGCTGATGACTTTAACGTAGTCAGTAGTGCAGAAAAGAACTGTAAGTACTTCCTATGGCCATCCTTTCTTCCTACAGCGAAAACATCTTCTTTTGTGATCAGATTTTTTTGGGGCTTTTTTGTCTTTCTCATCGCAGATACGAACCCTGTTAAATATTTACTTTTTCAACTAACATTTTCCCTATCTGTTTAATTTGTTTTGGGACACTATTTCTTGTTTTTTTGAAGCTTGTTTTGTTAGACTGCTGGGTAAAGTCTTCCTTTTTTGACAGCCTTTTTCCTCATTTTTTAAAGCTCTTCTTTGATGTGAGCTCAGAAACACAGATCTCTTTCTTTTTATCACTTTCCCTTGTCAGTTTAAAACCAGTTATGAGTACCACAAACTATTAAAAACAATCTAAGCTTACCTCTCAAGTGACAGATATTCGGGGCCTATCTCTTATTTTCAGGACTCTGTATAGAGCTGATTTTAGTTTTGAGGAAACATGAAAGGATGCTGCTTGGTAAAGAAACACGATTGCAGCAGCTCAAAAAAACTGTTTTGTAAAATTCATCTGGAAAAAGGCAGAGCAGATGGATGTCCCGGTGAGTTTAATATAGCAAGAAACTAACTTCCGTGCAGTCATGCCTATTTCTGTTTTCTACACTAATGTAGTTGATCCTTTGTTGTTAATTGAGTTACCTGCATTCATTCCTTCTTCAGCCAGAAGGAGTAACTGTCTGGCAGATCTTTCCTAGGGATGTGGAGTTGGAAAGGACAGCTGGGTTGTGAAAAACCAGTCCTCAGATATCTCATGCAGCCTAATGCGTGAAGGTCTCCTGAACTCCCTCCATGTGTCCCCTGGCACCACCCGCCATGAAATGCTGCAAAGGTCAATAACAAGGAGACGGCCGGAGAGATCAAAAGTATCACTGCTGTCCCAGTACACGATAGAAAAGAAGCTGTAAAAAACAGCTCCCCTAACTTTTAATTTTCCTTCGTGAGACAACCAGCAACTTTATGGTTCTCCTAACAGCCCATCTCTGCCACTCCTTGGGGCGGAAGGGTACGTCGGTATGAACTAAGTGAGGTTTTATCACTTGAATTGTGCGGTACTGGTGCTGCTACTGTTTTTTTGCAAATAATACCTGCCATTCCTGGAGTGCAGTGCTCTGACAACCCCTCATCACGCACAGCAGATGGCATCCCTGGGGTGTCCCAGGGCTGTCCCAGCCCAGCCACCTGCTTCCACTCTGACCTGGGGCTTCTCATTGTAACCCACCCAGGAAACCTGTGGGCACAAGTTATCCCGTTCAGGTCAGGACAGGCCATCCGCAGTGGATCCTCGGTGCTATGGGAGTCAGGTGAGACGAGGAGAATTAAAGGATTCTGTGAACCTTAGTAAAATAATCATCTGTTTCCAGACTTTTGTCCATCATAAGCAGCCATGCCTGACAGGTCCTGAAGCTGTCTGACTAGCAATGACAACTGGTAGAAGTATCTTGGAGTGGAGGACAAGAGGGCCAAGCATAGCACCAACAAAAGGAAGCCAGCTACTAAAACTGCTAGTAGAAAACCTGGATGTCTCCTTAACAATATTTTTTCTCACTTCTGCAGCCAGCTCTGACATGGTAGTGCAAGGTGCTGGTGGGAGACAAAAAAAGTAAAAAAAGGAACCCACCACCACCTTCTGCTAACTAGATGAAATAATTTTAAAGTGCCTTATCCTCACCTTTTTCAACACTGTCATAATTTAAATTAAAAAAGAGGATTTTTTTCCAATATTTAATTACTTTAAATATTTTACTTTTTTTTAGTTGGTGGTGTACGGTTCTCTGGCATTGCTCAGAGGTCCCTGATGTGCTGGGAAGCCTGTGTTCCGTTAGGAGTTCCCTGCTCAGAGGTGCTGCTGTAGCTGTGAACAGCAGCAGCTGGGCTGAACTTGGCTGGTTCAGGGCTCTGGCAGGCCAAAATAGGATCTTTTAACTCTATCAGATTGAGTTTCCTGGTATCCAGACTTTCAATAAGTGGGGTTTGTAGCTTTACCCTCAGAAGATCTGCCAAGCTCTTTTGCTTCTGCCTTTTTGGTCTGAATTAACCATTTTCTTATGGGCTATTTCCTCATCTTCCTTTTCCACAGCTGCCTGACAGTCCTCCACAGACATCTGCAAAAGCCGGAGTGTTTGTTTGCAGTAACGTAAATGTTTCGGTTACCAAATCCCATGGGACCCTTTATCCTTTCTACTGAAACAGGGAATACTTCATAAGGCCACTTCTTCATCTCTGAGTCTGTGTCATCCCCTGATGGTGTATAACATTTTCTGATGGTCTGCCTGTGCTGCCACCTTCTAGCTTGGTTCCCATGGCCAGATTTTGCAAAGCGCTTGGCACCCGGCACCTCGCAGGAGGAATGGGGACCCTCCCAGCAGCGTCGCTGGATGAGGCTACAGAAACAGGAACAACGGAGCTGGGCGACTCTGAGCGAAGCACCGTTGCCGAAGCTTTCCCTGGTGGCCCACGTTCCTCTCTCAGCTGTCGTTCTCAGCTGCTTGTGGACACAGGCAGCTGCTGTTGTCTCAGCATGGGTTTTGCTTTGTTTTGTTTTAATCTGTCCACTTCATTTATGTGCCTGAATTAGAGCTGAGCTCTTTGAAGATCTAACCGCTTGTTTAGATCCTTATGGGAGTACTTTTGAAAGTCTGGCCCTTAGCCTCTAAAAATCTTTGATTATAAACTCACATCAGATTGGAGAATGATGGTTTTTCTCCCTCCTCCCTTTCATTTAGCCGAGCATCAGGATATCTGGCATGTGCTACATCAGAGGGCTTATCTATAATTCATAAGGGAAAGCTCTCTACCTTGTCCAATCTGGGAGTTAACAGTACCTTTTAGAAAGTGCTTCTGAGATGCAACCTGATCCTAGGTCCTAACCTCTGTTGAAGCTCTCAAGGCTGTCTGTCACCACTGTAGCTTCTGCTTTCACTTTGTTTACATAAACACCAGCATCTTGCAAAGAAATCAGAAGTCTAGACAAATTGGAGCTGCTTCCTGCGTGTCCAGATCACAGCTTACAGGGCTTCCCAAACCAGCCATCTGTCTGGGTTCCTCTCCTTTCAGCGGTAGTTCTGCAACGTTTGGTAAGGCTCCACGAGGGCTGCCCACAGTGCGCAAGGACAGCTTGTAAAGGCCTTTCATCAGGATTGACAAGGTGAAAATCTGACTTGTCACGCACAGAGATCATGGTTCTGAGTTTTATTGAATTTAGTCATGAGGAAAGGATATGCACTAGTGGTTCTGGAGCCAGAAATCTCTCTGCAACAGAGACACGCAGCCAGGGGTTTACAGCTTCCCTGGTAACTCTGAGCAGGGCACAACCTCAGTGTTTGTCCTTCTGTTACATACACATCTCTGTCAGCAACCAAGGCCCAGGCCAGGCGGGAGCTTCAACGCTCAGAACAAATGGGGAAGAGCAACTGGGCTGAAGGTTCAGGGCTCCTCAGTTGGCCAAGCAGCAGCTGCTGGCATGCAAAGGATTTTAAGAGTAGGATTTTCAAGTCTACCTGTGTTGACTGAACTGTTTCTGTTGAAGCTCTTCTTTACTTCACTGGAAACTGTTGGGCTGGGAACAAGTGCTTTTGCATTCATAGAATGATTAGAGTTGAAAGGGACCTTAAAGATCGTCTGGTGCCAGCTCCCCTGCCATGGGCAGGGACGCCTTCCACTAGACCAGGCTGCTCAAAGTCCAACAGGTACCTGTGTCCATTCACTTGGACCTAACTTGCAGCCCACTGACTGATCTTGCCTTGTTATGTCCTTGGAAAAGCTGCCTGTTCCTTAAAACCAAGACGGGCGCTGTGCATATCAGTTAAATATAGGTATGTCTCTTGTGTGACCTATCTGTAGCAAATCCAATCAGGGCTGCTCCCATGCCCGCTCCGGCAGCGGCCGCCTAACCGGATTCTGGCTGTGTCGTGTGATGGAAGTTTGTCACTATTAGAGGGCTGAGAAACATGAACCGGAGGCTTCCAGCAACAGCGACCTGGTTGTTATTAGGACCGAGCTCTTACCAGAGCAGGCTGTCTGTGGTTTTGGGTATGTGTGTGTATCCGGAGTATGTTTCCTCTGCCCTGCTCATCAGTGACAGAGCAAAAAAAAAAAAAAAAAAAAAAAAAGGCTGTCCCAGTTCAGTACACATGTCTGCCAGTAAGGGCCTCCGTGTGATCAAGCCTTTGCGGTTTGCAGCACTCAGCAGCTGCACAGCTGCTCTTCTCCTGGACGGGATGGAGCCATCACTAGGAATTGTTCTTGTGCTTGGGAGAGCCACACCAGGGCTGCTGGTCGTTTCCTTCCTGTGCTGCTTGGCTCTGCACACCTGCCATGGGGACAGCAGGCTGAAAGTTGGGCTGAAGTTGAGCTTGGTGTCACCTTCTTTGCGCATGTGTGGAGCCAGACATCAGCGACAGAAGGAGGAGAGCCGAAGAGAATGGATAACCATCAGAGCAACATCTGCACGGCTTGGCAGTCCCTAAAAGACACCAGATGTGGGTGCTTGAGGAAGAATGAAGCAACAGGGTGAGAATATTTGTGATCGTTTGCCCCATGATGCTCTCCCAGACTTGAGAGATATGTGGCTTCAGGTATCTAAGGGTTCAACAGCCATTTCGGACTTTCTCTTTAGGACTGTGAAATGAATGGCACACAGTGTATTAAGGGAGTTTCAAGCACCTTTCCTGTACTGTGTCAGGATCGAGAAACACAGCACATGATTTCCTGCACAAATTCTTTCCTCCTGTCACAGAGTAAGCAGATAAAGAAGTCTGCCCCTCTAAAATATCAGATCCCATTGTATCAAAGTGGGCGCAGGAAATAGCAGTGTAGTTTGCGTCCTCTCCTTCAATTTCAAGTCTCCTTGAATTTCATTCCTTCCAACAGATAAATTTGTTGCAGAAAAGCTCGGCTATTTCTGTACGGCGGGTGCTGGCTGCCCACAGCCTGCCGGGGCCACGGCAATGCAATCACACCTGGCAGAAATAATCCTCAGGCTCAGGAGAGTCTATGTTCATGGGGTTTTAAGGGACCTCATCGTGTGCCTTCCTGCTTAAATGGAAAGTGTTAAATGATCTTCTGTAGCCTAAAAGGAGAAATAACAATAGTCTTTCCAGGGCATGTTTGCCACATGCTGACTGTGCAACTTTATTACAATTCACATCTCTTTCATTGAGGAAATTGTCTGGTACACTGTCATTTTGCCCCACTGCCTGCAATTATGATTTCTTCATTCACTTTCTGCTGTTCAGGCACCAGTTTCTTGGAATTATTCCTTGTCTAATGGCTTCCATTGCTAATTTAGTTCTAAGTGATCCCTGGACAGCCACAACCATAAATGCATGTAGGTGGCTGGGCAATTTGTTAGGGCTCTGCCTCTAGGAGATGCTTAGTTTCAGTACTTTTATGAAGTATTTTAAATAGTTATCATCTGTTTTATGTCTGCATTATAAAGCAATCTTGAATTATTGCTTTTTGCATTTTTAAGTTGCAACTTGTTGATTTTTATTAGCAGTGCCAATTTTCTGGCCTGCCTAAAACATTCCCACGGGAACATATCGGGCTCAGAGAGCGGAGCTGGTTGTGCCTTGTGCGGTGCGAGCCACCCATGGGAGCACACTCACCTTTCCGCCACGTAGACATGTCCATATGGACCTGAGTGAGAAACATCCCTCTCATTTGCTCTCCTGACAGCACGGCTGCTGTGGCAGCCTGGTGGCTTGGACATCCTGATGCCCCTGGAAAGCCTGGTAAAGACTTGTCCCTCGCTGATACTCTTCATTTTCTGGCCCTCAGCAGTCACCACATGCGGAACTTTCAAAATCTGTCATCATTATGTAGTTGAGTTGACTAAGTATTTCCTTGCTGGAGGTTCTTGCACAGATCTGGGCTGTCTCTTTAATAGTTTAGCAAACCATGGAGAAACTCTTCTGGGAGGTAATTTCAATATTAAGCATTTAGGAAATGTGCACCATCCAGAGCTAACGATTTTATCTGCAGACATTTATGCAATGTCTTGCAGACTTATTATGACCTCTGTTCCCACAGATCACAAAAATATCTACTGTCTTCTGCCTCGATAAGGTATTTATTTTCTCCTATTCCTCCAGGCCCTAAAACAGAGAAAGGGGTACTGCTAGTGACCACCAATAAGGATGAACTGGTCAGAGCTGGTAAAATAAGATCCTGCCCCACTTACCTAGGCATGCTATGGGATATAATTGCACCTGTGGAAGGAAGGAACTCATGTTGTTATACTTTCAAAGCTACCATCACGAGTTAAACGATAGTTTTCACTCTATCATTGCCATTGATTTTTAGCTGTGTTGTATGCTCAGCACATTGGGGCATATGAATGTTTTATATATGCATATATATATATATATCTTCTCATCAACTCTTCCATCTGCAAAGTATATCCTAAGAGACTTCAGAATGGCCACTCAAAGTAACAGCAAAGTATTTGCGATCCTGTTTTGTGGTTGGGGAAATCAACTTGCTGTGAAGTGGAATGATTTGCTCAAGGCTGCTTTGAGAGCTCAGTATTCAGAATTATGTTTCCTAATTTCCTTGATTTTCATTAATATGGTTTCACTCTTTACTGTATTCTCAAGCTTAAAGAGTTTCTACAGATAAAAACAAGTGGCAGAGTATGGTCAGAGATAAGTGATCGAATCAACTAGGCTAGGAATAAAATCTGTTAAATAGACATGACAAAAATGTGATTCCTCTCTCCTCTTGCACCCGTGCAGCTTTAGGCTTGCTTTTAATCTTGCTTTGTCTCAGGACAGCAGCGTGGTTCTTGCTGGCCATGTCGCCCCACAGCAGAGAGGGAAGGTTTGCTGACTGAATCCAGCTGCTCCCAAGCTGGAGACCCACAAGTGGCCAGGCCAAAATGGTCAGGGGTGCTGTAAAGAGACTGGATGGATAAAACCTGCCCTACAAACCAGCATGCCGGAATGTTAAATAATAGACATTGTACAGTTATGGTGGTGCTAATTAATGTTAAGCGAGAACCAGCTCTTACAGGATGTATACTTGAGCATGAAATGTATGTTTTAAGTCCTTAGCGCAGAGCATGAATAGATACAGTGAGTTTTTGCTGGCAATGTCACCAGAATGTAGATTGTGTTTCTGGCCAAGGTTAGGACAGTGGCAGAGCCTGGGAAAATTCATCAGTAAAGCCCCTTCCAGGGTGGAAGTAGCAAAGCCAGCGTGAGAGCCTGGGCCACGCACGGCTGTTCAGCTTGGCCTTCGTCAGCTCTCCGGGGCAGGTGGCCGTAGCAGTTTTGTTTGTCGAACGTCTCTTCTAGCTGTGGCTTGGCTGTAAGCAGTGAGCTCATCTCTCAACTGGGCTGGGGCGTTTGTGGCTCTGATGAAGCAACTTCAAGAGATGTATTGTGCCGATGGCCTTTAGCAAGTCTCCAGCGTCACAAAGTGGTAGAGAGGCTGCAGCGTGCCCAGCTGTCACATAAGCAAGTAGGCAAATTCCTTCCAAACGTGCCACGTGGAAAAATTTCTTCACCAAAAGGGTTATCAAGCATTGGAAGAGGCTGCCCAGGGAAGTGGTAGAATCGCCATCCCTGGACGTATTTTAAAAAGACAGATAGACATGGTGCTGAGGGACATGGTTTAGTGGTGGTTTTGTCAGAGTTAGATTGATGGTTGGACTTGATCTTAAAAGTCCCTTCCAACCTAGACAGTTCTATGATTCACTACGGTGTCTCTGGTTGCTTTGCGTTGTTGGTGTGAGGTTGGGAGAGGAGTCAGGCCGGTGGGTCGGAAGGGAAGGCTGCAGGTAAAGGGTTGTATGTCCCATTGGTACCATGTTGTCTGTGGCACACATTGGAGCTGCAGTCAGAAGCTTGGCTACCGACCTCCTGGTGACCTGCTGCTTGAACTAAAGACAAATTGTGTCTGTCTGCTCCTCCTGGAAAGGTGGCTTTGACCTGCTGCTCTCCATCTGCAGAGGAGAGAAGCGTTGGGAACGGCGGTGAAAACTGCACATGCAGCCAGTAGAGAAAGGAGGGGGACAAAGGTCCTTGTCAGCCTCACATAATCCTCATTTCAGTTACCCTCAAATTAGAGACAAAGAGATAATGTACCACATTTTCCTAGAGCGTGAGAAAAGCAGATAGAAAAGCAGATCTGATATCAACACAAATGCTCAATTTGTCATGTATCTTAATGGGATATCCCCTTCAGTGTAGCCTAGTCATTGAGTTGGTTCCAGCTGTTGAACCAGCATTTTATGAAACATCCATTTAAAAAAAAAAAAAAAAAAAACCAAACAAAAAAAACCCCACACAAACCTGTGTGTTTCCATACGTTCATATATCCACTATAATGTTTTTTTTAAATGGACCTCCAGGGCAGCACCTCGGTGGGAAAACATCTGCTTTTACACATGGACCTCTCTCATGGTGATAGTCACATAAAATATGTGGGGCAGAAGGTCCTTCTGGTAATGAGGGAAGCTCTAGAGCCCAGAAGAGACAAGCTGCTGGGGGCTTCAGGGGAATGACTGGGGTGTGTAAATTGAAGCATCAGTATGAAAGCTCATAGATTTTAAGGCCAGGAATATTGTCCCTGTTTCAAATTGTGGATTGTGTCCCCTTTGAGAGTTGCAAAAAGATTCAAGGTATAGGGGGCTGTGAATTATTATTAATAGCCTCATAAGGTGATTTGTTTAAAAAAAAAAACAAACAAACAAAACAAATAACCCTTACCAATTATTATGAAAACACGATAAAAATAAAAATCAATAAAGTTAAGTGGCTGCCTACACATTCTCTTTCTTACTTAAGTGCTGATTGTGAAATTTTACCCATTGTTTCAGCCTTCAGTGGGTTTTATGAAGACAGATGAGCCATGAAGCAAATCAAGCTTTCAGAAAGTTTGATAAACTCTGCCTTTTTTTAATCAGCCTGCATAGCTCCGGGTGTAAAATTTACACAGAATAGAGTTTGTAGGTTCAGGGACTAAGTAATCATTTTTCCTGAGTTGTAGAGCAAGCTCAAGAGAGCTGTTAGATGCCCTGAAATAAATAAATATTGAGCCCAAGGGAGAGATGAGTATGTAATTACCTGAGGTCTGGCTTTTGTGCCCTCTTAGAAAGTTAATTTAAACTTTGGATAGCTGAAAGCTCTCTGCAAGAGGCAGCACCGGAACATCTCTACTGCCGATGAATTTGTTTGGGGTGGCATTTTTATCTGTCTGCTTTCTCACTAAAATCCACACACACGAGGAAATTGCATGGTTTGGAGGGGAGACGTATGTGGCGTTTAACTAATAGTTGTGACAGTGAATGACAGGAAGGAGAAGGAGAAAGGGCTGGTTCTGCACAGCGTTCGACCCAGTCCTCGTTTCAGTCTGCACAGCAGTTTTTTGTTGGTTGGTTGGTTGCGTTTTGTTTGGTGCCGATGTACATCATTATGTTTGGGTAACGTGATAGAATCAGACTTCAAACATACTCGGTTCAACAAAGGTGAGTCAATGGCATGATGCAGGTATTGAGTATAGAAACAAAAAATACCAGTTGGAGGATAATTGTGTGGTCAGGCCTTGGGAGAGTTGCTTGGCCCAGTTACTCTTCACACTATCTCACATCATCACGAGCCAACACGCTCTTGCCTTGGGAATCCCATTTGCTTTGATGGGGTTACCCTCATCTTAAATTCTGTAGTGTATAGGGAGGTCATGAAGCCCACTGTGTGTTTATTTTCAGTCTCTTTAAAAACAGATGTATTTGGCAATGTACAATATGATTCCTCATAATTCTTACCAAAGTTTTCTGACTGCAGAAGTCAGCCCAAAGTTGAAAGATCTGAGTAGAGAATTGCAGTGTTGGCTTTTCTTTTTCTTGCTGTTTTTAATCCCTCCCCCTTCACTGTACCCGAGGATGATCCTGGCACGCACAGGAGCCGGGTCATGTCTTTGGTCGCCTCCTCCGCTTCTCTTCAGCCTTCCAGTCTTTTTATATTTTGTCTACTTGAGGCAAATAGCAGCTGTAGCTTTAGCCCAGCGTGGAGGAGGTGGCAATTTCTGTATATTGGACATATAAATACTTCTGATCGCTTTCTAAAACATTACAGCAAGATATGAGTAACTGGTGTCGTGATTCATTACTGCTGTAGCTTTTGAAGCTATGCCCAGGTCTCCAAATCATATAATGGAGCAGAGCTTGGCTGTAACAGGAACTGCTGGGGCTCACGAGCAACGTCCTTGGGGCAGGGAGCCATGTCTGTCCTGTGCGCCTTTGGCATACGTGCAGAGGGATTCGGGTTTATGCTGTAACTCCTAGATCTTAGGCCAGTAATAATAATAAACTAAATCTTTCTTGGTGGTGCTCCATACGCACCCGGCCCTACGGGGGGGCTGCCTACAGCAGCAATAGCTGAGCGTGGCACAGACAAAGCCAACCGGGGTGGCTGTGGGGAAAAAAGCATTTCCCTCCAGGCCATCAAATATCACCAGCTGATATTTAAGTGCAAGTCTAGAAGGTGGCGATGGGTGAGCACTGGATCGTCTTTCAAATGCGCCATATACAGCAATGCGTATCTCCATCAGACTGATGCTTTTCTCTTCCTCCTGCTAATCCCATTTATCTTTTGAATGGCAGAGCCCAGCAATCCTACACCACCTTTAGAATCCCCACATTCAGAAACGTCGCGCAAGATTTGCCCATTATTTTTTCTTCAAGCTGCTCGGGTTTGTAGATTTTCCAGAGGTGTTCTTGTAATTTTGGATGTGAATGTTCTGTACCAACAAAAGAGAAAACGTCAGTGAACCTGCATTTCTCTTTCAGCTGCTGAAACAAGTGGCAGCAGTCCAGTACCTCAGCAATGATACTCAGAGGAGGACGTTATTTTTACCTTTTTGCATTTCCAGAATTGCCTTGGGTTTCAGACGTGGTAGCTAAGTCATTGCAAGGAGCTCACATCCAAATTGTGCTTTTTGTAACTGTCCTGTGCTGTCTTTGGACAGTTTTTGGGTTATTACTCATGAGGTTTGTCTCTTTTAGTGCCTCTCATTGCTAATGGAACTGCATTACACCAACTATGGTGGTTTTTGTCTTAGGCTTGAACACATCCTACATCACAGAAAAATACAGGGGTTTTACCAAGTTTTTTCTCGATATCTCGACAGGACTACCTAATAAAAACTGTGTGAGATTGCTTATTTTGCATTTTTGTAACGCAGGAAATCATCTGAAGTTGCTCTGAATTGAAGACAAAACCAGAAGAGATGTTTGTGCTGTGAAAATACCTCCGTTGCACCTCTTTGGTACAGATGCTACCTGTTGCCCTTGAAGGCTCACGTGTAAAGCTTAAAGCAATAGCTCTGCAAATGCAAGTGGTTCCACACTTCATCCCCCTAGTTTCAACCACATAACTTGGAGTGGGATTTTGGCACTTAACTTCCAGAGACACCCAAGAAGATCCTGGTCTTAGTTCATTAGTTATTGAATTAGCTGTTTTACTCCGTATGCATAATGGCAGGACTGAGGAAGCTGAAGCGCACATGTTTTGCTGCACTGATGCTCCTTGCCCTGGTTGGTACGTGGCTGCTAGAATCTGGCCTGAATGTACAGATTTTTAAGGCCTGCAGCCTCCTAATGCTCTTGGACCTTTTTGTGTACCTTCCTTGTTTTTATAAGTAGGGAATTTGAAAAAGTTCTTAAACCGAGTGTTAGATTTTGCTAGTGCCTCTTTCCCCTGAAAAGGAACACCATAATTAAATTCAGGTTGGCAGCACTGAGTTGCATAAAGCCTTCCTTTTAAAACGCGCTTCTTCCACAAGGTGCTGAACTTTAAAGCACTGTACACAGACATAGACACAAAATATGAGAGGCTGTAAGTCTAGACGTAATCACCGTATATAACTGCGTAGAAATAAGGGCAACTCACAGTGTGTTCTTCCACTGTATGTACCGTTTATGGCTGTTCAGTATTGGTTCTGCTGCAGTTAAAATGAAGTCTCTCTGGGGAATGGACAGTATCTTCTTCTGTGTTTCTACTGTAGAAAGCACACCATTGTGGTCTATAAATAACTGTTTATATAGCGTTCGCCTTTAACCTTTCCATTTGCCTTGCAAATAAATAATAGTATTGCTGTCTTTGCGGTATTCTTTATATTATGCATAGGGAGAAATAGCATTATTTAAAAAGAAAGGTAAACTGCAGCATAAGGGTGTAATGTATGTTGTGTGGATGACCACTGCAGTCATTTCTGTTTCTGGTTTATAACAAAGGCAGACTAGACTTAAAACTAGTGATTGATGGTTAATAGAAAACTACTGCAGATATCCTGTGGTTAAAATACACAATTTGCATAGATCTCTTTGGACATTTTCCAGATTTTCATTTCAGGAGGCACTGTTACTTCTCTATCATTTATTTTTCCTGGCATCCTTCATTAGAACATAACAAGGTGCTTTGCAGTAAATATCGCTCATCAAGTTCATGACCGGTACGAAAGCACGCAGCAAATACCCGATGTCAGCTCCAGAGGCTGGCGGTAACTGCACCAGGATGCCGATGCAGACGCATGGTGATGCACTACACGGACATCCCTTTTTGCCTTCTTCATGGCTCCCCCTTCGCAAGCAGGCACCTAGCCAAAGGGAGTGCACTAAGGCAGTGATGGTGTAGAGCGGGAGATGTTTCTGTTTGCTTTAATTGTAACTCATACTGATGACTGAGCCCTCAGAGCGCATCCTAATACAGATACCAGCATTCGTTGCTACCTTGTCCCTCATCCCATCTCCTTTTTATCTATCAGTTAGGGCTAGCCGTGGTCTGTGGCAAGTAAACTACTTGTAGGTAGGGATCTGTGCCTGGCACATCTGGGCTCTGGTTTCTGCTGCCCTCTATGCTGTGGACTTATGGAGTAAATTTCCTTGCTGATTAAGCAGAACCCACAAGTTTGTGTTTCCTAAATTTTCAGGAGTTGTGTTCCTTCAGTACTTTCAGGAGCTGTTGTCATCATCTTCACTGCCAACTAGAAGGAAATCACTCACCTGAAGATGGGAGGCCCTGAATGTGCACGGGAATTTCCCCCACCATTCAGTCAGCTTTATGGGCTGTTGCTTATATGGTAAATATCAATTCTATAAGGTCTTCATGTCAAATATCCGGGCTGAATCTGAGAACAAATGGCTGAATTTCCAGCTTGCATTTCCAGGCGTCTCCAGAGGGCTTGGGAGTTGAAGAGGACTAGTAAGTGATACATCTGCCCTTTCCACCTACACAAGTTGAGCTTTGGAAATTTTTAGTGTTTAACCAAATGATGATACACCCTGTATAGGGAATACTTGAAATACTGAATAAGTATTAGCTCATTTCCTTTGGCAATAATGCTGGAGGTGGGTGGCCAGAATATGTTTCTGCATGTGGAATTTCTGCCTTATCAGAGAAGGTGAAAGTGCAGGAGGGTCCTGGCAGTCTGAGTGGGACTTCGTAAAGCTGATCTGGAGCGGATGGGACTTAATGCAGTTCCTGTGAAATGTCATACAATACACAGAGAGGTATTCCCAAGGCCAACCTCGGGTATTTTACACAAGCCAACCTGTGTTTGGATGTTCTTGCCCTGCAGGTTCTGATCTGTCTCCATCACTTATATAAGGAGATTAGCCTCCTACAAGAGCCTTAAAATTTGTCAGGGTGAATATTTATGCAAGTGATGGTACTGTATCTTCATCCTGTACTTCGTCTGTAATGCTTTCACTTTGACTTACTTTCTTACCCGTGAGAATGAGGAGTAACATGGAAATCTTCTTTCATTAGGTTCCTGCATATGTTGTGTGTAGTGTGGCTTGCACAGTAATTTAAATGCAAGTATAACTTCGGTCTCCCAGGCATATTGGCTTTTGAAGTCCTGAAATTGCTGCATCTCTACCCACATAGAGCAATCTAACCCCCTTGGTTTGGAGAAGGTTCGTCGAGGTATTTATCCAGATGCTCCACGTAGCAGCATATAAAAAGACTTCTGTTCTTTACCTCCAGTCTGACCTGTAACAACCGTATTCCATCTCCCAGAATGAAACCTATTCACTGTGGTAAAGAAGTACAGCTTCGGCATCCAGTCCCAAATAGCCTGAAACTGCACAGAGGGACTCCTAGTGCCTTGAGCCACTAAACAAACTTGGAGTTAAATAGACTGACTGTCTTGCTGTAAAACATCTGCCCAAATAAACTCCTTCTTTACAGCCAAGAGCAATCTCTCCTCGCTGGTTGTATGTTACATCCACTCGCGTTAATGGCAGCTACACAAAGCAGCAGAGAGGTGTTTTACTTTGCATTCTTGGAACAAACATTGGGAATTAGTGCTTGCAGCTCATAAATAAAATAGCTTTATTTTATATGCAGCTCTATTCATTGGATCAGATGTCTAAAAATACATGTGAAAAAGGTAACCGGTGGCACATAGCCAGTTTTCTGGGGGAAATTTCCGTTAAGTTGAATGACCACATCAAAATCATGGAGGAGAAAAGAAACCAAGACAGCTAAGATGTGACAAGAGAGAGGTTTTTTAAAGAAGCAGTTGGAGGATTGATGTGGCTAACAGATAAGAGGGCTGTTCCAGGCAGCAGAGGTAGGTGATGGGGGATGCTTTATGACTAATGTTAAAATAATATGAAGGGACAGCACAGAGAGTAGTGAGAGGTGAGCTGGGAGAATGAGAAACATGTTTTGCATTGAAAACAATGACCCAGGTTCCACTGAGCAAACGGGAGCTCCCTGCATATGCCCAGAAGCTGATTTGTCCGCTATCGCTGAGGGTAGATCAGTGGAGGAGAAAACACTCTGCCAAACGCATCATTCTGCTCTGCTACGTACGTTTTTCTGCATTGCTAAAACTGCTTGGTGTGGATGGAGAAGAGTTGGTGGCCTTTCAAAGGGCACCTCTAGCGATGAGCTCTGTTGAAGGGTAGTTTCACTGCTGGTAATTAGTTGACAGTATGCAGCAGGGATAGCAGCACCTACAAAATAATATTAGAGATCGAGTTCAAAGTCTGGCAGGGAGGATAAAGCAAACAACTCTTCTTTCTCCTCCAATACATGAGTTAGGCAGCAGTGAATGAAAAAAACGAGGTGTCAGGCACAAAACAAACAAATTGTAGGTTGTTTCCTTTTTTCCCTTTTCTTTCCCTTATGCATGGCTAACTCCCAGTTTCAAGTATCAAAATGCAGTTTCTGGTGCACAGGATGGTATTTTCTTGCTGCTATAAAACTTGTAGGGAACTATTAAACTGCAGCAGGATTTCATCCCTGAGCTGCCCTCACCTCCGTGTTGGATTAAGTGACCCAGAAAGAGAATGTGTATTTTATCTTGTTAAATTCATAAAACACCGAGATGTTTTTTTGAGAGTTGGAGTGCTACATAAGTGCAAGATCTGATTATTTTGGGAAAGGCACTGTGAAAAGCAGTCCTGATGCATGTTAGCTCACCTGAGGGCAAAGGGGACTTCTTAAGGGACAAGAGTATGTGCAGGAGAGCTTGGAGTTAGTCCTGTGGGCAAAGGTCATGCCGTAAAACACCTGAAACCCTTGAACTGATGATTGCGCTAAATTAAGCACTAACTCTTGATGATGCTGGCACACAGCTGCTCCAGGGAAACAAGTCTGCTCCATGCAGAAGACAACACTATTTCATTTAGGTTTTTTTCCCTTCTGAGATTCTCTGCTCCGTCCCATGCTTAGATGAACTGGAGTGACCGACAGGTGAGTGTGCAGGGTGCTTGTTGGGTTTGTGTAACTCTTCCTCTCCTCCCCGCCTGGTTCTTTGCCGCTGGATGTAAGGCGTTGGTGAGCTTCTGCCTTAGCAGACGTGATGAGCCTGCCTTCTGCCGGCTTTGCCTGCCTGCCTTTAGTCATATTTGTGCTTGTGAGAATCACACCGGACTCGCACGACAACGCAACAGGGTGGCAGTTCTAGTGTTTTGCCTGAAATCAGGTTTTAGACGGACTCTCTTTCTCCTCAATGGCATCTTTAATCCAAAAAAACAGCACCGAAGCAAATAAGGCCTTCCTTTATAACAGAAAAGCCTTTGTTTTTAAAGCTGTCATGTACCTGGCAGGAACAGAAGGGCACCACCAGCTAGGAGAGAAGATAAAAATTTTTCAGCTCAGTGAGTTGTATTGAGGAGCTTTTCAGCAAATTGCGCTAATTTCCTTCTAGCACCCAAAGCAGCGCACTTCATGCTGACACATAGCTTGAAAGGGAGGTTAATAGTACCAGATGTTGGCTTGTGTTATTATTAATTGTTTGTATTACAACAGCACTTGGTGGCCTTGTTCAAAGTGAGTGGCGCTGCGTGCAGTTCTGTGGCAGCGAGAGGGGTGGCCCCTGCTGAGCAGAGGAGGCGGGTAAGGGACAAGAGACACAGAAGTGCCAAGAGGTGACTTGCCCCAAGTCATACAGCAAGTCACTGGCAGGGCTGGGACTAGGAATCAGTTCTCATGAAACTCAACAGAAATAATATGTAGGTAATACCAGTTTTGGCACTTAATCCCAGTGTAGCGCACTGGTTTATAGGTTTATAAGGTGTCCGATTTGATCCTCTTTAAAGATTCGCTATCGTTAATCTTGCTGTCTGGGAGTTTATGAGGAAAGCTGCAAAGGGAACAGGAAAGTGACAGTCTCTTGAATTTGTCCTGATCCCCCAGGTTCCAGTAAATCAGTGGTGGAAGCATATTGCATATCATGGTGCTCTGCATGACTGATCAGCTCTGTCCTTCAAACGCTATTAACTTCAGCCCGGTTAATCTATATTCCTGTACGTTGAACACAAAGCAGCGCTGGCTGAGGGATTAGGGGAGAATTAAGTATTTGTTCTCTAATCCTGAATGTTTATAAATCAGTATTAATTACTCTAGGTGCTTTTAGAGAGTTTACATGCCAGTTTTTGTAACAATTTCATGATCCATCTGGCTAATAAAAATACTTCATTGCAAGAGAAGAAATAAAATCTGTTGCTGTGAAGTGGAAGCATGCAGATCTTTTGCTTAATGGGGGCTAATTGCTGTTATTACGGATTCTGATAAGTTAAAAATAATAGTAGGGCTAACCACATCCCACGTTGCTGTCTGTAAACACGCTGCATAGATTCAGCCTGGTCTGCGGGAGAAGAAAGCTGAACACAGGCCAGCAGAGCCCCCCTGTTTCTAGGAGTAAATTTGTGCCTTGGGTGCTTTTAACGGTGTATGAGTTTTTAGGGGTAGCATTTGGGGGGGGTGGGGGGGTGGTTTATGGGGGGGTGGGTGTTGAGTGATAAGGCACAGGATACCAATGGGAAATGCAGGTCCTGCAGGGATTGTGGGCTGGCTGGCAGTGGGTTGCAGGCACTGGGCTGTGGGGGGAAACAAAGACAGGCATTATCTTCAAAGGATCATCTTTCCACTGATAAGGACAATGGTCTCAAAGCAAAGAAAAGGGGGTTTGGCTGGAGCAGGAAATTTTGCACTAAGCATTAGCAGGGCTATTGATTGCCCCAGATTCAGCATTTAATCCTTCCTTTAATCACAAATCAATTCCACTGTGTGTTTTGAGGTTTTTAAACTTTTCCTCCAAATGCTTCAGACTTCAGAACGACGGTGTACCCTGTGCGGGGCTCTGGGGAACTGCAGCCCACCAACAGCCCGTCATTCCTCCCACTTCGGTCGACCAGAAAAAAAACAAAAATTGGGGGGCAAGCAGATCTATCGGGGCTTGCTATGTTTGTGTCATTATCTTGGAAGGAAGAAAGGATGGAAGGAGTAATTTCTAATACTTTGTCTTCTTAAAGTCCTTAATCAATTTGGGATTTTGCTAGAAAGAGTGTTTTCTTTCCTTTGATCTGCATTTAGCTTACAGACCAGATAGGCTGACATGGGTTATGCTCTGAGAGAGAAAAACGTTGAAAGCTTCGGTGCACTTTCTTGTTCCTAGTGAAATGTATTTTGGCATGATATTTTGGGGCATAAATCTGAGTGAAACAGCATTATACAAAGAAAGAACTGAAGCTCAAGGCTTCTGAATTGGTTTTTTTTGGTGTCTTGTTGTTTGTTGTTTTTTGTTTTTTTTTTTTTAAGTATAGCTAAATTTTTCTCTTGAACTCCTTGGAGTTGCTCAGTGGGACAGTGGCTGCATCCCCCTCCCTGGAATCTGCATGCTGCCGTTGAAAGGAGGGTGCCTTGTCCTGCTGGGAAGGGCGTACCAGCCTTGAGGATGTGGGGGTCACAGCACTGCTTTTGGGGTGATTCAGCTCTGCACTGTCCCCCAAGCCCCTGATCTACAGCAACCCCTTAAACCTTAACACAAGACTTAGGTGTCTCCCTGCCTTTCAGCACTCTGTAGCACAAATGCTGTGTGTGATTCGTTATACTGTAGGTCTCATTTGAGGCATCTTTGAGGCTCACTTTTATTTACTAGTTTCTCATGAAGAGTTTTTAACCACTCTTTTCCATGATGCTAGAACGTATCTGCCTATATGCAGAACAAGGCAAGGGAGAAATGGAATGCGATGACTATGGGTGTTAAGAAGTGTTGTTTGGGGTTTTTTTAATTGCCATTGTTTTGACAATAGTGTGTTGGTACTGGAATAGCTTATTGGCACTGGAACAGGCTGCCCAGGGAAGTTGTGGATGCCCCATCCCTGGAGGTGTTCAAGGCCAGGCTGGATGGGGCTTTGAGCAACCTGGTCTAGTGGGAGGTGTCCCCGCCCAGGGCAGGGGGGTTGGAACTAGATGATCTTTAAGGTCCCTTCCAACCCAGAGCATTCTATGATTCTATGATTACTCACAAGCAGGATAGCCACTGTTGAGTTAGAGTTGCCCCATTGTAGTTAAATTCACAAAATTTTGCAATGCCTCTTGCCATCATGCTTGTGTTTATCTATTTGGTGATATAATTTGTCACCTGCTTATCATATCTTCCTCTAGTCTCCTACACCACAGTAGCAGGCATGTTATTTACTGGGCAAACATTAGTGTTTCTAGTAAAATTATGTTGGAGCATAATGTGTCAATGGAAGGAGAGTTATAGATGGGTCAGGGGGACTTTCCCAGGTGACTTATTTAGCTGGTGGCACAGCTGAAATTTGGACTGCTGTCCCTCAGTTAGAAAGCAAGATCCTAGCTGATGGACCACGTTCCCTGAGAATCAAAGGTCTTGTTGGGACTGCAGCATTACTGTTGGTTTACATCTTTTCTGGCTTAGTTTTAAAGAAGATTGTCATCTCTGTCTTGTATCAGGCTATGGAATAGCCTTTAAACATCAGTCTTGACATCATTGGACATGTTGTAGCCTTTTCTCATTTTCCACTTTTCTGACAACTGTATCTGTACTTGCCATATCACAGTGGCTGGCATAGGGGACACCTAAACAGGGTACATCCAAGTTGGGGAGTGAGTTCGTCTGGGCACAGGGAGGTTGTTTTGTGTTGGGATTTTTTTCTGTTTTGTTGGGGGTTTTTTTATATCTAGCAAATACTTTTTTGCATACTAATGCTCCATTTAGCTGTTGCTTACTCAAACCCTGAACCCCTGAGAAGGTCATTCTTTCAGTATCTAACCCCAAATCAGGGTCAACAGGACTCTTGGTCTTGGCTGTAATGATTTTGCTACTGTCTAATCCTGAATGTTTTTGCGTGCACAGCTCTCCTGAACAGGGTAATTGTAAGAAATGCCAAATCGACCATAAATATTCTCTTGTAGGTCAAGGCTTTCCATTCATTAATGATTTGTCCTCTTCCTCCTGGGCTTTCTCTAGTATTCCATTGATATTGGAAAGCTTGCTGGAGGAGAAGGTGGGCTCTGAGGACAGGATATCCCTGACATAAAAATAAACACACAGGATGGAAAAAGAAACCATCTATAGCAATTAACAAAAGAAAGAATGCGATAGGTGATGAATGGTGGAAGGTATAAAAGGCTGATTTTCAGCTACTGAATTACTCTGCTAGCATGTGGTACTGTGAGAGAAGCAATGTGATATATGAAAATAAAAACATTGACTATCTGAGCTGGAGACTTCCCTTCTGAAGCAGAAAGCTAAGGGCGCCAAATCCTGTTAAATTTTAATGAGATTTTAGATACAACTCCTTGTGTGTCACCGCTTGAAAAACAACACTTGAGACTGATAACAGCAGAGAGCCTGTGAGTTAACACCTGCAGCCCAGCGTGTGGCTTTCACAGCTGAAATATTGGCCACTCTGGAAGGCGCTTTGCTCGGGAATGGTGGGAAAGAATTCCTTTGGCCAAGCCATCAAAAACTGCTGTGGAGTTGCTTTTGCTACCTCTGAGCTACAGGAGCTTACAGGGCACGCGGGGCCTGTCACCAGAAGACAGGGAGGACCGGTAGGGTCCCTGTCCTTCCCCACCTGCCTCCTCCTCCCAGCCCTCTGTTTCCCGGACACCCTGGAGCAGAGTGAGAAGGAGGCATTGAACCCTAGTTGTATCTGAGCAGAAGAGTTGACACTTCGGGGTTTTTTTTTTTTTACTACTGTAATCATAGCTTGGCCAATAGGTAATATTTCAGCTTTTGTTCTTGTTTATGGGAGGTGGAGAGGTGTGATCATACCTTCTTTTCCTTTTTGGGCATGTTTTCTTAACAAGGTACTATTTTTGCACCAGGCCCGCCTCCTTTTCTGGTGGTTGCAAGAACTGAAGTGTTCTTCCAGTCTTCAGGTGTAGAAAGTAGCATGATAAGAACGACATCATCATTCAAGTGGATGAGATTTGTGAAAACACCTCTATTTTTAATAAGTTTTGCAAAAGAGCTTTCGTGAGAGCTGAGAGGAAGGAGAAGGGGGATAAGAAAGCTGAACTATTTCAAAACATCACTTTAAAGGCTTTAAAGTACCAATACTTATTAATTCCTTTGGCATGTATTAGAATAATATTAATCCTGATGAACTGAAATGGTATTAGTGCAGATGTCATAAGTACTTCTACAGGCATTCAGCTGTAATTTAGCATCAATTAACTAGACCATTATTTAAAAGTGTTATTTTAATACATTAAATTTCCCAGTCTGTCCTCGGGCGGTTGCTAGAGCTGCTGCTAGCTTCTCTTATCACTCTCCATTTCTCTTTCTGGCTGTCGTTCCTGTTCTCCTTTACTTGACACTGTGCACTTCTCCCAGGCACAGGACTCCTCAAGGGTGGCTGGCGGCGCAGGCTCACGTTCTGCTTAAACTTATTTAGCTGCAGGAAGCTGCTGTAAGGGATGGTCCTGCCTGCCTTTCTCCACATCCCCTCCCCATATTCTTTTTCCTCCCTCGTAGGACATCTAAGGCTTCCAGAGGTAGGATTTTGAAAATTTGAGAGCAACTTTTGGTCAATTTTGTGACCTTGAACGCCATGTAGCCTCTGCTCACTGCAGCGCCGTGCTACTGGTTGTGTAGCCAGCACCCAGAAATGGGGTATTTGTTCCTGTCCCCACTCAGAGCCATGCAGAGATGGCTCACTCCACTGCTGGTGGCCCTGTAGCTGTGCCAGTGCCCTGCCATAAGAGGCCGCATGGCCTTGACTGTCACCGTGCAGTGACAAAATGGCTGCTTGTTCAAGAGCTGGCAGGGGAACGCCTGTGCCTCCAACTGTAAAACAGACACAGTGATTGCTCATTTTATCTCCCTGTTCGCAGGGAATACCCTAAAAACAGCTTCTGCCTTCAGGGGTTGACTCTTGTGATGTAGGTGTAAAATGCCCAGTACAGCAAAGCCCTCACTCAGATTGTTCAGGGTTTCTGTAGTACAAATTAGTAAGAATCTGATACTGGAGAGTGGAACAACCTTTTTCCCCATAGAATGTATAAGAGCTAAACCACCGTCAGTCACTGCTGTGGAGAGGTCTACTGTTTTGCATGGAAGAGTTTGGGATGTGTCAGTAGGTGTTTTCATTTCATGAAAAAAGAACTGCCGCCTTGCTCTTTCCCCCATCGTGGTAACAGACGTCTTGGCTGATGGGCTGGGGAGTGGAGGCCAGGACACGCTGCAGAGGGCAGAGAGCCCTGTGGTCACCTGCACTGGCACTGGGATCCCTTTTCATGGGGCTTGAGCCCGATGAACCAGCTCCTGCCGCCCCCGGCAGCTCCCACGTCCTGAGCCGTATTTCAGCTCACAAGCAGTGTGTCAAGACAGGCAAAATTGCCATTTGTAAAAAGTGCTGTTAACAAATGCTTTCTTTAACCTCTGCCTCCAGTTTGCTATTCCCGTTCACTCCCTCTGGAAGACAAATTTGTGTGTCCTCTGTGAATGACCTTAAGGGTCTATGTTAATGCCTGCAGAAGGCAAGGAAACAACTCCATGGAGGCAGCAGCCTTTGGGTCTGGCTCTTGCCAACGGGGACAGACCTCTGTCTGTCTGTCTCCCTCGTCCGTAGCAGTGCTTCTACTTGCGTTGTTCTGTCCTGACACAGAGACACGTATTTTGGACTTAAGGGTTTTATAGTATCTTTTCTCCCAGTTTTGCTGACCTTTGCAATGTTCTGTGCTCTTTCTGAGGATACCAGGCAAAGACCATAAGCAGAGCTAGGCTGTCAGGGGAGGTAATCCCTCCTGTTAAAACCATCTGATAAAGTAAGACAATAGAGTTCCTAACGCTTTCCTTGGATATGAAGTGGGAGCTCCTCCTACGCTTCAATCAACAACTTCAGTGTTACTACAGTTACTACTGTAAGCAATTTTTCTGCAGACCAGCAGAGGCTTTAGCATTAGCAGACCATGCCAAACTGGCAAATCCAAAACTTGCAAAACATGGCAATCACTACCAAAACCTCCTGATTTCAGTAGAACCATCAAAATCACCAAATTCAGATATGTCTTGTACTGGAGTATATTTTATTTGTTGTACTAGATGCTTTTGTGAGATTGGTGTGGATGCGAGCAAGCAACTGAAGAACTCTGAAGTCACTTGGAGAGGATGGAAATACCCATTTACTAACTGGAGAACATTTTTCATTGAGCATCCACACTATCTTACTCCTCTCAGTAATAAACTTCACAGGAGAGCGATGAAACAAGTCTGTAAATGAAAATTTATAACTCCACTAAATCTCTGGGTTTTAGTTGCAGTAAAGGTGATGGGGTTTATGTCCTAGTAGAATTTTCCCCCCACGCTCCCCAGTTTGCCCAGATACGTGGACAGTAATTGTGGGTCTCCCTCCTTTTCCTCCTTCTGTTCCGTGAACACATTCCTCTTAAACTAAATCAGAATAAGCAGTCTTCTTAATTGGTACTTAGCTTAACTTATAGCTTCAGTTTTAGACTTTAAGGAAGGCCTATCGCCATGAAGTTCGTCGTTTTCCATGAGTTTGATGATACCTCTCCCTACAGTGTGTTCCTGCATTTAGTTATATTTTACATAGTGCAAGTGTTACCAGTTTTATATGCTGTATTTTTCCCTTTTAAGCAGTCAGAATTCTTTAAAGTGTTTTGCAAGTTGTCTTTTGCAAAGAGGAGATGATTGGTGTTTCTTGGTATTTTTGTTCTCTTTTTTTCCCCTGTCCTGTTCCCTTTATAAGGATATCAGTTCTGTTGGACGTTGCTTAACCTCAGTGCTGTTCATCAGGCCGGGACTTTGATCTGCCATCTGGTCTATGCATTTGACTGTGTTTTCTGCGCAGTGATGTGGGCTGAGATGCTTTAAAAATGAGGGCCTTTCGTGTTGTTATGCATCAATATCTAATCAGTCATTTAGTAATTAAATCCCTACGAGCGATGCAATGGCTTTTCTTTATGCACTTCTCCTTGGCTTTCATACAAGCTTCTGTGATGTGTTTGCTGAAGTATTTTAGATTTCTTTTTGTAGACCAGCAATATGTCCCCTGTCATACTGAGAGTCATCATGACACCTCCACCTCCCCCCCTTGGAGGTTCCTCCTGTTGGACTTTTGTGGCCAACACGGGCTGACATCGCGTCTTGTGAAGATTTCATCACAGTGAGAACAGAGTCATTACCTTCCATCTTTTGTCTTTGTGAACATCAAAGAGTTGCAAGTCCCAGCAAGCGAGGTCCCAGGGAGTGAGGTTTGGTTCAAGGTTCCCATAACGCCAAATTGGCAAGTCGGGTTGTTTTTCATTTGCGGATTGTACCAGGAGCCTTCTCGGACATTTAAACCAAGCAGCGACTGCTGTTTGGCTGTCTCTCCTTTTAACCCAGCTGCTTCTGCACCTCTTGCTGGTGCCCGTAGGTGCTAAAGCACTTGCTGTCAATATAACTCATGCTTTCTGAGAATGGAAAATTCATATAGGGAAACACTGGGAGCTGATATTAGTGCCAAGATCCCAAGTGACAGCCACTACCCCGACTGTAACTACTGCTTATGGCTTTAAGAAATCCTGAAGTAGCTCAAGTGATCAAGAGGTCAAACCCTGGCATTTATGGGAGCAACGTGTGCGAGTAAATCACTATATGTCAATACCTACGGCACGGGGTGCAGAATTAAGGGATTTCCTAGTTTTATTGTTTGAAAGCAGAATTGATCTTTTGTTCAATTTCTGATACATGTAGTCAGTTGAGATATTATTTCTTTATTTTGATGTTAGGCACAGACTACGCTGTAATGCTCCCTGGAGATGTTCAGCTGTCTCTTTTGTTCTGTTCAGGTTTTGATATTGCTGTCACTGTGGTTTCTGAGCACCTTCCAACCACGTGTTAAGCAATATGACTAGCATATGTCTCATTTACTTTCTTCTCTGGTCCTTGGGAATGAAACTGGTTTGGATATATTTTGCTAGTTAGGCTTTTTTTTTTTTTTTTAATTTCTCATTTTTAATGAGCTACAGATGTGGCCATTTAAGCCGGTAAAATTTGACCAGTTGCTTCAACAATGTTGATCTTTGCTGTGCGTTTGGAGAGTTGCTATTCCTAAGGGTTAATCCCGAGGCATGCCAAACGCCCACAACTCCTCTTACCTTCAAGAACAGGCAGTGGGTGCTTGACATCTCCCAAATTCAGCTCCCAAACTTTCCACCACGCCACAGCCAATTTGCTGAGATGCTTTCAGTATGCAACATGCATATGTAAAACTGTGTATTATTCTGAGGTTTGTTGCCATTCATTGAGATGGAACCAGCTATGAATTTTTATCCTTGAAGGACTTGTGGGGCTGCCTATCCTATTTGTCAAATTGCGTAGAATTGTACTTTCCTTGTTTTGTAAATAGTGCTGTAACATGGACCGCAATGAACTGCTTGAAAATATTTGGGAAGAGAAGATACGCTGTGGTCCTGTGCATGTCTCAGTTCAGCGGTATGCTTATGTTGTCTTATTTACAACGGCCAACATCTTTCAAAGTTCAGCTGTTAGAGCTTTTACAAACAGAAATAGGCATATACTCTGCCCAGCCCAGTGAACAATGTTTTCCCTCAACCTTTTGTAGTAGAGATTGCGGAGTTTGAAGTTATGTTTTAACTGGGTTACATTATAGTGTCGGGATAGATGATATCAGGAGAAAATAATCTCTTCCTGATAAAACGTGCTGCCTCATTGATACTCAGCTTGAAATAGAAGATTACAAGGAACTGTGCAGGTCTCGACTTTGTGTTTAAACACGCTTGTAATCAGACGTCTGGGTTGAGGGAGAGATCTTGAGTGGGTGTAGGTCACTCCACCTCTGTTGTTTGCTATTGCATTATGGTAGCTTGCAGCTGGTTAATTTAAAGCTTGCTGAGCTGTTGGCTCTCTATGGTTGTTCTTGCACCAGTTGAGTGTAATCCTTGACAACAGTCATGTCACTGCCACTGTCACAGAATCACAGAATGGTGGGTATTGGAAGGAACCTTCAGAAATCACCTAGTCCAACCCCCTGCCAAAGCAGGGTCACCCAGAGCAGGTTGCCCAGGAACGCGTCCAGGCGGGGTTTGAATATCTCCGGAGAAGGAGACTCCACCATCTCTCTGGGCAGCCTGTGCCAGGGCTCTGCCACCCTCAAAGGAAAGAAGTTTTTCCTTATGTTCAGATGGAATTTCCTGTGTTACAGCTTGTGCCTGTTGCCCCTTCTCCTGTCGCCAGGCACCACTGAAAAGAGTCTGTCCCCATCCTCCTGACACCCACCCTTTAGATATTTGTAATCATTGATGAGATCCCCTCTGAGTCTTCTCTTCTCCAGGCTAAACAGCCACACGTCTCTCAGCCTTTCCTCATAAGTAAAGGTGCTCCAGTCCCTTGATCATCTTTGTAGCCCTCCACTGGACTCTCTCCAGCAGTTCCCTGTCTTTCTTGAACCAGGGAGCCCAGAACTGGACACAGCACGCCAGGTGCGGCCTCACCAGGGCAGAGCAGAGTGGGAGGATGACCTCCCTCAACCTGCTGGCCACGCTCTTTTTAATGCACCCCAGGAGACCATTTGCCTTCTTGGCCACAAGGGCACATTGCACACTTCTTCTCTCAAAGTTCCCCTGGAGTCATCTGTCACTTACTGGGGAAATTGGTGGTCCCTGTGAATTGGCTGGTTCCTGCCAGCTGCAGGGCAGCCCCAAGGAGGGCTGCAGGGATGGAGAGGTGCCCAGGGGGAGCAGCACAGGCATTGCAGGGTGCTGGGGAGGAGAGCGTGGAGGTCTTTAGGCAAGGCTCTCACTCAGGGGTCTGTCTGGTGTCACTGAAGGAAGGAGAAGGGGATTTGATGAGAAACTGGTGTGAACAAACAGGGAAGGACAATGCTAATGATGATGGCCAGATGCAATGCAGTGATGGGGAGCCAATTCATGTCTTGGTTATGCTACAAAGCTGTGAATGTTTTCTCTGGACTGTGTAGCTGTGTAAACAGACTGTGAGGTTTCTCTAGAGGCAGCTTAGTTCCAGCGTGTGTTTGGTGCTTACTCACAGGGAGCTCCAGGAGCAGCACGAGGAAGATGCTGAATTTCAATCAGCCAGAGTGACTTTCCTTCTTGTTTGTGAACTAGGTCAGGGTGATGATGTAAAGGCCCTGAAGATGACAGCTGATGCTCAGTCACACAGAGGGATGTGGATTTGTGGCACCTCTTTGTGGACGGCCACTAGATACATATCTGCTGGAGTACTTCTCTGAGCCCACCACTTACTGACGCAGCATTTAACTGGAAACTGAGCTGTGGGATGGAAAAATGCTCTTCGCTCACTTTACAGAAATGAAGTGCGGACAAGACTCTGTAGGGGAAGGTTTTATAATTAATTAGTTAGGACTTACCTCCGATGGTCTTTACACAGATTAAGTTATGATTTAAAAATCTCAAATGACTTGCTGCTATTAGGTGGAAATCCGCTCCCTGGAGCTGTGGCTTGTACCTTTCTGTCTCCTTAAATACATGAGTACATCATCCAAACAGTCACTGCCTGTGGGACTGTCCAGCCACTGAGAGCTCAGCCTTCTGGTATCTCCTGGGATGTGGGAGAGTTCACTGGTGTAGGCACTGTAGTGGCTTCACATTTAAGGCAAAAGCTCCTCTCTGCGTAGCCTAGAAATCCATTCAGAAACATTTGCCATGAGATGGAAGTGCAGGAGGAAGGAGAGCGATTAATAGTCTGCGTACCTGGGAGACCAGCACCGACATAAAACTGTCTCAGACTTGGGAAGAACCCCCGGCACCTCCTTGGGGACTGCTGTGTCCCATGGTCCCATCGGTGCTGTCAGCTGTGCGAAGGGGCACAAACTGGAGTGCTACAGAAGCCATGCATTTCTCACGAAGTCGTTCAGTCGGTATTTCCTGCATTGTTTTCTTTCCAATCCATGTGTTTTACTGGCTCAAAACCAGACACCTTCTATTTGAGATATGCTTTGCTTTGCCTTGCCCTGCAATGTGGAGGCTGGAAATCAGTTCAGTTTAGCAATGTTGTCTATGGATATGCCAAAAGAGGATGTCTTTTTTTATTTTTTTCAAAGGTTATGATCAACAGTATGTACTTCAACTAGGTCAGTGATTTTTATTTTTTTTTCCTCCCTTTTGGTTCAGATTTTTGGTCTAGGTCATATCAAAAGATATCACCTCAGATTTAATTGGAACGTGTTTTATTTTGAAGAGGTCATAAAAAGGGTATTTCCTAACATGGCAATACTGTTTTTAGGCAAAACTCATGTTGCAGGTGCCTCGTTAAGGAGGCATTCCTCATGAAAGTGAAGAGCAGTCGTGAAAAGTTGTTGGGGTTTACATAAAACAGCGATATCCGTGTGCCTGGAGGCTGGCAGAGCTCAAGGCAGGAGAGCAGCCCAGATTTATATGTGTGCTTAACTGTGTGACCGATGGCCTTGTCATAGCCACGCTGCGGCTGGATCTGAATGGGAAATTTTTGCCCTCTGCTGCTATACCTAGATCCCAGCACTGGGAACTCCTGAGGTTTCATCACAAGCCTGGTGACAGGGAACATTTGGTTGCCAAGAGTGGAGCTTTGTCAGAAGTTTGACTCTAATTAAAAAAAAATAACCTCACAGAATAGAAAACATAACCTCTTCATGCTAAAGAGGAAGAGATAAAAGATACAACCCAAAGCATTAAACTCTGGAAGGCTCACACAAAAGGAATATCTAAACCGTACAATGCTTTTTTTTTTTCCTTTTTTTTTTTTTCTTTTTTAGTAATTTCTTTAAATCCTGTGGTTGGGGTGCTCTAGTTGTTTTCAGGGTCTTGAAGGTGGGGGGCTTTGTTGTGTTTTTTTTTTATTTTTTGGTATCAGCCTTTCTGAAATACCTGTCTATGTAAAGACACATCTTGGTGATCTCCACTGGGACTCATTCTCCCAGAAAAGCAACTGAGGACTGAACAGAGGTAAGCAGGAGGACAGGGTTCAACCTGACGGATTCAGACTTTGGTTCAGGTGCCCTTTGCCTCCCGTACCAGAGGTGGTTATGAAGCGTGGCATGTCACTCCTTGATGCCGTGGCACCCAAGAAGTGATAAGACAGCGTGATGGGGACACCATCCCTCCAAGCAGCAATGTGTCACCGCGACCGCTGAACTACGTAGGCACGTGGCCATCGTCTTGCCTTAGGGGAAACCCATCCAGCAGGGTGGCAGGCGGATGCTCTGTGCTGTTTGTACTCATCTCTGAGAGTCCTGCCTGATTTCTCTGCAAGACCTACCCTGAAACAGGGTGGTTTGGTGTCCTTTTGAACAATCGGCTAAAAACACTCCCCTGTGGCATGTCTTGCTGATTGTCCATACTTACTGAATAGAGAAATTCTGATTGTATTCCTTTGGTTTTGATCACTGCAATCAAAGGAGGGTAATTTTAAAAAGAAAGAGCAGTGTTACGCACTGCTGAACAAATAATGAGAGACTACTAGGTGGGAATAATGGGTGGTAGGAGAGGAAGATTTTTGAAAAAACATGGATTCAGGAACTAAGCAAATTTAATCAATGCTACCTTTCAGAACTCTCTGACACAGCTTTAAATAAAAATCTTCATCTGGCATATGAAGTAAACAAGAATTTCATATAAAAGCCCATAGAGAAATTGAGTTGGACTTTTTGATTATGTGCCTAGATGTGACATTCTCCCTTCATTCAGACTCCCTTCTATTACTGTGTGATCGTACCGTGAACACTGCTGCAGTGGGATCTGCCCACACAGAGCACATTGCAGCTTCAGCGCTGAAGGCAGTGTCAGCATCCATCTACTCTTCTCTCTGAATTTGTTTGGGGGGTGGGGGAATCCCTTCCCTTTTGGATAGCAGATGTCAGGCTCCTACTCTCCAGCAGCTCCCAGGAATGAACTCTGTCTGGCTCGTGTTGGAGTACAACACGAAGGAAAGGTTCTCCCCTGCAAGCACAGGGTGACAAATAAACGTACAGACCTTAAACAAACTACCTTGAGCAACATTAGTGCAGACTTCTGCTCACCAGGTAACAAATGCTGTATCAGGTTTCTCTGTCTCCTCTCATGTTTTACACTCAATTACAACACCTTTGAAATAAGTGCTTTGGTCAAGAGCAGCAGCTGCTTCTGCCTTCAGCTGAGGAGTTCCTCCAGCTCTGGGCAGCATTTGGCAGAGTATGGGCAGCACGCAGATGGCTGAGGCCACTGTCATTACTGGTATGAAAAAGCTTTGGGCAGTTAGTAGTGTGGTGTTGGGGGGCTGTGTAAGAGCCTGGAAGCTGGGAGAGGAGGAGCAAGGATTATCGGCGCTGATTGTAGCGGTGGCCTTTTCCAAGTGCTTTGCTTCAAGTTACCTCCCACCCTTGGCACGTGGCACCCACAGGACACTACAGCGATAGTGGTGGATCTTGAACCACTGCTGGTTGCTGGTGTGCATGTGCTCCTCTGCAGAGTAGGTCATACTTTGGGAAGGAGGACAACCTCTGTCAATGAGAATAGACTGCAGGCCAGAATAAATATGTGAGTGCTGGCCACCTGCCTCACCTGCTGTTTTCCCCTGCAGCCTGGCTGGTCCCAGTGTTGGGAGTGCAGGTACCTCCTGCCACCACCCCTGGAGCCAGCAGTGCAGGGCAAGCTCTGCTCTCCAACAACCAGTGTGTCCCAGAGCTCGCCCTCGGTGGGGTCCTGCAGTGGTGGGAGGGCGGGGGGGTGAGCAGACGTGTGGCGTGGGCAGGCGGCCGGTGACCGGCAGGACGCAGGTGGACACACAGTGAACAGAAACCTGTCTCAGTATGGGCTGTGCCAGGGCCTTTGCCCAGCTGCCTCTGGGCACAGGGGACTCCCTGGGATGAGTGCCAGGCCGCAGCAGCCCTTTTATAACGCCGTTAACTGTGAGCACCAGGCAGGCTTTCAAAACGCCATGAATCGTAACGGGTGTTAGTCCCTGATGGGTCTGTTGGCAAACTGGGAACCACTGGCTCGTTTGATAATCTCAACTGTCCCCCCAAGACTGCTGTCTCTGGAAATGAGAGCAGATGGCGAGAGTAGTGGTGGCTCCAGCGGTACGTGCAGCTCTGAGCTTGCTGCAGAGCAGTGTGCTCATAACGGGTGCTGACATACGACGTTTCAAGAGAGTAGTAACTTCTGACTTAAGGTGTTGCTGTCATGGCTTTGCTCAGAACATCATGCTACAGTCCCACAAGCTTAATTTTTGGTTTTGACCATTCATAAAGGGTTGCCACAGCCTGTATCTGGAATACAGCATGCTCAGGATCGCTGCTGTTGCGGTGGTTGTGGGTGGCAGGGGGCTTCGGTCTCCTGCCAGAGACCTGGGATCCTCATGGCCCTATTCATGGCCTGGCTCTGGCACCGGTGAGATGCCAGGAGTGGAGCGGAGCTGAGGCACTGCCTGGTTCTGCCTCATCTACTGAGCGCCAGATTCAATCCGCACTCCTTTGTCCTTCCCTCCAAAGCCAGAGAGGGGCTTTTTATAAGGGCATGTAGTGACAGGACGGGGGGTAATGGCTTCAAACTGGGAGAGGGTAAATTTAGATTGGATATTAGGAAGAAATTTTTCACTCTGAGGGTGGTGAGGCCCTGGCCCAGGTTGCCCAGGGAAGTTGTGGCTGCCCCATCCCTGGAGGTGTTCAAGGCCAGGCTGGATGGGGCTTTGAGCAACCTGGTCTAGTGGGAGGTGTCCCTGCCCAGGGCAGGGGGTTGGAACTAGAGGATCTTTAAGGTCCCTTCCAACCGGAACCATTCTATGACTCTAAAGCCAGCCGTCATTGTGAATTCATTGTGCGGGTTTATCAGAAAAAGGTCCCCTCCTCTGGGGGAGGGAAGAAGGAGAAGAGGAGGTTTGTGCTCCTTTGTGGGATGACCAAGTGCAGGCTGATGAAAGGAGCCGTGTCCCCGGCTGCTCGCAGTCAGCCTCCAGCAATGCTGCCCAGCACAGGGTGCGAGGGCTTGCGAACCTCCCACGCTTGCCCTCGGACAAACCCAGGCATACCAGCACATTGAGAGACCTATTAGTGCTCCACCAGCTCTGCTGTGATTTATAAGCTGGTTTTGTGGGTGCAAAATTGCAGATGGCTGCATATTATAACTGCACCAGAAACGGCAAAGGGTTTTCTGGAATAGCCTTTGGCTGCAGTATGGAATGGGAAGCCCTCAAAGCGCTGTGGGTTTGTTCAGAGAGACAAGCGTGTGGCAGGCGGGCATCCTTCCCCGGGGGGCTGCTCGTGCAGGGACCTCGCTGGCCCAGGCAGGCTCGCCTCTGCCCTCCCAAGGGGCAGGCTGCATCTTAGAAGACAAACTGTCTGCCCTGCAAAATCAAAAGGAAAAGGCAGAATTCGTACCTGCAGGGTTTGGGTGTTGGGTTGGGTTTTTCACACCCCCCCCTTGTAACAAATCATGCCCCGAAGTGGGGAGGTTCTGTGTCTGCCAGGCTAAAATTACCTTGTGATCTTAATGACTTGAAGTTTTAAAAATTAAATTCCAGCAGCAATTGATGTGGCAGATGTAGTTTCTTCAAATAAGGGAGAGATGATGAAAAGTAAAGAAGGATGAATAGATTATTGTTTTTATTAAAGGTATTACAGAGGAAGAAATTCTTCTCGTGAACAGGCTTTCTTTTCTTATTCCCATCCTCTCAATAAATCATTGCCATGATGTCAGTTAATACTGTTTGGGGATCGTGCTCAGGAATGTTTTAGGTTGGAAGAAAGAAATTCATGTAACAAAACATACTGTCTCTGCGATCACCGTAAGGGTTACTGTAGTTTAGAGAAAGTAAAATATTTACCATCTGATTCACATAATAGGTAAGATGAAGATTGAATGCTGAGGTGGGGAGAATAGCCAGAGGGCACAAGCCACTCCTACCAATGCCAGCCGGGATTAATGAATGGCTTTCACTCCTACCCGCTTTTCTTTGCTTTGTACTTGAAAGTCTTTGCTGCAGTAACTTCAGACTATAATTAGATTGACTGGAAAACTGAATTATCTGCAAAGAACTACTCAGATCACGAATGAGGTGCCTGAGCTTTATTTGTCCACCTTAAGCGTGTGTCACCTTCAACAAGCAGCAAAATAATTCCAGCATTTAATAAAATAAAAGAGAAACGTGTCTTAGGAAGTTGGCTATAAAGACACAGCAGTATGAGTCTAGAGAAAGACGGAGTGTCGGGGCTTCTTCAGCATGACAGATGTAAACGAAAGGCTTTGATAAGAGTTCTCGACTGGCAGCATGATTCAAAGAATAGTGTTTACCTACCTGAAGTTGCAGCACTTAATATTGGGATGAATAGATTTCATCGAACATTTTTCTTTGAACTTAATTAAGCAACAGAAAACCCACTTTCTAGGCTTGTAAGAACAGCAGTTTTGATGATCATCTCGGTTTCTTTTTAACACGCGTATTTTTTCACCTTGCCCTTATATTTGATGTAATGCTCTCATAGTTTACTTTAGTAAAGTGTGTGATAAGGCTGTTAGGCAACCATGTAGGGCCTGAGCATCCCTGTCGCTGGCACTGTCATTAAAGGCATCTGAAGTTGCTCAGCAGCTCGGGAAGATTGAGCTGTAACGCAAGTGCTCTGGAAACTTTGCAGATGCCTCCAGACACCGTGCCATAGTGCTGAGCTCCCGCGGGCCCTAGGGAAAATAATTGAATTTGAGATTAGTAAACATCCAGAGCAGTCCATCTTGCAAAACCGTGCTACAAACCCCTGCTCCCTGGGGAAGCTTTGCCCACGAGTAATCCAATTTTTGTTTTGAAATGAGCTTGAGTTGGCTACAGAGCTGTAGTCTACCCTGGCTTTTCTCTGACAGCAAACAGAAGGGGGACCGCCAACCTTTTCAGCCCATGCCGCATGTTCCAGTTCCCCTCCGCCACCACTGCAACTGGTAGGAAAGCGTGAGAATGGATTCACTGAAAAAAACCCATTTTTTTGGTGGGTTAAGTTGTCAAAGGGGAAGCTGAAAAATAAGTTCGATGCACAGTTTTCCTGGGTGGTGGGGTAAGCTGGAGGCAGGTCCCGGTGCTAATCTTCTGCAGTGTCCACCTGTTGGCAGCTCCCTGCCGGCAGCAGAGTGAAGTGCCGGCACCGCTGCGGGCTTGGGCGCTCGGATAAGATCTGGCAAATAAGGGCAGGAATTTTACTACTGAATAAAATGTGAAGTCTAAAATTTAACGGGGCTTGCATTTTGAATTGAGGTGGAATAAATTTCCCTCTTAAAAGGAGGAATTGTCTCACTTCTGACTTTCTCTGGTGTTTTACAAGGTTACGAAGGAAACTTCTGAGC
This sequence comes from Fratercula arctica, assembly GCA_947846985.1. Taxonomy (NCBI): domain Eukaryota; kingdom Metazoa; phylum Chordata; class Aves; order Charadriiformes; family Alcidae; genus Fratercula; species Fratercula arctica. Next base: position 27,400,017 of record CANTUZ010000006.1, on the reverse strand, counting down.
ATGTTTTGGCACAATTCATATTCTGTGGTCTGTATTCAGAAGATCTTTTTTAATTTCCCTGTACAGTTAATTTCTCTTGGGGCATCTCCCCTGGCTACTTTTTTTGTGTTAAGCCACTAGGAAGCTGGCAGCATCCTTAAAACTTCAAATGCATTTGTAGCAAAGGCTCTTGTTGGGACAGATGAGTGTGATCAGATGTGAAACTGAGTTTGACTGGCTTCTCCTCTTGAGATCCACTTACCTTCAGTTTAAATGAGACAAGCTGTCCTCCAAGGAAGCCTTTGAAGAGTTTCTCTTGCATGTTCAGATGAGGTACCTGCAGGAGGAAGAATTAGTTTGGTGGTTGGAAGCCTAAGGTTAGCAGACATATCATATGTCGCTGTGATTATTATTATTATTTTTTTAAGTGAGGGTGGAATGCAGGATCAAAATTACCTCCTGAGCTTCAGCTTTGAAGTTAATGCTTTTCTTTGGCTGCCATCACAAGTGCCCTTTTAATGAACTAACCAGTGGCGATATTGGCACCCACATGCTACCCAGCCAAAGGTAGCATTAGCACTGTGTCAAGACTGAGGTCCACGCAACCTGGATTATGTGGTCTATGGCTCCCTACCACAAATGTGCAACCTGGCCTTTTGAGGGGGAGGGGGGGCAGAAAGAGAATAACGCGATCAGTAGGCATGGTAAATGTCTGTATGGAAGAAGGTGACGGTGATGGTGTGTGTTGTAGCCCAGTGAGCACTGGCTGCTCCTGTCCCCCGAGGAGGAGCGGGGTACTGAATGCAGTGTAAGCCCATGGTTTAGGGGGCTGCCATCGCTAGCGAGCCCCCCCTGCAGCACACAGTCATGAGTAGCCCCATTCACTTCTGGCCTCTCCTGGACTTGGCGTTTCCTATTCTCTTCCAGTCTGAGTTCAAATATCAAAGGTCAGCATAAGTTCATGTTGCTATTTTACCATAGGAGTGTTATATGGTTATTGGAAAATAATAAGAAATACAGGGGAATAAGGTTCTTTTTAATGCCTGGTTTCCTTCAAGGAGGCATCAGTTGTTCTCAGAATGTCTCGGGTGAGTCTGCTGTAATAGTCTTGGTCAGTATCCTCTTACACACCTTTATAAATCTTCTAGTCAGCATGCTTGCTAAGCTTTCCCACAATGTTAGTTTTTAGAGTTTGCTTGATTTATTTTTTTCATTTTTATTTTTTTCCATCTTATTTGCACTGTCCCTCCTCTCCCTGCTAAAGCAGAAACAGCAAAACTCTCATGCAGATTTGGTAATAAATATTTAGTCTCTCATGAGCCACAGCAAAGTTGAAGGAATTAAAATAAGCGTGGAAAGCAAACACCTGTTTTCTCAGGAGGCAGTAGTCATATGCTGCTCCTTCCTGTAAGTCCAGTGCCTCTGGATGCCTATGGAAATACTGGACTTTTTTGCCTATTTAATGTGCTTAGCATTAAAGGCTGAAAGAGAGGGCTGACCTCAGTATCCATAGGTTTCTGGGTTGCCTTCAGCCACAAAATCCGCTTCACATAAAGACACCCTGTTCCCCGCCCAGCTGTGGTAGGAAACCTCAGTCCCCTGCTTAAACACGAGTGTTGGCGTGTGGCTTCTTTTGCGAGTACCCGGCAAACAGGAGTAACTGCGTGGAGGCAGAGAAGTGCTAAGCTCGGGTTGTGAAGTCCTTGTAGAGGAATGAGCTGAATGCCCCACCTTAGAACACCACCTAACGCTATGGGACCTGACCCATAACTGGGGTTTCCTAACAATTAGTCACTTTAAAGCCTTTCTCATAAACATCCAAAATAGCATAGGAGCCTTAAGGAAAACAGAAAGGAATAAAAGTCAATGGGGAAAAAAAGGTGAAGGCTGAGAACTGAAAGGGAGTCTGTGCACTAGCGGAGTGCAGGGGAGAACAGGAAAAGAAATGAGACGAAAAAGAGAAAATGAGATCAGAATTAAAAGGAATAAAGAGGTGGGTAAAAGACAGAAGGGGGAAATAATTAAAAAATGTGAGCAGGAAAGTGTAAAGCTATAGAAAGAAAAGCAGAGACGGGCAGAGACCTTACTGCTACGTGTGCTGCGTGGGCTGTGTGTGGTGCTGTACAAATAACGTGTATAATAAGGTCCCGCAGATGGGCAAATTGTGGTTTCCTGCTGCTGTGCGCTGAGTGCCTGTGGGTGAGACCCTTGGGGCTGCCTCAGCAGGTAGCGTGGTGTGTTGGAGCAGAGCAGCACCCACAGAGCAGAACAGTCGGTGCTGAGGACCGAATATCCACGCTGTGTGCATTTTGAGGGGCTGTACCACAGGCTATTTCTGCCTGGGGACAGAATGCCTGCCAGTGATGGATGCGTTTCTGGTGTGCTCCGGTGCACGTCTCATGGTTCCATTTCAGCCGAAAGGAATCCAGCTCCTGTGTTGTGTAGCTGCCAGAACCTCGTGAGCCAGACCATGGTGGGTGGGGGTGATGGGGAGATTGTCTCGGAAGCATGCTTGTCTACAAACTGCAGCTTTAGCGTAGACACACTCTGAAATACCTGTTAGAGAGCTGCTGTTTTCCTCAGCTCATTTGGATAAAGGAATTGGAATTGAGTCTGCAGATATTGGATTTCTCTTCATTTACGTACCTCAATAAACGCAGGACAGAGACTTTAGGACCCTGAAGGTGCTGAGCTGCCATACTGCTTGGTACTTAATATCCTGCATTGATGCAGGATAGGTGGATTTTCTCCATTGCAGCATCAAGGACCTGCTTTAGGAAGAGGTAAGTTAGTTTAGGGACAGTGCTGGACACCGAGCATCAGCTATGACTGATTAACATTTAGTGTAAATGGTCTCTGCTTGCTCACAGCCCAGTGGGAGGTTCGGGTGGGGATTAAAACCTCTTCTTTCCCATTAGATCTGAAATATCGAGTCCAAAAGTTAGCTCTCTTCAAGCTAGTGGACATTGAGCAGTTGCGTATGTGCATGCACTATTGAAGGCTGCAGGAGTTCGTTGCTCTCCAAAGGTCAGTCTCTGTGTTGCTCAAACCCAACAAAACCAAAAGCAAAGAAAGAATTCAACCTTTGATTAATACCAGCTTAGTCAGGTGAGGGAAGCTGGCCTGAAAGTGGTAGCTAGATCTTTGGAAAAGTACTTTCTTAATATTTGTAATGTGTCAGCATATAAAGGTCCCAGCCACATATGCCTTATAAGAATTTGTTTTCCACGTAAAGGATATTGGTGCTACATACTTCTAGAGCTCCTGGATTAATAGTTTGGGAATGGATTTGTGTACAGCTATGCTCAAACATCGCCAGATTCATTGCCCCACTCTTCAATTTGACATAAGCTTATCTTAGGAAATAAATGTTTGAAAACAAACCAACAAATAACACTGTTGTGTAAAAATTATCTGGAATGAAGGTTTGTTTTTATTTCTGTGGGTGTGGAGCCAGGGATCAGAGGCAATAATATCCCCTATTATTTAAGAGTCTTAATTTTGAGAATTGCCCCAGTTCAGCTTGGTTTCTAGGCCTTAAAGGTCACTACTATTATTTTTACATGGGTTTTTTTTGCATAATGCGAACAAGAAGCTAAGGACCCATATCATGTGGTGGGTTTGTCCTGGATGCTGCCAAATTCATTTCCTGTCCTGGTCATGACTTTCTTTTTTTTTTTTTTGAAGCTTATTGCAAGTCAGGTCACACAGTCCTGCCTCATTTCTTCCTGATGGGCCTGAATAAATCTCTCCCAGAGCGAGGGGTGTAATGACTGCACCCAGCTCACTTATCACCTCTGCCTGACTAGCTCTGTAATCATGCGGGACAGCACATCTCCAGTGAACACTGGGTATTTTCTTCCTGGGTTCCCAGTGGCTTGATGGTAAGAGTCAGCGTTTAGAAGTGCCCTCTTGAGCTTCATGTCCCATTTCCTCCCAAAGTTCCCTTCTCTCGAGTCTATTAGCCTCTTCTGCGTTGGAGGTGTTTACTTATCCAGTGGTTTGGATCAGATTGGGCTGTTTATGACAAGTACAGAGGGGCTGTGTGTGTATATGTAGGAAAAGCACCTCTGAACTATTGATTTGCAGTTCTGTGATCCCCGCTCTTCTCTTACAAACGCTTTCCTGTGGTTGGGGAACGGCATGGGGAACCGGGGGCGTCTCCGAGCCAGGAGATGTAAAGCAGTGGAAAACCCACCTCACCTTGCACTAATTGGCCTTCACAGTGCCTGCCTTTATGGAGGGGTCAGGGAGCAAATGGGCAAGGTGATTACATATTTCATAGGCTTCAGAGACAAGAAAGACAGAAGACCTGCAGGCCATATTGATCTGGAGCGAGACTGTGCTATCTTTGTAGTTCCTCTCCAGCCCAGTTCTAGCTAGCTGTCTATTAGCTGTGCTTTGGGGATGCTATTGTGTTTTCTAACACATCTCAGCACTACATTGCCCTGATACTCAGTCTAAATTTACTTCTGCTGGTTGTTTTCATCGTATTTTACTTCCTTATAAGAGCTGTTATTCCTCCTGAGCTGTTTTGCCTCTCCTGTGAGCCGTCCCAGTTTCCACCTGGGACGTGCAGTAAGAAAGCAGATCAGGGGATCTCGCACCAGGCTGTCGCCTGCGTTTTATCCATCGGTATTTCAGCACCGGTTTGGTGGGTTTGTGACATTGCGGCTGGAAACCTAAAAAGGGGCTGCTCAGATGAGGTGGCATTACGGGCACAAGATGCCACACTGGGCAGGGATGAGTTAGTGAAGGTACATGCTACTGCTCTTACTGCATTTCCTCCTTTCATAAATAGTATGGGGGGCAGTTCTCTGACAGTTATTTTGTATTGTGCTGTATGATTAACTGCAAAACACTCTGCTGGCCTCTGTCCCCCATTTATATAGAGCAAAGCAAACTGCTAAGGGCACTCTTTGATTATAATAGTTCTGAAAATGAGTGTGTGAGGGAGTGCTACATCCCCTAACTGCTAGCTTTTAGGTACCACCATGTTTTTCTCATCAGACTCACTGGCAGACACGACTTTAGTCAAAGCCTTTCTGCCTTGACAGCTCTTTGCTCCATCCCTGAGAGGGGGAATATTCTTCAGCCGTCAGCACAATCCTGCTGTCACGCTGCGGAGCGGCAAGCCCACAACACATCTGAAACTCTAGGAACTGTACTTAGTTCCTGGCAAAATGCATCAAAGGGGAGGGAGATGTTTATCCTGCGCTTTTCTATGAGCGTATAAATATGTATATGCTCAAAATACCAATGTAAGGTACTCTCTCCCCAGCTAAAAACTACCCCATTCCGGTCTGACGTAAAAGAAGTATTTCATTCCATTGCTTGAATATAAAAGTGCTGCTTGCGTTCGAGAGCTCCAGTCTCTGGTTTGAATCAGAACCAGGCTGCTGGTGACCAAAGGTTTTGCAGTAATAGCAGCGGTTCATCTGCATCCAGTATGTGCTCTGAATTATTGACCCCCCTCCAGTTTCTAGCGGACAGCTTTCCACATCACAGCAGTACCCAGCTGGCGGTGTTACTGGTAGCCTCAGATGGGAAGCCAGGGAATGGATGAACCTGGAGTCTTGGAGGCTTCCGGGCATCAGAAGCGGTCCCTTTGGATCAAGGTTAAAGTGGAGCAGTGTGCGGAGAATTTTGATTTGATGTACGTGTCCTAGGTATCGGTAACTTTGCAGTTAATGTGCTGCCAGTGCAGATTTAAGGGGAAGATATTTTTAAAAGCAGTGACTAGCATGTCAAATTTCACTATTCAAAACAACCTTTACTGTATTCCTAATATCATTCATCTCTCCTGCACTTTTCTCTAGCAAAGCTTGCACCAGCCTTCGGTAACCCGAGTCAAGTTCTCGTCTCGAGGCCCTTCCTATGCCCCAGCCCCTGTTAGGGGAGATGATGTTTTATGTCCTCCTTTGGTTGGACGTGAGTGGCTCTGTGGCAGGCTCGGGAGTGCCAGCTCCTTCCTTAGCTGCTGAAGCTAAACTTATTTTATCAGTCTTTCAGTGGTGGAGTATTTCGCAGTCAAAAATGTGTTGTTTTTACTTTCTCTCCTTCTGTAAATTCCTCTATGGTTAGCTTTTCCATGTTGTGTAGCCAGCCTTATTTTCCAAACATGCACATCGCAAACGGCCAGGCTTTGTGTAATTACAGCACTGCAGTGTCTCCTGAGGAGTCGGGGCTCGGTGCTTCCAGCACTCTCTGTGGGAAGGGGTTGGGGGGACAGGGACAATCTTTGAGTGCAGTCGGCCTCAGTACAGAAAGCGTCCATGATGCCACACAGGCAGAGTGGAGGAAAAGCAGCCACTTCCATTTCATTTTTTCATCGTCAGTGAAACTAATTCCAGACCCCGATAGAGAAGTCTCAACCCTTTGTTCGTCCTCTTTTATTATTTTTTTTTTTTTAGGCAAACCTTAAGAAACGTGCAGGCACCCACACACATGCACAGAGTTAGATTTCAAGTCCTAACAGGAAATGTGTAATCTGCTCGAAGATTAAAGTGCCAAGTGCTTCTCTTAAGATTGGGAACCTGACACGGATGTGATTATGAATTAGAGATTGCTTTGTGGTATCAGCGGGGAAGAAAAATGAACGTGAAAATAGAAGGGTACAGACTTGTTGAGTTCCGCAACCATCTTCAAACAGATATGGGAAGCCTGGAGGTCTTGGATCTTAGGGGCTATACAGAAGTAAAGCCAAGAGCGTTATAAGAACACATTTTTCACTTTTGCTAAGATTTTGTGACAGGAGAAAAATACCAATTTTGGATAAAATGTTGCAGAGCAGATGTCTGAACATGTGTCCTCAACACTGAAGGTTAAAGGTGTACTAAGTAAGTTTTCGAAGAAAAATTCCTTGCTGCTGCAGCTTGGTGGGAAAAATAAACCATCCCTACTCCCAAAGCAGGGGTAGCAGAGCAGATATCTGCATCCTACCGCAGGCAGATCTGCTGCTTTTTGAGGAACAGAGCGCAGCGCCTGCCAGATTATCCCAAGTTTACTCCTGCTGCCAGAAGAAGTTAAAAATAAACCTTGTCAAAAAGCAGTCCAGCAGAGAAAAAGGTTTATACCTGGCTTACAAAGCTGGAAGCAAAGAAGCAAAGTGGAGAGGTGGCGGATTAAGGTGCTCTCGCTGGTGACAGCTCTGCTCATCACTCCTGGGTCTGATCCCCATTGCTGGACACTTGCCCGGCTGCTGGTGCAGCTGGAGCTCGTGTTCTGCCACTGAGCGTGGCTTTCCAGGGCGAGCAGCTCTCTGAGCTTTCTCCAGCTGCTTTCTAACTATAAGTAAGTTAAAACTTAACTAACCTAGAAACCTAACTTAACCTAGCCTAAACCTAACTTAAAACTAAGTTTATAAAGTTTACAAATACCTTAAAAGTAACCCCTTGAACTTTTCTCCTTTCCTATTACTGAGAATAGTGGAAAAATATGCTTGGCTTTATGTTTCAGATAAAAATTAAGTAGTCGTAGGCTTTCCCAAGACTAAAGCTGACTTTGGTCTGTAGAGCGATTTCTGTGCTTTTCGTGTTGTAGTTCTGCCTTGAGAGCTGCATTTCCTTCCTGTGTAAACGGGCCATCAGTGCTTATCTGAAAAACATCGCATTTGCCAGGCTGTTCTTAAGTCTTTGACGTATGTTAACACTTTCACAGAATCACAGAATTGTTGGGGTTGGAAGGAATCTCTGGAGGTCATCTTGTCCAACCCCACTGCTCAAGCAGGATCACCTACAGCAGGCTGCCCAGCACCACATACAGATGACTTTTGAGTATCTCCCAAGGATGGTGACTCCGCAACCTTTCCGGGCAAGCTGGGTCAGTGCTTGGTCACCTTCACAGTAAAGAGTTTCCTGATGTTCAGACGGCACCTCCTGTGTTTTGGTTTGTGCCCATTGCCTCTTGTCCTGTCCACTGGAAAGGCTCCATCTTCTTTGCACCCTCCCCTCAGGCATTTGTACGTGTCGATGAGATCTCCCCAAGCCTTTTCTCCTCTAGCAGCAATCACCATGAGGCTGACCACATCCTCGTGTGAGTGGGCTTGAATGTGCTTGATCTTCTTGCTGATACCTCGATGAACTAGACCAAAATCTAACATGATGTTTAATTCTGTTGCGTGGGAGAAGGGCCAGAAAAAAGGGAAGAAAAAGTCTGTCTTTGTTTTTAGCATGGATTAGGGTCTGGTGAAGGAAGCCTGAGGCTGCAAGGTCTGAGAGGAGGCTTGAGTACGCTGGTGCTACGCCAGAGGCTTTTGCCACTCTTATGGTCAGCTGTAGGGCTCCGAGTTTGTGTGCTTTCTTTTCACTAAGACGTGTTTAGGTTGGCTGTCGCCCTTTTCTGCTGATCCAGTTGGTCTCCTTGCAACACCTGCCTGTTTGCTTAGTGGCAGTTTGGGCACCGGTTAATGCAGGACCATGCCTGACCCTTGCACGTGTGAGCAGGCACCCACAGGGTACATGCTGATCCTTCACACCCTGATTTATTGCAGTCTCTGGCATTTTATCTCGCGACACGCGCATCGCGTGTGCCTTATCTTAATGCGGTTCTATTCCTCTGAAACTCTGAAGTGCTGTCAGGCTGTTCTGTATACAAAGGGCAACAAGCCATGCTGGACGCCGCAGCACAAAGTGGTCCCTCAGAAGCAAAGGTCTGGTCCTGGCTGCTCTGCGGAGCGGCAGCGGCAGGGGAGGGGAAACTGCTGCCTCCCCGCTGGCAAAGCAAAGCTCTTCTGTTCCCCCGCCCTGAAGGCACCTTTGAGAAAGAAATTTTGTCACCCAACCAGGCAAAATCATGAGCAGTGTTTTGTTATTAGTCCTTCTGGTTACCAGGCTCCCTAAGGGGTCTCCTGCTGCATGGATTATATATGGAAGAGGGACCAATTTCTACAATCTTTCGTGTGCTCTTACATGAGGAGTGTCTGGGACTGCCCGCATTAAGGAGGTGAGAGTGGATAAACAGTCTGTGCGTGAGGTGTGAGGGTATATATTCCTGTAACATTGCAGTAATGCCAAGCCAGTTACTTGGAGAGTCTCCACGTTTGGAGTTACTTTAGAAAATAATTTCCAAATGACCAAGAAGTTACAATATTGCTTGTTTTTTCTCTTGGCTTTTTAAATCCAAATTCATGTGCAAGCAGCAAGCTCTCTTCCTCTGAATTGACTGGCAGTACTGCTGCAAGGACAAACTGACCACTAATTTTAAGAACTGAAAAAAATTTAATTAAAAAAAGACAACAAACAAATAAAGGGAAAGTTAAAAAAAATACGGATATCTGTTTCTGAAAGGCTGCGAGACAGTTTCTCTTGGTTTCCCAAAAGAATTAAGATTGGCTGTAGATCTGCAAGGAAGGAGTCGTAGAAATAACATTTAAGTAAAGAATTTGGTTCTCTGCCAGGGAAATGCACTCAGGTTTTGGCACTGGTGCTTCTCATTTAGCAGTGACAGGCGGCATATTGCACCGTAGCTGTAAACAGCGGTCGGAAGCAACCCCGTGCGTGAGCTGGAGCTGCCTGGAGGAGGGATAGCCCCCGGGCTCCCGCGCCCTGCTCCTGCCAGGTGGCTAATTTGGCTGTGGGAAATTAGCCTTCGTGGTAGCACTGGGCTCAGCGTGGCAGTAGTTTGCCTCCTTGTAATGACAAGGACAGCCCCTAGATAAGTGCATAGCCCTGAATTGCTCTTCTGGAGCAGTTTGCCTACCACAAATTTCACTTAGAGGCCTTCTCTCTCTTGCGACACCCATGCTGGCTAGCTTTATTTTACACTTTCAGGTTTTGCCTTCCCTCTTGGCCCTATTGTGTTCCTGTCCGCTTTCACCCAGCCTCCCCTGTAATCTGAAGCAACCCCAAGCGATACCAGGCAGAGTTGAGCTCTGGATCATGTTTAGTGTAGGCATGATCCATCCCAGGCTTGGTCTTTGGGGCCGTTCCTGGCCACCAAGTTTATGCCAGCAGGACTCATTCCTCGCTGGATCACGCAGAGATGGGCTGGGCCACGGACAGTGGCCTCTGGCAGGAGCAGGCTAGCTCTTGCTTTTGGGTACCTTCCTTAACCATGGCCCCCGGAGGCTTGCAAACCAGCCAGGCTGCACTGCTTGGCTTATGGGCTACGAGACACCACCACCATAGCCTCGGTAGATACCAGGGGAGATCTAGCTGCTGAATGTGTCCGCTTTTCCCTGTTCCCTTTGGCACCACACCTGGGAAAAGCCAACTTTCTCACTTGCCAAAGATGGGCTTTAAATTGATGACTGATGTGCGTATTATTGCAGCAGGTCCCTTCCCCTCTTATATTCCTCCGTTTATTCTCATAAGGGCAGGATGAACCCAGTCAGCCCCAATAATAGAAATGTCAGAGGCTGCCGAGGATTTGCTGAGATAAATGCTTATTGGAATTTTACCATGGCAGGAAGCATCAATTTTGATAGTAATTTCCTTTGTGGAAGAGCTTGCTTGATTTCTTCTTATTCAGATACAATTCTGTACCATCTAGGCTCCTTTATATAAAGAGTTTGAAATGTAGACATTTTTTTAAAATATATATTAAAAAAATTTATCAATATTGCAACATGCCAATATTAGTTTGCTGAAGCTGAGCTCCTAGGAAGTGCCAGAGCTGCTGTCATGACTAGTTTTTTTTTTCTGTTTGATTTTTTTTTTATTTAATTTGTGAGAGTATTTACTTCCAGAAGCAACAGCATAAATAATCACTGGGATTTTCAGAAAATATTTAAGGAAGACAAGAAATGTGTCACACTTCAGGCTTTTCTACCTTGATTATATATGTGAGAAAACCATTGTATTAAAATAGATTCCACTGTTGTAAGCTTGCAGCATATGTTTTTCCCTTAGATGCCCATTGCAAGAGCACTGGGCTCTTGTGGCAAGGGAGGTGGTTTCTGGGATTTCTTTATATTCTTTCTTGCAGGTTTTTTTTTTTTCTTTTTCAAGAGACAGAATCTGGTCAGAAATAGAAATCCTAATGTCCCCTTTGCAGCTCCCTCGCTGCAAAGTAAAGCCAACCCAGTAGTTGTTATTTTATCAGCTTACATGTTTGGAAAGCAAGTACACAAAGTTTTGATGGTAATTTGTGATGTTGGAGCAACTGGAGAAGAAGGCAAGGAGACAAGAGTATCTGCCAGGGCAGAAAAAAGCCAATAAAGATGAAAGAAAAATGATCTCTCTAGACTGGTATGTACTAGTAAGCTCGGCTTAAGGCCAAAGTCGGTATCAAAGTATCACCCTTCAGGACTAAGCCCACGAGAGAGATTTTTAGGATAGCTCTATCAGTTGTCACTGGGTTATTTTTAGGCTCCTTCTAACCCCGCCACGGAGAGGCTCAGGAGTTCCTTGTGCAGGTACATGCGCCAGATGAGGCTGACGGAGCTCTCTCACTTTTCATCCTCTTTTTGAAGGACAACTTTGGGGTTTTTTTCTTGGCCAGGCTGCTTTGTGGGTAACTTTAGTGAACAGGAGCAGCCTCACTCCTTGGTAGAAGATTTCCAGGGAAATCCTGTAAATATTTTTCTTCTCTGTGATTTATTTTTTTTTTAATATTTGGACATAGCTGTGGAAACGATCATGTTAAACAGGTGGGGCACCCACCCATGGCATATGCTGCATAGTGCAGTGTGTGCAACCAGTTGTGGAGCTTTTGTGGAAATGTCTCCACCCCTGTGAGCACTAAAGAAAAACAGGACCAGTTTTGAATCTCTCTGATATACATAAGTCTCCTGTCGCTGCTCTGCATTTATTGCATGGTTTCGTCCAGGGTCTGTGGTGTCCCTGATGTATGGGTCCTTCATGGTGGCAGCATAGAATCATAGAATGTAATGGTTTGGTTGGAAGGGACCTTAAAGATCATCTAGTTCCAACCGCCCTGCCCTGGGCAGGGACACCTCCCACTAGACCAGGTCACTCAAAGCTCCTTCCAGCCTGGCCTTGAACACTTCCAGGGATGGGGCATTCACAGCTTCTCTGGGCAACCTGGGCCAGTGTCTCACCACCCTCACAGGAAAGAATTTCAATCTTTGTACTCCCTTGCTTGTCCTTGCAATGAACCCCAAGGAGCCGAGCAACCATCCGTTTCCAGTGATCACAAGCATTTTGGTGTCGTCTGAAGATGAAACCGAAATCCCAGAAGACAGAGGTCTTCCATCTAGCTTCCTCCCCCAGGGTGATTCTTTGCTGAGGTGCCCGCAGTGGCATTTCAGCTGCCAAGGGACATCCGTCACAGCACAGCACAACCTCTGGGCTGCTGCGCTGTCACTGGCATCCTCAGGGTTTCCATCGCTGTGGGCACAAACCTCATCCCCGTTATCTTTTTCCTGATCAAGCCCAGCATGGCCACTGAGGGCATGTTGGCATTTGCGCCACAGTCCTGCACACTGAGTGAGGCTAGTTTGTTTTACACTTTGCCGCCTCGCTCAAGCGCTCAGTTGGATGTGAAGGTTAAGTTGCATTACCAAAGGATTGATTTTTCATAGGCTTACCGGGGAGACTTACTCATCGTTTGGTTGAGGATTTTTCTCCACATCTCTCCACACAAGCACACCTTAATCAAGGACTTACTTGAATGTAAGAAGTGCCTTCGTTAAGAGGGCTGGCATTTCAGAGATGCCCTTTGCTTAATTCCCGTTGTCTGCTTAATTAGACATTTGAGAGTGCCGTTAATTGATTGATGAACAATTAAAACAGCTCCAGCTTCTCTCCTGACTAAGATGCATTCAGCAACTAACCCTTCTTGTCTTCCCCTCTGGGAATTTGCTCTGCAGTTGGTTAGCTGTTACCTTGCCTGTTTTGGTCTGTAGCTCTAGAAACACACAACACAAACACATTAGAAGCATCTCTAAATAAACACGCGTTAATGTTCTGGGCTTGTGATGCACTTGCAGCCACAGTGACACCCTGGGAAAAGAAAGCTGGAATGGGAGAGTAAAAGCTGCAGCAGCCAGGGTTTTTCTTCCCTAGGATCTTGCATTTGCAGTTTCACATTGTATTTTATTATTAGACTCAGGGTCATGGGGTGTTGCGACAGTCATGCCAAGTATAAATTGCCCTTTATCAAAACAGGAAAAAAAATAAAATCTGAGTGAGCATGTATTAATTAACTCTGGTTCAGGCTATCCGTGACCGTCAGCCTCACCCCGATTTCTGTTGCTGGGTGTATTGTAATAACCCTTCTTGTTTAATATTTTGAATCCCCGAGGGATTTGGCAATTTGGAGACATTTAAGAGATGAAGAGGTGGCATTAAAGGGAGCGTCTCGGAGGGGAGCTTGCACAAAGCGTATGTACAGCCTGGTCTGGGTCCTGCCGGGGAGCCCAGGGCCAGCCACGGCCGCGTGTGGGGGCAGGTTGTGGCTGGCCGCCCCGGGAGGGGCACGCGTGGAGGGATTGCGGTACCCCAGGCAAAACAAGAAAAAAACCCCTCAATTAAAATTAAGATTAGATAACAGAGAGAGCAGCTGCTCTGAAGTGTGCTCTTCACAACAGCCTTGGGGGCATTTATTCCTTCCTACTCCCACACAGCTTTGTAGCAGAGCCCTTTGCTATGGAACAAACCCAGTCGGAAGGCTCTTCTGGAGAAAGCAGCGGGCTCCTTGCCAGGCTCTGAGGAGCCTCCCTACTTCTTTGGGCCGTGCCTGCCCGCGCCTGTAACCGCGGCCTGCAGCCGCCATATCCCGGCCTGCAGAGAAGTGGACTGAGCCTGACGGATGTCTGAAGGGCGGCACTGGCAGGGCTCTCCCTTGAGCCACGGGAGATGCCCTGTCCTCCAGGACCACGCTGGGCCCTCAGCTGCAAGCCGTCGGGAGAAACCCTTCCCTCCTCTGCGCCTTGTTTCTCCTCAGCACACCTTTGTGGTGTATCTCATTGCCAAGGCAAAACATGTTTTTATGTAGTGGGTGGGGAACACAGTGTATGTTCTCCTTGCGGTGCTCAGGTTTGCAAAAGATGTCTTGTCTGCTGATTGCTGGCGCGCTGTGCTCTGGAGGGGAGCAGTGACTCGGGTGGAGATGGGTCATAAGAAGCCCTGGGCAAATACACCACAAATTCCTCAGGGAACGGATGAGTCGAGGAGCGCATAGCCCAGCAAGGCAGGGAGTGCGGGGCATGAAGAGAAAACAGAGGCACGAAGGACATGAAGCAGCAAATCTGCGAGCTCCCCGCTGCAGCGAGCAAATCGGTGTTTGCTTGGGTGAGAAACTCCGGGACTGGCACGGTCCTGCCCGTCAGCGCATCCACAGGCAGAGGGTGCTGCCGGGGGTGTGAGGGAGACAAGACCCTCAGTGCCAGAGGGGGAAAGTCTGTGGCCGTGGCTCTCGGTGGTAGCGTGGGCAGCCTGGGTGTCCTGCCCGCAGCCTCGACGCAGGCTTGACGCTGTGTGTGTGGACTTGCAGAAGTTTTTTGGGAGGTGGCTGGAAACACTGGATCAACCTGGCCCCATTCCTGCCTGACCACCTCCCCACGGGACTCCCAAACATGCTCTCCCTCCCTCTTCCCCAGGTGGCTAGGTTTCCAATTTTCTTACAGATAGGCCATAAGGGTCTTTTTGCTAGAAATAAGAGTGTTTTTAGGAGGCGAGGATGTGCTGGCAGACATACAGAGGGGGACAGGCTCGTGTCGGTTCCACACCAGCAGCTCAGTGGGTGAAGAGCAGCAGACAGAGCTGAAGGGCTGGGCCGGTGCTGGGAGAAATGAGCTTCTCCTCCTTAGCGCTGCGTATTTTCATCACTGTGTTTCATATGAAAACAGCATTTGCAGAGTTTTCCACAAAGCCCTGCTTCTGTAGCATTCAGACTGCCCCAGCACGCCCCTGGCTGCGTTCCCCAGAAGATTAGAGGTCCTTCCGTCTTTGACAGCAGTGTGAGACTAAGTGAACTATTTGTTCTCTTTTTTTTTTATCCAGCAGTGAAAACACAGTCAGCCACTGTTTGTGTTACTGCCTTTATCTCCGGTTTTTGCAGATGCGCTGTGCTTTTCTACTGCAAGATAGAGCACATGAAGCAGTTGTCAGTTTGGGAATAGCTGTTAGGTTTGGCCAGGGCTTGGAAGTAGCTAGAAATCCATCGCCTCTGCGTTGCGCTTCAGGGGGGTGTCCCTGTTCCCTAGAACCTGTTAAGTTTCCTTTTAATGGCTTTCTTTTCTACAGGATGCTCATCAGTGATTCTTAGCAATTTTTTAAACCTGCCTACGTGATATTAAAAGGTGGTAAGGGGACTTCGTTAAAACATTAAGCAAGATCAGAATACGTTTTAATGAATTCCCTTGTTCTGTCAGATGTGATTGAAGTTGCTTTTAAGTGGAAAATAAATACACCTGCCATGCTGGGAAAATAGTCTGTCAAATATCACAATTCTTGTTAAAGAGAGGAAGAGTATGCTCTCAGTGACTGGTCACAGGTTGTGATGTTGCAGTCTGAGCTTGTCTCTGTACAAGGTAAAAAGAGTCATCGCATTTTGAGGTGTTAATTGAAAAGCGCAACAGCAGATAAGAAACTAAAGCTTCTGTCCCTCCACCTTTTCTGGCTACTGGGAGCTGACAGGCGCAGAGTCCCCTCAAACACCTTCAGAAATATGAATGGTGTTAATGTTTAATTCCTACTGTTGAAGTAAATCTCCTCATTTGGATGAACAGGGCTAGAACCAGTTTTGAAGGAACCCGAGTGCTTCCTCAGATGGACAGATTTCCCCCTAGGTTTGGTGGAGTTTTGCAGATCGGGTGCTTGGTAAGATACAGAGTGAGCAAATGGACTCTGGTTGTTAGCAGCTTGCTTCCAGGATGAGATTTTCTTTCCTTGCAGAAAGAATGAATGTTGATCTGGTGCCACCTTTCTCTGTCAGCAGACGATCTTCGGTGCCCTTCTAGCAAGATCACAAATACCACAGTGGATATAATTTTGATCTGATTATATGGTGCCCCTTTCTAACACTGTGGAAAGCTCAGTTGTTGGCTTAATACGAACTCCAGTTGCAGTGCTTAGTGCAGCAGTGATAGTGCTAACAGAGTCAACAAGGGTAACTTTGGAACAGTGTTTTATTTATTTGGGTTTATAAAGTGGCTTATGTGAAAGTAAGGAACATTTTTACAAAGCAGTTGTCGTAGACTAAATACCAGATTCCCCAAACATCTGTTCCAAAAACCCTGTTAAATTCTCTTTCCATTCCATGGGGAAAGACTGAGAAAAAAAAACAAGCAGACCTTTCAGTATAAGCTAAAGGAAATTAATTGCAGACTAAGGAGGAAGGGAGTTGAGGTTCCCAGGAACGCATCCTCTCATTTTTGCTATGGCGAGCTGTTAGCTGGAAAATTCCAGCTGCCACAGAGAGAAGTGGACAGAAAACTAGTCTGTTAAGCGCATGTATCTTCCAGAAGAAAATAATTTTGTTAACCTGGATGTCGATCGGAAATGTCTAATTTATTAAGACAGACACCCGCCCTCACACTTGCTCCAAGTGAAGCCAAGGTGCCCAGTTGTGCATCCATGTGGATATCGGTGGAGCAGCTCCGAAAAGGTGCGAAGCTGATGCCGGAGCTTAGTCCCATGCATCACTGGTTCGTGTAGGCATGTGCCCTTTGCTTTCTGTTCAGCTGCACAGCTGAATCACCCCTCCTCATTCAGCCTTTTAATGCTTTTACTTCTCCTTTCATTCCTTAATTTTCTGACAGTATAGCAGTAAAACCAACTATTATTTGAACCCAAATGGACACGCAGTGTGTACAGTGCATACCGAGTGCGGCCGGGTGGTACAACCCAGCCAACTGCTCTAGAGAAATCCTGCATCTAAACTGTCTGAAATCTTTCCCTTTTGAACCCCTATGTCTTCGAGTATTTTTGGAATTTAATAAACAGCATTAGCCTGGTAAACTGGTCCAGATAGTTCCCTTCGCCAGCTTCCAGCTTTTAATCATAGTCTGTTTTCACATTAATAAAAGAGCAATTTATATAAGTAATTTCACTAATATTAGCCCCAGGCTTCTCACTGCTGAGAGTTTTGTGGTACAGAGCTATTCTCTGAATCCCAAAGCTATGTGTAATTGTACGATACACAATTCAGCTCACCATATGCACTTCATGTAATTGCAAAAATTTACTTAATTTTATCCACTATTAAAACACAGCTTTAAATGAGAAATGAAACTAATTAATACAATGGACGATTCCTCCTGACTCTAATAAACTCTGTGTTTATGTTTTGTCGGTATCAAGCAGAGTTTATTTTATTATGGAACAATAAATACGGCTGAGCACCCAGCCATTTGTCAGTGTAATAAAGGACAGACGTAATTACAAGGTAGAGCTGACTGACCAAATAAAGTTAGAAAAACAAACAAACATGCATTCATATCTTCCTAGAGATCTTTGGTAGGTGTCAAGTCATGCCCCACTTATTTTGATGGAAGAGGTAGATGGGGTGCTTCCAGAGTATGGCAGGAGGGACTGGTGCCAGTAACCGCGGCACTAAGGTCTTTATTGCTGCAGCAGGAGAAGCTCCTGCTTCAGGCTGCTGAGGTTACGGCTTTGGCCTCATAGAAGAGCTGTTGCTTCCCAAGCAGTATTGTGTCTGTCTTCATGTCCAGTGCTTATCTTCATACACATTTATAACACTCATAACTTCCTGGAATTGTTTTTTTTTTTTAACACATGATTATTCATATGCTGCAGGATCTCCTCCTAGGCTGTAGTCTAACCAGAAGTAAGAATGGGCATGATCCTGGGCTCAGGATTCAGCAGTTAAAGCTCCCATTGATATTAGAGTCGGATAATGCCCACCGTTTCCCCTGCCAAAAGACACTACAATCCAGTGGCATAAGGAGAACCAAGTATTAGGTGTCCCTTGACCCTTTGAGGTGATAAGGGCCTAGAGCTATGTCAATGTCCCATCCAGTACGATCACCACAGAATCTCAAAGCACCTTCTGTATGGCAGGGGGACCCATCAAGAAGGAAATAAATCTAGCTTTTCAAATGTTCTCTCTGCTTTTGAACCATCTTTGGAAAGCAATCGGCATGCAATGTTGTTGTTACCTGGGGGATCACACAGACATCCCCGGGTACTCATACAATACTTTATATCTTGAATATCTGATCAGATCAATATCTGACTTTGCACAGAACAATTTTTGCAGTTGGGTAGAAGCGGAGTTTGTCACAACAGCTGTGTGCGAGTCACAATCTGCTCTGCCAGCAGAACAATTTCTTGTAACAAGCTTTATCTTTAAACCTGGCCTGCTGTTAGTTGTCGTTGGACACCGCAATGAATTACTGCCTTCTCTGCTTCTCTCCCCTCATGTGAGCAAGGGTGGTGGCTGCTGAGCTGCTGTCGGCTCTCGCTTCTTGCTGCCTTTGTGGAGAACTCGGTGTGGGATGGGAGATGGGGGGGATGCTGCTCACCTTTCCCCAGATGCAGCTATTTGGACACGGGGATATTGCAGAGCTGCGTTTCTGCTTGTGAGTACGGAGCTTCCCCTTCCCTTCCCCATCAGTTGTAGATGTGGCCTGGGTCCTGGGCAGCAACACTGAGCACCGTCCGTCTTCCTGTGCTCAGCTTAGTCCCAGTCACCGCTAACTGGTTTTCAAGTTTCACATGAATCTCTTGTTTCCTAGGCTGGGAAGATGCTTGCCCTCATGCTAAATATTGTGCCTGTGGGTGGGTGAATGTCTGAGTGATGCATGCTTACTGTTCTTATTGCTTATTTAAACAATTTAATTAAGGTAGCAATTAAAACGCTTCTCCCTGTTTACCTGCAGTGGCAAGGGGTGCCATTTCTGCTGGTTAGGGTGAACAGTACACAGTCGCTTCTCCTGTAACGGTAGGCAAATAAAAAGTGTGGCTGATTATGGTCTGAAAAGTTTTTCCCAATAAATTAATTTCCTTCACTTCATTAATTCTGACTGGCTACCAAGGGGGCACCGTGAACCCTTCTCTGTGGAATATATTTTAATTTTGCACTCATGGTCATGACAGGCAAATTTACCTCTCGGTCAGGAACCCGTGTAACAAGATAGTGGAAATAATATCTTTGGCTGAAATATGTTCAAAACAGAATCACTGTTAAGAAAACTCAAGTAATTCAGTGCTTGTTATTAAGGCAGCAAGAAGCTTAAACAAGATTTCAAATCTATATTTGACCTTTAATTTACCTCAGCAAGGCAGAGCTGAATTAGCATCATGCATCTAAACAGAGATTTTGATTTCCAGAACGATGTGTGAGCCTTGATACCATTCTCCAATTTCGCAAGCTGTTGTAGAAATGAGAAATGCTTACCCTCCCCCCCCCAAGTCTGCCTGTTTGTGGAGTAAATGTTAATGACACATTTCCCCCTCTTTTATGGGCTTTTACTTGTGAGTGCTAGATCTGATCTCTTGCTCTGTGCCTGTACTCACTTGGCATATAAATTAGGATTTATAACAGAGTTTAACTCTTCCAAATGATTGCAGGGTCAGAGGTGACTGCTGCTTTATGGTATGGTCTCAAGCACGGAATGTTGTGATGTTTTAGTCCTGGTAGGAGAGTTTATGATATGAGCTTCCTGTGGTAACACAGTTTTTAGGAGGAAAATAATTCTGTGCATCCTGGTGGCTCTAAGCAAGAAAAAGGGCTTTGCTGAGCCATATGTACATGTCTGGCTTAAATCTTTGGTACCCCAATGAGCCCTTTAAAATATGTGACATTTGGAGGGGGGGTTGGTCCCAGTGATGATGTGTGTGTCCTACGGAGAGTGTTGTTCATGCAGTTTGTTTGCTCTTTGGAGGCACTGGAGCAATCTTAGCAGTGGGAACTGCAATGAGGTGAAGAATAACCTTTTTCGTCTTTATTCATCGAGGTAGACTAGTATTATTCCAGGCATAAAGCCTGCATAAATAAATGAGGTATAGCTCTGCCTCACCCCTCTGGTGCACAGATCCGGGGGTTCACGAGAGGTGTTCCCTGCACTGGATTTCCTCTAGCACAGAAAAAAATAGGTTGTTTCTGCAGGTCTAAAGTGCGTGGGACAAGGCATTACAGGTAGGGCTCAGGTTATGGGATCCTTGTATCCCCTGACATACTTGTGCCAGCCAGGAGAGTGAGTGAACACTCCTGTGGGTTTTAATTCTTTTTCTACAACTTTTCTCTGTTGTAAAGTAGGGGGAGGGAGGTCTTTGTTGCGCTCCTGAAGCCAACTTGTGTCACAATCACATGCAAAGAAAACATTTGCAATTTTGAACTTGCACGTGTGTGATTGCTCTTTGTTAACTTGCTTTTAGTTCTTTAGGTAGGGAGCCTCCAAAAAGGTTTCTTGACGTAGCAGGAGGTCCTTGCCAGAATGAGGGGATGGGGAGTGCATTTACTCTAACACATACTGGAAAAATCATGCTACTGCAAAGGTGATGAATGCAGAGTCTTTTTGCCATTCTGAGCTGGGATTTCCAAAGCAGTTAAAGGCGTGAGTTATGTGCCTCACGGTGCTGGTTAGCTGGGCAGCTGACTCCTTTCAGTGCCTCTGAAAAGCCAAGCAATAATCTCCACACAGTACACTAACTATGAAATATTTGGAGCATGTTTCAGTCCCACCCTTCTGCCATGGCCGCCTTTCTGTTCACTTTGACTTCCTTGTCCCTCTGTCATCTCCTTCTGCTCTTGTTCCTCATCTGCTCTTACTTACCTGTCAGGTTATTCTGTTTCATTTCTGGCCCTTTAAAGTTGGAGGAGCTGGAACAATTCTTGTACCGATGGTGGTCTTCAAACCACACCATTGATGGAAACCCCAGAGCAGGAGCGTTCAAAGGGAACTTTCAGGACTGTAGTGCCCACTTGTCATTGCTAGGAGGAGGATTGAGGCATCCAAATTAGCTTTTTTGATGCTGAAATCACAGCAGGGCAGTGCATGGCTTATGTTCTTAAATGAAAATAAATTCTTGGTGATAACTTACCTGAAAAGACATTATGAGAGCTTTTTCCAGAATGGAGAGGTACTGGCAAGAGACTGCAGAATGAATTTTGCTTTTGTGTCTTACCTTATTCACAATGTTCGTGAAAGGCGAATGTTTCACTGGCTGGAAAAGTGGCTCCGGTCACCCCAGTGGCAGGTCCCGGGGCATGCCTGGGTGCACAGGGAGTGGGTGGGCTCAGGGCAGTGCCAGCAGATTCCCCGGAATGGTCTATCCAGGGCACGTGCCAAGGCGGGAGGCGGTAGAGCCGGCTTGAACGCCCTAAGCGAGGAAAGAAATGTAATGCAGCTTGGTGCACGCATCAACACGCTTATTTTGGAGAGCTGATCTGTGATATTTATTTATTTTTTTGATCAGGGACAAGGAAATTGATACAAGGGAGCTAGAGGTGGCCTCTGCAGAGGGTTAATCATCAGAACTTAAGTGCAGAGTCCTGCTTCTGTCTTCGTAACTCTTCGGTTCAATTTGCCATGCTTGTGGTTTCTCTGAGCTTTTGTTTAAGAACTCAGGAGGATGTGAATGTTTGTGTAGCCAAGCATAGAGAGGTTTTAAAAATGACTTGCAGAGAGAAAATCCCTTAAATATCAGGAGCAGCAAACCCCACAAGGATGATCAGTTTTTTATGATTACTGCGGCTTATTTGGGTCAATGAAGAATGTCTGCTTTTATTCAGAGAAACTGTGACTGGGGCATAAAAAAACATTGCAAGGACTGTTAAGGGATTTTTAAGTTCCTTATGATATGTGAGGAACACCCAGGAGGCTCTCAGAACTTTTTTTATTATTCTAAAGTTGTTTTATATTGTGCTTGGTCTTTATATGTAACACCAGAACTGTCAATGCTTCAAGCTCTAATTAAGTCGAAGGCAGTTACTGGGCTCAGCAGAGGGAAATAGTACTTTACAGGTGGTCACATTAAATGATCCAGTGGCCCCCTTCTGGTCATAAAAATGTAGGATTTTTTTCCCATTATCCTCAAATGTAAAATATGCACTGAGCTCTTTGTTAGCCTTTAAATCAAGCTACAGAAGGTGCTGAAAGCAAACCCAGAGTTTTATACCAGATTATGAGAAGTACGAAGAGAATGAAACCAGGAAACAAAGCATGTCTAAAATAAGCCAGTGTTCCAGCACAGAGGAGCTAAATCAGTTCAATATACTGTCAGGCCTGGATATAATACAAAGCGTAGCAAACTGCTTTACGCGTTGCAGGGCCTCCTGCTTGCTGTACGGCCCTGGTGTTCTGCGCGACACCCACAGGTAGGTCTGTACAAGGTGCCGTGAGAGCCTGGCAAACCCAGGAGGTCAGGAAACCTCCTCCACCGCTGGGATGGCTTATTACCTCGGTTGTTCAACTCTTGCACGGTGTCACCAGCAAAACGCTGTCCGGACAGCAGTGTGTTATGTGCCCAGGAGAGCGGGACTTGCCCTGCAGCTCACGTGGCTTGCCATGGTCCCCAGGGCGGCACCTGCCAGTGAGCCACAGGCACCCCATCCTAGAAACTGTCATCATGAGCACGTTCTCCTGGTAGGGACTACAGCAAAGTGCTCAGAGGATTGAGGACTTTGTCAAAAGCACTTAGGGCAGGAACTGTAAGTGCTTTTATTGTTAGCTTTTATTAGATACAAGTGAGTGCAGGACTTGTTAGAGACAGTGGGAGACAGCCAGGGGTTGGGGCCGCTGCTGCACATTGAGGTGAGGAGTCTTATGGTTCATCCTACTCGTTGCGTCCACTTACACTCCGTAAGTACTACAAGGCTTTGGTTAACGGGGCTGGCAACATAATGCCTTTTTCCGGGGCAGAGAGTCGCATTAGGTTGAAAGGCGAATGGCATTTTTGAGGAAGTATTTGGTAAGGGTGAAGTGTATTCATAGTGGTGAGCATGTGGAGACTGTGGCTCTGTGAGGCTGAACGGCAAACATCAGTGACAGAAAGGGAAATCAGCCGGGTAGTTTAAACCAAATATGATTTAACAACAGCAACAACAAAAAGATCCAAAACTGCATACACCAGATTGTTGATAGCTCCCAGCTATAGCAAGGACTGACCAGATCTATCTCCCACCGCCCTGAATTGTGGCACCACTGTCCCTGGTCACTCACTCACATTTCCTGGGTTTTTCCGCCCCATGAGTCTTTTGAAAAGTACATTTTTTCTTCTGTGCAGTTTATAGGCTGGGTAACAAAATGCAATCCTCTTTTCTTATTACATCATTATTTTCTTGCAAGCTACGAGGTATGTCCAGACATGTATTTAATGAGCCAGGCAAACTATTTTGCATGAACTGTGATGGCACCGTTGGGTCGGCCACTTACCCCGGAGGGACTTGAGTCCGTGGTGGCACAGGATGGTTTCCCTCTGGACTTGCCTGCTATCACAAATGGCACAGCTGGCATTTCTGCTTGTACTGAGAGGTCAACGACTTTTCTACTTTGAAGTAGCCACTGAAACAATGTTGACTGCTCTCCAGTGTGTGAGCAGAATGAGACTCCTGCAGTGATTCTGTTTGCAGACAGTGGGGACAGGTCACAGATGTTTGCAGCTGGATTGCTGTCTAGCTGTTACGGGTCCCTGGTGGCGTAGATGGCAGAAGGTTGGCCTCTCACAGTTGCTGTGATGGCTAATAATTTTGCCTTCTCCTCCCCCTTCTCCAAGTAACAACCTCTCCACACAAGAGAGGCTCAAAAAACTGAAAGGCATCTTTAATTTACTGTTTAGAACCCTTTGCAGGCATTAGGTCTGCCCCTGTGTTGGGGTGTTTTGGCAGAGACTTCCCTTTAAATATAATGGCATTACCTTGAAGGCTCTGCGCTGCCCTGGTGAGAGACAGCACACAGATATTTCAGGCAGCTTTTAGAAAGCGGGAGGGGAGGCGGGAGGAGAAAATGCTTCACAATTGTTTGATGTGCTGATCAAAAGATAAACTAGAATCAAATTAAACCCCAAGGGTTTGTACAACCTTGCTTATGTTTTATGCAAACCCTCCTGTACCAAAGGAAATAAAACACCGTTGCCTTTCAAGGCAGATGGGGTGCAAATGATGAGCAATTTTCCCCCTTTTTATTCCACTACTTACGTTGTTGTTTTACAATTTCTCCTTACTTGTACCACTTCATTTCTGATCATTAGGAGTACGGATATGGTACTTGCTAGTCGCTGTACCACTTTGAGTCAGGAGCACAGGCTGTTTGGATAGTTTAAATTGGCATAGCAGTGGGTCCCTGTTCTAATTTACAGCACATGAAGGTCTGGTTCATGGTATCCTGAATCCTGGGGACTGTGAGCTTTGCACTGTCTCTCGTTCATGCACGGTGTATGCTCAGAAATATGGCATGCCACTTAATAAAAGCAACAGTCTTATACATATGTGTGTGTGTATATGTTACATATGTGCTCTCTTGTTCTGAAATATGTTCGACGCTCATGTAACCTGCCCTCTCCCTCCCAAAACTCAGCGCAAAAAGGATTAGGTCAAGATCCAGGCAGGGGATTCCCCATCTCATTGCAACACCTGGATTTCACTGCAGTTTCTCCCAGTGTAAGAGATGATTGTATGAGAGAGATGACTCTCTGTGAACTGTCAGTGCTGGAATGAGCCATGAAAAATCCTTCCTTTTCCTACCCCTGGATTTCACAGCCTGCAGGGCATGTGTGTCTGATTGGCACGAGGCTGGGTTTGCATATCAACTTTGTGGATACTGCAGCGGAGACGACAAATTTTCCTCATCACTTCTCTTGCGCTGGCTGGAGAAATTGAGCCATTTGTCTCTTGGCTTCTCATCAAAAGGCCAAAGGTGCAAAGCAGAACGGCAAGGAGACATTCGTTTTGTTCCCTGAAATGAAAGGGGAATTCAAGAAGCGGACTCGTGTCAGAGGCAGAGACAAAATCTCAAATAGAGCCAGGTATTTTCTGAAATTAAACACCTCCCAAATGTTCTAGGTCACCTAAAATCACACAGGGAAGCATATAAGAAACAGGTCATCTCAGGTATGAACAAGCCCCAAAATATATTAAAACAAAACGTGACGGTGCTGCTGGCAAATGTGAGGCCTCTTGTAAAGCAAAAGAGTTTCATTCTTCCAGCCCAGAGTACAGCACGGTCCTCCCCTGTTCTCTGGTCTGTAGAAGCAATCCTGGGAACAGGGGATAGTCCTGAACTGTAAGACTCATCCTACCAGCAAGGGATTTTTGTTTTTTCTTCTGATCCTGCAGTTCTTGAGCAAGCAGAGCTTCCCAAAACGTTGGTAGGTGCCATATCTGCTGTCAGGATTGCATATGTGAGCAAAGATGCTTGTTTGGCCTCAGCTGGACTAAAATCACCAGTGAAGTCTGCACAGAGCCTAGAACAGTTTTTAGTGGTGACAACTACTGTCCTGTCCAGGCTCAGATTAATGGCCTGAGGGTGAGAGACTTCATCTCCATTCCCAGTCCCACATTTGGCCCAGCAGTGTGTTTTGCAACAGCAAAGACCATTTTGTTGGGTGTATTGGTGCTGGCTGCCCTTTGCTTACATCTTGTTTGCTCTTTAGTTAAGTGTTTAGCTGTAGAAGTGAAACGAAGGAATGCCTTGGCTCGTGCCAGGAGAACCATATTGAATTTACAGGATGGTTTGTGTCTGAAGAGCTAGAATTCCAGCGAGCCTGCTCCTCTCATGTTTCCAAGTAGCAGGAGTCAGTGTTTTCCTTGGACAAAGGACAATATCAGTCAGTCACTGCTTTCAAATTTCTGGTTCTTTATCATCATGAAGTAGCATGAGATGGTTTTATGAAGGTGGCTATTGCCATAACTACTATAATCATTTTACTTTCTTGGCTTTATTCCTGGCCTTTTGTCTTTTGGTAGCTGGCTAATGACATACTGAAAACGCTGGTTGTGGTTGAATCCACAAAATGGCAGTAAAGTGGGTACATAGTTCTGAGGCACTGTCTCATTTTTCGTGATACCATGTTTATCTCTTCTTTACTGCAGCCAGAATACCCTATGCTTGAGAATACAAGACCCAGGGCAAGCACAGAGGTACTCCTCCAGGATAAGCACGCGCTGCCAGCGGAGTGCGGCTGATATTCCCCGACACTTCGGTATCATCGGCTTTGCATCTGCTAAAGCTACAGTGGCTGGGTGGGTGTGATGGACGTGAGAGGTTAAACACAGATTATGGTTTGTAACATGGTGCAGCAAACACTGGATGCAGGGGACAGCCCTCCCCTGTGCTTTTAATGCCGTTTCTTCCCCGGGCTGTGGTGCCGTGGGGACACGCAGAACTGCGTTCTTGGGTATGGCACTTCCCTTCCAAGCATCTGAGTTTGTTGAGTGTATTTAAAAGAAAACATTAGATGAATGAAAAGTGATGAGAGATGCAAGGGACTGAAACTGCTCACGAACTGTCGACTTTGAACTGGTTTTTATCTTTAAATTGCATTTTTTTATCTTTTAAATTCTCACTGCCATGGCAATCTGTGTACAGACGGTGATAATATGGAAATGCTGACATTCACAGAACCTTTTTCTATCACAAAACTTCGGTATAAAGATGGAGTTTTGAGATTCTGGAGCTGGATATACTGCATTTTCCTGGCCTATGCAGATGGCACTTCTTTCTACATGACTGTCAGTTATAGCACGAGGACCCACAAAGAAGAACAGCCTGGTGGTTAAAGGGCAAATATGAGATGCGGGAGTTGTAGATACAGTTTCTGGCTGTGTTGCGGACTTGCATACACTTGAGCGAGGCAGTACCCCTTCTGCATGGAGCTTCCTTCGCCTGCCCTTTTCCTGTCGTGTCTGGTTAGGCTGTAAATTCTTTGGTACGTGCAAAGACCTTTTCCAGAGCTAGGAAACCATGGCTGTATGTCCATACAAGCATCCAGCTGGAACCCGTATTAGTTTGATGGCTGCTGGCAGTAGTGAAATAATTGCTAATGAGGAGAGAGCACTTCCCCGTCTGCCTTCTCTCACATAGACGCACTTGGAGCAAGTCTTGCAGGGAGCAGGCAGTAGCCCAGCTCCTTCCAAACCATCTCTCATCTATCCCTCGTCTCTCCAATACGTGCCCAGATGCAAGGAGGTCAAAAGCTCTTCCTTGGCAGCAGCATGGAGGAGACTTGCTCGGGATTAGCCCTTGTGTGGATATCTGTGACAGCGGCAAATGATGCAGTGCCGTCTGTCTGTGTCTGAGCAGCCCTTACACGTACTCCTCTGCAATAAGGATAATTAATGGATGCTAGCTATTAGCAAATGAGGGCCAGTTGAATCGCTCTGGCTTACACCAGCCAATTCACTGTATCAGAACTACATCCATTAATAACAGGCTGTTGATTTTCTTACTGTAATTGAAGGTTGGATTTGGGCCTCACATCCAACCCAACTCACCTGACTATTCTTGACTATCCCTGTTATTAAAAAAAAATTAAAATCTTATCAATCCAGTTGATCCTTGAAACGAGTACAGGAATGAATTTTTAAAGCAACAGCAAACACACCCTGCTGATGGGGCCAGATTTGCCTTATCCAGTGACTCTCTGCTGACCTTGTTTCTCAGCCGAGACACACATATGGTGTCCACGAGGTCACCTGCTTATTCTCTGGAACAGGCAGGCTATTGATATGGACGAGAATTGTGCTCTTGTAGCCTTCAATAATCTGTCAGTTTACAGAAGCGGAGCAGACAGGCGTAGGACAGGGAAGGCATGATGGAAGCCAGGGCCTGGGGGTCTGCTCACCAGAAATGAATAGAAAGAAGGCCACAGGATGGGAGTCCATGGCAGAGCTCAGGCTTTTCTTGGAAGTAAGTTGGTTTTCTTTGTCCTGGGATAGTGGTGTGCTAGGTGCAAAGGAAAGAGCGCTTGACATGGAATCAAGCCTTGTTTGTAGAACTTTGTGTGCTTCGTGCAGGAGAAGTAGGGCGCAGAAGTTGCTGAGGGCAACCATAGTCTTTCCTTTGGACTCTAAATTTTGGCATTTTCCAATGCAGTGTTTTATGTTTCAACTTGTGTTAACCAATAGTTTCAAAATATAAAAAAATCCACTTCTCAGATGCTGTTTTCCAAATGGTGAAGCCACAGTGGTTTCCAGTGAAGTATTTCATGGTCAGGAGTAATCACAATTATCTATCAGATGGTGTCCTCTTTTGGAGGGGTAAATACAGAACACAAGACCCGCAGTTTAGCAGGGACATGTGTCCTTTCTGAACCGAGATGTGATACTAAGATATTGGTAGCTTGCAGTCCTTCAGAATGACATTGGCCGTACTGAAAGAGGAATGATAAATTCACAAGGGAAAGCAGTGTAACAAGGATGCAACTTCGGCATCAGTGTTTGTGGTCTGTAGGATACTCACCAATTTTAAGCTGGGCTGTCAGGATTGCTGGTTGCAAAAAGCAGCAGGATGTGGTACTCATAGGGCTGAATTTAGGTTGGAAGCATTTACCCTTCTATGGCCAAGCCTGTGCTACCAGACTGCCTACTGCATCTTCTCTGTCGTTGGGTTGTAATGTTGTTTGACAAGGATTTTTCCCTCAGGAAAACTCAGAAGAACTAGGCTTTCTTGCACATTCATGGAGATCATTTAGTGACACCAGTACTGGCACCCTGGTGGAGTTGAAACAGCGTATGAGTAACAGCCCTTAAATAACTGCCTAGGTGCATTGCCGTATTGCAAGGAACTCTTCTGTGATTTCTTTTAAACAAAAGCAATTTGTAAGTTGCAGTGCATTGAAACAGCTGATCCTGAAGAACATTTCGGCTCTGAAAAATGACTGTGCACAATAGATGTGTAGGTAGGCTGTATTAAGAGCCTGGCTTGCTGAGGTTACGGCCAAAATAAGCAAATGTTGCTGTTAACACATGGCACGCGCTGAGCCCACTGCAGCTGGGAGAGTTGAGCTGGTTTTGTTGCTTTTTTCTTGCATCTTCAGCAAAAGGTTTACCCAGTTCAAGTCAGGAAATGGTGCAACTGCACTAAGCCTGCTGAATCTTTTGTTTAATAATTAGTATATACTGGAGGTACTGGGGAGAAGCCACCCCCTCCTACTGTCTCCCTGCATTCTCCAGATCCAGGCTGAATTTCCAAGGTGACCAGGTAGGGAAAGAACGTAACTGTCAGCTGCGTGCATATATATATCCATGCATACATATATATATACATCTTGACCCCTAATTGCTTTTCAGCTGCTGCACATGTGAAGCAGAAATCACTGCAAGACAATAAGCGTAAGGCTGCAAATGGCAGCACGTTGCAGGCAAAACAGCTGGTACGGAAGGCAACGACAGAGATGTATTCAGCACGGATGAAGTCTGTTCAGCGCTTGGAAATTGGAGAATGCAAATGACAGCTTTCACGGTGCCGGGGGAGCGTTTGGGAACTGGGAATTCAGCAGGCAGGCTGTCTCGCTCCTTGCCACTTGAGTGGTTTGGATGAAACATGAAGACACACAGGCTTAACTCCACGGCGTGCCTTTTCATCTGAATAGGGGCTGCGAGCTTGCTCTCGCTGTGGTCAGCAGGGGAGGCAAGGAGAGGCTGAAAGCAATGGGGAGGAGGATGAAGTGTTGGTTCTTGAACTTCTTTAGTTGCCATTGCAGTGAATTGAAAAGGTGTTTTGAAAAGGTTCCTGGTGGGTACGCTCAGGCATCACATCCTGCTGGAAGGGGACTGCCAGGCACATCGTCTGAGCAGAATTTAATCTTGTCACTAACCTGGTGAAAAGAGGCACTGAGAAAAAGATGGTGTGGGAAGCCATGCCTTTGGAAACAAGTGGCGTGTTTGATCTGCAGTATCTCTCCTGGGCTGAATGCGCAGGGTTGTGTCTAATCTTGCAAGCAAAGCAGTTCTAGCCCTGTCCAGGGCTTGGACGGGAGGTGGAAAAAGAAATTCCAGATATTGTTGGCACATGCCAAGGAGTCTTGGGGAGAGAACTAGACCACAAAAATGAACTGAGTCAAAAGACTGCATTTTGGGTGCTGTGGTTTCTGCAATTGAGGGGAGGTAGGAAAGGAGGTATATACTGCAGTCTGAAGTGGTTTAGACAGAACATTTTAGATACTTCTATGCTCTTACTCTTGGATTGTTGAAGCTGCAAGTATATTAAAAGTCCAGTTATTGACTTAAATGCTCTCTCTACATGTAAATTCCTTGCTTTATATAAAGCTGAAGCAAAGAACTGGTAAAGTATTTAGATATGCAGCGTGGCGTGTCACACACAAGAAACCCTGTCCAGTGGATATATGCTCTCAGAGCTGTTCCTCAATATAAACCTAAACAGCAAATAGCAAACTATCCCTTCTGCATCCTATTGCACATTTTCTCAAAAGGTAATTTAGAAGGAACTTTGAATACCTTTTACTGCTAATGGTAGATGCTATCTTAACAACAATCTGAGCTCGGGAAACAGCCTGCAACTGTAATATGAAGAATACTGGTTTTATGACTGCCTAAACCAAGGTTGTTCTAGCTGGGAGCCATTGTACTGCGTGTGCACTCTCTCTGCAATGTGTAGTAATACCTCCTGTAGCTTATGATTGCTTGTTGTATAATAAAATACTAAACAATAGCATAAAATTAATACCCAACATATCTGGACTTCACAGCTTTCCCTCCCATGCCATTCACACTCAATTAGGACCTTATGAAAAATCCTAGAGCATTATGGATGGGATTTCCCGTAAATCGTAGAATGATTCGGGTTGGAAGGGACCTTAAAGATCATCTAGTTCCAACCCCCCTGCCCTGGGCAGGGACACCTCCCACTAGATCAGACTGCTTAAAGCCCCATCCAACCTGGTTTTGAACACCTCCATGGATGGGGCATCCACAACTTCCCTGGGCAGCCTGGGTCAGTGTCTCACCACCCTCATAGTGAAAAATTTCTTCCTGATATCTAATCTAAATCTACCTTCTAGTTTGAAGCCATTACCCCTCATCCTATTACTACATGCCCTTGTAAAAAGTCCCTCCCCATCTTTCCTGTAGGTCCCCTTCGGATACTGGAAGGCTGCTATAAGGTCTCTCTGGAGCCTTCTCTTCTCCAGGCTGAACAACCCCAGCTCTCTCAGCCTGTCCTCTTAGGAGAGGTGCTCCAGGCCTCTGAGCATCTTTGTGGCCTCCTCTGGACCCACTCCAACATAAATCATAAATTTCTTCTTAAATCAGAAAACCCATTTCAGCTGAATTAAGGGAGTCAGATAGAAAATGCCAGCATCAGGGATGCTTTACAGGAAGACTGTTGCCCCCGATCCTCTTTGGTTATGACTGTTCACTCGCGTAGTGCACTTGCTCTGCCATGAGAGCTGCACTCAGGTCACTGGGGCCAGGCCCGGGGATGCTCCTTGGCTCTGCACACAGCAGTCAGGTACCAGAACGCACTGATGGATTTTGGCCCAGACAGCAGAGGCCCAAAGTGCTGAGGGTTTTTATACCCCCAAAGAATAGGGAGAATTTTGCTTGGAGGTGAGCCAGTGTATAAAAGTGAAGCTGCCGGGGCACAGTGCTTTCTCTTGCAGGGCGGGTAGCCACCAAGTTTGTGCCAGAGGACACTTGCAGGTGGCTCTGTGGCTTCGCTGCCGGGCAGGGGCTGGCCCCGGGGCTGAGAAGGGCAGCAGACTGGGCGCCAGGTGCTGGGGGATCCAGCGGTGCTGGTCCTTCTGTGGCTGAGCTCTGCCTGCCCAGGCTGGCATTGCTGCTGTGGCTCTCCTGCTGGCTCCACCGGACCAGGCTGCTCTGGAACCCCATCTCTCCTTCCTTCCCTTCCCTCACACTCCAGCATGGTAGACAGAGACAAGAGCGTCAGCCTCTCCTTGTCAGGGGGAGATCAAACACAGCCTTGTTATTGGGAGGTGGCATGCCGCCGAGCGCCGGTTGCTCACTCATCTCCCACACGCTGTCAGCAGCCCAGCAGATAAGAGGACAGGGAGATGCACTGCAGAGACCTGGCAGTTGGCTGAGGAAAATTTCAGGCTCATCCAAATGACGCAGAAAAACCACCGGGGCTTGCAGCATCAACCTGGGGTGGAATGGGGAGCGGGAGGGAAGGGAAGCACGCTGTAGGCTGGCTGGATTTGGCTCTGCATGGTGGGTGATGGCTTCCTTTGATCCCGCAGCTCGGCGTTCTCTCCCCCTGAGCAACCGTAGCTGTTCGGCTCATCACCATGTGATTTGGGCACAGCAGCATCCTTATAAACCTACTGCTGTCCTTAAAGACACCACTTAGCTCCCTGGTGTTTTCAAAAAGGCTCTGTGTGGTGATTTCACTCACGTCTCGGAGCAACATCTGCCATTCTGAGTCAGTACAAACCCAAAGCCCTTGCTTACCCCGGGAGCTGTGGAACCCCTGCATGATGGAGCAGCTCCCAGCGCCGGCTCTGTCCCCTCCACACAAGCCCCTCTCTGTGTCCTGGCTCGGAGGCAGCCCCCTTCACACTCAATGCACATAGATTTTTGCTTCACCTGAAGGACCTTAGTTTTGCTCTCTCAGCGTAGCCGCTTGCCGCTGTGCTCTGATGTGAGGGAGGAAGGCAGTCCCTGCGGAGAACTCCAGTCTGCTGGGGTGTTGGAGGTGCAAAGTGGAGGAGTTGGCCGGGGAGAGCTGGGTGCTGGAGCCCCAGGTAAGCCGGCAGCTGCTGCACTGCTTTGTGCCACTGCATGTGGCTCTCGGAGTCACGGGCTCCGGTTGCCCAGCCAGAGTGTTGGAAGCAGACCTGTCAGAAGCTCCGTGATGGCCTTCCTGCGTCCCTTCCTGGGGATCACCTCCTGTTGTTTTGACCTTGTTGTGTGCAGCCTCTCATTCTCCTGCCCGCATCCCTGAGCAAACACCTCTGCTCTGTGGCGAAGGGAGGAGGGCAGCTGCTCAGGCAAGGGCTCTCCATGAGGCAGAGGTGTTTCACCTGCTGAGGCATCGCATCGTGAACTCGAGAGGGGACAGGGTTGGGAACCTGAGTCTCGCTCTGCTTTAGGGCCTGCAGCTGGCATGAAGGGCGACTTAGATATTCGGCATTTTTTTTCCCCCATGGGTACCTCATTATTCTCAATAGAGAATTTTAAAAGAAATCCAGCTGGATTTGTAACATTGGAAGCATGGGGAAAAGCGTGCAGAAAAGGGCTGCTCCTGACTAGCTCTCTTTTTTCATTTACTACCAGATTTTCATAGTTACTTCCATTGCCTTAACTTATTTAGTTTGCGGCATTGAGAGGCTCTGAATTCTGGAAGACAAGTTTCAGCACTTTTTGAAAACTGGGCCTCTTTAAGATGCCTGAAGTTAGTCACTCAAAATAACAAAAATTTCATGAAAATATTAATCAGATTATCTTAGTAAGTCAGCACAATGGCCAGAGTGGACAAGAAGATATCCAGACTAAGGGCTTCCCTTATGAGTCACCTACCCTGACCTGAAGAGTCATATGTTTGAGGACCGACATGTTTCAGGGCCATTCAGCTGCTGGTTTGTAGCAGTAACTGTGTGGTGTCCTGAATCCAAACAACGCAAGTTTTCACAGATCCAGCCTCAGAGTCTTGAGCGTGCTCTGGAAACGAGGGGGCAGCAGCCGCTGCTTCACAGTGGGGCACATCCCTCCCAAAGGAGGTGCAAGAAACTTTGGTCAAAGCGGAGAGGAGACAAGCTGGATCTTCCTGCAGTGTGTTCCCTGCCCAGCTGTATGGTGGCCTGGCCCTGGTGTGTGAATGCAAGCAAAGGTCTGTCAGGGTCCAGCTCTCAGGTATTGAGCCCACTTTAGCTGACACTGAAACAAATTTTACCTGCAGTACTGCATCCAGCTCTGGAGCCCCCAACATAAGAAGGAGATAGACCTGTCGGAGCTGGGTGCAGAGGAGGGCCAGGAAGGTGATCAGAGGGCTGGAGCACCTCTACTATGAGGACAGGCTGAGAGAGTTGGGGTTGTTCAGCCTGGAGAAGAGAAGGCTCCAGGGAGACCTTATAGCGGCCTTCCAGTACCTGAAGGGAGCCTACAGGAAAGATGGGGAGGGACTTTTTACAAAACCATCTAGTGATACAACAAGGGGCAATGGCTTCAAACCAGAAGAGGATAGATTTAGATTAGATATCAGGAAGAAATTTTTCAGTCTGACGGTGGTGAGGCACTGGAACAGGTTGCCCAGAGAAGCTGTGGATGCCCCATCCCTGGAGGCGTTCGAGACCAGGCTGGATGATCTTTAAGGTCCCTTCCAACCCGAACCATTCTGTGATTCTATGAAATTTGCAGTGACTGAAAAACACGAGGGATAAGCACACGAGCTCAAAAGGCTGAGCTCTGGAGCTAGGCTTGCATTTAGTGTTAGTCAGGCCCTGGGGGAAAAAATATCAGTGACCAGTGGGAGGTATAAACACCAGATACAGCTTAATTTAACTGGCACAGAGCTGCATGGTCTGGGAGCTGAACCAAAAGCAAAACAGTGGCTGCGCTGCTGGGAAAGACAAGAGTTATAAGATCTTGTAAGGGCCTCCCACAATCTTACTTTCATCAGCTAGTGTAAAGAAAAAGTACAGCCTAGCTGACAGCAACCCTTTATGGCGCGGGAAACAAATAGCGATTGCAAACAGGAATGACAGACAGCCCAGAATTGTGCTTTCTAGGTCTGAATAGAGCTGTTAAGCAGCATCTGAACGGCTTGAGCAAGCGTGATTAAAGAAGATGCTATCTCTCAACCCTAGCAGGCTACAAAAGGTGTATTTTCCATGGCTAAATCCTGAAACAATTATGGCCTTAGAGTGTAGTCAGGTTATTTCTTATCTTTCTGATGGCCTACTGGCAAAATCTGTTTTCTTAAATGAGGTTTGTAATGTCTAATACTTCCAAGGAAAGATGGTATTGTGGCTCCTATGTGTGTGGTAGTGTGGATCAAAATAAACATAGTAGCAGGCATGGCTAAAACTGTGTAGGCTTATAATTAATACCGCATTCCTCAAGGAAGTGATATTTTCACTCTGCTTGTGGAAAGACTTGTTGCTTGTCGTCAGGAGCGCCGTGGACCGCGCCTGCTCCCTGTTCCCTTTGTCCCCTCCCCACAGGCAGATTTGACATTTGCATGTGAACTGCTGGGCTTGTTTCTACTGGGTTCGCCAGCCCAGAGAAGGGGAAGTTCCTGCTCAAGGCTATGGCGATGTGCCCGTGTTGCTACAGAAGTGTGTTGCGTGTGGATGGGTGGGCGTGCTGACACCCAGCCTGGCGCAGCGGTAGGTGGCTGTGAATGAGCTGTTTCAGGGGACATGGTGGGCTTTTTGTGATCCTGGTCCTTGACCATCTTTTCTGGCCATTTTGCTGTGCACATCCAAGATGGACAAGTTGCCAAAGTCCTTTACCAGCATAATTCATCTCACCTGAGGAGATGGTGGTCTGTGGTTCGGATGCCAGCAGGCAGCAGTATACACCGGGGGCTTCCTCGAGCCTCCCTGGGGCTGCGGGTACGTAGCACTGCTGAGCTGACATCTCCTGAGTTAAACAGTGCCTTTGCGTTGGTGATTTTGTGAAGATACACACAGTTTATTATTACAAACCACTTGTTTCTGAGCCTCAGTGCAGCGTGCCCTTTCAGTAAGGCCACTCCATTAAATGTTTCTTTTCCTGAGATACTGAGCTTTCTTAGGAGAAGTTTGTTTTCTTTTTAAAGGAAACACCACAGGGGTGCCCGTTCTGCCTTGCAGAGACAATGAATTCATGGCAGTGCAGCTGACGGGGGTTTATTTCTTCCTGCTAAGCAAGCAACCTCAGAGTTGCATTCAGGTAGCTGAAATTGCTAGCGTGCCCTCATCAAGCTTCTTATCTATGAGACAAGGAAAAAGGGCAGATGATGGCAAAGAAGTTTGAATGGATGGGGCCTGTAAGAAAGCTGGCGAGGGGCTGTTTGCAAGGGCATGTAGCGACAGGATGAGGGACAATAGTTTTAAACTAGAGCAGGGCAGGTTTAGATTAGACATTAGGAAGAAGTTCTTTACAATGAGGGTGGTGAGACACTGGCCCAGGTTGCCCAGAGAGGTGGTGGAGGCCCCATCCCTGGAGACATTCAAGGCCAGACTTGATGAGGCTCTGAGCAATCTAATGTAGTTGAAGATGTCCCTGATGACTGCAGGGGGGTTGGACTAGATGGCCTTTGGGAGGTCCCTCCCAACCCAACACATTCTATGATTCTATGATGAAGAAAGTGAAGAAGTGAAAAAAGGACATGCATTAATTCCTTCTTAAGGCAAAACCACCCCTTTGGCATCAAATCTCAGCCCCCATGGGAGGGGAGAGGATTCCTGCTGGAAAGGCAGCCACAACCCAGTGCCATGAGCAGAGCGAGGGGTCGTTTCAAAGGAGCTAAGGAAGCGAATAGAAAGGGGAGCTGGGGTTGGGTTCAGTGCTGGGTCACAGAGATGGAATAGGCAACTGCTCTTTGGACTTGGTCTGTCTGCTCACTGTGCTCAGGAGCATCCCGGGCTGGTACTTGCTGATACATTGGGGTTTTAGAGAAAAAGTATCTGAATTTCTTTCCTGCTCTCCATTTGGTCAGATGAGTATCCGAGCATAGTAGAGAGTTTTCCACAGACAAAAGAGATCCATCAGAATTGGATTAGTGGTGCTGGGGGTTTTGGGGGTGGGGGGGAGTAAAGCATCTGAGGAAGAGGGAAGGAGTAGGATATTCCAAAACGACAACAGTCCTGAAAAGTACAGTGCTGCTGCTGCATTGCAGGCTGCTCCGTGTGGCTTCTCTGAATACAAATCAGCAATGAAAGTGGAATTTGCTAGGAATTAAAGGGGATAATGTGAGTAAGGGACACATTGAAAATTGCCCATTTTAGAGAGTGGTAAGGCTTTGAGATCAGTTTCCTGTCCTGAAACTGTGTTTTACTATTTTTCTTTTCGTGCAAAATCTTGGTAGCTTTGAACTGCCTCAGGAAACATATGCTATCTTGTTCTTGTGATCATGCTGTGGTTTAACCCCAGTTGGCAGCTAGAACCACACAGCTGCTCACTCACTGCCCCCAGTTTGGATGGGGGAGAGAATCGGAAGAATAAAAGTGAGAAAAAAAACTCGTGGGTTGAGGTAGAGACAGTTTAATAAGTAAAGCAAAAGCCACACATGCAGGCAAAGCAAAACAAGGAATTCATTCATGCTTCCTGTGGGCAGGCAGGTGTTCAGCCATCCCCAGGAAAGCAGGGCTCCATCACACGTGATGGTTACGTGGGAAGACAAACGTCGTAACTCCGAACGTTCCCTCCTTCCTTCTTCTTCCCCCAGCTTTATATTGTGTGATGTCATATGGTATGGAATAGCCCTTTGGTCATCTGTCCCAGCTGTGTCTCCTCCCAACTTCTTGTGCGCCCGCCCAGTCTGTTCGCTGGCAGGGTGGTGTGAGGACCAGAAAAGGCCTTGAGAGCTTAGCAACGGCTAAAAACACCAGTGTGCTGTCAAAAGTATTTCTCATCCCAAATCCAAAACGTAGCACTATGTACTATAGGCTGCTAATAAAAAAGTTATCTCTATCCCAACTGAAACCCTGACAGATCCTTGGATCCCTTTATTGAACTATCGCATTTCAGACTGGCGAAAAAGACAAACCCTAAAATCCATTTAGGGAGTCCACATCTTTTGGCAGGCAAAAGCATGGAATCAGAATACTTCCAGGACTTGTGAAGGAAGCTCATCTTTGCCAGTATCTTTAATTACAGAGCCTAAAGGGTCATAGCTAGGAACTAGTTGACCATTTGGCACAGAGTCCACTGTTGGTTCAGGCCCATGGCATCTATAAAGCATCTTAATTTCAACATGCTTCACTTCTGAAAAGCAGCCCTTTGTTCAAGCTCCTGACATCAGAACAAATTGCTGTATAGTGGTTTTGATTAAAGTAATTGGAGCAACAGGCTTTGCCTGTGTTTGGACAAACCTCTCTCTGCTGTTCAGAAAAGGGTTGATGAATGTGAAAGTTCTTCCCAATTTGGCTAACCCACTGTTAAACACACGGGTAGGTTACAAGAGTTGAAAGCACTAGGGGTCCAGTCCCTCTGCCTTTGAAGTCAGCAGGAGTTTTACCATCGACTTCAGTAGGAGCAGCTTCAGGCCTCAGGTGAGCAACAACCTGAAGTTACAAGTGCTTTGCATCACGTTGAAATGGAGCCACGTTTCTAACAGCAGCTCCTCTGCAAGGAGATCTGATCCGTTCCCATTTGCTCCCCTTGTCAGATGCTGCCTCAGAAGTCAGTAGCTCAGTGTCTCTGCTGGCTTAAGGCAACTGCTGATCAAAGGCCAGGTTTTGTTATTTGTGCACCCTAATAAATATTTTATTAAGGCCAATGCAGAACTCTGTAAGCGGAGGGAGGAACCGGTTGTCAGTGGAAGGTCATTCTGGGATAGAAGCAGGGATATTTCCTTCATGTCCACGGCAAGCCAGGTGATTGCCACGTGCTGTGAGGGAAGTGGAACTTTGAGGAAGTCAAAGGTTTTGGCTCAGAGGAGCTGTGAAGTTGAGAGCGTGCCTGCTGCACTGCCACTCCAGCATTGCTTGCTTACTTGGCACTAATGCTGGGAAGCACAGGATCGGAGCGGAGGAAAAGGGGTCGAAGAAGAGGAAGAAGGAGATGGAGTGAGTAGACAGTCTCTGTCGGTGAGTAGAGCCTGGGAAGGAACAGGAGAGATGACAGTCGAGCTGCCAGTCAGCCACGCGGTGTCCTCCCCGCAGTGATGCAGGATGGTTGGCAGCTGATGAGCTGTACGCGTGTGGGGATGTACAGAATTGCTGATTACAGGAGACCAGTGATGTACCTTTTTTAAATGTAACGGAGAAGTCGCATCGTCAAATTTCAGAGACAGGGACTGACAGACGGGTAGAAGACAGGGTTTATTAAAGGGTTAAGTGCCATGGGAGGGAAGGGCAATCTGGAGTGCTGAGGAAGCAAGTCCTACTCAGAAAGGAGGGAAGGGGGAGAGGTGTCTGTTGCTGTCTTCCTGCTCCAGCGAGGCCGATTGCAAATCTCAGGGGGGCCCTCAGTAGGAATGGGATGAACATACTCTGCTGATGGTTGGAATTTGAAGTGGATCAAAAATAGACAGCGTGTGAAGCGTATTAATTAAAGGTTTTTCAGCTGTCACAGGGAATGAGGATGCAATTAAAGGTGCAGATCTTGTTGCACCCTCTTATTTCTGATGCTGGATAAGTATGCTTCACTGTCACCCTCGCATCCTGATGCATGTGTTGTCCTGATTCCCAGATGAGGTGCAAGAACCTCGCTTACAGTCTCTACCAGTGCCTGACACCCCAGCCAGGGAGATGGACAGGTCATAACATCTTGGGAAATGGAGGATGAAAAAGTCCTCTGAGACCATGTGGTCTCAGCAAATACAGCAAATAAGAGTTGCTCAGTAGACTCTATTTAGAGCTGTTTGCCCAACCTGTTTCTAAGCATCCCCAGTGACAACACCTGTTCCCGTGAGATTTCCACGTGGATTTTCACCAGTGCAGGTTCGCTGAGGCTCACCGTGACTGGCATCAAGCTGTGTAAGCACATATGGTAGGAGAGGAGCAGTCCCTCAGCAGTACCCTGGGGAAGCCTGAAGGCTGGAACATGACGTGCTTATAAACACCAAAACCAAGAGAATTGCGCGGTGTTTACTTCCATGGGTGCTCAGAGGAGCATATCCTTTCCAGATTCCTACCAAATTGCTCAGTAAAGGCCGCATAGTTAGCTGGTAGGAGGCAAGCGGCCTGCACACAGGTATGATTGCTCTGCAGAACACAGTTGTCTGCTCTGGGAGCCTTTGCTTCTCTGTGGGTACTTGGGTTTATGTCAGTAGCTCAGAAACAAGCCAAGAGGCAGGGAGGGCCAGGGGAAAGAATGCAGCAAGGCGTTGCTGAAAAACATATTGATCCTGGTGGTAGTCAGTGTCATTTACTTACTGGTCAGACTGGTATTAATTTTTTCCTAAGATCTTGCAAAAAGAGAAAGTTCTTTTGAATTACATTCGTGATTTATGCTAATAGTGGCCAGAGTGGTGAATGCGGTGAATGTGTGGAGGTAGTGTATCGCATCTTTAAGAGTGCCGAGAGCGTTTCCCACTGGCTTATCTGAATCTGGGAGTGGAGTTGACTTGCAGACTTGCTAAAACTGCTTTCTGAATCCTGGGGATGGTCCCTTCTTTCTTGCTGAGACAAGAAAGAAAAATTTGGTGACAGCATTATTGTGCTGCGATGCACAAAGAATGTGATTATTCAAGAGCAAAAGCATCTCGGTGAGCTCAGAGAACAGAGGGATCAAAAGCAGAGCTTGCCACATTGACTGGGATCCTGCCTTGACACCTAGTTAAGTACCTGGGACCTGATGTATGAGATGCACTTTGAAGCACTACGGATTTTCCCAGGTGGGAATAACATACTCGGATACACAGCATTGGAACTAAATTCATGTTTTAAAAGTTGCGTCATTTACTGACTGGCTCATGATGTCTTTTAAGGTGACTGCAGAAGACAGAATGTTTACATTCAGGGGAACAGAGGTGAAGAAAAAATTGTGCAGTTTGCATTTAAACTGAATCTGCCCCTTTTTAGCAACACGCAAATGAAGAAGACCCAATAACTAAAATGTCAAGAACGGACCTTTTTCAAGTTATAAATTCCTGAAATTGCAGAACGTTTCCTTCACCCACTTTATGCATTTAGCTGAGTGCCTAATGAATGACAGTTTCTCTAAGATATTCCCTAATCATAACCATACTCTGTGGAGACCACTTACAGCATCGTTATCATCTCTTACTCTGTGAACATGTTATGTCAGGTTAATAATGGTTGCAGTGGGAAAGCCTGATCCAGCCCTCTGAAGCCAAGATCTTGCTAACATTCCTGTAAATGATTGAAGGTACATGAGTAATCTTACTGAGTTCATTTGCCTCTTAATTTCTAACTACCACCTTGAAAAGCAGATTCAAGCGGTTTATCTAGGAATTCTGCTTTGTGCTGTTTTTAAGACGTGGCAGGAGTTCCGCTCCTCCCTGCAACATAAATACTGTGGTTGCTACAATTTGTAGTAGAGGTAAGTACTTTCACTCTAAAAGGAGCATTTTTCTTTTGTGGTTTTCACAAATCGTGGCGGTCAAGGTGGTGGCGTATCCAAGCTGTCCGAGGGGAAGCTCATTAGTGCTGGGGTGGGGAGCTCCAAGGAAGGCATCAACGTTGCAAGATGTTAGAAGCTCAGAGGTGGCCCAGTTTTCCATATGCCAACATCAAGGTCCAGGAATACAAGGTTTGAAGCATGGCAGTGCTACATGGTGGCATCTGTTTCACTAGAAAATCAAATTGCCTGGATAAACTAGTCTGTTCTTTAAAAACCCGTGTACCAAAGATATTGGTATGAACGCTCGGACCATTCACAGTGATCCAGTTCCAGACTGAGGGTTGTAAGTTTTCAAGCTCACAGTTTTACGCTGTTTTTTTCAAACTGTTCTGCTCTACCGCTCTGAGCTGGGACTGCACTTGAAGCAGTCGCCTTCTGATGTGTGCTGCTTGTGGCATGCAGTGACAGCCAGGCATCGTGCCCAGAGACTGCTGTACCTTGCTAGCTGTGTGGTCCATATGTGTGAAAGTAAATCTCATCCATATCTGGGGACGCTGAATCTCTAGGATGCTTCAGCCAGAGCTAGTTGGAAAAGAGCAAAT
This sequence comes from Fratercula arctica, assembly GCA_947846985.1. Taxonomy (NCBI): domain Eukaryota; kingdom Metazoa; phylum Chordata; class Aves; order Charadriiformes; family Alcidae; genus Fratercula; species Fratercula arctica. The sequence goes on along the minus strand of CANTUZ010000006.1, from coordinate 27,358,477 downwards.
GCATTCTTCCGATGTTCCTACGAATGCCAGCAACAGTCTGTTTTTCTTGAGTGGTTGAAAATGTTGTGAAAGGCTCTTAATATTGTCTGGGATAAAATGTCCTATTGAGGTATTTCTCCTGTCCCTTCCCTTTCCTCATGCTTCCTCTTCAGTGGTCCCAACCATGCCTGTGCACATGCTGGAATGTGAGCCCTAATGGAAGAGTCGGGCAGGTGGGGAAGGAGCAGCCGGGTGAATGTAGGGTTTGGGGGCAAGTCCAGCAGAAAGTAATCTCTTATAATCACTGGAAAATGTTATTTCAAAGAAAGATGTAAAGAAATCTAACAGTTCTATCCCATGAAATGTAAACCCATCTTTGGCACTAGATGAATATACAGGGTTTACTCTGGATGTAAAGGCCCCTTAATGCATAGCAATTAACACCATAGACAGCAATACCTATGAATACATCCAAGGAACAGTTGCGTTGTAATTGTTGTGGGAACCACAACTTCACATTCTTGAGACTTCTATATTTGAAAATCCCCGCGAAATTGATATTTTTGGTCCCATTAATTACACAGAGACATGCACAGAAGCCAAACATCAAAGAACACACAGAAGTGTGTTTTGTTTCTTTTATGAGTACTGCTACAGCCTCAGAAGTAAGAGGGGAATTGAAAGTGGGGAAAGAAAAAAATCCTTAAATGGTTTAAAAAAACCAATCCTTGCTCTAAAATTTCTACTGCCAAATTTCATCATGGACTAATTCCTTGCAGCTGAGCTGCAAACCTCTATGAAAATAGAGGTTTACAGTGGAAACACTGACTAACTATAGCTATGCAGTCCCATGAATAATGACGCTCTAATTATGCCTTATGATCTACCAAGACCTGGTTTCTGTGTAGCTCGTGAGCTTTTGCTAGTTGCTGGGTTTGGGAGCAAGGTTTCTTTTTTCTTGACTGTGGTTTGCTTCCTTTTGTTCTTATTATGTTGGCACATACTTTTTGAAAAGCTTTTCTCTGAAGGGAGCCGGGCAGACGGCTATGATTAAGTATGAAATGATTGGGTGAGCTGTTTGTCAAAGTTATAAATAGGATACCACACAAACCCAACGCTAATCTCACTGAAAGACAGATACTGGCAACATTTCTTAGTCATCTGTTGCTGACGCTCAGGGGAGAACAGCTACACTCCCATTAAGTTTTCAAACAGAAGTTGCCTAAAATAAATTTCTCTGGTAAAATTTTGGGCATATGCACTAGGAGCCACGCTGAGATCTAGCAGGGTGTTGGAGTCTTAAATGTTCATCCCAGTTTAAACCTGGTCCTCTGGGTCACCCCTCTGTGTGGGGGTGAAATGTGATGGTTTGACTCTTGTGGAAATAGAAATCTTTTCATGAAACGCTTGTGGCAGGACCAGAGTTGTGCCCTCATCTCTTCATACCCCTGGATTAATTTTAAGGGTAGAAGAGGAGCTCCTTATGGATATTTGTTGCATCTTTGGGTTTACAGGCAGCTTTCTGTAATGTGCTTTTGGAAGATGAGATGGAGGTATAAAAAGAAGAGCAATGGCACAGTTTCACCTATGTGCTTCTGCAGCCAGACGTGAAAGGCAGCATATTGAATTCCTTCTGCTGCAGACGTCTCATGTGCAGTGGCCAGAGGTTTCTGCAGACTCCAGCCTTGATGCTGGTACTCGCCTGTCCAAGTTTTACATCAGCTGCATCAGCTTTGTCGAACTGGAAGTCTGCAATTTTGTGTTCCCACAAGATGACCCTGTATTTGCCGCTTCCTTTCATGGTGGCTCAAATTGTAGGAAAGGGCTCCACAGTTGTTCACCACTTGCGCTGCTGGCCAAAGCTTGAGACAAATAAAGCAAAGCAATAGCTGAAGAAGAACCAAGCATTTCTGGGGCTGACAAAAGCTTCAAGTTGCAAAATGAAAAAACCCACAGCAACCAGAACTTGCCCCTCCAATTCTGCACCTTCCCACACCCCTGCCAACACATACAGCAAAGAGTTTTAGAGAAGGTATAAGCACTCCTAATTTATGGCACAAGCCAACAATTCTGCGTAAGTGAAGTCTCTTAAATTTTTACAAAGATTTAAAAAAGGATGATCTTGAATTTGTGAGGTTCAGACAATTCATTACATGCATCTTTTTATTTTTAATTTTGAAAGGTGTATGCACATTTATGGAATTTAAGATTAATGAGTATCATTAAACCTAATTTCTTAAATTTTTAGGCATAGGCACTTTGTGAACTCTCAGAAGCAGATTTAGATCCAAGAACTTAGTTTGTTTAATAACTATTTAAAGACAAGGTTTTTTGCAAACTCAGGAGTAATTTTCATTCTTACCAGCAGACAGAGTGGTCAGAGGTTAGTTCGTTTGTTTTCCCTTGGGAGATTTTTGTTGCGAGAAGGCAAGATCCTTCTTGGATGCACACATCCTCCTGCAGGATGGGCATGAGCTGCCCCCCCAGTCCCCGGTGCTACCAACAGGGTCCGTAGCTCTGCTCAGAGGGAGGAAGCAGTGTGAAGTCCTCGCTTGGGCGAGCCAGCAACCAGGAGTGTGGCTCCTCAAGGTGGGCAGCCATGGTAGCCCACTTGTGCATCATGCCCATCCTCCTCCTCTGCTGCGGTACGTCCTGCTCATCGCAGCATCCTGCGAGGGTGGCAGAGGGGTAAGAAATAGAGGGGAGCCGGAGCCCAGTGTTGAGCATGTGTCTGAAGCCCTGGAAGATGACTTTCATCATCTTCACACCAGCTGCTTGAGCAGTGTTGCTGGGGTTAGAAGGAAATGTTCTCTAAATGCTTCTTTCTCCATGAGAGGTGAATCCAGGTTTGTTCTTTGCAATTAAATGATTGGGGCTGGCTATGAGCACTCCCCGTTCTCAGGCAACAGTCTTACAGCCTCCCTGAAGCTTGTTAGTCTCTTCATCCCAAAATAACTCAAAGTGCAGTATCACCATTTTCTTTGCAGGGCTTCAACAGGGGAACTGGAGGAGCCTTTTGTTTTTGACCAAACCCTTCCTCACATTCCCGTCATGTTTATATGAATTATTGCCCCAAAACTTTTTTTTTTTTTAATGGAAACCAAAATCCATCACCTCTTAAAGCTTTTAGTGGAAACTGCATCTTTAATCTTCAGTTTACTATTGAGAATCCTTTTCCAGTCTGACCCTTCTGGCAGCAAGCTGCCAGGACATGGGAAAGGGCTGCCAGTTTCTCCAGTAGATATTTTTCTGCGAAGAAATTGAAAAAGGTTCTGCTTAATGAATTGCTTTACCTCTTGTGTAATAACATATTTATTTTGTTATGAAGCCTCCAATGAAGCCACATCTGATACGAGTGATAGGTTTCCAGTTTGATCTTATTTTAGATAGCAGCAAACTGAGGATAAAAAGACTCTTTGTTCCAAGAAGGAGAAAAAAAAAATAAAACACCAAAACATCTGGTGAGAAGCTGATGTGCTCAGGACAACTCTGAAAGAGGTTGATAGTGATGGATTACGACACACAACTTCAATACGTCCCCACAAGTGTTATGTGAAGAGACAAGATAATTCTTCCCTTGTCTAAGATTCTTTTTAAGTGTTTTCAGTTTTTTCAGAGAAAGGGAAAGAGTGTAACAGTGAGCTCCCTGTGCATTTCTCCATGATCCTTGCAACTGGTCTGGTCTGAACTGAAGGCTTTTTTCAAGATTGATTTATTTGGAAAGTACTAATTGTGGACCGTGTCCTGGCTCCCCTTTGAAGCCTTTCAAAATGGATCATCTCCTTTCCTGGAGCAGAGACCAGGAGCTCAGAAGCTCCCTAACGGTGGGGCCAGTGCCCAGAAGAGGATCTGGGGAGCATTGGGGTTTGGTGTGTTGAGTCAGTTCTGCTAGATGGGAGGTCCCTCATTGCTTGTGGTACGTGTGGATTTGGCCCTTGTTCCTTCATTCCTCTCTCAAACTGCTGAAAAAGATATTTTCTACTGCAAATTATAAAGCAATTCCTACTTTGTCCTTAAACACAGGCTTGGATCATTGCACCCTGTGCTTATCCCTGCTGGATGTGCACAGCTCAGAGTCGGGGGGAGAGCCAGGCCCGTGTAGCTAAGGGCATGTCCAGGTCCTGAGTGAGAAGCTGGGGAGCAGAGTGATGGGAAGGGACGTTCTAGAGCTGTGGGTTCGTTCGGAAAGACATTCTCCAAACAGAAAGGAGCAATGCATGGGTGAAGTGCTTTTGTGCTGTTCTTTTCAGTAAGGATCAAGTCTGTTGTCAGCATTTGTGACATTTTCTCTGTTCCTTTCCTTTGGGCAGTTTGCCACTGTAACATACACAGATGACATTAGGATTTTCCAACTGCCATTTCTGAAGGCTGTCTTATCTACTCTGTACTTAATATTTTTCCAGGACACGGAGGTGGCTCTTTCTCCTCTGTTAATTAACTTTTTTTGCCTGTGTTTGCTTGCCTTATAAATTCCTCTGACATCAGGGTCTAGGATTAAACAAATTGATACCACACTTCCAGCGTGTGACACTGAGCTGACAGCCTCGGAGCCTGAAGTATTTCCACACAGGAACAGAGCAAATATAGAGGAAATTCCCGTTCAGCATCCCCTGCACCCTCCTGCCCAGCTCCCTGGGAGCCAGGCTCCGTAGGAAACAAGGCAGTCCCAAAACCCTCCCACCCGTCAGTGGTTTTTTGCTCCAAGGATGCCAGTTGCGGTATTTCTCGGGAATACCTGTATCTCTGCACTGTGTCGGAGTTCCACAGTAATGCAATCACAGAGCTGTGCTAACCTGGTAGGGAGCCAGCTCCACGCAGTAGCCAGATTAAGTCGTCTTATTTGGTTAACAGTGTTTTGATAGTTTACTAAATCCTGGTAGGAATAAAAGGTAAGGAGTGGAAAGAGCAAATCTCATGGATTATCTGGTCTTGGGTTTTCACTTCTGTTGGTATAATCCTGGTCAGAATGATGAGCTGTGGGAACAAGCATTTAATGTTTTGCTGTTGTCTCATCTTAAATGCATGCATTGCTTTAACAGGATAAGCATATTCTCTAGATATTTTTTCCAGTTTGCTGTTTTTATCACTGACGTGGAACGTAGCACTTGTTTTCTTTATCTCCAACGGAAACATCCGTTCATCTCAGATAGCACAAGCTATTTGATCAGCCGTCAGATGGTAAAGCATTATAAAAGCTGCTGACACAGGACAAATTCAGACCTGTGACATGCAGCTTGAAAAGACTTCATGCCCTTGTTTTCAGTCCCTCGAGACACCCAGCTACTCCCTCAGCAGCAGCAAAGAGAAACAGGAGTTGGTTGTGCCAGAGCCAAATCCCTCTCGTCTTACTGGGGCCGGGGGGCAGCAGCGATGTGCGTGGGGAGGCTGGTGTGGGTGAAGCAGGCGAGACGGCGCCTGCCTCTTCCTCACAGCCCTCACCGGGAGCTGTGACACTGCTCTGCGGTGGCCCTGGGCTGGCTGAGGTTAACCTGGGTCCTGCTACGTAGCACGTGCTGAGGTTCACGAGGGGTTCTGGTGAAGCAGACGGCTTCTCTCTGACTCTCCTCCCCTCAGTTGCTGTGTCGGGTCCCAGTTTGGCTCATCCCAGACATCCACAGAATCCACAGCAGGGCCAGGCTCCCAGCTGCACCCCGCCACCTCCACTCCTTATCCTGAGAGCGCTTCTTGGTATGGAAGTGCAGGAAAACTGAGACTTCATGTGAGCACAACCATTCTTCATGACCACTAGCCCATATTCTGCCTCTCATTTCTCAGCCAGCCCCTACCCCTGTCCCCTCCCGCACATCCTCATCCTGTGGTATCGCTAATACCAGGGAAGAGCGTGGTTCAGTGCATTTTGATCAAAGTTTGAAGGTTTGCCTTACAGTACTTAAAATTCAGGCCTGCTACGACTCCCCTGACATTATGTGCAAACCGAAGCCAAACAAGCCGGTACTCTTAATACATAATCAGAAAATAGAAGATATCGTATTTTGCCGACAGCTGACTGCAAATCAAAGAAACAGGCTGCACAGCGCTCAGCTAACACCTGCCTTTGCAATATGGGCACATTCCTGATTCGCACTCTCCTTAATAGAGCAGTCTGGTGGCTGGTTGAGTTTGTTGTTAGCAGCTACCGTGAGAGACCAGCTGTACCCCCGGACACCGTACACAAACATTATGGGACGTAGGTGTTTGGACGTGGCTTCCCAGCTGATGTTCCTCAGTGCATCTAGAAGGAGAAAGGCATGAAGAGCTCTTCCTGGGAGGGTCAGCCAGGACTTTCTGCTTGTCTGAATGTTTTTTGGGTACCCCCTAGGGGTTATCTGTGACAAGATTGGCTTTCAAGGTAGCATCATGGTATACTAGTGCTACAGGCTGTGCTGTCAGTTGCTTATCAGCATGCGCCAAATCACGTTCTCTCTAAAGATCTGTATTTCAAGAGAGATGGGGACAGGAACACCTGAAGCAGGAAAAGCTGGGAGGCATAAGGAAAGGGATTTACTTTCATTGCACTACCTGCACTACCAGATGTATTTTTAACATCTGTACCACCTCCAGGCTCATTTTGCATCAGCTGCAGACACTTTTGACATGGTTAAAAAAAAAAGGAGAGAGAGAAAAAAAAAACACCCATGGTCTGAATTAGCCTGTTTTGTCCTCTGTTCCTGGCTGTGATGCTCATTAGCCTGGATGGGATTTAGGTGTGAGGAGGGAGAGGCCAACAGCCGGCAGTGCCTACCAGGGACAGTAGGAGAGGACGGGAGCTCCTCGGCTGCCAGGTGCTCTCATGCTCAGTGGCGGTACCCAGCCAGGGGCTGCGTCCTGGCGTCCCTGCCATGCGTGGCAGGGGGGGCTCCACAGCGTGGGGCTTCAGCGAGCCTGATGGCCTGAGACGTGTCCACCCAGAAACCCCCAAGGAGGGGGTTTGGGCTGTAGGTGTCCTGGTGTGGGATGCTGGACTGGGTCAGTTTTGGTCTATGAGCATGAGAAAAGGTTTTGGAGATGAGCAGTTTGGAGAGCGAGTGGGAGGAGGGTTACAAATATGAGGGAAGAATCCTGACGGATTTATCACAGCCTGAAATAAATTAACCTCAGGGAATTATTTTGTAATAATTTGCATTTAGATACTCTGACATCCAAATAACCCAAAACCTTCTGCAAACATTGTAATGAATTCAATCTCCAGCGTCCTGTGAGAGGGATAGAAATAGTACTATTTACACGGTTAAAGGAGCCAAGGACTCTTCTCTCAGTATTGTATTTTACACGCATGGGACTGCCCTTCTCTGGTTTTCGTGGCCAGGGAGTCTCGCAGTGGGGTGACGCGCAGCAGCAGTGAATAGCTACAGCATTTTTCTGATCTCAGTGAGCTGAAATCCTGATGCCCTGTGTGTTACACCACACGCCATGGGTTGCACCGGCTCCTGGCACAGCCCACAGCCAAGGGCAGCCTGTGTGGGCCAGGGCCAGGAGGCCGGGAGCTCACAGGGGAAGAAGCAGGGAGCTGAGCCCCATCTCAGCTCATGTCAGTGGTGGCTATGGACAGGGCTATTCCCTCTGGGGGGACCCTGCCACAAAGCAGCCTGGCTCCCTCCCTGAGGGGGAAGTGGTCAAGTGATTTAATATTCATCACTCTCAAACGCAGTAATGAATTTGATAGCCAAAATGATCTGCTAACCCAACCGGCTGAGAGGGTATTTGAAGGACGATCCAAGCCCGTAGCCAGGCAGCATGATATTTTCTTGTCATCAGCCTCCTGCCTATTCCTTTCCACTCCAGGGCAGTTAATCATAAATGAGATATTTGTTCAATGCTTTTTTCATGCATGCTCTGCCCTGTCTCCATTTCCAAGAGACCGTGAAGTCGGTGGGTTACATCCCACCCCGATTTCGGCAGCCTGGGCAGGAGAGCCGGCTCTTGCAGGGAGACCCAGATTGAACCACGCAAAATTTGGCTGCCAAAGGCTTGGGCAAGCTGATAGTTTTCTGAAGGGAAGCCGAGCATCCCAAAGCGCATCTTCTCTTACTTACAAACGTGTCTTAAATCCAAAGTGCGTAGGGCGGCGCAGGGATGGTATTAGCTGAGCCGTTGGGTGCACCGTGGGCACCTCCATGTTCTGCTGCGGGGGTTGCAGGTCACGGGCTGGGGAGGGATGGCTGCGTTTCAATTACAGACTCATAGGGGATAGTGTAATTCTCTTCGGACATGAGCGAGAGCTGGCCTGAGTCCCCGTGAGCGTATCCGTTATCTTCAAGGAGGTTTGCAGCAGCCCTCTGCTTGCTGCCAGGTTGGGTTCTGCTTTGCAGAAACCAGGGTCTGGAGTATGCGCTGTGGAACGGGCGGTTAACAGCGTGTCAGGGGTGTGCGAGGGGAAACGTCTCTGCCGCCGCAGTGGAGAGGGGAACATACACTGTGTCTTGCAGCTTTACTCCTCGTAAAACGCCTCTATCTCTCCGTAGATATCTGCAGATAATCTCCTGCCGGGTGAACCGGGAGATATTTATAGCGCAGCTTCAGCAACGTTAGCGGCGAGTTAGCAAACAAATGAACTTTGAAATATAAGGAGAGGAAAAATGCGGTCTAGAGTGCATTTATTTTGGAGTTAATAAAAAAAGGTTAAAAAATAATAGGGAACGTTTCCAGGGTGGGTCAGGTTAAAAAGCAAAGAGAGCAAAGCATTTTCATAGTGCTGTAAGACTGTTTTGTGTGCACTGAGTTCGAATTACAAAGACAAATGATAAAAACTTTGCTTCCCGCTGAGATAAAGTGCTGTGGTGTTGAGTACCACACAAATGCCTGCAGAAAGCGAAGATAAATGTTGCTTCAAAAGGGATTGAAACTGCTCTGAGCTCAAGCATTAAAAAAAATCTATATCCGATTCGCAAAGTTGTTTAAAATTAAGCAATTTTAGCTTTCTGTCTTTTTTCCCCTCTGTCTCTTCCCACCCTGTTCCGCGGTGCCGGCTGGCTGGAGGCTGTTTGGAGCTCTGCTGGCAGAGGGAGGTGTTGGACGGAGGCCATCCTGCTGGAACGCTCCCTCTGCTTTGCCCAGGGTGGGAGCGTGCAGGGTTTTTGTCTGGTCATGTCACATTTTAATTAGCGCGCCTCACACTTCTGCTGCTCCTCACCATTGGTCGGGGAGCTCAGGCGCAGCACGGGGCTCTTCCTCCCCCTCCATCTTCCTCCTGGGGGCAGGTCCTGTTCTTCCCCAGAGGCCATCCCCACGCTTTCCCCCTTTCTTTGGTTTCTACAGCCTGTGCGGGTCGGTTCCCACTGCTTTGTCTTGGTTTACGGGTTGGTTCCCACTGCTTTATCTTGGTTTACCGAAACAGGGGATTTGTGAAGGGTTGTTCATGGCCTAGGCAGAACCTGCAGGCCCTGGTGGGTAATGGCGGATGGAGAAGTGGGGGGACTGCTCATGCTCTTGGGTGCTGTCAAATGCAAGGGCTCACAGGACCTCATCTACAAAACTTATCAGCGACTGAGCTGGTGGTGGTAAAGGCAGTCTTTGGGAATCATTGGGATCCTTTGGGATCCTTTTCCATGTTTATAGGCCTTTCAGAGAGGCCGGGCAGTCCAACCCAGGTGTCCTGAGGGCACCAAGGGTGGCGTGGAAGGATGCATACTGCAGCAGAACAGCTATCAGCAAAACTTCGATCCTTGTCAGAAATCATGTGGCAGCAGAAATCACATGGAAGAGGCTGGACAAGAAGAAAGTTTTTAATTTGCCATGACAGGAAACAAAGCTGTGTCTTGTCAAAAAAATTATAGCTCTGCCTGTCTGTCACATGTCAGCAATCCTCACCATCACTTTCTGGTACAAATGCAGCTTTGCAGAAATGAGCTCAGGGAATGAGCTGCAACGATCTAGTTTATGAAGGAAGGAAAGGTTTAGGCAAGCCCTGCGACTTAAATTACATTTGGTATGGTGAGCATTGAGCCACGTGATGTTTGTATTTGACTCTGAGTTTTTATATTGAAGCAAGTTGCTGCTATTGCTGTTGCTTTGACAGCGTGGCACGGTGGTTCCTGGGCACTCATGGGGACTGGGATGCTCCTCTCAGCCGGGAGTAAGACACAAGCCTGATGATGGGAGTTACTCTCCTATGAAAGGTGGTGACCAGCAGTTCCCATCACATAGGCAGGAAGGCTGCTCTGTCGGTGCAAATGACACAATAACCCGTTTTCCAAGGGCAGGCTCACCCCGGCACCCTGCAGAGGTTGCTCCAGAGGCATCTGTGAGCAGGGACACGAGGGCCAGCAAAATGCAAACTCATCCTGAATGGCTTCTGCCTAAAATACATCAACTGCAGAGCACGCCTGTCAAAATTGCTCTTAGTCAGGCTGCTAATGGCATGGCATTCACAAGGGTAGGACACGTGCCCAGTTTCAAAGACCCTTTACCCAAAGGCACCCATTTGCTCTACACTGGAAATAGTGAAGGACTTTAATGGGGAACTGTAGAGGACTGTGCAGGTTCAGGATTTGAAGCTGTTGAGACACACAAGATAAAACACAATTTTAAATATACATTTCAGCTCAACTATGACGTTAAGACAGCAGTCCTGTAAAACTGCCAGCAAAATCCTTGGCAATCCAAATCAAATTATGTTAAGCATGGTAACTTTGTTTTAATTGGTTTATCTCCGTGCGTGCTTGGAACAAGGTTTTTTTTATTCTTAACAAAAAAAAAATAGCCCTGATGTTTGAGTTCATTCAAATGAATTCTTACTGCTGGGTAATGAGAAGCACAGGGTGTGTTTGCAGGTGGATGTGCCTTTGTTTGTAAGGGCTCATAAAAACTTAAGCAGTTATTTTTAAAATGTTGCTGACTCTGCCTATGCAAACGCTTGCTGCTCCACAGTATAAAGGGATTGCAGAGGGCAGGAGCAGCTCCCATACTGAAGAATTTTTCACTTTGACTGCCAAGTCCTCTTACCTTTCCTGTCCTTCCCTATAGCAAAGGGTGTATTCGATCAGTGATTGGCATAGCAACCCTTTTTTGGCTGATCATCTCTTGCTGGGAGAGACATTTTTCATTGAAAAAATAGTAAATGGGCAGATTTCGAAATGTGTGGAGGGGAATTAGTCACCCAAATTTCACTGGCATTCAGCACATCTCTGTCTTTTGAAAACTTCTCGCTAGCCTCACCTCTCTGGCTATGGAAATGCCTTCTCGGGAATGTTTTTTTTGGGAGGTTGACTGGGGACAGGGGGGAGCGCATTGGAGTCGGGCTTTTTTCTTGACAAAGTAGTTTCAAACAGTTGTTCTAATATACATGTTAAGTCGAATGAGGATGACTAATATGTCATCTAATCAGAGACTTCCATGTCTTCTGGGATTCTAGGCAGAGATGGATTCTAGGGCAGACTTTGAGCAGAAAACACTCGTATTTCCCTTCTCCTTGTCCCATGTGTGAACTTTTATCTCCTTCACTTTTCCTTCCCTCATGGTCAGCAGTGAGAAAATTCGTGCCTGTATTCACACCAACCACTACACTAATGCAGGATAACTCAAATTAGGGGGTAAACATGTACAGCCTGGTGCAGATCCATGTTACTAAGGAGATGGAATGTTTTTATGCTGAGGTGGTTTGGGGTGAAGTCCTTCGTTTTCCAGACCTGGCCATTCAACAGCATTTTCTCTCATTTTAGGGGAGCACCTGCGAATCTGCCCACAAGGCTATACCTGCTGCACCAGCGAGATGGAGGAGAACTTTGCAAACAAAAGCCGAAGTGAATTTGAAGCCATGATGAAAGAGGCTGGTCGCTCTGTGCAGACGACCCTAACAGCGCAGTACAGGAGCTTTGACAGTAAGTAAACCTGCTCGGTTCAACCCCTGCTCAGGATCCAGTCACTGCTTAACTTCCCAAGCACTGTTCGAGACAGGGATGCATGTTCGACAGGCCTTCCTCTGCATCTTGCTCAATAGTTGCGTGAAATGTTGGCCTTCAATAGGAATTGTACCTCTGGCAGTGTTTTTTTCAAGACCAAGTCATTTTGAGAAGTCCATTTCAGCGTAGCCATTGCAGGAGGCCGGCAGGCACTCGTACCAACAAATTGTGTACCTTGGCACCGACACAGCTTTTACAAGCATGGTGTAATCGGGTCTTACCACAGCAGCATAACATTTGAGGTAGTAATGTAAAACTTGGCCCGATGCCTTGAGCTGTAAGTTGAAGAATACGGTAAAGGTGACTGGATAGCCCTCAGTAGGTGGGTTTAAGGAGACATGGATTTTTCTTATCTTTTCCATATAGATTGCAAATGAAAAGGAGATTAGTTCACATTAGACGTTTATAACGTTCAGCTTTATACAAACATCAGAAAGTGTTGCATCTTCTAAGTACTAAGACTGTGAAGGTCTTGGAGACTGTGGCACATAAGATGTTGTGGACAAACATACTCTCCAAAATACAGTACCCCTCCTAATGTGCTAAGCGAAGGCAGAGGATGGCTCCCTTACTTTTATTGTTCCCTGAAGAATCCATTTTGCAGTGCACAGTAAGCCTCAAGGTCTGAAGGCCACTGGAAATAAATGGTTTATTGGCAAAATTGAGATGACCTATGATTCAGAAAGTGTATCCATTATCAGGTTTTGAAGAAGGTCAGACATTTAGAATCATGGTCCTCCTAACTTTATCAACAGTCATCATATGGAGTTATCGTGAAAAGAATAGGAGTTGAGGAAAGAAGCTATAATAGCCAGAAAGGTGGAACTGGAAATCTCAAGCAGTAAATAATAGATCTAAAGAAATAAGCCTGACCTTCAGGGAGCCGATAACTAAGATTAAGTGCTTTTACACTGAATAGAAAGAAAAGGCAGTGCAACTCTGCAAAATGCTTTGTAACTGTGTGGCCAGGGTTGACCAGAGCGAAGGCATTCCTTTAAAAGTTCAAAATTAATTGATTTTCAGCTGCCTTAAAAGGTGATAATCAGGCTTTTCAAAAGAGTCTTACAATGCTGGTTGCTCAGACCAATGTCTGAATGGGACCTGGCGTAGCTGACGCGGAGAGCACTCGCTGACCTCTGAAATCCAGCCCCTTGCAGGGGTTAATGCAGAACAACCACCGACCTTGCACCCTCTCCCTCCATTGCCTGTCGCAGTGTTGGCTGGTAGATCTGCGCTTTACTTCTGCCACAGACACTCGAAAGAACATAGCTCTACAGCTAGCATATAAGAGAGTGCAAAATTTGATGGAAGCTTTGAGGATTATATTGACGAGCAGAAACTGCCTAGTGAACAATGGGTTTAGTATGAGTGCGATGTTTTGGTGGATTAATAATAATAACAGCAATGAGAATAATAGTAAGCAAACCCAAGCATATGAAAGGGGGATGCTTGTGTTGAGCTGACAATTAGAGCTGCAAGGAATTTCCTTTCTGGCTTTTTGGTTGTTTTTTTTTTCTGTTGTTCCCCGGCACTTTACAAAAATAGAGCTTTATTTCTGTGGTGCATGCCCGAGTTTCTTTTAAACATCAAACAAAGTAAGTGTTCAATAAGCCAAGTATTACTTTAACAGACCATAATGCACAGATCATTGGTGTTTTGCAGTGGGAATAACCTCACTTGAGCCCACAAGGTCAAGAAGATGTCTCCTACTCCCATTATACATTTTTAGTTTGTTTAACTACCCTTGCAATCAATATAGAGTTTATATTTTATGCAAGACATGATTTAAAAGAAAAATTCATCACATGGTGTCTGAGTTTCAAGCATGACCTACCTATAAGTGATATTATTATTTTTTCTTTAGCTACTGCATAGATGATTTAAAATTGAGGGAGTTCTGGTGGTGGGGCAATGGAATCACCTCAGCTCCTGAAACAAGGCCGTAGAAACCACCCTATCTTCCAGCTAATGTCGTTAATCTCACAGTTAAGAAGATGTTTTGCAGGTAGTGCTGGTTAGAGCTGTTCAATAGAAGAATTTTTTAATGTCAGGTTGATGAGTTCTAGCCTTTCTGGCCCCAGATGCCTGGTTTTGTTGGATTTCCTCAGCTTGGAATGCAGGTTTTGGGTTGCAGAGGTATCAATGCACAGCTTGTCTTCATATTGGTGGTTTCGTTTGGCTTTAGGAAGACATAGTGGGGGAGGCTTCACTGGATGGGGATGTCCAACCCTTTCTCCTAGTATTTGCAGCCTGGAGATCAGATTATTCATATATTCTCTGCTAGCAGGTGTGGCACATTGAATTTTAGGCCTGGAGCTGTCTTTTTTAGATTCATCCCAGCAAATCTGGCTTCTGTAATCTCACCGCTGATCATGGCAATAGTCTCTACTTGTAAATTGCCCTGAAGCTCCCAGTAGAAAATAGCAAGGCTACAGCAATCTGCCTCTGAAGTAATATTCTCCATGCTAGTGTTCAACATTTTGCTTTGGAGAATAATTCATCCTTGCAGGTTGTGGTCTGTAAAGTCCTAAATTGTCAGAGAGCACAAATTTTGTTCCATCAAAATTCTGAGCTACGGTTTTATCCCATTGCAAGGAATTATAATGTGTTGTTTCAGTCTCACCTGGCTGCTTTTGGGGAAAATATATTGTGGGTAAGAGCAGAGTGTCTTTTATCACATACAAAGTATTTTTAGAGGAAATATAGATATGAAATACAGATGACATACGATAGGTATAGCCGTATATTCAAAAGTGATATATGTGGAATGGGATCCTATGGTTTGAGTGCTCTCTCCACACAGCAGAGGACGCATGCCTTCTGGGATGTCCTTCCTCCAGGATCTGCCAGGGCTAAATTTACATTTGAACAGCCTACGGTATTGCTTAGCTGCTCACTGGGGCATTTGTTGGTTTGCTTTAGTTTACTGTAGTTAGCAGGATTTAGGGGCATCAGATTCGAGCTGCGCATGTGCTCATTGGCTTGCTGTTAACCTTTTAGCTGAAAAGATAGTATTTTGCTCTACAGCTGATTGGTTTTAATTTAAAAAAGAAAAAAAAAAAAGACCATGAGTGATGGGAGCATATGCTTTTGATAAGTCAGTGTTAGGAAGGACGTTGAGGTCAGAGTGGCGGTATTTCATTAGCAGGATTATACGCACAAATTCTTTGTTAATTCTGATGTCCCAGGGCTCTTGGTCAGGCGAGGGGGATGTAGTTACCATGGTGGGCAGCTTGTGGCAGGGACCTGCTGGAGGCTGGAAAATTTTACATAGCCCATACTTTAAAAGAAAACCCTGAATAATAAATGTGAAAACAAGTCAGGGAGTCTGGGAGGGAGCTGGGACAGTCTCTGTTGAGACTGGTACTAAATATTGTTTTAACAACGCTACTAACATTGTACGTGCGTCGGAGATTTTAATTGCAGAATGTGCTTGTTTTCAAACTGGTATCACCTTGGTGGATGGGAAATTTTCAGTATCTGTTATTATAAAATGAAATACTTTGAGAAGGAACTTTGTTCAAGCAGATGGTTTCAGGAAAGTGATGAGAGCTGCCTGCTGCCCCCTCTGCCGGCTGCAGAACGGGAGTGAGCCACTAAAGTGCTTTGGTTCTTGAATTGTGCTGAAAGCAAGTTATAAACATCGGGCAGCTTTGGGGAGGATTCCTTGGGAAAATGAGCTTTTTTTTTTTTTTTTGCTTATCACACAAGCGTACATCAGTGTTGCACAAAGTCATGGGACTTTTCAAGCTTCTGTCCTTCCTAGTGAAACTTGTGCCTCTGTAATGTGTTACAGAGATGAGCCTGGAGAAGGCTCTGGACCATGCAGGAAGGGCTGGAGGAGTGACTGGAGATGACTGGACAGAGCGGTTGTGTCCGGAGCTGGCGCAGGCGGGGATGGCAACACGGGATGGGGCTGCTTGGCTGGCAGAGGGGGCAGGTGGAGGGGGCAGATAGAGGGAGCTCGGAGTGACAGCGTGGGGCTGCAAGCAGCAAAGAACAAGGCTGTTTTTCTAGTCTTGAGGAAAGCTCACTTGTTGAGAGGCTAATCCTTGTCTGTCTCTCTCTTTTCTCCCTTTTCCCCCGCTTAAATCACTTTTTAATAGTACCGCAATGTTGTGCCAATCTTTCCTTCCCAATCATTTTGGTACACTTAGCAAGCACTCCCTGTGTGACTGCTGACCTTTAGCTGGGAGCCAGGAAATCTGTCCTTTCAGAATTGTTTCACGTTTTCAGGAAATATCAACAAGCCGAACCAAAAATCATAGCTTTTATTCCCCACTGTACAGGCTAAAAGGCTATTTGTAGCTCTCATAAATTCTGGGATTTTTAAGATGTGGCAATCGACTGCAGATTAAGAATTCTGTATTTTGTAGGTCGCTGCTCATTGGAAAGTCGATGTCATGTAAAATCTTTCGTAATGTCCAATGTTGGTAGCTGGAAATCGCATATGCTGAAACACAGACCATGCAGATAATTAACATTATTTAAGAGTTAGTTTTAGACAGTTACATATTTCTTATGAAGATGAATCATTGTTTTAAATGTTACAAGGTGGGGAACGTCCTAGGAGCTGTTACACACTGATGGTTAAAATTTTAGAGATTTCTAAAGGCCTCGTTTAAAATTCAACCAAATGTGTCATTATCAGAGGAACTGACTTATTTAACCCACGGTACCCAGGGTTTCGGCCCCTAAAAGGACAGTTTGGGGAGAACAGGATATATACAATATAGTTATTTACATGATCAGGAGGCTGTGGACTAAGCCCAGCAGGCAAAGCTCTGTCCTACCCTACAAAATCCATACCTGTATCTGAATTTTGCAAGTGTTTTTCTCAGTTGCTGATAACATGAACCAAGCCCTGCCAGTCTGAAATTTTAAGGTATCCAAATTGGGTGGCCCACGCACCAAAAGATGTGTTCTTCTTGTCCCAAAGGAATTCTGAGAGGTGTGGGACTACTCTGCGCAGAAAATGATTGAGACAAGACCAAAGCAGTGAATGGCTGGGCCACGGGGACTGCAGTGCCTGTGTCCCCAACGCAATCACACCACACTTCCAGCATCCTGCTGCCACCACTCTCGGCTGTGGCTGTTCCATGGAGGCATCGCGTGGTTTGGGTTTGGTGAGGTGCTGTCTAAAACATACCGTGTTTGTGTAGAAACAGGAAAGAAGCTTTCCAGGGGCTGGTTATGCCTCAAAATATGGAAATGCTGTTGTGTTTTGAAATAAATTCCTTTGTTTCAAAGGTTGTGGAAGGGGGCACTTCAGCAGTGTCCCTCTGGCATCTATCCTGCGCTGGTCGAGCTGGCTGCCTCCCACCGCCCCTGGCATCGGCACCGGCTGCTCCTTGGAGCCAGGCCTTTCGGTTTGGACTTTAAATATATTGCTTTTGATGCAGAAGTCCTTAATTAATTGCCAGGGATGCTCTTTTTTTGTGGTAACTCCCCGCGCTGGGGCTCTGCCCCTGAAATTATGGTGTGTGGCCTCGGTTGGTGGCCTTGGCCATGGGCTTAGCTCTGTGGGATAGCGCTGGCCATCCTTGGGCAGACGGGAGGCGGCAGCGGGTGCCAGCACCTCATGGGGCAACAGGCTCCGTCGTCCCTCCAGGGACATGGTGGGGACACAGGGATGACCTCCATGACTCACCTGATGTTTGCCTTTCCAAACATCAGTCTTGCATTGGCCTTCTGCTGGTCTCATAACCGAACATCTAATACCAAGCAGTGCCTGTTTCCAAATGGAAAAGCATAAACAGACCGAAAATATTTCAACCCTCCAGCAAAAAGTTTGTAGGGTCAGGGAAACTGAGGAGGGGGGAATTAAGAAGAGGAAGGTCTTTGAGATAAGCAGGAAGCTTAACAATCTTTGTGAAAATTATGACTTTTCCTAGTGAGATGAAAAGGAAACAGGAGGAAAAGAAATGCAGGAGTCAATCATTTTGGCTAAATAAGTGTTCATCACCTGCACCGTATTTCTCTGACAGGCCAGGGGTACCCTGTTTGGCAAAACTGTGCTACTCGAAGCACCGTTAATTGTTTTGTGCCCCCTCCTGCATGGCACTTGGGCAGCATCATTCAGAAGACCAGTTCTTCCCCAACTTTGCCTCTGGGTCACATTATCAAAAGTACTTGTAAGAGGAGCTATCAAAGATGATTCTGATTAGGGTTGATTTGGGAAGAGGGAGAATGTCCTTTAACCTGGAAATAAAAAAGCAGGGTCCCCAGGCAGATCCAGGACGGAGAAACAAATAAGAGGGTTCCTTTGGAGGCCTCCTTAGGGGGAAGGCAGAAGCACCCACACTTACCTCCTTCCTTCTTTCCCCTAAGGAACCACCTTAAGAAAACCCCAGCACGAGGCAGGACTGATGCTAGTCCAGCTGTCGCTCCCCCACAATCATGCTCCGCAGAAAGAAGATACTTTCATGTGTGGTACTGAGCATCTCATTTGGTATTTATGGTTTCCTGGAATGGGGT
The DNA here is from genome assembly GCA_947846985.1 of Fratercula arctica. NCBI lineage: Eukaryota > Metazoa > Chordata > Aves > Charadriiformes > Alcidae > Fratercula > Fratercula arctica. The sequence goes on along the minus strand of CANTUZ010000006.1, from coordinate 27,340,124 downwards.
GTGGTGTCTAGTGAGGTGCATTCCTGGGTTCGGCAAGATTAATCCTGACAGGTAGCTGCCTCAGGGAAGCAAACGCTTAGGCTCACCTGTAACAGCTCCAGCACCTGGAGTTTTTTCTCCCCTTCCAGCCACTTCTCTTCACATTTAATCTGCAAGGCTCCGTTGTGTGCTGCAGGGTATATTGCAATGTACGTGCAGCATTTTGCTTAACAGATGGCATAGGAACAATATTCTCTTTTATAGAAAGAAAAGAGAGTAAAACGAGGCAGTGGCTGGGATGAGAGCACTGCACTCGGGTGCCTTCTGCAAGGGCTTGCGCACCCCGAAGACATGAGCTGCTTCATCCCTACAGAAGTCAGATTAGGTAGAAAAGGTAGATCAGGCATCTCGGTTTCAGCAGCTGTCACCATGTTTTGTCACACACTCAAAAAAAGCTGCCTGTGAGTGCTCAGAGAACAGTGAAATGTGCATCTGCTTGGGAACGTAAAAGAAAGCACCTGCTCTTCCAAGATACTGGATGACACAGGCATATTTTGCAAGAAATTAGTGATGTCCAGATAGTAATTTCAGAAGAAAGTGTCGGCAGAGTTTGTTTTGACGTTCAGGAATCAATGCACAAATCTCTTTCTTTGAAAATCTCTTGATTCCACAGAGTAAGCAGCCGAGCTTTTATTACAAGCGCTGGATGTGGCCTCCAGTGACTGCAGAAGCATTACACCCAGATGGCCGGATGGAGGTCAGAGCAGCGAAACTGGAGACGAACAGCAGAGGTTATTCTGCATGGTTCTCCTGCAGAGCCTGTGTCTCGAACCAGTTTACACTCAGCCATCTTCCAGCTAGTTTACTGGTTTCCACAGGAAGCAGTTTTCACCCATCAGTTCTCTGATGCTCAGTGTTTCTCATAAGAGGAAAATACTAGGATTTCCTGGGCTGCTGTTCTTGCAAAGAAATGTAGGTGCTCTGAATCAGCTCTTGAGCTGGTAATTCCCCCCCAGCTTGGCGTTTGCCAAGAATCACGTCTCTGTGCCTAGCCAGGTGCTATGGTAATTTGGGAGCATCAAGGGCTCCAGAGGCAAGGTGCTGTCCCTGCTTACAGATCAGACACAATAAGCTTGAAACTACGCTACTGAAATATGTGGCATGTCCTGACATAGGAGGTTGTGTTATTTTGAGTACTTCAAGATGTCTGTTCTCATTGGAGATGATAGAAGTACTTTGTTCTCTCTCACCAGAAATGCTCGCAGCAAACTGTTGATTCTGCTTTATTAGCTATTGGCATGGAAGCAGCACATCCATAGAGCCAAGAAGCTTCTTGTTACTGTAATGCACTGCAGGGCATCCTGCCTGTCTGAAACTCAACCTATGGTCCAAGGCCTTTGTTTAAAAACAAAAAACAACTAAAACCCTAGTTTTGGGTGAGCGGCGTATGGAGGGAAGAGACGAGTGGAAGGTCATACAGTAGGTTTGTGCTAGAGCCCAAGCTTGATTCCTGCTTGAGCCAAGCCCAAGTCCTTTGGCTTTGGGAAAGGAGCAGGAGTACCAGAAGTCCCTGTAGTCCATAAAATGCAGTGATCTTCTTCTGGTAAAACAACAAAATACATCATGTCGTCCCATGTCTTGCAGGCATTTATCAACCAAGACCTTTTGAAGAGTTCGTTCTCAGTGCCCCCCACCTCAGGGGGAATAGGCACTGGCTCTAAGTGCTCCTTGGGTCGTTGGTACGAGTGGGTTTTTGTGTAATGCCCCTTCCAAAGGGGAAGTAATGATCAAAACCGTGAGGGAGGTCTGCAAACAACTTGTATAAATGAGGGCAAGGGTATAACAGAGTTTTTTTGGCGTCTGGTAACCTGTGTGATTGAAGTAGTTGAGCTGATTTTTTAGGGTGTAGTGTCCTGGATTGAGCAACACAGGACTAATTTCTCTTCTAACGCTGGGGAAAACTCCCCTTTTGGAAGACTCTAGTGTCTGAATTTGTGAAAATATTTACTTTATAGCCAGCTAGGCTATGTGGGATTCAAGGTCTCAGTGTTTTCAAGCCTTGCCAGGTGCAGGGATGAGGAGGAGCGAGGCCTGGGCATTTGACCCTGGCTGGCCAAGAGGATTATTTCATGCCATGAATGTCACATTCGATATAAATTAGAAAGTTTGCTGTGTAGTTTCTCTCTCTGTTGATGGCGGCGGTCCAGAGAAACTCCTTGCCGTGGTGCCGGACCCCTGAGCCCTTCTCTTCCTCCCGAAGCCACAGCGCTCACAGTGTCCGACATTTGCTGTCCACTGCTGGGAGTGCCCGGTTTCCTGCTGATATAATTGGCTGAGTATAATTCTTGTAGATCTTATATTGGTATCGGGATTAATACTGGTTCTTCAGTATTATTGTTAATTATTTAGTCTTATCCTATTAAATCTGTTTATATTTCAACCCCTGTGTTTCCTTGCTTTCCCCGATTCCCCTTTCTGGGTGGGGAGGGGTCATCGGGTGATAGAATAATTGTCTAAACAACAATAAATTGTTACGGGTTTTCTCAAACCATAACATGTAGCATGAGTACCAGTGGTACCAATGGGAGCTCAAAGGTGCTCTGTGCCTATGAAAACTAGGCTGAGAATTGATCTACAGGGAGAGTCAAAGATAATCCCTCTTTGAGGTGGAAAGAGGCTGAGTGCCTTCACTGACAAACATTTCACCCTTATATTTGCCATGGCTGCTTGAGGATGCTTCCCCTCTCCCCCCTATACATGAGATATAAATACATTCTCATTTAATTTCCACCCTTCAGATCAACACAGCTTCTTGAATTTAAGAACACAGTTAACAGGGAGTAGTATGTGCAGAGCTTTTTCCAGTACCTCACTTCCCTTCCAGGCTGTGCAGGGTATTTTGATTCTATTTCTTGTATTTTCTGAAATTAGCCAGGTTAGAGGGAAAGAAAACCCTCATTTTACCCAGCAGTTCGTAGCTACTTCTGAAGAAACTGGGTAGTGTTAAGTCATTCTCATTAAACCTGCAGATTTGGCCAAGACAACAATGAGCTGGGTTTGTTTTGCTGTGAAGAGAAATAGACATTAGAAAACCCAGCTTTCATGGGACCTGATTCTGCAAAATGTGAGTCCAGCATCAGGTGCTTTGAGTTGGTGGAGCCAGGGATAGGATACACTACGCATTTTGCTTCAGCAACATTGTAAAAATGTAAACATGTAAAAATGGTAGTTTTGTCCGGGGCCTGTAAAGATTTCTCTTTAGAAATACTCCTCTTAATCAACTGCTGTCCCAGCAGGATCAGTCCTTTCCAGAAAGTTGCTCCACGTGCTCAGAGATGATTCCTGCTGACCGAGGGGGTAACATCAGCACATGCTTCGCCCAGAGGCCAATGTGAAAGCAGCCCGTGTAGGAACCTGGATAGGAAAACAATGAGAGTGCATTCATTAGTAGAGAAAAGACATAAGGATTCAGTTTTTCCCTCTGAAGCACCTTTTTATCGATTACCTAGCTTTATTTTTGCATGTGGTGCTGGAACTGTTGTCTCCATTTGTCATAGCTACGTCTCCAAGAGGGATACATACATTTCCACGTTGATCGCTACACCTGCTGCTTAAAACAACGACCGTAGTCTCTTTCTCTGGCTCAACCTGTGAGAGCTGCCAAATGATAGTCTGAAACAAAATTAAACAAAATAGGAAAAATTATCATAAAGAGAGCCATGAAAACTGCTTGGATTTTCATTCTTACAAAAAGAATGAGGGCTGTCATTTTTTCCAAAGCAGTACAGTCAAGAGCACCAATTCATTGAAACTCAGTGGCTTGGCAGTGCTGATTAAGGGAGGGATTCAAATACATAGAACGATATATATGTGTATGTACATGTGCAGACAGATGTGCGTGCGTTTCTGTTGAAATGGGGCAGGCCCCAATTTCAGGAATTGCTGTATTCTTTATAGGTGTCACTGGGGATTAATATTACAGGATATTTACATGTCGAGAGGTAACAAGCTTGTTAATTTGACTTGGGAATGCCACAAATACCTAGTTACAAGCTGTTCTTAAACAGAAGTGAAGGTCCAAACGTAGGAGAAATCAGATATAAAGCAAGGAACAGCTTCACTGTGAATACTGGGGGCTTCAATCTTTTGGTTTTCCCTTCCAGTAGTGAGTTGCTGCTGAGCATCCCAGTGGTGGCCATCTCTGCTCTGCAGTTTCCCAAGCTGCATGGCAATGATAAAAATAAATAAGCAAACCCTACAGCCTCAGCTTCCCTCCCCGAAAGCCCGAGACGGCTGTGAGCTGGGGATCAGACTGTCAGTTAATCAAGGCTTGGGGAAATAATGTTTGTTACAATTTAAGATTAGCTTCGAGTCTGGATTCAGCTTTTAACACACTGGAGATAATTGAGCAGCTTCCTACAGCCCCAGCAGTATAGCGATTCACTTATAAAATGCAACCTCTGTTTTAATGCTGCTAAAAATGAATAAATTGGTCCTCAAGGACTAATGAATGCCAATAAAAGTATTGCGCGGCAGCATGTAGTAAACTTGTCGTAGGGGAAATGGCTGGAATTTACTTTCCTGAGAGCAGGATTTCGGCTCTTGTCTGGTGCGCCCGTCTGTGCCTGCGGCTCTGCTCCTGGCTGTAGGAAAAGCAGGGGCTTAGGTGGAAATATCCAAGAATAATATATAACCGTCATTTGTTTGCTTTCTGCTTTATTCGTGACATCTGAGGGCAGAAGAAGAGCATCCTGTTTGTCTTGGTTCACTGTAAATCAAACACTTGTCTCTATCTTTGCTCTCCAAATTTGGCTCCTAATTAATAACAGTAGAGAGGTAGCGTTCCTCCTCCTCCAACGCTCACCGCTTTGGCTGGCATCAAGAGCCCCAGAGCACCGGCTGGTGCTCCTCCTTCACATTTTAGAGGGAATAGGAAGGCTACGCAGCTGGCTGTACCCATCACAAAACCAGCCAGTATTTTAAATGTCGGGCATGCATTTGCTGCAGCTCAGAGAAATCACGGCTACTTCAAACCTGAGTTTGGTCTGGCTTGAGGAGCTCTGTGAAAGGAATGTAACTGTTCTTGTTTCTGCAGGATTTGGCATCCTCTGCTTTTTTGTTTTCAGTCAGGTGGGAGAGGTCACGGTTGAGCTGAGCCGGGCGAGCTTTCCTCTCGTCCCTGCACGTCGCGGTGAAGCCCAGCCCGGTAGAGCGCTCGCCTTCAGAAACACTGGATATTTTCATGTTTGCATAGTCTATCACAAGAAAGCAAGGAGGTGAAAGACTAGAACTGAGATTTCTTGTACAGTATTAATTTGTGCCTCCCTCTCTGGCACAAATATACTATTCGTATTCTCTCTCTAATGATGTGATCCTAGACCATTTTTTTTTCTCACAGGCCCTTAGCTTTCGCGGGGCATATGATAGATGACATCTGCTGAATCATCACCAATTCGTTGTGTAGCGTGGTGCATTATTTACTGTACAGCAGCCAAAGCCTGCTCTCAGTACATAATTATTAATTTCCTCATAGGCTAATTAAAGATTGTATCATAACGCACGCACAACAGGGAACTGAATTAAGGTTTTGCCAACAATTTTTTTCTTTTCCCCGAGTATGGTGATGTTTGGCTTTGCAATTGTAAGAGGAGACTTGACCATATTCGTTACAAATATAACGTAAGGCCCCACTTACGCTAGGCAGCTTTTCAGTCTGCTCATCAGAAACTTGCATCAAGTATGATTAGTTAAGTGAAATCTTGAAGGACCTCTTTATTTGATTGCCCCTTTTTTGTTGTTGTCTAAAAGGCAGAAAATTGCATATTTAGGCAGGAAAAGCTTTAAAGAGGAGTGATCTTTTTATTATGTTTCTTCGGTGTTTGGCACAGTGTGGTTCAGAGCTTCCAGCGCTATAATAACAGTTATAATAAACGTGCATTGCCAGTGAAATTGTATTTTTGTACTTCAAACTTCACAGGTGAACTGATACAGACTCAAACTGTTACCTAAGGAAGGCAAAAAAAGGCTTTTCTTTGTTGTTGCCTTTAAACTGTGATACGCATTTCTGCTGGAGAAGGAACAAGTGCTTTTTTTGCATTTTTAAAGTTAATGCACAGAAAGTCTTCAGTTGATTAGCAGAGGTCCTACGTAGGATGGCTGTTTCATTACCAAGAGTTTAAGTGAGCTATAAATATATTTTATGTCCTTGTACGAGTTCAGAGTACCATGAAATATAATTAAAAGATTCTGGGCACTGCAGGCATGGGAGCAACATAGGAAATAAACGTTTGACCTTTCTTACCTTTGGTCACCAGTAAGCAATTGCTCTCTATGCTTCCTGCCTACATTACTTACTGTTTTGGCTTAAATACAAGAGGAAAATGCCCACTGAGAATGCTGAATGAACATTCACAATTCAATAGTTCTTCGCCCTGGATTTTTCTCTTCTCTGGAAGGTGCAGCGGAAAATGCCAAGCTATTAAGAAGCTAACAATTACCTTTAATTATGCAGACCAGCTTCAGCTACGGAGGAAAGAGAGGGAGATTTGGAGTCTATTGTTATTTCCTCTTATTGCTGAAAACAAAACAAGAAATGCTAATCCAGACATTTTATGCAGCTGAAGCACAGTGCGTCTGAAGCAGTTCTGTTTTATTCCTAGCCAAGGAAAACACCATACATGTATCACACCGGAGTAGGATCCGCCTGTGGATTAACAGCCCTGAAGATTTACTGGGAAGCTGAGTCACTGAAGAGCCTTTTCTGTAAAACCGAGCCAAATTTTGACCCTGAATGAGTTGATGTAACTGGCTTAGGACGTGGCCCAGTGATTTTCAGGTTTGCACTGGGGAATAAAACTGTGACAGACTGTATCATTCTGAAAGAAACCCAGAAAATTAAATACACGGTAACAAATATAAAATTTTATCTCTTGGGGCCAAAGAAAATAGAACAAGCCCTTGTCTGCTGTGTGTGGAGCAGGGAAAGAAGCCATTGGTCAGCGGAGCTAACGGAAATGAGTTTACAGGATGTGATTATCTGTTGTTTGAGTCTGTAGTTACTGAGAGGAGAGCCTGTAGGGCTCACAGCCCTCTCCTTACGATAGCTGCACGCCGCGGTTCTCTCTAAGCTCTTTGGGGCTGTTTCTTCCCTCGTTCTGCGTGCTGGTGGGGCTGTCTGTGCTGCCCCCTGGCCGGGACCTCTTTGGTCAGCGATGCTGAGATCAGTCATGCTCCTGGAGGAGCTGGAAGTGTCCACAGCAGCAGTTGGGGACACTTTTGCCAGAGGTGTCTGTGGCAGAGGGTCAATGGGCACCTGCCTCGTGCATCTCCAAAGGGAAGGGAGGAGGTAACAAAAGCACAAAATGGGAAATACTTGCTTGCTGTAAACCTGCTCATCGCTGCCCAGATAACAGCTGCCTCAGGAGTGAACAGAGGGTGGAATGTGAGTCATCTCAAGAAATCTTCTCATCAAACCAACTGCTGAGTGAACAGAAACAGCAGAAATACAGCCGTGGGAATAAATATCTCTCTTAGACCAGGGGTAAGCATTGTGGCAATACTTGTTAAAGAATGGATACGTGTAAGGCCATGAAGTGACTGCGGTGCCAGAGGGCAGTGATCCTGGTAGCCGCTGCTCTTGTTTCAGCTGGTGGGGTGCAGGGATGGGGAGCAAGCTCATGCCTCATCCTGCACTGAATGGCATGGCCAGGCATCCCTCTTGGGGGATCTTTGACTTCTCCCTGCAACAGGCAGACATTAGCACCACCAAAAAAAGGCTGTTGAAGCAAACTGGCCTGTCCTTGCAGCAACTCTTTCCCTAGGATCTCTGCTCTTCGTTCCTAAATGAGTAGACACACTCCTAGTCCCATGGCCCTTCTTATAGAATCATAAAATGTGTTGGGTTGGAAGGGACCTCTAAAGGTCATCTAGTCCAACCCCCCTGCAGTCATCAGGGACATCTTTAACTAGATCAGGTTGCTCAGAGCCTCGTCAAGCCTGGCCTTGAATGTCTCCAAGGATGGGGCCTCCACCGCCTCTCTGGGCAAAGATAGAGATATAGAGTGTAAAGCCTCCCTTTCCATTTAAATAAACATGACACAGGGCAAGGATCTGATGCAGAGGCTGTTGAAATTGCTGGAGGGGCGCTTCCATGGCCGCTGAAGCGGACATTGCCTGGATAAGGTGAAAAACCGCCCCGAGACTGAGGTGTGAAGAAGCTGGGAAGGCTGAGCTTTAGCAGGCTGTCCCCCCTGGGCATCAGGCCTGAGAATTTTGCTGCTCTGCATGCTCGGCATTTGCAGATCTGAAGGATTCTCTGTGGATGGGGACTCTGCTTTGAAGATGGGGGTAGCTTAACACCGGGAGAATACATAACTAACCTGTAGCCAGTAACACTTGCACACCCTCTGTTCAGGCTCTTTAGAGGCATATTCCTGAGCACACAGGAGGGAGATGCTGGCAGACAGTGGTCAGGAGGAAACAGCCTGATCAGCAGCAGTCATGCTTGGACATCTGGGGGATAGATTGGGGTATATCAGCAAAGACAGAAAAAGGATATTTCTTGCAAACATAAAAAGCACATTTAAAGGAATTAGGAGTGATATACAGAACTCTGTCAGCAGGCACAGCTTAGGTTTGGTCTTTTTCCATTAAAAAAAAAAAGCACGATGATTAATTTTCATTAAAAGGGCTGAAAAGATTGGAATCTGTGCTGTCGTAAAACTTGCAGGTCTCTATTGTGCAATAGATTTTAAAAGGACGGGCATTTGAGATAGCGGGCGATATCTGTGCAAGCCACAAACCGCAATATGAATAAAATGCTTCCCCGCCAGAGCCGAGTGATGGGTTCGCAGCGTGTTGACTGAGCACTTTCATCACGGTAATTGGACTGTTTGATAGTTGTTGTGTTCTGCACCAGAAGCTTCCCAAGCAGCCACCAACAGCACATGTAAATTTTCTCAGGTCTCCCCTGCAGTCATAGTGCTACAGTAAATCTTGCTAATTATTTCACTAGAGTTTTGTCCTCTTTGTGTGTAAACCCAGACATTTATCTGTAGAATTGCAGATTTAGGGTATTTCGTGGCAGTGTTAAACTGGAAATAGACTACATTTTCTTCATGCTTCCAGAGATTCACAATGAACTGAAACAATGTGGATCCTGAAATCGGATACTGGAAGTTCTTTTTCTTATGGTAATAGAAATTCACTCTGTCAAGCTAAGCTGATAAAATACTTCCATTTCATATTTCTGCAAACAGGCAATTTGGGCAAGGAAGCAGTCATGCTTTGAAGTCCTATTAGGAACAAAATTATTTTTCAACACTGTCAAATTAGCAAAACTAATATCCAAGGAACAATTTGTAATTTCTTATTTACAAGAATTGCTGATCTGATGAACGAGACCTGTGTTAATGCTCTGAGGGCTTACCATCGCGACCATGCTGGCATGTCAACGTCTTAGACAAAGCGAAGAATGGAAGTCCAAAAACCCGATATAATCCTTTATAAGGGGGAATTCTCACCTTCATCCCTCCTACACCCAACACATGTTGAAATGCAGTTGTATTTGTAAGGCAATACAACCCCCTTGTTTTTAACATCCTAGTTAATATAAAAATCCACCAGACTCAAGACACTTTTCACATATGGGCTAAATAATAAAATATTAATTAGAGTCTGGAAATAGATTTTTTTTTTTCTCAACTTCCACTTTAAGGAATTTAAGTGGTCAATTTCCAGACAAAATTCCGTGGCTTTAAAGTAACGAGCATCAAAGACTGTCTGTTTTTAAGGTGCTGAAAGACGTTGAAAATGTTCAGGTAGTTAGCTTTGGATGATTTAATACTTGGCTTAATTTAAATCCTGGAAAGATTGAACTAACACATATCTTAACTGGTAATTGCTTTGAGGAAGTGGAAAATACCATCTCTTCTTTATTCAAAGGCGTGTGCCTGTGGCAATTAGGACAGAACAGTATTTTGGGGTTACTCTGGGCTCCTTAGTGACCATGGAGGAAAAAATCGCGTCTTCCTGTGGTTGCAGTAAGAAAAAATATTCCACCCGCACAGTCCTGATGAATATTTGGCCACTGTAGGTCATGGTGCTGTTGCACCAGGAGGCCAGGGTGCTTGGGATAACCCTCCCAAGGCAAGAGCTTCAGGGTAGCGACTTGTTTTGGCCACACAAAGGTGCCTGTATGAAGCCCAGTTTTGAGACAGCGAGTTTTTGTTTCTTTATGAAAATTGTCTACTGTTACCTTGCATCAGAGCAGTTCACTGTTTGCTTTTGGGAAGTTTGACATTCAAATTAGATATCTGTGTTGGTAAGCAGAGTATGTTTAGCCAAATTCCCAAGCGTGGAGGACAGGAGCTATGCTGCTCCTGTTGTGTCACGGGGGTGGGTGGCTTGGGTGTTTTGTACGTCTGTTGCTCAGAATTAGGCAGGGAACTGGTGGAGTCCCCCAGGAAGGATGGAAATTTCCTTTTTAAGTTGGCCGTGCTGGTAAGGGTGCGTGTGTACAGCCACTGCACAGCCCCCCAGCCCTCACCCGAGCATGCTCTGTGAGCAACTGCTCACCAGTGCTTCTGCACAGCAAAGCCAGGTGCAAAGGGCAATAAAAGTCTATTTGCTGCTCTGTAGGGAAAGAAGTCAGAAGGGTTGAGCTAAATAAGAGATTTGTTAGTTATTTGTGGACTTTTATGCAGAGCCTTTTGAGACAAAACCGAGCTGGATTAAAGCAGAGTATACCAAAGTGGTTGGAGGCAGTGTACGCCAACAGTTGAAAGCTTTTAACAAAGGTGTGCATAGACAGAAAAGAATAACGACATTATTTTTGCCTTATCTAATATCTTTATCCTTCAGCAACACAAGGCTAAATCAAAAAGGAAAAGCTGGTCCAGAAATGAGCCCCCCAGCCTAGGTAGTGAGGCTCTTAAGAGCAGTTCCCTGCTTCATTTAAGATGTCCTTTGTGATTTTAGGGACATAGTGGAGGATCTGAGCCAGAAAAGCCATGGGGCAGCTAATCCCATTTATCTCAGTGGCAGGCCCCTAAATATCTCTGATGGTCTGAGCCTGAGACTGTAATAGGACTTTCCCAGCTCCCACAGGTATTATGAAGATAGATAGACTAAAAAGGTGCACACATCCTTTAGTAATAACAGCCATATCAGTACCTTAAATGTACTTTATTATGCATGGAAGGAGTAGGATAGAGGAAGGATAACATTATGTGTTCGAAACAGAGATGGGCTCTATTAAAGAGGAGCAGTTGGGAAATAAGCAATAGCCAGGAGAAATCCATATTAAGAAGCATTTTTGTAGACATCTTTGCCTTATTTTTCTTTTCTCCCATTTCTCTTTATTCCAAGATTAAAATGAATGGCTATTTCTCTTCAGAAAGCCCTGAACCCAGAAATTAGACTAAAAACTTGCCTGCACATAATGAAGGAGAAGCTAAAGTACATCATCATAACTCCGAGAGGTAATTTCCAGAGCTAGATGGTCCCACATTTGTAAATGTTCATCCTTCAGAGCCATTCACTTACTGCCCTTGCTGTGATTGTCTGTGTTACTGGAACTTTACAGCACAGAAATATTGGTTCTTCGTTGTCTAATTTCACAGCAGTGTAACAGAGCTAAGGTACTCGCCGGTGTCTTTGCTTAGTATTCTACCGTCCCACCAAAATCAGTGGGCGTTTGAAGGGAGGCTCAGGATGGCCCAAGACAGGCGCAGTAATTACAATTAAAAGACATTTCCTAGGCTTTGAAGTGCTTGCAATGATGGTATTTGTAAGTGGATTTCACTCAACATAAGCATGCTGGGAAGATGAAACTGCAAATCACTAGGAAATAAAGCTTTCTGTATTCTGAACGTTTTAAGGATATTTTGGCTTAAAAGGCTGACAAACTCATGCATTACAAAGGAAACCGTATGCATCAGCCCTCTTTACACAACAGTGCTTCATGGGGCACTTTTGGGTCTTGCTTCTTTGTACTCTGAGAAATAATAAAATGAAGAAGACATTGAATTTAGCATTAATTCTGGAAACAAAACCAAGGGGAATTTAATATTTTCGTATACATCCACATTTGGTAGCTGTTCAGCCCAATGTAAATGATATACAATTCTATCTCACTATAGTCTCATAAAATGGAGTTGTATGCAAAGATTTGCAAAGCAGCCACAGCACAGGCTATATAGACTTTTTCTTAATAGATGCAGAAATCAAGCCACAGTGAAGGTGTCAAAAAATAGCCCTTGAAATATTTCCTCTTCCAGCTTGGAAAGTAATAACATTTCTACTGCTGCTAAGCCCAAGCCTGGCAAATATTTTTCTGTCATTAAAATAAGCATTTCCCAATGCTATTTCCTTCCTGTCACACTGAGTATTGGGCTATAATTCTCCCCGCTGGTGCTTTTCTTTGTGAGCGGATGGAGGAGTCTAGACAGGCTGTGGGTTTGAAGGTGTGCTCTTAGGTCTTGCGTCCTGGCAGTGCATAGGTTTGTGATAGAGAATTTGGTGGTGGTACCTCTTTTGCTGCTCGTTTGAGGTTGTATATCTTTGCTTTGGTAAATAGCCCCTTGGAGCCAGTGGGAGTCATTGTGTGCTTAAGGCAAACAAGATTTGACCTTAAAATAACGTAATAGCAAATATACAGCTTCAAATGGATGGCTCGGTGGATGGGAGTATGAAGAAGTACCTATGACAATTAGTTGCTCATGGATTAGAAGTTTCCTGCCCTGCAGCCCTCATTGTAATCCCATTTTTTCCCCGAGATGTTTCAGGAGAGGTACCATTTAGTTTACATGAGCATGAATGATGAGCAATTTAAAACTGGCAGTAAGCTGCTGAGGTAATATCTAAAATATGAAATGTGGCTTTCGTTAGGAGAGGTGAAGATGATGAGCTTAACTGCCCTCTCTCTCCAACTGGTTTTATGACAAGGCAGGTCTGCTCATTTTTGTCGAGGCCATACTCTCTTTGTACCGGCTTCAGGTCAGATTAGAGTTAAGGTACAAATATCACCTTCTTCACAGTAGCTCAGCAAGCTGGGTAGAGAAACTGAGTGCTGTATATATGTCACCAAATATCAAACAAAAACTGTTAACAGGGACTGCGCCCTTTCTTTGCCTAGCGACAGGTAAGATAATTTAGGGCGATCCAAGAAAAATTAGGTCTCTTAAGCAAGGCGGTCTGCTTCAGAGAAAAAGGGAATGACAGCTGTCCTTCTCCTTGAAAACACAAGTGACACTGTGACACAGCTGGCATAATTCGGATTTTTAGGAGAATGTGCAACTTTTTTCATTACAGGCTCCACTAAATGATCTTGGCCGGAAATATATGACCAGATGGCATTTGAGCTGCTTTCCCTATAAGATTACAAAGTGCCACTGTTCACAATCTCAGCAGCTGAGAGATTATAAATTACTGGCGCAACCAGTCATTGCTTTTTCTAGCTCATTTTCTTGATGCATGGGGAGTCTTTAGGTTTCTCATGATAATATCTTCAACTTAAATATGTCAGGTTTTATTAGTTGCCTGGTTTAGCTCTCAAAGCCACCTCTTTGTTGTGAAATGAGTGGGATGTTGCATCCTTATCTTTTTCTGTTTCTCATGCTTATTGTCTGTCATCTGTGGGCTTTCTCCACAACATCACCTCTTTTATTGACTGCAGTCTGTACTTCTGACCTGCGTATTGACTTAAGTGAGTACGTTTAGACTTCTGCTAACCGTGAAACCTGCCGTGAAGTTCTTGTGTGACAGATAGGCCACTGAAGAGGTAGCGGTGCTTTCCTTGCTGTTTGCATGCGTATAAACAATGCAGGCACATGATTTATTCTGGTCTTTGTCCATCTTGGGTGCTAGGGTGTCCTGCCAGAGTAACAGCAGCCTGTTGTGGAGCGATGAGACAGCGGTGAGAGGAAGAGATGCTCATTAATCCTGGGCAGTTTCTGGGTAAGAGGGGCAGCAGTGGGGAATGAACCTTGCTGGACGGTATTTTACAGATCATCTTTGAGTATGAGCTGTTATTTTAGTAGGCAGTTCTATCAAATTAGCCCAGTCTATCGACATGACGCTGCTTTGTAAGACCATGGGAGGCAAGGATGAAAAAACTTTATTGTAGACTCCTGGCTATGTCCATTTTCTGAAAGTCAGCTCCAGAAGCGTTACATGGTCCCAGAGAATCAGATAAGAAGCTCATGGGGTGAGTGGAAGAGGATTTATGGGTGTAACCTGTACTTTGGAAGGATGCCCGCTGTTCCTCCACACTTCCAGTGGCATACCAAATGACACCCAGGTTTTCTGTGGCTGGTGATGCAATTAGTTTGTCTTACAGGTTTAATAGCAGCACTATTTTGCAAATGCAATATTTGAAAATATATGCCTGTGCTGGAATTCTTTGAAATGGAAATGAAAAATATGGTGTTTGCTGGCCCACTAACCCTAGTTAAGTACAGAGCACACTAAGTCTTAAGCAAATGGTTTTAGAGGACCAGAAATAGGTTTCTCATTAAGCATTCCAAAGAATGTTTTGCAGATACGTATTAAAAGACATCCTCTATCCATATACACGTTTATTTATTGCCTGTAATTTTCTCTGCACCGTAACTCTGCTTGCACAGTGCAGCTGGGCATAAATCTCATTTTTAGGAGCCCTGCTCATGTTATGTTTCTTGACTTTCTGTAATAACAAGAAATGGGACGCTTTGAAATAATCCAAACAAAGCAGTGTGCAATGTAATAGCATCTAGAAGAGTTACAAAGGGATCATTAATGCCGGTGGACCTAATGACTGAAGCCTGATCACGGTTGTGATGTGAAGGTGACCTGAATTGGAAATCAGTTGCAGTTGTGCTGGCCAAAATGCCCATTTGAACTCCGGAGGAAGGTAGAAGGATCTTAATATGAATGAGGATCAGTTTGGCCAGCATTCAAGAGAAGGTATGGTCCAGGCTAGCCTGTGGTTGTCCAGCCCAGACTTCTCCTCGGCGCATCTGGTATCAAAGGAAGAATAGAGAGGGTAGGGGAACAGTGTACCAGAAGAGGGAGGAGGTGAGTGAGAAGAGACTCCGGAGCGGGGCTAGCCCAGAGCCAGGATGGGCAGAGATGTTATGGGTGGGGGTGTCAGGGTCTGTTCAGAGAGGGAGCCAGGAAACGGGCAAGAGTGGCCAGAGCCAGAGTCAGAGCCACTGCAGAGTAAGTAGGAGCTGCAGTTTTTATCACCATGGTATTCTTACTATTTTTGCTATGGGCTTTACTGCGTGTTAAGGGAGTGCCAGACTCTGAAGGGGGTCGGGCCTGTGTCTTCACCCATGTTAGCTCTATGTGTGACCAAGGGCAGATCCTAAGCAGATAGAAGAAAAGCAACCTTTAACTTTGCAAACAGTGATTAATTCTAGCTGTGTTTGTGATTATGGAGGGAAAAAGGAATCAAAGCTGGGATTAGAGTCTTAGCAATCATGAGTGCATCCATGGGCAGCTCCTGCTCTCTTGCCACGCTGCAGCACTTGGGTGTCGCTCTGCTGGTATTATGCCATTGTCCCAAGTAACCTGCAGAAGTCACAGTGGCTGCACCCAGTGAAAAAAGCATCTGGGCAGTTCTTGGCTTCCTGATGCTCTCCTGTCATGGCCTGCTGGAGACAGACTTGTTTATTTCCTAATAAGCTTCTGTATTATGCTTTATTATCCTCACTATGTTAGGCTGTTTTCTGCCTGCTGTTGGATGTGAAGGATTGCAATTTTGTGCACAGGTGAAATTTGAAATGGCTAGAAAAGTTCCTTGATGAGATAATACTCATTGGCTGTGCCTGTAGCTTACTGGCCTGCTACATCTTTACATTAATATTTATTAACTTGCATTTAGAGTTGATCTCTTCCAACCTTTTCCTGGTCTGGAAAAGTTGTTGCCTTTTTCCCTGGACTCTCAGTGCCTTTTTCTATTCAGCTAATGAACTATAGACATCTGCTCACCGCGACAGACAAGGTCTGTCTTTCAGCGCATACCGTGGAGCAGATCTTGGAGCAGCTCGTGTTAATGAAATGCTGTGGCCGCGCTCCCTGGCCAGGGCCATGTGGCTACTGCGTTGGAAAACACACGAGCCCCTTTTTAGGGAAGCATTTCTGTTTGGTGCAGCTTAGGAACATGGGCATAAATCCTTTCCCAAGCTAAGATTTGTTAGTGTATAGAGGCTCCCAGGCCTCGTTTGCCCCCTACCCTCATTTTAAGGTAATTAGTAATTGTCACATTTAGTCTTTTGTTCTTTGCAAGTAACTCTTTATCGGAAAAGTATTAATAAAAACTTATTAAAAGAAGTTTGCTTTAACAGGTACTTGCCAATTAATTATCTGTGTCTATCTGTTTGTACATTTTGAAGAAAATTAGCGCTCAGTGTTTGATGAACCATATAGGAGCTCTCTGAAGTCGGCCTGAACATTTTAAAACATTACTTAAATAGGATCAAGAATCTTGAAAATAAGATTTGTTGTAAGCTTTGTATTGTTGCCTCTCATACGCTTGCATGTCTGTTTTTCAAGCAGCATTTTATAATCTGCAGTAAGCCCTGAAGGGTGCTTAGTTGTTATGGTTTGACTTAATATGATCTAAAAATGGCTAGTAATAAATCCAACCATTTCCATGTAAAGGAAATGTAGGATTGGACTGGTGGAACTATTATACCTCACTCAGGGGAAGAGCCAATAAATCCAATATATTTGTTCAGCTTCAAAATTTCCGCCTTAATTTGGTGCAGGGGGGGAAATTAAAACACACAAGCCTATATTTTGAAGTACAGTACACCAGTAGTGGGAACCATGTTTTAGCTTGTATTTTTGGGAGGGGGAGAGGGACAGAGGGAGAGAGGAGTGGGATTTGGTGGGATTAATGCTGTACTGGGGACAGAGAAAGTCGAAAGGAAAACAGAGCTGTCTCCTGAAGGCTGTTGATCTCTGCTCTGGGCTCCTGGCCAGGCTAACTGTCCGCTGAAATGACTGTAATTTCCTGAATTGTACAGAGCCAAACTTCCATTTTTGAAAAGGACAAATTAGGCCATGGGAGAATCACTTGTCTTTACAGCTCGTGACAAAGTGCTTCCAACTTAGAGGTTGGCCTCACCTTTCCTTGATTTTATAGAGCTCTTATTGGCAAGTACTAGTCTTGTTATGGTTTAATCAATATTAATCTCAGTTGGAAGGATACTTCTGGTTGCTAATTGAGATCAGGTTCAATTCCATCTCGTCATATTTGCTGTATAATTATTAGATGCTTTACATCATGTCAAAAGAGTCTTGGCTAATAGCGTCAGTGTAACATTCCCATATGCCGGCACAACGTACGGCCCAGAACAAGCTTTTGCAAACTGGTTGCTGCCTGTGCTGGGTATAATTCACTGAAGTTCTCCAAACCATGGAAAGGTTCACAAAACCTAGCGGCAGCTGTCCTGTTTCTGTTCAGCACATGTTGATACTCTCTCAGTTATAGTTCAGCTCTTCAAAATACTTAAACAGGATGATGTGGGGGTCGGTCTCTTATCCCAAGTAACAGGCAATGGGACAAGAGGAAATGGCCTCAAGTTACACCAGGGGAGGTTTAGGATGGGTATTAGGAAAAATTTCTTCACAGAAATGGTTATCAAATGTTGGACCAGGCTGCCCAGGGAAGTGGTGGAGTCATCATCCCTGGAGGTATTTAAAAGCCGGGCAGATGTGGCGCTGAGGGACATGGTTTAGTGGTGGACTTGGCACTGTTAGGTTAATGGTTGGACTCGATAATCTGAAAGATCCCTTCCAACCTAGGCAATTCTATGATACGGCTGGATATTTCTGATATGTGGTAAGTACATTATACCCTTTTCTGTGTGTTTCCCTTGAAATGAATAACAATTTATGGCGGGAGAAAAGATAATTGACCGATACCACCTCTAAAATAACTGTGATGGGAAAGATGTATGTATAAGAAATAATATCCACCTGAAACCATTTCTTCTCTTCTTTGAAAAAGAAAACTCCCAGTGAGTATCGCGCTGACCGGCTTTGTGCACACCATACACAGCAGAGATCATCCATTTTACCATTATCCGGTCTCGGTTCCTGGCACCGGTCTCTTGATGTCAGTGGGACCACTTCAGCCCCAGGAGATGGGGAGCAGATCTGGGAGTGGGGTGTGGGATGGGAGGAGCAGGTGGGGTTTGTGTCTGCATTGGGTTTGATGCCCCTGATGAAGCGTGCGACGTTCCCCTAGGAAAGGGAGTCAGGTCTGGGGCAGGGGACTATCAGAGCTGGGGAAAAATGTAGCTGTTCCCTCTGTTCATGCTCAGTGTCCCACACTGAGACTGAACAGCCTTTTACAGGTTAAAAAAAATTGGGGGCAAACATCAATGCACTGAATGATTTCAGTGGGAATTGGAAGGTTTTGACAAGAGTGTGATTTATTTTTCCCCTTCTTTGGCACGGCTGCCTAACTGTGGTTCTGCCAAGCGCTGAGCCTGGCTTCTGACTGACAGGTTGGCTCTAGCCAAAATGAGTGAGATTAACCCAAAAAAGGGAGCGTTTTGTGTCCTCTCTGCAGAGGTGGATACAGCATCGGAGCTGCAGGAACCTCTGGATGTGGCGGGTGGGACAGGGTGCGAGTAGCGGGGCTGGGAGGCAGCTTTGGGGTGGGAGGACATCGCCCGGGTGCTGGCATCGGGCTTGGATTTGATGGTCAAAGAGCAGCCTATGGCTCCTGGGGAGCCTCCCTGCGGAGCAGTCTGGCCGCTGTCTTGGGGACGCACACGTATATTTTTAGAGTTGTATACTGCAACACGTGCAAATTTATTAGAGCTTGTTAATTAAAATGACTGTGGTGAGTGCTTGTTACTATATCTGACCAAAAAGCTTCCACAGACAGTTAAAAGAAAAACCACCAAAGCCCACGTTAGAGTAAATGCAGGTTAGTGACTAAAATGGGGTATCTAAAAATAGTTTCACTGCAAATAAATTTAGGTATTTACGTGGTGGAATTGCTGCTTTTTTTCTGCCGTTCATTTTATGGGCTTCTTTAAAGATTTTCTAGTTTCTTTTTTGTCCTTTTTTTTTTATTATTATTATTCATATGTCCAGAATCCATTTTTATTTCCATGATATTGATCCAGATGTACAGCAGACAGCATCGATTTCTGCTTGTATGTAATACATACACATTAGCAATGTTATCCACCTCTGGGAATAGTGAGAACCTGTCTGACTCTGGTGGCTGCCTGTGGTCTGCAGAAGGATAGAAGTGGTTTTCCAGGATAAAAATCTAGGTGCAGGAAGGGATACAGAGCGTAGGGTAGGGTTTAGCTCACCAGTACTCAGTATTCTAAGTGGGAATATCACAACCAATTTCTAAATAGATACACATGAAAGACAAAAGAGGGTGGAAAAAGAAAACTTAAAAGAATAAGGAAGAGAATGCCAATGGATTAGAATATCAAGACAAAGAAATGGCATTTCAGAGGCAGCTTAGGAAGCGAAAGAGGGTATAAAGAGGCCAAAGGATCCTCCCTCCAGCATCCTCTCAACCCGCAAAAGTTTCTGTGTTGTTAGCTCTTTTCTGTGGCAGGGCGTGTGGATTTTTTAAGATGTGGTCCAGAGCCCATGGCTCGGGCATGACCAGTGACCACACTCAGAGGCAAGGGAGAGGGGGGTTTTTGCACGTTCGCCCACAAAGCCCTGTTCCCGCTGGCATGGCTGGGTTGGGCTCACCCTTCCTGTGGTGGGGCTTTCGGTTGTAGCTTGTAGAGCGACTCGGGTCGTTTTTACCCTCAAAATTAATGTGTGGCTTAATCCTCTTTACCTTCTACTCACTGGCTATGGTCACGACTTTTTTTCCTGACAGAAGAGCCGTTTGTAGACAATTCCCTGTATTAAGTCGGTTTGACAGGCTGCACACAAGTTACCGTCTTCCTTTAATTCTTTACAAGTCAAACCCCATGTCAGGCAGGGCACTGGCATCAGGCTGCAAGAGCTGTAGCTGCTCATTTACCTTCTCAGAATTTGTACAACATTTACAGTTTTCTTCTTCTGAAATTTGCCCAGTGTTTTATGGGTTACTAAAAGTAACTATAAAAGTTATAGCAGTTTTAGCACTCTCAGATACTGCGTAGCTGAAGGCTCTGGGCTTTTTTTTAAAATGTGCCATTTCAGTTGTTACTGTTTTACCTTTACTGCTGGAACGAGAAATATTTGGTCGTCACCCTGTGATAGCACTGCATTCATCTGAATTTATTCTAAATTGTCAGCAAATATAATTACTCTCCCCTTTGTGTTATTCTTGGCAAGTTTGCTCATTCTGCACAGAAATAGCTCCATGTAATTGTGAAGGTTCTTTTCGGGATCCTTAATTTTTTTTTGTTAAAATCCTTCTCCTTGTCCTTTTTGCTTCCTCCTTGCTTCCCTCTGTGCTGGAGCATGGGCCTGTCTGGACTATGAAGAGCGCAAAAAATATTCTTCAGGGGGTCTGTGGAAAGACCACTTTGGGACACCCATTTTATTCAGGTCACACTCTCCTTCTTCTCCAGGAAATCCATGGTCATTATTATTTTTAACAAGCAGCCACAGACAAGAGACAAGTAAGGAAATTTCTCAATATAAACTTTGAGGAGGACTGGAGAAGATGGTTTCCTAAGGTCTCTCCTTGCCCTGAGGTAGCGTTGCATTTTAACACTAACTTTGAAGTCTTTTCTGTCAGAGGTTTTCAGTTCTGGAGCATAGAAATGTGATGCTGACAGACGGCATCACTCGCTGTGTGTGACACTCCTTGAAAGCTTCTCTGAAAGGCTATGTCCCCGAGCCATCCCTCCCGTGGGACAGGAGGGACAGGCCGCCTGTGCCCCGCGGAAAGCCCCTGGTGCTTAAGCACGAAGAAGGGAGGTGCCTGATGGCTTTTAAGGCACACATTAAATATTAAACAAGGTTTCACTGTTCTCGTGGTGTCAGAAGTAGAGACAAGCCCTAACCCAAGCCTTCAGGACTGAATGACCGCGGAACCTGAGAGAAGTATGGCTACAAATACCGATTGCGTGATGAAGCTCGGCGCTGCTCAATGTGAGAAGCTGGGCGGGCTGGTGCTGGCAAGCGTGGGTAGCCCTGTGGCCCTTCCCATGTGTTTATCTTGAAGCACTGGGACCTTTTGAATGAAAATGTAAGTGTTTGTGACTGTGTCTGAAAAGATGGGTAGCCTAAGCTTGTCCTGCAGCTATGTAGTGTTTAAAAATCCTTATTTCTTACAGTCCCCAGACATGTGCCAGGCATTTCACAACACAGGGGTGATGCCGTACTGCCTGGAAGGACGTGCCGTGACACTATGGGAAGGCAGGGTGGATGCAAGACATATAATAAGAGAGTATCTGTCAGATAACCTGGTAGCTCGCTAGAGCTCCGCGTAGACATGTACAGAGTAGGGAGTATGTTTTTGAAGAAACAAAATAAATTGCAGAGCAATGGGAGAGGGAGGAGAAGAGGGTGGAGGAAGGGAGCAGTGGGGGAAGAAAGAGCGAGACAACTGCAAGAGGAACAAACGTTGCTTTGAGGATGATGTACCTTACGCCTGTTGCGGGATTTTCTAAGTTGCCTTCAGGCAGTTCAGGATGCGTGAGAGAAATCGAGAGATCAGAAGTGGCTGGATAAAAATCTGTGCTCGGCCTCCTTCATCACTGAGCACACTCTCCTTGTTTGAGATGAAAAACAAATATCGGGTGCGCAACCTGCTGTTTACACTCTGGTGGGTTTGTTCACACACGGCTCTTCTTGCGCCAAGGAAAAGGCTTTTTTCATGGCGTCTCTTTGAGGTTTCTTGTTATTTTCACAGAAAGGATAAATGTGTAATCTAAGTTGGGCTGAGCAAATGACTTGGGAGCATGGGCCTGGAAAGGCTGGGTCTCTGCCCATGTGGTGAGCCAGCACTGGTCTCTGCAGCGCTGCATCACCAGGATCACTGGATGCCCGTGTGCACCATCCTGGCCCCATCCTAGCCACATGCTGTGTCTCAAAGCCAACAAGTGAGATGTTACGATACAACTGGTGGGGTTCAGAAGTCCAAATAATTTCTTACCACAGTATTTCAAAGTATGGAGTTGATCCTTCTGTAGTGGCCCCATGCAGCCTGGCCTTGAACACCTCCAGGGATGATGGGGCATCCACACCTTCTCTGGGCAACCTGTTCCAGTGCCTCGCCACCCTCACAGTAAAGAATTTCGTACTAATATCCAATCTAAATCTACCTTTCATTCAGTTTGAAACCATTACCCCTCATCCTATCATTACGCTGCCTGAGAAAGAGTCCCTCCCCATTTTCAGTCCTTATTCACTGTTCTGATCGTGGTCACTGTTCATGCCATTCATCACGTTGTCCTTTGAAGAAGAAATCCCAATATTACATGTGTTCTCGGAGTTGAAAAAAAAATTATTAATAGCTGGAAATGAGACGCTGATTTAATTTTCTGGACCTCCTGTGAGACATCAGACAGGTAGGCGTGAGGAACCTTTACTGGCACAAGGCTGGGTGGGACAAGCCCGGTGCAAGTGGCCTGGAGCCCCTCAGCGTTCAGTGGGTGACCGGCAGGTAGAGCACAGGGCTTGTTTGCCAAAAGCATTTGCTGCTAGCTGCCGATTTGGAAAGTAAGCTTTGGTGGTCATTTGACAACAGGCGTGAATTTATGGAATACTACGGTGAACGCAGGGGGCAAAACTGCATCAGAGTTTTCTGTAAACATATTTGTCTTTTCAGCTGAAAATTGAACATTACAAATTTAATTGCAAATTAAACCTTTGGGCCAAAATGTTTTATTAGAGTGTTGTTACTTGGACGTGGTGCCAGGAGCCGTGGGCTGTTTCCATTCTTGCTGGCTGGGCTGCCTGCGGGGGCTGTGAGGCTCCACCGCTCGGTTGCAGGAGCAAGGAGCATCCCCAGGGATGCGCTTTGACCAAAAACCCACCAACAGATGGGATGGTGGACACGAGAGAACTGAATGACGAGTCCTTCTCACAGGCTGTCCAAACTGAAATATCTCCAGTTCAGTCATTCCTTGAAAAATGACACTTTTGACAAAATGCTTTTCTCAAAAGCATCTTTCCAGCAATGCAAGTTTTTGTAGAAAATGTTTAGCATGCTTTCCTATTTCAAAACAATTTGCCAATTAAAGTAATCCATGCTTGTTATTTAATAGAGGGTAATGGTTGCACCAGCCCCAGGCAGTGTACCCACAGACTGTCTTTAATAGCAATAGTTAGTTGTGTTTTCTTAGTTATAAAGTAAATAATTTTTCTTCGTTATGGTAATGATTAACAATAGGACAAATTTCAATCGTGACAGCAAATCATTACAGAATATTAAGATAAAATCAAGCTAAAACGTGTTGTAAATAAGAATCCATAACTTATCAGAATTGCACGGATAGTATGTTATTATTGGATTTTTCCCTTGGTGCCATGGCAAAAAGAGAGAAATTTTATTAAATGTCTTTTTGCTTTTGAAAACTTAAAGTTCACATTGCTTTCATTTTCACTAATAAATTCAAGATGTCCATATTAGTTTAACTTGAAATGAATTTGGTTTATTGCTGAAACTGAAATTCCCCTGTGAATGTCTCAGTGGATTAGATATATGTTGGTTATATTCTTCCATGATTAAGTTTTTATTGATTTTTTTTTTTTTTTTTAAAAGGCAGTATGTTACTCCTCATTGCCCACCTATACTCTGTTGTACTGCCCTTGACGTGTCAAAAAGGATGATATGTATTTAATTTACTTGGTCTCTCAAGAAGTTATTAATCTTTGTCTAATAGTCTTGAAGGTATGCTAATTTGGGATCTAAAATAGATGGTATTTTACAAAGCAGGATTCACCTATTGCTGCTAATCTGCAGAAGACAGACGTTGTGGCCTGTTCTTTGCCTGTCCTCTTCCTAAAGTGCAGCAAAGAGGAAGTGTTTCTTCTTTTCTTGTGCTGCTTCTGTAGCCTCTGCTGCTGCACCACGAGAGGAGATGGGGCTGTGGGTGCCGCCGTGGGTGGCAGTGGGTGGCTCTTGGTGTGTGTCCTCCAGTGAGGTTTGGCCCATGCCAGGAAGGGATTTGAAACACTGCCCAGCGTTCATCTCGGTAGAAAGAATTACTGTTTTGGTAGATAATGGTTAAAGTTAGCAACGCTCAAGCCTTTTGGAGGGAGAAAAACAACCGTTACTGTTATAAACATATCTGGTTGCCGAGGTGCTGAAATCCAGACCCGCAGGAGACGGATCAAGTGTAGAACATTTTGCAGGAGGGGCCCATCACAGTATTCTGTACTTAAACACAAGAAATACCAGAAGGAGTCAAAAGTTTCCCTGTGTTTAACTTAGATAATCCCGATTTGTCTCCATTGGCTGAAATTTATTTTCTTCCCAAGCATGTGAAATAGCTAAATTATTTTTTTCCATTAGGTCATGACTCAGTAGCAAGAATTTTCTGATTGCTTTTTTTCATCCCCACCCAGCAAAAATCCCTGCGTTGCTTCAGCACAGAGACAACTGAAAAGGCTTTAATTGTAATAGGGTCACACCTTGCATTTTCCAAAAATCAGAGCTATGCATCTCCCTGAGCCGCGTGTTCCACACAGCGTGAGTCCAGACCCTTCAAACACGGGGTTGGCTTTTGCTTTGGGTTGGGTTTTTTTGTTGGTGGTGCTGGTTTGGTTTTTTTTTTCCCCTGGAGGATGATGTCAGAAAAATTCATAGTTACTTGAGCAGTTTAGTGATCCTAATCATCTCCATCACATTAAATGATTTAGAGGGGAGGGGTGCTGGGAAGAGATCTGCCCAAAAGTACGGTAAAATCCATTTTGCGAGGAAGAACGACCATTGGAAATGCAGATACTGTTTTCCTACAGTTTGAAGGTCATTTTCACACTGCATGGAGATTTCCAAAATGCATCCATGTATGACACACTGCCTGTTAGCATTCTGCTGTCGTAACTCTATATTGATTGTCCTCTGCAAAGATTTTTAATAACAGCAGTAACATAAATTCACTTAATGTGAATAGAGGCTAATTAAGAACAAATGTGCTGGTCGTGTTAGGAAGTTGTTTATCACTACTTACGTACCCTTCATCTGTGACTTGCCGTATATACTCTCGCCCAAGCTGACTCTGAACAAGCCAGTCCTACCTGTAGGTATGTGTGCTGCCATTCCTGCAAGGCAGCCAGACCCTGACAAGGAGGAGGAGGAGGAGGAGGAGGAAGGGGGCAGCGGCGATGGCTGGGGCAGCCCAGCCCCTGGGTGGGAGCGGGAGCGTTTGCCAGAGGAATCTGGCTCCGCTGGGAGAGCTGGGGGGAAGCTCCAGTTCTAACAAAAAGCCCTTTCGCAAACTTTCACATACTTTGGCCCTGTAAAACCCCTGAGAAATGTGCGCAGATGTGCCTCAGCCCACCGCGAGTATCGCTAAGTGATATCCCAGAGTGGCTGTGTTTTGAAATCATCACACTTCAGCCATTTTCTCTGTGTGAGTCCTTTGCACAGCTGAGAAAGACGGGTTTATTTGCAACAGGGTGATGCAGAGGAGAATTTTAAATGTGCCTACTTGAGCGTTTGTATCGGCGCTAGCATTTCTCTGTGCATCACCAGATACTGCTTGGCAAAACCGGCTGAGCAGCCCTGGCATGAGGCAGTTAAACGGTTGAGAGAAGCATCACGCACAGGCAGGATCACCCATGCTACACTGTGACAACAAGGATATGGCAGTAGAGACACGGTCGCATGAGACGGGACACTGCTTAACAGCAGCATGAAACCAGCAATTACCCCCCTCTCGCGGCTTGGGCTGTGGGTATCATGCAGAAGCCTGAAATACAGAGCCTAAATCCAGGCACTGGCACTTACCTCTCATCCCCTTTCCCTTGGGAAGGTGCCGGTGCCAGTGCAGCCGGCCCTGGAAGGAGAGCAGTCACCTGGTGCTGCTGTTCCACCGCCTTTCGCCGAGCTACTGAAAAGCTCCAAAACTTTCTCAGACCCTCTCGCCCAACTTGGGGAACTGAAATTCCCTCCCAGGGCTGGAGAGACTGGCACTCCTTCGAGCTTATAATAGGAAGCAGCAGTTATTCTTTGTCAACAGTTTGTGATAAAGCTCATAAAATGCAAAGAGCCCGTGACAATCATTAGGTACCTTCAAATAAAAGGATGGTACCTAAGAAGGATCATTAATTAAATAATTGTCTAGTGTTTTCTTGTCTGTAACATGTATATCCATCCCATATCACAAATGATTAACTTCAGCCAGATTTTCTAAGGGGATAAACCCCATTGTTTAGCTTTTCTCATGAATATGCTTGCGTTCTTGGGAGGTGATGTTTTATTACAACGTACCTTTTGCTGTCAACTTCTGTATATTTGCTTAGGGCAGAGAGATTGTATTTACTATTGAAGATATGCCTTATCCTAAGGTCTGTCCTAACTGTTCTAGGATTTCCCACTGCAACGGGGAGGTATTGCATTTCATGTTAGAGAAGGCACCATCGGCAGGCTCAGCAGCTGAAGGGAGCTGGCTCACCATGTGGATTCTTGAGACTTTCCCACCACAGCTGTATTGACAAGAAATTAAGTTTGGGTTTAAACAAGGCCGTTCTGTTTTCAAGGGATGATATATAGTCGCTGGTGCAATAACAGAGTGATATCATGTTGTCCACTGAAATCCCTTAGCAACTGATTCAATATTTACAGAAAAATAGTTGGGATGTGGAAGCCAAAGCTGCTGAATGACTGACAGTGCCCCAGCTCCAGCTTGTGAAGCTCTTCCCTGTGGGCTGTTTCGCGCGTTGGATCCTCAGAGCTTCTGGGAAGGTTTTCAGAAGTGATGATTCAATGGTACCTGTAGACAACAAAATGGTTATTTATTTCTGTTTTTTTTTTTTTTTTTTTAACTACCATTTGTTTAGCGCTTGAAGCTTGGCTGGCAGCTGCTTCTAGCATTTGAAGTGCCCTAGAGCTCACGTTTCAATGCCATGAAGTGGGCAAGGCTGTTCGCTGGAGACCGTTGCACATTGAAAAGCTCAGGTCTGAGGGAAATGTTCAGTGTCTGCCTCTGACATTTGCCTTGACAAAGAAGCGCTGTTCTATCACAATAGCCCAGAAGACCATAATAATGCCTCTCTGATGTTTGAGGCTGCTGTTGAGAGGGGTTTCTCTCTGTGTAGCCTTCATGCTCTTTTTTTTCTTTAGTGGAGGTTAGAAGGGAGGGACCAAATTTCCCGTGAATCCACTGGGACCTCGGCAACTGGTCATGTTTTAGCGGGCTGTGAAGATTTATTGCACAAACCAGTCTGCACACTATGAAGAGATTTGCCGTGTGTTTCAGCGTCAGAGGAGCTGTGGGAACAGAAAGGTTGGCATTTAGCGCTAAGTGAGTCCCAGAAGATATGGACCAGTTTCTCCAAGTAGATGAAAGCTGCTGCACTGGTTGAAGGCATTCGGCGTGTTCATCATCTTATGCTGTAACGAGCAAGCCTGTTAATTTGTGATGAGAGCCCAGCTAGGGTCAAACAAACAAATAGGAGAGCTGAGCTGGGGAAATGGAAACCTTCCAGTCAACAGCTGGGGCACCTAGATGGGCACACAAACATTTTTGAATATACTCTACCTTAAATTTAGTTCTTTTTGGAGGTTGCGCCCCCAGAAATGTTCAGGAATGGTGCCAGAAATGTGATACATAAATCCTACCTTTCACCACAAACTGTCTTCCCTGTCATCTGCTTCTATATTAGTGCTGTCAGCACTTCTGCTTTCCTTACCCTCCAGTTTGTTTTCTTTCTGGCCTAGTTGTCTTTATCTCTTCTCCTCTCCTAAGCTTTCTAAGTGCTTGTCACTCTGTCCCCCTCCTCCTTTCAACCCAAGAACATGATATAATTCTGCTTTATCTGATTTCTCTCTGGCGATGTCTGGCGGAGGCAGCTGTCAATAATCCGCTTCCATCTCAGTGTTCAAACTGTTGGATACAACAACCAGGCTTAAGTTTTGTATTTCTGCGCTTGTATGCTGGCCAGTCACGTGGACTTTGAGCTCTTTCCTTATCTACTGCTTCTGAAAATGCATATTCCCTGTTATTATGGGCTTCTTCGCCATGTCGCAATCTGGAATCCATGAGAAAAAATAATAAATAATAAAAAAAAAATCTCAAATGGGTGTATTTAACAATAAAAGTGAGAGTATAAAAAATATATAAAACTTTAATATCATGTGTTTTCTAAATGCTTTCTTTTTTTGCTTATCTATTTCAGTCATAAGAAGCTGTAATTTGGTTCAGATGTGCCTGTTTTGATACTGGAATTTGATTGGGTTTTTAATAGCATGACCCTGTATATGCTTGAACTTTGACAAAAAGGAAGGTTGTGATCTTATCATGAGGCTGGTGTAATAAAGGAGATTAGTTTGCTTTCCAAGCCACATCTTGCTAGATAGTGGAAGTGTTTGGGCATATTCAACATCCAGGCTTTTTAATCAATTGTCCTGGATTGCAGCCTCTTTAAAAAAGCTCTGCAAGACTCATCGAGGGGAATTACTGGTTTACTTTTAATGCCCATGGAAGGAAAACCCAACCAAGATACAATATTTTTTTATTAGATTTTTGTATTTGTTTTGGTGTATTTGCTTTCGATTTCATAGGGTGTTATTGAACATTTGCACCGTGCATTTCAACAGTCTGACAAAATGTTTTCTACCAACTCTCTAGTTGGCGTAGGTTGGCAAAGGTACCAGACATCAGCAAAGCTAAGCTGAAGATTTGGCCCTCTGATCTAAGCAGTTCCATACAGCTGCAAAAATTTCTGCTCTGCGCATATGGGGAGAAAGCATATTTTTAGGCTTGTCCAGCTGAATACCAGCTGCATTGATTTTGCTCCAACTTTACAAAACCAGAGAAGGTTGAATGATGAAGCAAAAATAAAGCAAGGCAAGAAGGCTTGGTCAACCAGAAATACCTCAGGCATATTCTCTTGTTTTGTCTCTCCCGTAGTCTCTGAAGAGCCGTTGCTCTTCAGATGGATGTTCAGAGAGGGGAATTAACCTGTGCTGCCCTTGGCGAAAAAGCTGTGCGTGTGCCTTCTGCCTTTGGCGTGCTGCCCATTGCTGCTGGGAGAGCACAGAGAGGTGGAAAGCTGCCATGGAAGAAGTCCTCTGAAGTCTCCTTTCACAGAGATTCCATTTTCTCAGAAGGGACAGAAGGTCAATGTCACTCTGTGTGCACGCCCATGGGCCCATCCTCAGGGGCTGGCCTCCCAGAGGATCAGTGGGAAATTGGGACCATTCCCATTGTGGCCATTGTAGCAAGCTAGTGCTTGCCACTCATGGCAGCTGCCAGGCAGTTTGATGAGCCCAAAATGAGCTTGTGCATGCTTATCCTGAGCTCTTCTCTCTCTCTCTTTCTTCACTCCTAATTTTTTATGGGCATGTTATGAACAACTGGAATATAAGCATTTGGTTTGGGAAGCATCCTTCACCATTAGTTGTAGTTCCAGGATCCCAAGTTTATCAAGGCATTTGTCCCTGTAGCATTTTCTATTTATAGACCTACTTTCATTTACACTTTCAGGACTTAAGTTTGCAAACCACCACCAGTATTAACGACTGCTCCTGCCAAGCCTCGTGTGCTCTGGGGAGCCTCCATTGCCACTTGCTCTTTGGTAAGTTCTTGGCATCTTCTCACCCCTGAGGCTATTCTTTAGCCCTTTAGCCGATAGTGAACTTCTCTTTTCTCCTGAAAGGCACCAGTTCCTTTCAGAAACCCCGTCATTGAAGTCACATTGCTCTTTGTGCAGGGAGTGGAGGCTTTTCAGGTTGCCGCTGCATTAACAATGTGCCTGAAGCTGAGCAGATGGAGCAGGCATGTTTGTACAAATAAAAGCAACGTGTCCAGAAAACAACAGTTTGCAAGAGCTTGTGCTATGTTCTGGTGAGTCTCACTTTGATGGAAGGAGATTTATACCGCAGAGGCAACTTTCCCATTGGAAAGGAGAAGGGGATTCCTACAGTAGCCTACGCGTGGTCACCAGCTGGTTCCCACATTCACATGGCTCTCTGTTGGAGCTTGTGTGGTTGAGGTGGCATCACCAGGTGACTGTAGGTGATTCCTCTGTGCTTGGTTATTGAGGCAGGAAGTGGTGGACTTGGAGAAGAGAAAGGTCTGTCTGAAAACAAGTACAGTGTACGAAGATGGAAGATTGAGCATGAGAAAATGTCATCCTAAACACTGTGTACAGATAGGATTGAATCTGGTCATTGAGTAGCATTTACTCAGGTAAAATATTGGGAGGGTTTTGACGCAAGTCAGAGTTCTTTGCTAAACTGGTTTTCATTGCAGGTTGGTTCTGTGGGGGTAAGAGCACAGATGCATTAGAGAGACCAGGGAAATGCCTGCCCACCATGCAGCCTGCATCTGGGAGCACCAGTCCATCGTGGGAAGAGCTGCAAAGAGCTTTTACTTTGCTGTTCTCCCAGTGCAGAGGGGTACAGTGGTTTGACACATTTGAGCTCTGCTTAAATTTCTATTTTTAGATTGTCTGGTTTTAAACATCACGTTTCTACATTAACTTCCAACTTAAAACCAGTTTTCTTACTGGAGCATCCTGTGAAGTCAGAGAGAGGAGAGGAAAGCTGTTTCTCGCACAGTGTGTCTTGTTAGTTTGACCTGGCAACACGCTTTCAGATCTCCACAGTGATTAAAGCCCACGCTACGCTGGGAACCAGATGTACCTCTGGGCTAGCTCAGTGATGCTGGGGTCTCCGTGGGGCTCTCGTACGGCTCCCCAGGGCAGGGCTGCGGGCAGAGGGAGCTGGCTTATCACACAGCACCCGCCGGCTGGGCACAGGGCAGCTCCCGCAGGGACTGCCTGGGCACTTGCTGGGGTCCGTGTAATTTAGCCAAGTGTTCCTTTTCCACTTTCATTCCTTAGGGGGCTTTTCTTGGCACTTCTGTCCATCACTCTGTAAAGATACTGGGTCATTTTGGAGAAAAATTGCAGTTTCAAGACCAGCCCCAATGAAGGCAAGTGTTCTTGACTGTTTGAGAAATAACATAATTTTTGGTTATAAGCACTGTTCCCTGGAGCTTTTTCCTGAAAATAAAAATAATATCTTTTTGCTAAAGATAACAGTGCACACTTCCAGGAGAAACATGGGGCTGATGTCTTTGTTCATTTTCTTAGTAAGCTGCATATTTAAAAGCCTGGCAACCTCCCCAGAGGAGCTTTGACTTCAGTGCATTGACTCTGGGTTTTAAAGAAGAGGGCAACGCAGCCTCCCGAAACAAGAATGGCTCTTGTCAGCCTTGTGGCTAAAGACCTGCTTATTTTTGGTGACTGACCGTTCGTTTCCATGGTGGAGGGTTTTTTTGGATATTACTGCACAGGACAAATTGCTGCAGTCTGCTGTAGGTGGCACAGTGTGGATGGGTTCCTCTAGCCCAGGAAAAGCAGTTGTGGCGCGTTGCCTGGGCTTGCAGCCAGATGGGGCTGGGGGTCCCTTGGAGCTGGGGGTCCCCTGGGGCTGGGGTCCCTCACACCGGCAGCTGGGAGAGCGGCTGCCCACCACGCTGGGGAGCAAATGGGCAGCGGGAACAAAGCCAGCCCAGGGGCCAGGCACAGCCCTGCGGGTCCCCCTGCCACACACGGGTGAACAAAACAGAGGGAAGGACTTGTACAAAAGGTGGTCCGAGGGGCAAAATAAGCACTCGCAGAGGAAAGGGAGGTTGTTTTAATTGGGAGGGGAAGGGAAGGGAGAGGAATGTAAAAACCACGTAGACATTCCTTTCCCTACAGGGCTTTCCCTACATCACCAGCTCGTTCTTCAGGGGGGAAAACTGTGCCTTTGGAAAGGGATTTGAATAATTAAATTACTAGTTAGTGAGACCCTATGGGATTTGGGTCAGTAACACTTCCTAGCACAAAAAAAAATTCTTCAGAGAATTTTATTTTTGCCTGGCTGGAATTTTTTCCTTTGGCATGTCATGTCCAGCTGCTCCTCCAGATGGAGGCGAGGGAGCGGTCGCCCACCCCCTCTGGGACCAGGAGAGGGATGGGAATGATTATCCAGGAGCTGCCATAGTGCAGCTGTTCGGCTGCAGACATGTGAGATGCTTGGGCTTCCTGGAGCTGCTTGGCTGCCCGCAGCCACAGCTCCCACCGTTGCCACCAAAAGCTTAGAGGCCTCGCTGGATGGCAAGGCTGGTTGCTCAACAGCTGGACACATGGCTTATGGCCCCTCGGAAAGTGTGCCGGTTGGCCTAACCCCAGCTGGGAGGGTATTTTTGGAGGTATAGTATCTTCACTGGCACTCCTGGGTTATTCTGTATTCCAGCTGCTCTTAAGGAGAAGAAAAAGGAAAAAAAGAAAAAGGAAACTATGAAGTTCTAGAGATCTTTCCTAGATGCTGCTCATCTTTTCCATAGTATGATTTCTGATGTGGAGAAGTCAGGATTCAGTTTTTCTGGGGAGTAGGGAGGGGTTTTATCTAGAGCATTTCCCATTGTTTTAACTTCCCATCAAAGACTCAGTATGGCACGCAGGGCCCAGCAGGCGTTTGCAAGCCTCACTTGCTCATCCAAAGCAATTTGGTCATGGTTCGTTTGCCAAGATAGCGCAGTTCTTCCATTTGATCCTGTTTCATCCTTATGGTTCCCAAAGGGCTCTTTTCAAGGTGAAGCTTGCTCAGAGTTTGATGCCATTTTTTACCCCTCCAGTCTTTAAAAGGCTTTCATTTCAAAGTATGGTAATACCCTTTCTAGCGTTTAATATTGATATACCATTATATCACGCTTTATGTATCCAAGCTGTCTAACACTCCATGTTTCGTATCGTTCTCTGCACTCTCTGGGAACAGTACCTCCATCCCCGTGAGGCTTCCAGAGGCAGAAGAGATACCACTTAAAATTCTGCCTTTGCATCTGAGTACATGAGGTTTATACTGAAATCTGAGACACGGTGAAAGGGATGAGGGCAAGACAAAGCTCGCGGTGATCATCCAAACTTCAAAGCCAACTGTCTTTCCTATTGCATTCCCGATGAGGGGGCTGGAGCACACGGAGATGCTGAGCAGCAGTGTTATCTGGGAGTTACTGGGGGAAGAGCTCGGGCGTTAGGAGTCAGCCTTGCAGCCGTTCACCTGTTAAATAGTTTTGACTTGTCCATATCTCCCCATTACATTCTGTAGACTGAAGATGACTTCAGCTAGAGACAAGCCTTAATTACAGAGAGGGACTTGAAGCCTTAAGGACTTGCTCTTTGTTTCCAGGTCTTTTTCCCTGGCATTATTTTCTGCTTGATTTTGATTCCGTGTTCTGCACCACATCAAATTTTGCTTATCCAGACCTTACAGGTAGCTTTTCCCTTTGATTTAGCTTGACTGTAAATCTAACATGACTGTGGTTTCTGCTTGTAATGCTTCTGCATGACTTCAGGCCCCGTCTAGCCTGTATTTCCCCTCTCCATCACTGCAGGCAGGAGGTTCAGGACACATTAAACCTGTCCTTGCTCTGTTCCAGGCTGCCACATTTCTAGTGCTTTTCCTCTCCCCCATTGACACAGTAGTAGATTGTTTTCAGGTCGTTGTGATCCTTCTTCCAGTACTGCACCATGTGGATAAAGTTAAGGAATGGTTCCTGGTGTAAGACACGAGATTCTCACCTGATCGGGGTCAACCATGAGATCTGCCCAGCTACACCCAGCTGAGCACCCGGCTCTGGGGCTGGAACTGCCCGAACAGGGATGAAGCTAGTGAGTGTATGTGGATACGGACACAGATGGCACAAGAAGCTCAAAATTCCCTTTAGCCAAAGGCACTTGACAAACAGGACAGCTTTTCTCAGCCTGCCTCATAATATTTATGCATACTACATCTGTGAGATGTTCCAAACTTTCATCTCCAAAATAGCAGGAACAGGATGACTAGCACTGCCAGCCAAAGGAAAATTAAAGTAAATCCCCAAAGAAGTGATTTATAGGACATAAATCACTTACAGTAATGAATGTAATCCTGTCGAACAAGTTCTTCGTTATAATAACTTAACAGTCATCTGTTGATTTTTATATCAGATCATAAATGCAGTCTCTGCCGTTTTATAAAAGCATTTATTCGCAAATGATGTTGAAAACTGTCTGACAGAGTAAGTCTCATCTTCCACGTGAAAGGCAAAGCTCTGCATTCTTTTTAAATTTTTAAGTAACAAGAGCTTGTGAGTCTGCCCCTTCTGCCGGCCTGTGACGAGCGCTGCCCTGGCTCTGTGAGCACCGGCTCCGCAGCACGGTTCTCTCACTGGGAGCTGTAATCAGCGCGCGGCTAATGAGATGGTACCACTTCATGTGAGCACAGACCCGTCCCGCAAAGGGGGCGTGCGTCCGTGTGTGTGTGTGTGTGTGCTAGGCAAATGAGTAATTAGAACGCTGAGAGCTACAATTAGAAGTTAGATATTTATTTTGCAGACTTCGCTGTGATGTGCTAATCCCTTTCTTAGTACAGAAGAATATTTATTTTCTTCTGTACTTAGTGTTTAGCTTTGAAGTTGTGCAATAACATCTGCTGGTGACCACAGAAGATGTTATAATTCTGGTCCATCAATTGCAGCTTAGACTTCATTTGAGACTCTATTAGAGGCCCTGGTTTTCTGTCAGTTCTCTGGTTCAAATCAACTTTTTTCCCTCTGAAGACCCTTAAGGCACTGGATAAAAATCTCGAATTTTTGGTGCTATGCTAATTAGTCATTTTAATTCGTGTTTAATTACCTGCCTGCCTAAAACACTGTTTACAATGTCAAGAGAAAACTTCAAGGAAGGAGAGGGAAAAACAATTTAAACAAAATAAGAATCCATCCCCCGTTCCTAATCGAACTAAACACGAGCAAGTTTTGAGAGTTAGAAATGGGAGGACGCTGGTGTGGCTGTTGTGTCAGCTCGTCTTAACGCTTCATCTGGACACAGGAACACTGAGATCTCAAAAGAGTGAGTAGGAAGAACAAATACAAACAACATAAGGAAAGCGATGTGAGTGTGTTTAGATAAATGGACAACAAGCATCGATTTTTCTGCCTATTTCTCCGGACCAAACTTTTCCAGGAAGCCGGTGGTTGAATTTTAGTGTCTGAGGGTGTGGGAACCTGAAACCACAGCTCAGGCTTCCATCTGCCTCTGAGATGCGTTCCTCATCACTAAATGACATAATTAGTCTTCAGACCATTAATTATTTGTTTGTTTGCCTTTTTTTTTAACCCTGATTTTTTTCCTGCAGCGGTTCCTCTTGCGTATCCCCTCCTTTTTTAACTCTCCTATATTTGTCTATTTATACAGTTTTTAAGAGGTGACGTTTTGAGTATTAGCGATGGTATACATTCACATCCACTGAGTGGTAATGGACAGCATTCAGGAGCTGCTGGATGCGATCCAAACTCCTGCTGAAGTCAGTAGGAACACTTCTTTAGAGAGCTTTCAATTAGAGCCCTAGCTGCGAGCACGGGCTGCCTTTTCACCAAAAAAAAAAAAAAAAAGCTGAGTAGCTAACTGTGGCTTGTTTCATTCAACATATTGTACTTTCTTCGACATCCATTGCATTTCTTTCCGTTCTTGACATGCATAAAGGGCCTTCCTTGTGATTCGGTTAATATTTCCTTCTGCTGCCTTTCTGTAAGGCAGCGTGTGCAGTGCACATACAATTAGAGGGGATTCAGCAGAGTACACGTGCACAGCAACGCTTGGCTTTTTACATGTGGGGTTTGTTCATTTCTAAGGGCAGGTTGGATATTTTTTCGTTTGCATTCTTTTTTCTGTGTAGCGATTACAAATCAGATTGTGCTGGAAAAAACTAACCTTATCTTGAGGGTGTGCGTCGTGCTGAGGGAAATATCCATAATCCGCTGTTAGCTTAAATGGGTTCTGCCATGAATACAGAGTTTATTTTTCTGAGTTGATATATAACAAACTGATTTGTCTTGACAGACTGACTTGTATAGCAGCTCATCATCCAAGTGGTTCCCACTGTGGCATCACTTGGGTTTAATTAGAAAAAACTGTTTTGAGCAGTTGAGAATGGAAAATGTGGGCTTAAGTAAAGGTTTAAATCCCAGAACATCTCATAAAAATTAAAAGATCTGAGCTGACATGAGAAGACTCGCATGCACAGAAGTGTTCCTGAGGTTTAGACCTCACTGATCATCTGTTACACTCCCAGGAAGCTTTTTTAAATGTTTAGATATAATTACTTTTCTCAACTGGGTACAGAGGATGAGTTCAGAAGCGAAGTCTGATGCACAAGCTGAATTATATTAAATACTGTGAAAAGTAAGTAATTTTAATGAAAGCAACCTAGAAGTGTTATTCCCTTCTGCGTGCCCGTGGCTTTCAGTGTGGACAGTGTTCATCTGGCAAGGCAGCAAATTCCACATTTCCTGCTGACAGAAGGAAAAATACTAAATGTTGCCGTAGGCAACTTGCCATCACCCATTATTTCTTATGAAACATGTTTTTGTGGTTTGATTTTTTTTGAGTCATGCCATTTTTAAGGAACATGGAGGGTGTGTTAGGGTAGCAGGGCTGGTACTTCGTGTGAGGCTCACCAGGACACCGCCGGGCTCCACACCAGCTTATTTTCTCCTGTTCCTTATCTGTCTGTCACTTGCCTATGGCTTATGAATCACTTGCTTTAAGGGCATTTTGTAAATCCCCCACAACAGGTGTCTAGTAATAGATTTAAGTATAACAGGGGTTTGTTTTGGTTTTGGTTTTACTCTTTGTTTTTCTCAGTAGCTTTAGGCTAAGCAAGCCCCTTAATTATGCAGCATCACCTGGAGGCTCTTCTGAAGGTTACCACAATGCTTTAGTCATGGCTTTGTATGGAACATATACATTATGTAAGTAAGCAGTCCCAAATCCTGGCTCTTAAAGCCCAAATACTTTGATTACTTATCTCTCTGCATCTATGTGAATGTATATAGATGAATAAACCAAACACCATGGTGTATATGACGTTTAAAAAAGAAGAAACACCACCAAAAGCATATAGCATATTGGGAAATATGACTCAAAATTAAATATCGATGTGGCCAAATCTTTCTGTATTGGCACAAAACTCACTGAGTGTTACCAGCAAGGCCAGCACCGGGACTGTAATTTCACCGCTGCCCTCCTGCCTTGAGACTCACCTTGGCCAACATACACTCGCAGCTTTGTATGGAAGGGATGTCTGGGCAGGTTCTCACTCATTCTCTTTTTCCCCTTCACCAAGCAGCTTTTGTTCCTGGCGCTTTTATTCCTGGCTCACCGGTTTTCGCTTTGCATAGATCGTGGCGTTAGAGCTGTCAAAAGCATCAAGGTGTGTTAGAGGGAAGCAGGTCAAGGAGGAGCGCCGATGACAGTGGTACGTGCCACTGGCGCCACCGCAGCTGAGGTCCCATTACACATGCACCGTCATAAGCAGGTAGGCTGCAGATCTCAAAGCAGCTATGTCAGGTCATGGATAAATTATTGCAGAATACATAAAACAATAGCTGAAATTAACATTTCGCTGTTTTCACCTGCTAGACTGTGAAATGCAGCATGAGTCAGTATGAAAGGGCAGCGCTTGGGAAGCGTTTCTAGTCCTCGTAGCCAAGATTTTGGAGTGGGCTCCATTATAAGGTTGTGTTATGTATTGTATATTCAATAATCTGCCCGAAGCGAAAAAGATATAGAGGAAGTTTGCTCTCTGCCTTTAGCTGCTGTCACCTCTGCTTTTGTTTGCCGAGTCTTAAAGTCAGCCCTAAAAAAGTGTTTTGTACAGGTTAGTCCACTACTTTCCTTCTGAAACAGCCTTTCCGTAGTAGTGACCTAACAAGAAAAAGCCAAGCCTTTGTGATTTATGAGCTGATTGCTAATAATGCTGTATCAGTAAGGTGGTAATTTGCATGACTTGTCCAATGTTATGTGGAGAAAACGTAGCTGAGTATTAAAATTGAATAAAGGTACCTTTAAAAATTGGGTTAAAGGAATAAATAATTTCCAGCACTGTTGCCCAGTCCTCGGAAGTCATTCTCATCCAGCTCTAAATTTACATTTCCCTTGACAGAAACAAGCAGAGGTAACAGATGAAAATGCTTGATTTGCTGTTTTGGAAACAGTAGCAATTAATTACAGAGAATCCTACTATTTTGTTCAGACCTGCCTGTAGCAAGAGAAGACAAGGATGTTCTTATTTTGATTCGCTGTCATTTACGAGGTTTCAAAAGGGAATGGCCCTTCGTTTTCTATTTTCTAGTCAGGGTAGCCATGAGCTGGTGCCCAGGCCACCGATACTGGAGTGTACAAATGTTATATAGAAGCCCTTTTTCCCCTAAACAGAAACTGAAAAATCACTGTTTTGCAGTACCCTGATAATCAGGTAGTGCTCTGACACCCTCCATCTCACAGGCTCACGGTGCTCTGGTGCCTTCTGAAACTAGCCCGGCATCGCTCCTTTATAACGGCTTTATCCTTTGGAGTGGGCAAGCAAAGCTTACGAACTGGCCTCTCTGTATCTCACAGGCAGCAGCGGTGCTGGGCATGGCCAGTTAAAATTCCAGTTAATGTGATGGGTCTTGTCCCTGGTCACTAGGGAGAAGACAAAGAGTGTTAGCTTCTCTCTGTGCCTGCTGGCAAAATCACAGAATCACAGAATGGTAGGGGTTGGAAGGGACCTCTGGAGAACATCTAGTCCAACCCCCTGCCAGAGCAGGGTCACCCAGAGCAGGTTGCACAAGAACACATCCAGGCGAGTTTGGAATGTCTCCAGAGAAGGAGACTCCACCACCTCTCTGGGCAGCCTGTGCCAGTGCTCTGTCACCCTCAAAGTAAAGAAGTTCCTCCTCATGTTCCTCCAGTGTTCAAGTTTGTGCCCGTTACCTCATTGGCATTGAAAATCCAGTAATTCAGAGGAAACCACAGAGCCTGGCAGGGCAAGGACGGCATGCGATCAGTGGCTGCAAATAGAAAAGACTGATGGCTTTTGAGGGGTTTGGTTTTATAGAGAAGGGCACAGATTGGAAGGGGTGGCCCCCGTGGCACCAGCGAGACTGGAATATGCGTCGGCCTTTCTCGGCAAAACAGCCCTTGGCAGCTTCCCCACGTGGAATATGTTTCAGCTTTTCACGGTACTGCAAGGTGGTAAATACTCGGTAATAAACAAATGGGAGCTAATTTGCTGGAGGGATTTAGTTTGGGTTGGCAAATCTCTGTTGCTTCTGAACGGCTGCATCTCTTGTTTTAAAAAGTCAGGCAGTGATTTCGGTTGGTTTCAACTGAAAGTCGGCTTTCTGCGGGCAAGCGCTCAGCGTGCTGCCCAGGGATGCGCCCAAGTTTCTGAGTGACACGTGTCAGCCTCCCACCGACTGTCACTGCGGCCAAGGCGGGCCTGAAAAATATAGGTTTCTTTCATTGGGCTCCAGAGGAACTTGACAAAAAGCCACACTTTTCAGACAAAACATGGAGGATTACATCAGTTCAAAGGCATGCCACGCTGAAACCTCCAACACAAACCAGCTGACTTGAGCATGGCAACATATCCGATTGCACCTAGATTATAGAGCTGTCATCGGCTGTGGTGGGCTGCGGCACTGTGAATATTTCCATAATGACCACGGGCACCAGTGCTGTCAGGTCGTAGAGAGAAAGGGAGCTTGTTTGGGAGGGCAAAGAACTGTTGAAGAGGTGTAGGGTGAAGAAATGCATTTCTGCCATTCCTCGGCACCGTTTGCCGAGGGTTTTTTTTCCATTCCTTGGCACCATTTGCCAAGAAACTACAAGCACATGGGTTTAAAAAAAAAAAAAAAGAAATATCCTTCCAGAGAAAATAAATATAATTGAGTAAACGTTCATGCTGTTGCTGAGAGACTGTAACAACAGGACTGAAGAAGTGCCTATACAGAGAGATACAGATACAGCATTTCTGAAAGCTTCAATTCAAAGTTGGTAGGTGCTGTAGAAATATGGTATGAAGAGACAGCTCTTGGCCCTAAAGGCCCTGGTGGCAAATCCTCATCTGAAAGACAGGGAGCAATCACAGCATCGCTGGTATTTTTGTAGGATTTGTACGGTTCAAAAAGAGCTCGTTCCATGCACAAGAAGAATTACATGGGTGCCTGTGCAAAGCATGCCTTCCATCAGTTCATCCTGGAGGCCCGCGTGCCTCAGACAGGATTCCTTCAGGGTACCATCGCGACCCTCACCTCTCTCACTGGTATCTGAAATATTCCACTGTACTCTACAGAGACAGAAACTCCATGCTTTCTGCTAAACTCCTGGACAAACACTTATCCAGTAGAGCTGCTCCCACCCACAAAATCACAGAATCACAGAATGCTAGGGGTTGGAGGGGACCTCTGGAGATCATCTAGTCCAACCCCCTGACAGAGCAGGGTCACCCAGAGCAGGTTGCACAGGAACGCGTCCAGGCGGGTTTGGAATGTCTCCAGAGAAGGAGACTCCACCACCTCTCTGGGCAGCCCGTTCCAGGGCTCTGCCACCCTCAAAGTAAAGAAGTTCCTCCTCATGTTTAGGTGGAACTTCCTATGTTCAGGTTTGTGCCCATTACCTCTTGTCCTGTCACTGGACACCACTGAAAAGAGCCTGGCCCCATCCTCCTGACACCCACCCTTTAAGTATTTATAAGCATTGATAAGATCCCCCCTCAGTCGTCTTTTTTCCGGACTGAAAAGACCCAAATCCCTCAGCCTTTCTTCTTAAGAGAGATGTTCCAGTCCCCTAATCATCTTGGTAGCCCTTTGCTGTACCCAATGTGTTTCAGTGAGCTTGGTTGAGAGGTTCAGCTCGCTGAGGCTCCTCCTTGTGTTACAGTTTGCTAGCAGGCAACCTGAGTGCTAAAATCAGTTTGATGTAAACTAAGACGCATATTCTAGCACCCAGGAAGATTAACTGATGGAACATGTTTCTGAGAGGAGCAATGGAGTCTGTTTTTTATATACCCCTCTGGCAGATATGCGTTACCAAAATGCAAGTTGTGGCGCTTCTTGTGATGCAACTGATGAAATTTATCTGTCTCTGATATGAAAAAATCGTGGTCAGCCTAGGTAACCCACAGGCACTTTTGGACTCAGGGTATCTCTGGCTGTGGAAGCATCATGCAAGTGGGGACATGTACTTTGTTATTAACAGCTGCTTCTTGGTGATGCCTCACTTTCTAGAATCCAGGTTAGTCCATGAAACAGGCGGACCCTAAGGGACTTGTGTCGCAGGACAAGGGTAATGTAATGCTCTGACAGATCTTGCTGTTAGGAGGCACATGTAGCAGCTCTAACGGCTTCCGTTCCTGCACAGACCTGAGCATCCGAACCCACATTATCAATGCAGTGGGGAGTGCTGGTTGCAAGCCTGATCCAAGAGATCCTTGCTTTTTGTGAAATACGCTCCAGGATCTCCAACTTGTATCATGTCAGCTTCTTCAAGAAGGAGATACATGGAGGAAAACCTGTTTAGCAGGGAAATAGGTGCTTCTTCTTTCCAACGGCTACTGAGCCCTGTGGGGTTTGGGTTATATGAGCTGGTGTTCTTTGAAGCTTTTCTTCTCTGAGCAACACTGCGATGGTTCTGTGATGCATTGATTTCATCTGTGGAAATGCAATTTATTACTGCCATCAGCTTTTGAAGAAAAAAAAAAAAGGATTGTTCTGTGTGGGGCCCCATAGATTAGGTCAGTTAGGGAATGCAGAGGATGTCTCCTGAGGTTTATTAAGAAAATTGAGTGGAGCTATTAAATTGATGAGCAATCTACTCAACCAACACTATGTAAATTCTTTATCAGCAGCTTGTGGTTAGCTCCTGTACCAGACGGCA
This sequence comes from Fratercula arctica, assembly GCA_947846985.1. Classification (NCBI taxonomy): domain Eukaryota; kingdom Metazoa; phylum Chordata; class Aves; order Charadriiformes; family Alcidae; genus Fratercula; species Fratercula arctica. Next base: position 27,298,322 of record CANTUZ010000006.1, on the reverse strand, counting down.
GCCCTAAGTAGAATGAGTGCATTGAGTAGACTCCATCAAAACCCCAAGAAGGCAATTCTCATTTTCCTGGCTTAACGAGCAGTTATGTTGTACTGCAACGTGAAGCCTTGGTGTACAGCATGCGTTAGCAGGTACTGTGCTCTGGGTGTCACTGTTTTTTAGTAGGAGCTGGAAGCTGCACAGGACGGAGCTGGTAAGGCAGAGATGAACCCCACAAGTCCGACTCAGTGAGACCCTTTGCTCTGTGGGGCTGGCAGACTTCACATCCATGGAGGAGGAGCTCCCTGGTTTTCTTGGCAAGTGTGTGTCTTTGCCATTTTTATCAGGTGGGAGAGAGAGTCTCAGTGTGTGACTCTACTGAATCTCTTTGTGCTTCTTGAAAGTTAGGTGGGACCAGAGTTCCCGATAAGTGGTGGGTGGTTAATAATAAAACTAAGAGTTTTTTGTCGTAATGGACTGTGCTGAAATTGTCTTGAGTATTTGTGCAGAAGCAGGTTTTTGAATGCTGCACACCGTGGTTTGCTGGTTCTGTTGCAGAGGAGGAAACTCCTCTGAGCAGCAAAAGGGTTGCTTTATTGGGCTGTGATGCTGGTTTGTGTGTCCTCCCCAGGAACGCTGGCTGCAGATTGAGTAGAGGACAAGCAGAGTCAAGCATAGAGGAGACTTGTCAGTTTTGGCATAAAAGTCAGATATCTTTAGCTCAATGTGTTCATGCAAAGTCTGGGATGGAGGGACTGTTTGGGTTTTGTGAAAGAGTAAACCTCATTTGAATTTCAGCTCTGGACAAATTCCCACTCCTTTACTGAGCTGCCTACTGGCTTTTGGCATCGTGCCCTCAGAACCTCTGCGTGTGTTTATTTGATCAATAATTTGAAGTTGACTCTAGCTGTTGCTGAGTTGAAGCGCAGTAACACAAGGAATAACAACAATAAAGTTCATGTCAAGCCGCTTTCAAAATCATATAGCCGGCCCTGAGGATGCAGAATCACGTTTCTTAAGATAGAGGTGTACGCGTGTAAATTGGCTCTCTTTATGTCTATAAGCAAGTTTTCATGCGGTTTGGGCAAAACCTTGGCTCAGGGGTAAAGCATCTTACTCGGTCAGGCTGGAGACTGGATGTCAGCTGCACGGTTTCTAACGTGTTCACACTGGTCAGACTTGAAGTTTCCAGCTCATTTCTTCAGGGTTAAGTTTCTTGAAGCATTCTCATCTTCCCCAATGAGTTCCCCCAGGGCAAGTAATATTTTGCAGTCTGTGGGAATTGCAGTGATACGTCTTTATCCAATGTTTTGTTAGTTCCGTTGTTTGTATGCATTGGATTGCCTAGGAAACCATAATAATCTTGTTAAAATAAAGATGTAATCTTTCTGCGGTGTTGGGGCTAGTTCAAAAAGCCAGGCTGATACTGGCTGCTCGTCACAGTTAGAGCACATTAATTTAGACAGGCTCGCTTTCCAGGGAGCGGGCAAGCGCCGGCACCCGCAGCGCTGCCGTGCGGAGCTGGTCACAGGCAACTGCCGTAGGCAGCCCCGACGGGGGCTGTGGTGTAGCAGAGGGTGGACACCAGGGTGGGAGAAGCTGCTCCGGGCAGCCGTGGCCGGTGTGCAAGCCTTGCCGGTGGCGCCACGAACAGATGGGGAGAGCCCTGAGGAGATCCCCAGGTCAGCATCTCTCTGGCAGGACTAGCACGGTGGTTTGTGTGGTGGCAGCTCCCAAGGAAACAGAGCCAGCCACAGCAGTCGCCGGCTGACAGCCGTCTCCCCTGACCTCTTCTACTCCCAGAAGAACTGGAAGTGGAATAAGCTGCATTTCCCTGCGTTTCCTGGGTTATGGCCAGCTCATTTGGTATCTGAACGGGCAATGCAGTGCCACTCTTAAAAGCTCTGTTCTGCTTAGTGTTTCCCCAGTTGCACACGCTTTTATGTATTTTAGCAAAAGAATAAGCTGGCCTCTCCTCCTCCTCACTGGGAGATGCCACTGCTGTAGGCTTTCCAGGAGGGAATCTGCTGTGGCCTCTGTCATCTCCTCCGCAAAACTGCCCCAGTGGCTGGGGCTGGTGTGGCCACATCCATCATCTGCTACTCAGGATGCTGAAACACTGTCGCTGGCTGTTCCTCCTCTCCTAGTCATAGCTTTTAATTTGTGATTGCATTGGGTCATTTCTACATATGTAATTAAGAAATAAAAACTAAAGCGCTGACCTCTGTTGACATCCAGGAGCTCCTTCAAACAACTCCATCCTTTTATTCTCTTCCCCTGCTCTTAATTTGCACTTAAAAGAGCAGGCTGTTGCTGGGAAGGCAACTGAGTTGCTGATGGAATAAAACCTGTCACAGTTTGAAGATAATCAACAAAGTTAGTCCATGAAACAATTTCTAAGATATAAACAAGATCAAAACACTATCAGATGTGGACACCAGGAGACTAAGCTTTGATAATTTAATCTACCAAATTACCAATTTTAAGGCATTTGATTTGTTATTTCTGCAAAGTAGGGGCCAGACGCTGCTGTACTTTCTTAGTTTTTAATCTTTTAAAAATAGGAGAGATTACTGCCGGAGGAATGCGCCGCTGAGGCAGAGTGATGCTGGTTAACCCTTTCTTTAAATATTTTTAATTGCAATTTGCTGTTTCTTCTATGATAAAATGAAAAATAACTGTGTGCTCAGTGCAATTGTTCCAGATAGGTGAACACATGGGAGCGGCCTGGTGCAGTAGAAAAGACCCATCGTGGTTTTGGCAACTTCTTCCCAGAGAAGCTGTGGATGCCTCATCCCTGGAGGCGTTCAAGGCCAGGCTGGATGGGGCTTTGAGCAGCCTGATCTAGTGGGAGGTGTCCCTGCCCATGGCAGGGGGGTTGGAACTAGATGATCTTTAAGGTCCCTTCCAACCTGAACCATTCTGTGATTCCTTTGGTTTGTATTTTTCTGTCTCATATTTTTCTGTTCTTACTGCCACTCTCAGCACAAGTGGGTACATCCTGCATTTTCACAGTCTTTTAATCTCAGCCTGTCTTCATCTCTTCATTTACCTTCCTGCCTGTCCAGTCTCATGCCAACCTCCTGCTCCTACTGTCTCCACCTCTGAGAAAATCTATATCCACTGCCCCATATTCTCCTGCCCGAGAGAAATAAGGAAGGTTTGTGTCTGTGCTGGAACGGGTGGAAGGAGGAAGAGGAGCCATGGGGGTCGGTGGATGGGATCACCACAGCCTTGGGGCTAAGAAAGGCAATTAGTGCTGCCGGGATCAACTGGGGTTTCAGTAGCCATCTCGGCTTGACTCTGCAGGGCGTCCTCCAGCATGGCGGGAGGCACTGGGTGGACCGGTGCCTCTCCAGTATCCACTGGGGAAAAGATAATGAATCTGGCACTGATAAAAGCTGTTCACCTTGTGGCTCTGGGTGGAGGAGGCTGGATTGTGTGATGGGCAAGTCTGTATGTATGTATTTCTGATGGGATTAAAGAGCTCGTGTTTGACCTGGACGCTTCCCATGCCTTGGGCTGGTTGGAAAACCTCCCCTGGGGAAGGGAGGCGTCTTCAAGTGGCAGAGAGTTTTCTTTTATATAAAATAATACAGAATAAGCTCTCATGTTAGAAGTCAGGTTTATTGTCTATATTTGCTCAGCCCAAACTAATTCAGCCTGTTTTCAAGCCAACAGAGGCTAACTGAGCCCTGCCAGAAGTCAACAGCAAATTTGGTAGTAGTTACATTCTTTTCTTTCCGCAATAAAACACAGTAAAGATCAGGAGGAGCAGCTTCCAGGGGAGGAGAAATTTTATCCTGGAAGGGAGACTTGGAAGAACTTCTCACCTCGGGGCAGAGAGCCTGGGAGAAGCAGTGAGATGACACATCTCCTGCTGCTGCGCTGCTCCCTTCCCGCTCTCCCGAAAGCTGGTGTTGAAACATTTTTTCCTCTTCTGAGAAGTGCTTAATATGGCCTGATTTCTTGGTGAGAGAAAGTTTGGAAGCAAGTATTTTTGTTTCTCGTTATCAGTGCAGCCCTTTCCCCAGTTCCCTACCATCCAGCACCCTCCTACCAATTAACCCACTTGGTATTTTCATCCCATGCAAACGGTGCCGTGAGGTGGTGACGGACCAGCGCATGTGTCACCACGCGGCTATGGCCTTGCAGAAGGACAGGCATCAGCACACGCACTTTTTGCAGCGGCTCACAAAGAAAAGGGGAATTACTGCATCCTGCAGTGTTGCAAAGGCCACCGACCTTTGAGCAGCGCTGTTTTAACAAGGCATATGGCCCAACGTGCAGCCTCCGGCCCTAAAACCAAGGCAGGCGGTGTGTTTCAAGGAAATAAAGCATTCCTGCCAGCGGGTGCCTCAGCGGGGATTCCCCGCTGTTCTTCATCTGCTCCTTTCCCCAGTCTTCCGATTAACGGGGGTGGGCAGACGAACCGGGGAGATATCCCTGGGGAAATGCCATCCGCTTTCCTCTTAGCAGGAAAAGGACAAATCTGTTCTGAGCGCTTGTTGGGGACAGCATGTCTGTCCCCGCAGCGCTGGGGTGGGTCACTGAGCACCGTCCTGAGCCGGCACCTCTCTTTGTACCAACCATTAAATTTGCCCACCGTCCCTGCGAGCGGAGCGGCGCAAGGACTTTATTTAACCACGTCACCAGAGTCGGCAGCAGGAGATTCTGGGTGATTTTTTTTTTTTATTTAAAAAACCCCAGATAGTTCACAGGCCTTTAAAGCCTGTCTCACCCATTCAGCAAACACACGTAAAAATAACAACCCTGCTGGTTTTTGAGATGCCAAGGCAGCTACCTGCGCTAAACCCCATCACAACAGGAGATAATGCTGAAGGAACGTATGGAAGGGTTTCACAACACGAAGATGAAATGATTAACCACCGCAGCGGATCGTCGCTGGGATCCGGCAGCCTGAGGCTACATGCTGAGCTGTCGAGTTTTAGATCCGAGGAGCTGCAGATTGTGTATTGGCTGAATGATGAAGCTCTGCTGCAATGTCATCCCGTGGTGTGGTGTGAAAACCTACCGCCTGTTCCTTCGCAGCGAAAAGGAAAATGAATGCCTGGACATACCAGTTCAATTAGCATTCATTTTTCTGTATATTCATAGCGGTAAATTAACCAGAGATAAAAACCTGAATACATTCATTTTTATACCAGGATGCTCTCTCACACAGCCATCATGCTGCAGAAAGTTTCCCTTCGTTCGTGCCTGAAGGGCCGGCCGCTGCTGGGACTCCACGCTCCCATGGTTTTATGGCTGGCTCCAAGAGGGAATGCCGCGTTCAGCTGCAATGGCAGTGGCAGTGCTGCAGGTAGAATGTAAATGACGACAATTAGCTGGTGTGGGGGTTGATCATGTGATTTATAGTCCCATTAATAATAACTGTTTATTTGTTATTGCAGTATTTCAATGGTGCTGCAATCCATCAGGTCTGTACCAGACGTGAAATTATAGATTATGGGTGTGGAGAAAATTGGAAAAGGAGGAAGGAATGATTTGTAAAATCTCCTGATCGTACACGGATAACAAATTTTCTTGGGGGCAGTTTGGTGTCTATTATTTGCTGTAGGAAAGCAGCAATATACCCTTTGAGCCACTGGAGATCTCTTATCTTTTGTGGTTGCTGTCAGAAAGCTTTTCCCCTTGTTACTCAGGCTGGACATACAACGCCACACCACAAATAAGCACTCGGGTTCATTAATGTTTGCCTCCGGCGGGAGGCGGGCAGAGGTGCAGCGCTGCCGCAGGGCTCTGCAGGGTGAGCCCTGGTGAACGTAGCTGCGATCATCCAGGTGTCCCGGGGGGTTTCACCCTGCTGGGTAATTGCTGGCTGCGAGATGAGTTTGGTGCCAGCATTTGGAGAGTGGTCCAAGGCAGTAGAAGATGGGGGACCAGCTTATGGGAGGTTCACAGGGCTTCCAGGGGATCCCTGCTGGTAGCCCACAGACTGCGGCATGATCTGCTGGCCATGCTGCTGCTCAAGAGAGCATCCCTGGGGCAACCATCCTTCTTCCCTGGGCACAGCAGCTTTGACATGGTGTTTGCCGACATGAGGGTACAACATGGGCCTTTTGCATCTTGGTAGCTGTAAGTTGTGTCACAGGCACACGCAGAACCACAAAGCCCTCACGTGCAGCATTACCTGTGAGCGCAGAGCTTGCTGCCTGCCCGGGTTAGGGAACGTGGCAGGATGGCGACTGGACCTTGTTTTTCTCCTCCTATTCCCAGCAGCTGGGAGACGCGCGTGCAAGAGCCTTGTCAGCAGCATGGAACAGCTAAAGTCAATGCTACTAAAAATTACCTTTTAAAAAACTGCCTCTGAGGCTTTCTGAAATGATTTAGAAAATGTTTACAACTGCATCTCGTGTTAAAACCAGTAGCTGAAATACTCAGGCTGGCATTTCCAATGTCCTCCACAAATAACACCCCCCACACCCCATGAGAGTCCTGTCACTGATATGTCACAAAAGACACGTGGGGCAAAGACGAAACAAAAGCAAAACGCAAATGAAGGCCCACAAAGTTCCATTCTCACAGCTAGTTTAACTGGTGTGACCTCTCCCATTGACTCCTGTAAGACAACCAGCATGCTGCAAATTAAGCACAGGCACAGATGTTGTTCCTGAAAATGTCTATTTGTGGAACAAATTACTTATAATAGGAAATGGCATCTGTGTTAATTTAAGAAAAGCTATATATGCACCAGGCGAGGATAATGTGTACTTTATAGTCTAAACCGGAGTGGTGCTCAAGGTGAGTCCTTGTGTGCGGAGCTGTGGCTCTGCAGCCCCGGAGAGGCATGGATGAGTTACAGCCTTCCTACTTCTTGCCTTGAGGATCCTCGCTCGGTCAGTCTATTGCCAAGTCTATCGTTCTTGTCATTTCAGTGGGAGGATTTTTTGCGTCATCAAGCCCCAGGCTTGCCTTTTGCAGCTTACAGGAATACTTTGAATGTAAAAGTAGAAATCCTGTGTGATAACCCTGAAATTCTTTTAGGAATTAATGGCACCCAATTTAGCCTTGTAAAACTGTGGAACAGCAAAGGCGAAGGAGTAAAACTGGCAGTATAGGAAGAGAAGTTTCATATTTTAAATTTTAAAAAGATTTAAGGCCTTTAAATCTGATGGTTTTAGTTAGAACCCTCTGCATGCCTTCCTAACCTCAGCTGGGGATTGTGAAGTTGCAGAGGTCTGTGAGCCTTAATATGAAGTTTTGCAACTCTTCTGACTGCAAGCTGCCAGGAGCTGCCGTGCAGCTTGTGAGCCACAGGACTGGAAAGCTTTTGCCGTAGCCATAAATCATTATTTTCTTCCTCCCTCACAGAAAATTCAGCCACAAATGCGGTGTTTGTCAGGGGCTGTACTTAAGCATTCCCTTGGCTTGGTAGGTTGTGATCCTCATCCACCATGCATGGACGGCAGCCCCTGGGACAGAGCAAGGGCTGCAAGATTTAACCCTTTGGGTATGGTTTTTTTGCTATTTTGCTGTAGAATTCTAATAATTAACAGCTTACCAAAAGAAAAACCTTTGAGAAAAATATGAATGCTGGTTTGAGAAGTCATGGTTGTGTAGGCACGGTTTAAATCAATAGCTTTTTCTTATTAATAGAATCACAATGAAGTAATTGGAAAATTCAGTATTGTGATGAGTTGATATTTTTCATATCAAAACAAATGGAAATGCTAAAGGCTGATTGGATTAAATTGAAGAAGCCAATATTACAGAATTTTTATGTGCTTTTATATGTGGAAATTCAGTGTCATCTAATTTTTGCTATGTTTTGTCCAATTTCATGTTTGTTGAAACCAACGCTTTCTAATCTTCTTCTCCTTTCCTTGAGACAGTCCAGTGTTAAAACCCTAGAACACACATAATTTTCCAGTAAAAGCAATTACTGGTTTTGCTTTGTTTACGGTCAAGATCAGCAGTACTTGATAGCCTACCTAAATTATCACAGATTCGATTTTTATGTAGTGTGAAATTATTGGAGAATCAAACTCTCCACGGTGGCAGATGACTCGAGATTGCAATAAATACTCGGGAGGAAAAATTCCACTACATGTTGTTCATCCCTTCCTCTTACCTGCCAAACACTTCCTCAGGATCAGTGGGTTTTGTAGAAGAAAGGCAGAAAACGGTGGAGGTAGCAATGGTCTGTCACCCCTGCTGACTGCTGCAGCAGGGGACTTCAGGATGATGCTGGGTTGATGTTGACAGAACTGATGAACCCCACAGCCTTCATGAGCAGCTGGTTATCATAGAATCATAGAGTGGTTTGGGTTGGAAGGGACCTTAAAGGTCATCTAGTTCCAAGCCCCCTGCCATGGGCAGGGACACCTCCCACTAGACCAGGTTGCTCAAAGCCCCATCCAGCCTGGCCTTGAACACCTCCAGGGATGGGGCATTGACAACTTCCCTGGGCAACCTGTTCCAGTGCCTCACCACCCTCAGAGTAAAGAATTTATTCCTAATATCTAATCTAAATTTCCTCTCTTTCAGTTTAAAACCGTTACCCTTTGTCCTATCACTACACTCCCTGATAAAGAGTCCCTCCCCATCTCTCCTGTAGGCCCCATTTAGTTACTGGAAGGCTGCTATGAGGCCTCCCTGGAGTCTTCTTCAGGCTGAACAACCCCAACTCTCTCAGCCTGTCCTCATAGCAGAGGTGCTCCATCCCTCTGACCATCTTCATGGCCCTCCTCTGGACCTGTTCCAACAGGTCTACATCCTTCTTATGTTGGGGACTCCAGAGCTGGATGCAGTACTCCAGGTGGGGTCTCACGAGAGCAGAGGGTCAGAATCACCTCCCTGGACCTGCTGGCCACACTTCTTTTGATGCAGCCCAAGATGCAGTTGGTTTTCTGGGCTGTGAGCACACATTGTTGCCTCATGTTGAGCTTCTCGTCCACCAGCACCCCCAAGTCCTTCTCCTCCGGGCTGCTCTCAATCCATTCTCCACCCAGTCTGTATTTGTGCTTGGGATTGCCATGGCTCAGGTGCAGGACCTTGCACTTGGCCTAGTTGAACTTCATGAGGTTTGCACGGGCCCACCTCTCGGTGCGTATTGGCAGGGTTAGGGCAAAATGTCATCATGCCAAATGGCAGTGGCTTCTGCCAGTGTCGAAGGGTTTGATTTTCTGTGGTTCTGGTTGTAAAGTTCAGGTCTTACATGGCCACATGGCACTGGCTGCCATGTGTCATGACAGCACGTTGGCGGAGGGGTTATGCCAGGTAAGGAGGACTCATAAGTCTGCCTGGCCCAAAGCACGGTCTCAGCAGCAAAGTGGTTTCTGGTTTTGCAGGTAAGAGGCTGTGAGATGGTACAGGGCTCAGCTGCAGCCCTCGCTGGTACAGCACCGCCAGTCAAAGCGTGCAAGCTGAAGGATTCCCAGCGCTGCTTCCCGCACCCAGAGCACTCTTGCAGGCAGGAGCGATGGGCCTGGGGGCTTAATGGGTCCTTAGTGGCAATTTCTGAGCGGTAAAAAGCAGGTTTGTGTTGGAATAAGAGCTTTGAAGTGAGACAGCCTGTGGTGGTGTGCGCTCTTATTTATGTGATAAATACACCGTGATTTTTATATCCAGTGATATACAGTTACTTAAAGGCCTCTGAATTGCTGAAGAAAATTAATTTAATTGAAGTCAAACATGAAAATACAGCACAGAACGAAATACTACTTTAGAAAGCAGTTCAGTGTACTCAGCTGATCTTATTCTAGCAGGGCGTTTATTTTTAACTTTATGATTATGGATTTTTATAGTATCACATCAACATAAAGGGCTTTTCTTCACAGCGAGAGCAGAACAGAGGAAGTCCAAGCAAATGAGATCCAATGTCCTTCAAGCAGGCAGTGGTAAACATGTTCTCAAAGACAGAAAAGTTCAAATATAAACTAACTGTGCATGCTGTGGGGAGAGAAAATAATACAGTAGTTTGATTATATTTGAGAAGACAGCTGCTTGAAGACCAAAATCAGTATCGTTATCCCCAAAGTCTACCACAGCGATATTTCAGAAGCCCATTCAAACATCATGTGGCACAGACAAACAGACAAAAATAAATCTGGTGGTGATAAATCAGTGTTTTAAAGAGTCCTGTTGTGTGGTATCTGTTTAATGCCAGACAGCAAAAGTCCTTTAGATCCATTCAAAGCCACGGAGGGGGGGGAAAAAGGGTGGGGCGAGCGGGAAGGAAAGAATTTGGAGGGAGAAATTTCCGTAAAAGCTAATAATGAAAATGGCTGTGGTTGTTCGAGTGAAACTCCCAGGCAGGCAGGGCGCTCGCCTGGCTTTGGGGATTTGTGCAGGATCCTCCCTGCCTGGCTGCCACGGGGGGCCCGAGGAGCCTCTCTGCCTCCTCCCTTAGCGCTGGCAGTGCCTTGGTGTCTTTAGGAGCTTCAGATAAAATTGGTAAGGAGGCCTGAGCCCTGTGATTCAAGCTACACTTGTTTTTCAGCTAATTGTCATCCTGCTAATGAACACCAAATAGCTTTGCTCATAATAACAATACTTTAGCATCTAAGTGTCAGCTTGAGTAAACCTTTAAAACAGCCTATTTTAAGAGGATTAGAAAAAGGAGTGCTATTAGATCAAACCAAGTGATAGAAATGCCAAGGGCTAAAAACATTAATTAGCCTTAGTTAGAGCTTTCAGTAGCGCAACTCAAGTTAGTTACAAAGCACACACTCCGCTTTTGATAGCGTGTGTGTTCTCCGAGTGGTCTCATTTCGATGTCCATCGTACAGCCCGTGTATCTGGGGGCAGAGGAGCAGGGAGGAAGGGCATGGCTTTCTCTGGTCAAAGCTCACCCCACGTTTCTCTCTCCTGCCCTCACGCTGAAGCACAGACTGTTGCTGTGGCCAAACAAAGCTGAAAATCCAGCAGATATTCCTTGTCTTCCATGGTCAGCAGGGAAGTTTAACACTAGTTAGGCTTGTTCTGGGCTCTGACTGCTTTAGCAGGTCACACCTGATCACTGGGATTTGTGCTGTTGGAGTCGGTGGCCATGGACCCAACGGAGACCGATTGTCCCATGCTCGGGTGCAGAACAGCTTCACTCCACACCTCTTCTGTTGTATTTACAGGCAAACGCAGGTGCCTTTTGTTCCCGGCCACTTGCATTCGAGGTGCTTTTCCCATGCGATTTGCTGCATTAGAAATATGTCCATAAGAGCGTAACAGGTCCTGCCCAGCCTCCAAGGTTGGCTGTTAGACTTGAAAACATAGTACTGCATAATTTTTTAAAATATAACAATAATCACAAATACGGTCTGCTTTAGTATTGCTACAGATTATTTCATTCTAAGGCAGTTCTTTAAGGAAACGGCTTTTGCTTTCTCATTTGTTGAGGATGAATTGGAACAGTAGCTCCCAGGGCCATTCATTCAATAGATCTCTAATAAATAAGTTGCAGCTATTTGGCTTCTCTCTCTTGTTCTGACTCATTTTAGCTTCTGGACATGCAGCTCCATTCTGCCAATATTTTATGACCAGTTTTTCTATGATTATTTTTTAACGTATTGTGCAAGTGGTTCCGTGAGCACGAGAACTAATGAAGTCTGTTTTTCAAGGACTTTGTATTTCATGCACAATTGAATTCTGTGTCACAGAAGGTGTAGGATCCCACTGAAGCTTTTCCTGGGCTCAGTACATTCATATTGTCTGTCTCCTGCGTGCGTTCTCTAGGAGTCAGTAAACCAAAAGCTCTCTGAGCCTTTCCCACACAGCCAGCATGCTCAGGGTCCCTCTCCTCCTCCTGGCCGGCTCTTCCTCATTTCTCAAGGCTCGTAGGAGCTGTGTTTCTACCCATCTCATTCCCTCTCTTTGTTAGTGTTGTTTTGAATCCTCCAGCATGTTCCAACTTCATCCCTAGAGGATGGACCACCATAGATAGGAAACCCTGCTTTTTTTTTCTTCTTTTTCACTTGTTCAAACCACTTGCACAGATTTCCATGTGCACGTACGGGCTTCTGTGACACTTCGCCTTCTTTGAGAGACACTGCAGACACATTGCACCCCGTCAGCTATGTGAGACTGCACACCAAAAAAAACCTTACCAAGGAGCACCAAAACCTGTGTCACAAACTCAACAGCTGCAAAGACCTTCAATGACTTCTTCCCTGTTGTCAGCACCACAAAGCAGCAGTGGTTTGTATCACTGTAGGACACTGATGAAAGGAACTGAAGCAGGAGCAAGCTTGCAAATGCCAGGGGTTTCCTTCCCCAAAGACGGATAATGAAGGGCAGGGAGGTGGTCCCAGGAGCATAGCGTGTTCATTTAATTAATTGAATGGGAGACTGAAGACTGGGCGTGAGTTTCATCTCACCTCAACTAGGGCCTCCAGGTGTCTAATCGAAGCCATTGCCTATGAGTCAGTGAAAGAGACATCTCTCTCTTACTGGTAGAACTACCGTTAGATGCTGAAGGAGTTGTTGGGCAGATGGAGATCATGCAGAGCAATTTCTCCCTTTGTTATGTGAGAGAACAATAATGGCAAAAGATCGAGTCAGCAATGAGAAACGCTTCGAAGGCCGAAGGTTTAGTTATCTGTCTCATGAAATCGGGGGGGGAATTGGTCTTCTGTCTTGGACTTCCTGATAGTGGCACACAAGTGCCACCCATTCCTCATGGTCCTTACTCTTTTCTGCATGAAGGATCCAGTGCCGTGAGCCCTGGAGCGTATCAGAGGGACACGGGGGGTCTCTAAATGAAGTAAGATTGCCCTTTACCTTGTTAACAAAGACTTGAGCTGCTTTTCCCTCTTTAAAGACAGTGGAGCAGCATACACAGAAAGTTGCCACGCATGTAGTTGAAATGGGAATTAAAAGCATGGGAAATCAGCTACCTAAGCTCTTGGTTACGTGCAGCAGCTAAATGGTGTAAATGGAGGTTTCAGAAAAGGTACGGTGAGAGCATGCCCAGTCAGGGGGTTGTCCCTCCCCCAGGGCCCCTCCAGCCGGCAGCTTCCACATCCGCGGTGTTTCAGGGCTGGTTTCAGAGCTCAGTAGCTCCCTCAGACATGGGGAAAAGTCTTTCCGTTTGCTTTGTCCTGTCTGAACTGCACAGAAAAGTACTTGACATCCTTTTGAAAAGCTCACAGAACTTAACTCAAAATCGGTTCCTCCAGACACAAGTTGGCTTACTCGCATGGAATTCTCTGGGGAATGCACATCACTTGACCACTCGTGTTTTTTCCTGAGCACATCAGAAATTTATATGACTGTTTTATAGTCAGCAAGTTAAAAGCAGCCTTCAGCTGAAACAGCTGGGTGGGCCATTGATCCGAACCCAGATGGAGCATCCTGAGGGAATCAAAGGCGAATTGTTGAATTACCCACCACCACAACAGACGTGGAAAAGTCAATACGTAGAATAGCTTCTCCCTAACAGAGAGCCCTAACGAGGGTACTGCTCAGGTTGTCTCGTTATCTATTGCCTCTGCCCAGGGCTGACAGTAAGCTGTGTTTATTATTATGGTTGCAGTAGTACTCTAAGCCGTCTTTGTAGGTTTACTTGGATTCGTGTACACACAGAGGAGATTTTCAGGTCTCCCTCACCAGTGTGTAAGAAAAAGGCTGGATCTGCATCACCTGGACCAGCTGTCTGTTAATAAGCTGGGTTATAACATGGGCTACTTCACCCACTCTGAGCTCGTTTTCAGAAAGCACGTCATCATCCAGTGGTGTATCACACGGCTTTTCATTAACAGGAGATGCAGAAGTTGCTCTCCTAATTAAGTTAATCACTGAGCTTCTGGGTTATGGAAGATCCCTGGGGATACATTTAGGCAAAACAAGGTCACAGGAAGGGACTCGTGTCAGGAAGAAGCTTGTGGTTTAGGGGGACAGTGCCAGAAAGGAGCTTGTCCGAGCCCCGGGTCCCAGTTGTAGCAGGCTGCAGGGTGACTGGTCCCTGGGGAGCGGCCCATGGCTGGGACGGTGCGGGTTTGCTGCCGTTCAGTGGGTCTGTGTTCTGAGTCTAGCCACCTGTTTCTTAACTTTCTTTTCCCAGAGAAAAAAACTCACTTTGATTCTTACCTCAATCTCGACAGCGTCCCAGGGTAATTAAGGCAATGGCAATTAGTAAGGTGCACCCTTGCTTATGGAGGAAGCTCCAAAGTTATCTTGTGTGCCTTCTGCCCCATGAATTCCTCTGCTGCCCTGGATGTCGGGTTCATTTTGTTTCATGTCCACCAGATGGACTTCCCTTTTTCTGATTTTCTGATCTTTTGGGTCTATTTTAGTCTTCGGCATCCAGGACATTTTGTACCAGGGGTGAGGTTTTTCCATAACTTGTCTGTTTGAAATAGTATATCCTTTTGTCTGTTCTGAATCTTCTGCCAGATCTGAAATTTCTCTAATTGTCCCCAAGCATTTGTGATAAGAGAAAAAGGTGAATGGCAGCTGCTTCTCATCTTTTTTTTGACGGTTGGACTAGATGATCTGAAAGGTCCCTTCCAACCTAGGCAATTCTGTGATTTTGTGATCTCTGTGCATCCTCCTAAATACATTCATTTATCTAGCTGTTTAATGAGGTTTTCAATCTAAACTCATGGGAGGACATTTAAAAGAGGTAAGGATTTATTACTCGTGTCCAGTTCACCGGTGCAATGTACTTGGGATAAAATCTGACAGGAAAAAAAGAAAGGAAAAGTTTGAAGTTGGGTAAAGTGGAACAAGCCCATGCTTTTAACAATTATCCATTTCTCCCATCCATCAAACCTGGGTCTGAACCAGAGATGCTTCAAAAGCAGCAGAAACCCCAACTCGGGCTGGAGGAGAGTGCCAGCACCTCAGGGTAACCAAAGCCTTTTTTTAGTTTTTTTAAATGATTTTTTCAAAAGAAGGAGCACAAGTAGTTTCCTCTCTTTTTTTTTTTCCCTAAACATACCTGCAGTCAGAGTGCAGTTAACATTCCAGTTCTCAGCTAGTATTTTCTTTAACACACATTTTTGATCTCCGTTCTGTAAGCACGATGACAGCCCATGGCGGATGCAGATGTTTTCAGTCATTGATGTATCCAGCTGATAGTCCTGAGAAGCACCAGGCCCCAAGCAGGTTGTCTTCCAAGGTTTTATAATGCTTGCAAATTCTAAGGTGATTTATGTTTGATTCATATCAATTATAAAGACATGTATTATACGTATATCTTAAAATGGAGTTGGTGAGGATGGGAGACGAGGGACATTTCTCAAGTTCTTGCAGACTCTTTCCCAAGCCGTCAAAATTGTATTTCCTCCAGATTAGGTTCTGATGAGGTTTAAATGACTACAAATATCATGGAGGTGACTGGTGGTCTGTAAGTCAGCCCTGGCTGAGGGAAGCACACCTGATTGGGAGGGGTGGGACATGCCAAGCAGGAACTGGTTTCTGCTTTGCTTGACTTTGGTCCCTAAATAAGGACTATATTGTGTACACAGCGGTTCAGGTTGGCAGTGTTCACACAGAATGAAGGTGCCACATGGGTCAGTGCAAATGCTGATGTGTCCTGCCTGTCCTCTTCATAGAGTGAAGGCAGAGGGGGCCGAAAGTGACACTGGCCACATATTTATAGATTGCTGCTGTCTTATGCACCACTGTCAGGTGTAGCCTATGTGGCTGTCCACAGGGATTTAGCCTAATGGTTGGACTGGGAACATTCACTCTGTTACTGTGGCTCATCTGAAAACAGTGTTGGTGAACAGCTGAGGGATGGGGGGGTTTCAAGCCATAGTTAGGATGGAACAGCAGCTTCCTCCATCACACAATTTTCCAAAGCAAATAATAGATTTTGTGGCAGATTTTCCATGCTGGTCACAGTCATGATGCGATTTTTACTTTAAAGACTTACACACAAGTAATAAATCAAACCACTAATGTGTAACGTGTATAGTCCACAAACAAACAAAAATATGTTTATGGCCCTTAGAAAATCTATTCAGACATAATTGAAAAAGGCCTAAATACTGGATAAGATCTTTTACTTTTGTGAATCTCAGGCTCAGGATTCTTGAAAATCAAGCTTTATCTAAGTTTCTATTATTGGACAAGGTGAAAACTTAGCAGTGCTTAACAAACAGGTGCCATCAGATGGGAGGGGAACTAAAATAATTTGCTACTGGATTTATTTTTGTAATATCTGCCAGGCAACATGAATTCTTTTTCCTTAACAATTGATAAACCTTGCTTCTTTTGAAGCAGGCACCTGAAATTTGGGAAGAAGACACACTTCTCTGTCCTCTTGGGAAAGAAGTACCATGTGGTTATATATAGTCTAATCCCCATGCATTGAAGGGCTGAGGGAGTGCTGTGTTACCCACCATCCTTCTGACTTTTCCTAGTTTCTGAAAGCGTGTTGTAATGTCTTGATGTTATTTTAGGGTAGCTGTATATAATATATCTGTGTTTCAGCTATGTTAAAATAGCAATGGGTATTAATTTGCCTATTATTCAAATAACAGACATGCATATTGTCGTATCTGTGTACGTTCTTGGCACTTCCAGCTGTCAGATACACATACACATTGCATGCTTTGAGTTGCCTGTTAGCGGTAGCTGTCTCCTCTCGTCTTTGCCTGTTTCTCCTTTTCATACTGGTCCCATGGTGGGACTATCGTAAGCAAATTATTTTTACGAAGCAACAAGTTCCTTTCTGATGGCATCAAAAGTGAGAAAACTAGAGATTAAGAGCTTCATACAGGCTTAGATAAACTCCTGCAATGATAACATGGGAACTTGGCCTGCCTAGAACATTATCCCCCCAGCTGGTAATTTCTGTCTTCCTTGTTCCTCTGGGAAAGCCCACGTGTCAGATACTCAAGATACTTAGATATCCATGGACCACGTGTCTTAGATACTCTGTACTGCAGAAATGCAGTGGCAAGCATAGATTCAAATGATCTAATTAACCCGACAATAAATAGTTTGTCTGGGGGCCGTTTCGAGCGGAGGGCAACACTAACGAAAAAGATAAAAAGCCAAAGTCAGGTCTGCCCCACTGCCATGGTATGAAGCCTACAGCTTTCGAAAACTTAAACAAGGAGTTTTGATCTTGAAAAATACGCAGTGAGGATGCTTGAATGCCTAAGTCCCTCTTTGAACATCTCTTTTTTTGCGGAGACAGTGAAATACATTTAATTCTAAAGAGATAATCATTCATTGGTGTTTTTCTCAATTAAAATATTACTGCGAAGAACCTGACTTAGTGACAAATTAGTTCATGATAGTGGTGTATTTTATAAGTAAGGAAGAAGTTGAAAGATGTGTGTTGAAAGCTATAAAGGCTTAATTATTCAAGGGGAGGGAAGGATGCCGAGCTGTTGTGCCCTGGCAGGTTACCTTGCGGAGTGGCGATTGCTGAAAGGGGCAGAAAGTCAAACCCGACCTCGGTGAGGCTGATGGGGAAGGTGGCGTTGGAAGGGTGACAACCTACACTGGCATCTCCTGAACAGATCCACTGCTTCTCTCATTCACGCCATGTCTCTGCAGTTTGTCACCAGCCCGGTATGTGGGCACGCAGCCCTGGTGGTAACCCTCTTTTAGCTGCAGGTGGGGGGAGCACCTTTCTGCCTCACCAGCGGTTTATTTCAGCAGGAGGAAAGGAATAGAATCATAGAATCATAAAATGTGTTGGGTTGGAAGGGACCTCTAAAGGCCATCTAGTCCAACCCCCCTGCAGTCAGCAGGGACATCTTCAACTAGATCAAGTTGCTCAGAGCCTCATCAAGCCTGGCCTTGAATGTCTCCAGGGATGGGGCCTCCACCACCTCTCTGGGCAACCTGGGCCAGTGTCTCACCACCCTCATTGTAAAGAACTTCTTCCTAATGTCTAATCCAAACCTGCCCTGCTCTAGTTTAAAACCATTGCCCCTCGTCCTGTTGCTACATGCCCTTGCAAACAGCCCCTCCCCAGCTTTCCTGTAGGCCCCCTTCAGGTACTGGAAGGAGCTATAAGATCTCCCTGGAGCCTTCTCTTCTCCAGGCTGAACAACCCCAGCTCTCTCAGAACACTTTTCTTTCTGGAGTGAAAAATACCTCTGCTGTATAGGTATGTACTGTGCATTTATCCAGGGTGTATATTGCACCTTTTAAAACCCCCAGCAACCTTCAATATTGTAAGATACTTCTGAGTTTATTTTACTGTTAAAGAAATAGAGCCCTTTGGGTCTTACTGAGTAAACCTGGAGAGGAACAGGCATTAGCAATTACTTTTACCAGCTTTCCTGTTCCTGTCAGTGATAGCTATGGTGCTTGTTGGTTTGCCTTTAAATGCAGACTCTCTTAGAGAAAGAAAATTAGAGTGGAATTCACCTTGCAAAATTTCATTTATCTAAAAGTCCAGCCTACTCTGGCTTAATTATCGCAGCTCCTACTACAGTCCAGAGGGAGAGATGGGCGGCTCTGAAGACTCCTGCTAAAGTGAGCACCGCAGTAAGCGGGAGGTGCCTTTTCTTCCCTAAGTGGGGACTAAGCTGCCAGATCAGATTTGACTCCTGTTTGATGAATCCCACCCACGTGCCTTCCCAGTCCTTATCTCGCAGAGAGGTTGCTGTGAAATCTGTTTGATAAGAGCCTGCTGGGGCAATACTCGCCGTTCATCATTTGCTGCAAGTCTGGAGTTGTTTCATGGATATATTTAGAAGGAACCGTGATTAAAATCTCTTGCCAGCTCCGATCCCAGGAACACACATGGGGAAAATAATCTCAAGATTCACATCTCTTGTATTTGCTTATCCCACCCTGCATGCAAACAGACCAAATCCCTTCTGTGAGGGCTTTCAGCCTGCAGCAGGTTCCCTCGCAGCAGGACCTTGTAGCTCTTTGTTCTCCACTCCACTCCACTCCATTGTTCTCTCATCCAGGCAGGCTGGATGGAGCACAGGGCTCCTCTGCATGGAGAGTGGGACCTTGGACCACAAGAGCTTTCTGAGCTTCATACGCTGGAAATAGGAGCCTGTGCTGAGGAGGAAAAGGGTAATGGCAAAGAAAATGAAAAAATGAGGTTGCTTTTTATAGATAAAACTCTTCAGCTTAGCAAAGACATGGAGGTATGATAGAGGTCTGTGAAACACTTAAAGACAGCAAATAAGGAGTGAATACACTCTATTTCTTACACTAGAAGCTTTATGGTTTGCCTGTTGTACTGAAGAGATTTAAATCCAGTGGAGGGAAGTACTTTTCCCCAGAAAATGTAACTAAATGTGGGACTCATGGTGAGAGCCAAGCAGTATCGTTCAGCTCAAAAATGGTCCGATAAGTCCATGGAAGCTGGTGACCAGCAGTGGCTCTTAAACATAGGGGCTGGGCCAGGAAACCTTTTAGTGGGTGGATTTTGAGGGGTAAGATCACTCCTTGTCCTGTTGTTAGTGCCTGCCCTCAGTACACAGTATCGCCTTGCCTCAGGGACCGCACACGTGCTTCCAGCTCCGGACTGTGTAGCTTTGGTGTGATCCAGGAGAGCTTCATATGTAAATCTTCATATGTAGATATTCAGAGCATCCAGAAGAGATGAGTGTTTCTGTGGCTTGTTGTTGGATTATAGGCTTCAATCAAAAGAAGTACAGGGAACAGGGTTGAAAATTGATGGAGGCGCAAGTTTGAGGAAATGATGTGAAAATTTAGCCTACATGCAGCTTGTTTTTCATTTCCACAGATGGACACAGAGCCACAGTCACATACAATTCTGAATATTTCCAGCCATGGAAGGGACCGTCTGCCTTCACACACCACTGGAGGCTGTTTGACCTTGTAGTTGCACACCTTGGCACACTTGAATAGCTGACTCCTGCTCAATTATTTCAACTTTTGGAGCCCGGCGGCATGCACAGCACATGTGTGCTTCCACACATGCAGCCCAGAGCAGCCGCCCTCGCCCCGAGCATCCCTCCTCCTGCCTGGGGTGCTGCGCCGCAGCAAGCTTCCTAACATGGAAATTTCAAGCCTGGACAATAGGGGAGCTGCCCAGGCAAATGGCTGGGATGTCAGCTGCATCACATTTCGTGGTATTTAATATCCCGGGGCCTGCGAGGGTGTTGTGTGGCGCCTGGAATCCCTTTCCAAGCAGGTGCATGCCACTTGTTCCTGCTCCCTCCTTGCTATTTTTCCACGGGCTCGGGTGCT
This sequence comes from Fratercula arctica, assembly GCA_947846985.1. NCBI lineage: Eukaryota > Metazoa > Chordata > Aves > Charadriiformes > Alcidae > Fratercula > Fratercula arctica. Next base: position 27,278,237 of record CANTUZ010000006.1, on the reverse strand, counting down.
CCAGTGTGGGGATACTGCTGCTGTTAACGCTGCAGCATACACATGGGCTTTGTTTATATGCCCTGCTGCTCATACAGTTTAGTCTTCTTTGGCCCCCATCCCCGAATGACTTGTCTGTGCAAAGTTGTTCCATGAACTTGAATTCAGGGTTGTCTCAAGGTTTGCACGAGTCTCTTTCCGAGGGACATCAGGAAGATAATGCTGAGCTCATCAGGATCATCAAAGTCCGTCAGGAATAGCGTGGCCAGCAGGAGTAGGGAAGTGATCTTGCCTCTGTACTCGGCACTGGTGAGGCCTCACCTCGAGTACTGTGTTCATTTTTGGGCCCCTCTGTACAAGAGGGACATTGAAGTGCTGGAGCGTGTCCAGAGGAGAGCTACCAAGCTGGTGAGAGGTCTGGAGACCAAGTTATATGAGGAGAGGCTGAGGGAACTGGGCATGTTTAGTTTGGAGAAGAGGAGGCTGAGGGGAGACCTCATTGCCCTCTACAACTACCTGAAAGGAGGCTGTAGAGAGGTGGGTGTTGGCCTCTTCTCCCAGGTGAATAATGACAGGACTAGAGGAAATGGTCTGAAGTTGTGGCAGGGGAGGTTTAGATTAGATATTAGGAAGAATTACTTTACTGAAAGAGTGGTCAGGCACTGCAACAGCCTGCCCAGGGAGGTGGTTGAGTCGCCATCCCTAGAGGTATTTAAGAAACGTCTAGATTTGGCACTTCAGGGCATGCTCTAGTGACAGAGATTGTAGGGGGTTTTTTTGTGTGTGTGTGGTTGGACTTGATGATCTCAAAGGTCCTTTCCAACCATGAAGATTCTATGATTCTAAAGTGGTTTCTTGACCAGCTGTGTTTTGGAGAGAGCTGCTACTGGGGCTGGGGAGGGTCTCAGTGGCTGTGCCAGGCTTGTTGCTGTCCTTGGGCTTTCCTTGGGCACCCAGCAGTTGTATGGTGCTCAGCAGGAGGACAAGCAGAAATTCCACCTTCCTGCTGTTCCTCGAGTGAGGGACATCTTTTCCCTCTTGGGAACTTTCCAGCCAGGGAATGTTCTCCACACCCGTATTTCCATACCTGGATCCAGTCCTGCTTGCCTTAGATAAAAGCAGACTATCTTCACAAGTCATAGAAGCAGAGGAGGGGAATATGCAGAATAAAAAATAAGTGCAAATAATTACATCTCTCTGACTGCCATTCAAAACACTGCCAAATGGGCACAAAGCTTGCATTATAAAGCATGAAAATGTTATCCAAGACCTGGCAGAAAAAGCACACTTTATTTCTTAGGAATGACTGGAGGTGCTTCCTCCCTGGGCCTCTCACTAGCAGAGCTGTGTTCACACAACAGCAACTTTCTTTTGCAGGAAAAAGGTGGGTTTTTTTCTCAAAAAGCTCTTTTTTTTCCTAACAAAAGAAACAAGCTGTCTGCTGTATACCCCACTCTAAAACCGACTGAAGGTAGGCCATCTTTTGTTCTTACCCAAAGCCAGCTATTGTAGAGATTAGGTGCTGTATAGCTGCCTGCTTTCACTGTTGCTCATGATGTGTCTCTTTTATCAACTAATCTCATCTCAGGAGACTTCAAAGGCATTTGCATCTGTGCCTTGAGTAGTTAATTAAGCTGTAGAAGACGGAAATTAGTAAAGGAATTATCAGGTGAAGAACTTGCTAAAGGGGAGGCAGCAGTACGTTGTGTTGAAAGAAGAGCTCCTGGGCTGGAGGGGGGTCCCAGTTGTGGTTCTCAAAGACAGGCCTAGAGCCCAGCCTGGTCAACAGCACCGTTAAAGACTGGCACAAATGATAAGAAATGTGTTCCTGAGGTTAATTGATGACACGGTGCTGGGAAGGGTTGTCACTATTGAAGAGGATAGTGGATAACCATGATGACCAAGATAACAGAAACAGGATGAAATTCAATATTGCAGAGTAAGGCATACGACTGGGGACTAATTGGTTGGAAATAGCAAAGGGGAGTGTTGGGGAAGTACCAGTTGATGGCAGAAAGTCTGTGAAATGCTAATGTGATGCATTCCTAACAAAGGTAAATGCAGTCCTTGCAGTATTCACAATGTTATTTGCAGTGAAGAAAAGATGTTCGTTGTAGTTCTGACTACCCACAGTTAAGAACATTTAATGCCAACCTGAAGAGGTGAAGAGAAGAGTTAGTGGAAAGATCAGAGGACTGAAGAGTCTGTCAGGTGTGAAGAGGGGAGAGTACGTTCGCTTGTGTAGCAAGGCAGCATGGATGCTGAGAAAATATGGGACTTTGTGTATAAATATCTCAGAGACTGAATACCAGGGAACAAAAACAACTATTGAAACTGTAAGACCACATTGGCAAAGACTAAAGAATGAACTTAGACCAGAAATTAAGAAAAGGAGTCTGCCCATCCATCTGAGGAGATGTTCTGGACCACCCTTTCAGTAGGAGCAGGGAAGGCAAAGTCTCTGACTGCTCTTGTGCTGGGCACTGAGCAGGTTTAGGAGAGGACAAAATTGATGATGGCGTGGCAGAGCTGGCACTTGTCTCATTGACCCACGTCTCTTCAGTCCTGTGTTCCTACACTGTTCTCAGCACCCCCCTGGGGCAGAGTGCACTGCAGAAATCAGATAGAGGTATTTGGCCCCCCATTAAATGCAAAGTGGCTCTTTGGAGAGAATCCTCAAAGTTTAGAAGTTGCACTGCCTAAAAGCATCGTAATTCTTGCATCCTGGCACATTTGTTGACGCTGTTCATCCTCTGGCTTCTAGGTAGAAGCTAATTTTATCTCTGTTTGTTTGGGCTTTTTTGCGATCTGAGTCTTGGTTTCTCAGGAGGCCTCTTAGGTCCCAGCCACCAAACAGGGGCGATGTGTAACCTGGGACGGGCATTGTAGAGCAGAGCGATCCAGAATACGCAGGGAGGGACTGCATTCTCTGGGGTGGGTCGGGACTGAAGAAGCAGCTGTACAAGACCAGTTCTTTCACAGGAATGGGAAACTGTGAGGAGAGAGGGATCTCCCAAGGAAAATGCCATCGGGATTGCTACAGGCAGGGCTATTTGCACGGAGCCTAGGCCATTTGGTTTCACCATGGTTATTTCCTTTGGGAGCACCCAGCTAAGGTACGAACTGGAGCGTATCACTGCTGTTGTATTGATACCAGCTCCTCAGCACAGGCATGGGGGGAGGACTTAAATGAATAATGAGTAATAACAATTTTATAAATAAAATATCACTGTACTTGCTGAAGTGAATAAAATAGACATGAATGCATTAGATTTGGATTTTAATGGCTTAAATCTGTTGCTGAATTATTCTCTTCTAATAGTAGTTTGACTGCAAGGACGGCATTAAAACCGACTGGAGAAGCAAATTGGCATTGGGATGTGCAGCAGTGTATTAAATGGGAACTCAGTCCAGGAAAATGCTGTGCCTCAGACGGACAGGGCTGGCCCTGAGAGGGAGCTTGGATGTTGTGGACGTCCCTGTGCTCGCTCTTTCCCTGCTTTTACTGCTGTACCGGACACCACAGATTCAACTTATCTTTCTGTCCTGTTCTTAGTCCAGTCTTCTTGAAACATGGCAGCTGTGCTACGGGTGAGCGTATTTCACTCGGCCTCCCTGCAGAGCTGCAGAGATGCTCCATGGCACAGACCCTCTGTGAATTCCACTGCAGGCTCATGTGCTTGATCAAACTTGAGGAATTACGATACAATATTTCATACTTCTTCCTCCTCCTCCTCACATTTTTGCCCCCACCTCCAGCTGTCCTGGCAGTTTATGGCTGCACTGCAGGGCCCTTGGACCACGAGCCTGGCTTGCCATGCAAAGCCATCTGGCCAGCAAGAGAGTTTCCATCTTGCCCCACTGCTGTGCTATGTGGTTACAGTGTAAGTCATTAGGAGTTCCTGCAGGGACTACTCAGGGCTTTTTGGAAGCATAAGCAAAATTTTGCTGTCCCAGGGTGGAGCACTTTGCTCTTGTATTGAGAACACAAGAAGTAGGGGAGCGCTTGGAACTGGAAGGTGGAGGCAGGGCAGAGCCCTGGGTGCTGCTCCTGCTGCTCCAAGGGAAAGCGACAGGTTGGAGGTATCGCCTGCCACAGGCTTCCTTCCTCCTGGAGCCCTCATGCCTTTCCCCTCCTCTTATGTATGACTTCAAGATGTAGGTAGAGGTGTTGCCCAGAGTCTTCACCAAATCCAATCATCCACTGCTAAACCTGGTTTTGGGAACACATTTCTTCTTAAAATCTGATTTTGGAATTAATGGCATCATCTGAGCAATGTGTTTTCCTCCCTCATCTCTTCCAATCTGGTACTATTCTTTTTCCATTTGGGCTTAAGACTTTTTTTTACTGCCATTTTCGGTTTAAGGTTTAATAATATTCAGATTGAAAGTAATTCGGTCACCTTTCTCCAGGTCTCATATTTCTTCTAGTATGCCTCTAAAATGTGATGGGTTTGAAGAAAACCAGATCTGGTGCGTGCCCAAAGAGCATTTGGATGCTCTTCCTTCAGTGACCTCTTCATCCCCCCCTGCATCCATTCCCACTCCATCATTATATTAGTTGAAGAAACCCCAGTGAGTTCCAGATGTTGAGTGATCAAATGGAATCAAAGAGCTTGGATAATGTACTTGGTGCTGGAGGTGGGGAGGAAGGGGGAATTCAGAACTTTCCATCTTCAGAGAGAAACTGCCGGTGCCTGTCTTGCTCTTCACAGCTTCGCAATTTGAATCCAGAGTTGTGAAAAAGTGGAAACTGAAAATATGAGCTGCGAACACTGGGAAGCTGTGAAGCAGGGGAATGGGTGGGGATTTACAATCTCTCTCAAATGCAAAGGTTATAGATTCTGGTTGAAAACTTAATTCTCTGATAAGTAACTTTTTTGTCACTACAACAGCAAGAGAAACAGCCGCCAAGGTTGCAGAATTGTCTCGGCTGTAAAAACCTTTCTTTTCTTTGCTCATAACTTTCTGGAATTTTTGTATTGGAGGCAGAACTTTTTCAGGCCTGGCCTCTGCCAAAAGGCAAATTTCATTTGAGCAAAGCCAGTTGTCTTATTTCTGAGCCTGGAAGTGAGAGGCAGTAATAATAATAACAACAACACAACAACAACAACAACAGATTCCCATTTGATTTTTTTTTTTCTTTTGAATACTTTTACAGCAAGAATGTGAAAGATGATGTTTCGTGTAGGAACAGCCTTGACTGAGGAGCTGTGCCTTTCGTTGGCCCAGGGAAAATTGAGTTTGATTTGACTGAGTTGCTGGTATTAGAAAATCACCTGCTGGGCTTCACAGTGCTGCGAAGCCTTTAGCCGGCAGCAGTGAGCAAGGACTCACCTGTTCGATGGCTTTTTGAGAAAAGTTTTTGAAAAAGTGGAAACCTAGTCATGGATTTAGCAGGTGACTTGCAGGAAGGTACCTCTGGCTCGTACACTTCCACTGTAAAATTTCTGAGGCTGGCAGAAGCTGAGAACGCCCAAGCTTTGTCAGCATGGGTCCAGAAAATACATAATGGTTTTCTTGTGACTTGGACCAGAAACAAATGCATCATTTCAGAGGGAAGCTGGCCCTGTGCAGAGCCACCTCAGGTGCTTACGTACCTGTTCCCAGGGATGGGAGTGCAGTGGTGACTCCTGGAGCAAGCGAGGGCTTTAGAGCTCCAGCTCTGGCTCCTCATGAGCCCTTTCTACCATCCCTGCCGTTCCCAAGGCTAACGAGGCCATGTGCTATGGTGCACAAATGCAGGCATAGCTTGAGTCTGTGGGTGCCGGCCTGGAGAACGTGGTTTCGGCAGAGCTTAGGGGCTTTGGGGATGTGTCTGGGATGTGACCTGGATGGAGCTGCCTCCATGCACTCGTGCTCTGCCGGAGCTAATCACTCTAATTGTCCTTTGGGAGCCTGGGCAGACCCAGCAGTGGTGGACCAAGTGAGAGTTAATAAATCCAAATGGAGCCACTGGGGGGTTATTTTTAGTTTCTTACAGAAATAGCAGGACAGCTGTATTATTAGAGGTTTCCCACCCACCATGGCTGCAGATAATCAGGTGCCTACCCTAGAATAAATAATTGCTTCTGCCTGAAACTGAGGGCAGATGCCTGAACGGTGGTTCAGCAATTTGTTTAATCTTGAGGCCCTGTACATCCTTAATCTATGACACATGCCTAAATACATTAAAAGCTTGGATATTAGCAGGCAGGAAGTGTTAAGGAGAAGATGCAGCGTTAATTGGGGATACCCATGCTAAGTACACAGGCTGAGATCGTGCCGAGGGCCAGGGCAGTTGGCACAAGCTTCTGCGTGTCCCTCTTGACAAACCCCACTTCTTAGTGCCTTTTAATGCTGCAAAACGGGCATTTAAGTTCCCTGCCAGGTCAACCATTCGTCACAAACACATTTAGACTTAATAGCTAATTTTCCCTAGATAATGTAGGTACTTTTTTTTTTTCCCCTCCTCAGTGTGTGAAATCTAGAAGAACTTTCTGAGAACCAGCCACAAACGAGTTGACTGTAATTGGTGTTCTCTCACTTAGGTGAGAAGTAACAGTTCATCAGCGCTTAATTAGCTTGGACTTTTTTGAGAGCAGTTTCTAATTTTTCGACAGGAAGATATATATCTTGTTTTTCCTGTAGCAATCCAAAGAAAGCCATTGCACCTTGAATTGACAAATTGAGCTGCGTTTGTTGGAGTTTTCTTTCTCCTGATGGTGAGTGCCAAGATGCATGTCGTACCTGGATTGCTGAGCAATTTATTCGCTTAGTGTTGCTTGTCACAGAGAAAGGAGCACTGATTATACAAGCACAAGAGTTTGAGCTCAGTTTAATTAAATTGTGAATGGGTAACCATCAGCGCTTGGAGTGATACATTAAGATACGGAGCGGCTTTTAGATATCTCATCAGCATCAGACCAACTTTGTATTTTGTGTCTGTTGTAGGTGAATGCCGTTCTGTTCACTGTACAAGTAGGAAGGCTGGGGCAACAGAAAAATGAAGCCACCTCAGATTAGTCAGACCCGAAAACGTGTCCTGCCAGGATAAATTGTCTGCCTGGCAGTTATCTGCTTGGCTTGTGAGCCCAGGAGTGAGCCCCTTCAGGAGGTGCTGCAGGGGAAGGTGGCCACGCAATAAGAAACGGTGATGCTGCAGCAGGATCAGCCCCAAGTCGGCTGACGGCAGTGCCGGACCTCGGGGCTGGGGTCTCCTTAGCCCAGGCTCACGTGCCACGCTAGAGCGGGAGAGAAATGCTGGATGAGAAGCTCCCCAGTAGTAAATCATCCTCGTGCAGCCTCTCACCTGCTGGTGGAGTAGCCAAAATTTCCTAGGAGTGGGTGCACACAGCTGGCCGGAGCCATGGCTGAAAGAGGGGATACTCGAGCGCTTTCCAGAAGCAGAGCAGTCTGAGTAGAGGCCGATGAATCAGGGTTACTGGGATTACTATGTATGCACCAGTAACACTTGCCAAGCTTTAATTACATATTGTACAATTATTCACTGTAGATGAGGCCTTTTGGTAAATGGAAAGCTCTCACCTGTGTTAGCACCCTGCGGTTCATAGTGATGATTTTGTCACAGGAAAAAGGGACTGGAGCATCTCTCTTACGAGGAAAGGCTGAGAGACGTGTGGCTGTTTAGCCTGGAGAAGAGAAGACTCAGAGGGGATCTCATCAATGATTATAAATATCTAAAGGGCAGGTGTCAGGAGGATGGGGCCAGACTCTTTTCAGTGGTGCCCGGTGACAGGAGAAGGGGCAACAGGCACAAGCTGTAACACAGGAAATTCCATCTGAAGATAAGGAAAAACTTCTTTCCTTTGAGGGTGGCAGAGCCCTGGCACAGGCTGCCCAAAGAGGTGGTGGAGTCTCCTTCTCTGGAGACATTCCAAACCCGCCTGGACACGTTCCTGTGCAACCTGCTCTGGGTGACCCTGCTCTGGCAGGGGTTGGACTAGGTGATCTCTGAAGGTTCCTTCCAGCCCCCACCATTCTGTGTGATTCTGTGCTGCTGTCTTTGGGACTAGCAGTGGTCGAAGTGTCTGAGTCAGGGGAGATACAGACCCAAAGAGTCCCTTGGGCTGGAATGAGAGGCCCCAGGCTTTGCGGAAAACTTATCCTACCTTGGGAGAGAGCTCCTCTCTGGCAGCTGGGGCCAGGGGGTGGGAGTTGGGACCCAGGGAGAAAGCACCGGTCAAATCACCCTTGGTCTTGAGGTTCTACAGGAGAGGCTTTGATAAGCTGTGTTAGGACAGCACGTGCTGTGGGCATCTCTTCTTATTCAATTGAGGTCCTTTATCAAAGTACTTGATGGGATCAGGGTTTGACTTTTTTTCATACTAGGAAACCCCCATTACAAGGTAGTTTTATAGGTGGGTTCAGTACCCTGACAGCACTTACACTGCTGTCTGCAGGAAGAAATCCTGCTTTAATGGGGAAGATGGAGAAACACGTGCAGATCAGGCATGTGAGAGACAGAGGGATCTCAGTACAAATATTTGGAGATACAAACTGCTAACTAGGTCAGGTTGAATAAGAATAAATTTTTTCCAAAAGTACACTTGAAAACCACAGCTTTTTATTCAACATTTTATATAACGTATTTTTATTTTCTGCAGAAGTGATTAAACTTCTGCTAAGACGTAGTTTGCTCACAGTCTTTTAAAAGCACTTAAATCAAATTTTAAACTATGAAGCAGTACATGATTGTGGCTGGAGGGAGAGAGACTATTAATGCTCAATATCAGCTTGATAAAATACTACAAGAAGTTTCGGTATTAGCAGCCTGTGGTGCAGATGCAGAGGGTGCTTTCACTTGCTCGATCCACTTGTTGAGTTTTAGCTTCATTCAAATCCGAGAAGCCAAGGGGGGGCTATTAATGTAGGAAAACTTGTGTAGCCCTTCCAACCTTTGAATATAAACAGGACCCATGGAAATGAGTTTTTCTAGTTCTAAAATTTGAGAGGTCTTTAATTGTAGTCAGTGCCGTTCCCTCAAAAAAGTACTTTGTTTCATAAAACTTTGTACATGCAATATGCATTTTTCAGTAGTTTTTCTTTCTTTTCTTATATGCCTAGCACAGTGAAGTTAATTTATATACCTAATACATGCTATTGGATTTTAATGGAATAACGGTTTCCCTCCAACTAGAGCTTATCATACATCACCACAAAAAATAATAGTCATTTAGATTTAAAGAATAATATAATCAGGTTTGCTTCAAAAAGGCCCTAAAAAGTACAAATGTAATTGAAATGAAAATGATTATTTAAATCATTTTTCCTCTCACTCGCTTAAATTATGGTTAAAGTTGCTTATGTAAATCAATAAATTGAATCAGGCCAGTCCTGCTATGAGTTCCCCACTGTGCAGTCTCAGAGAGCCTGAAAGTAGCTGGCAGTTGAGAGGATGGAAATGCCTAAAGATGTTGATAAGGGAGGAAGTGAATCTGTCATCTTTACCCTGCCGTATGTAGCAAGAGAGTCGCATTTCTCTACAACCACTGAGCCTAGGGTGTAAAACCGTTTAGTTGTTTATACCTAAACAAAAGCAGGGTGCAAATCCAAGTAAGCAAATGGGATGGGAACCTCGAACATGGTGGTGTTGGCCTCAGTTCAAAAAAGCTTGAGCACAACCCTGTCTTGAAACACGTAGTAAGACGTGCCTGTTCCTGTCACAGCGCTTGGGACTCTGGCACAGGCTTTACAGGCTGTGCCTCGGAGCCGGGCTGGCTGCAGTGACTTGGGCTGATGGGGTTGTCTCTGTGAAGGACCGGCACCATCGCTGGTGGCAGCCCTGCTCCGTCTCACCAGAGCTTTGGAAATGAAGCGTCGGAAAATAAGTGGTGAGGCAGGAAAGACAGGCGGCTCAAACAAGTTGTACTAACTTCTGTACTACCAGCTTCGAGTTGTGCAGTGGATCGTGGTGGTTTTGGGTTAGCGGGAATGACAGCTAGTCGGGGTAAAGCCGTGTCCTCTTCAAGTAACCGTGCTGCCCCTAAAGAAGGGCTCGTGCCTGCAAGGACCTTGTCTTAGACCGCTGAGCTTTGTGCTTCAGACATGTCTGCTGTACTGGAGTCCTGCTGGCTTCCCCAGATTATCAGTGCCTCAGCCGGGAATGGCAGCCTTCCAAGGGAAAAGGAAATTGAGGGGGAGAAGTTCTGTCTTCTCCAGAAGAGCCCTCACTTTTGTGTGATGGTAAGAGCAGGCGATGCTGGATGAATTCCAACCTTTGACGTGACGAAATGGAAGACTTCGGGTTATCTTCTAGATGAAATATTTATCCGACTTCATTCTGCTGTGGATGTTAATATTGATAGACTAGTCTGACTCTAACCGCAGTCATTACAGGATAGACCTCCATTGCCTGAGCAGCATCCAGGCATCCTTGTGTGCTTACAGCATTTTCTAGTATTGTTTAACAAGTGTCAACTTCTGTGCCAGAAGCGGCTGGTTCTTGATTCGGGTTGAGTGTCTCCTAAGGTGTTGGCTGACAATTTCCATAGAGTAGAATCATAGAATGTGTTGGGTTGGAAGTGACCTTTAAAGGTCGTCTAGTCCAACCCCCCTGCAGTAAGCAGGGACATCTTCAACTAGATCAGGTTGTTTGGCAAGTTATGGTATATGTCAGCAATGCCAGTTGGTGCGTCCTGTGAAGAAAGCCTATGAGTAACACTGTGGCACCTTACACGCTCAGAGAAAAGCCTCAATTTTGGTTCCAGGTGAGGCTGCAAGAAAAGGAGGAGAGGTCCCAGTCCATGGTGCTCTGGCACTGGGGGGTTCCTCCTTCAATCTTCTCAGCTAAGGCTCAAGACTGAGAGTGTGGGTAAGGTCTGTTGGAGGAAAAGCTCTGTTAGGGCCCTTCTGTTTTCTCGGGGCGTTCATTTGTGCTGCCAAACAGCGAAGCCCGTTGCATTCCTGCTTGTCCAACTGATGCATCACCATTTCCTTTTTCTTCTCTCTTCAGGTTATTTCCAGGATTTGTTGAACAAGTCAGAAAAGGCCCTTTACGATGCTTTTCCAAGCATCTATGGAGAATTGTACACTCAAAACATGAAAGTCTTCAAGGACTTGTACAGCGAGCTACGCCGCTATTACCGGGGCTCCAACATCAACTTGGAAGAGGCCCTCAATGAGTTCTGGACACGCTTGCTGGAGCGGCTCTTCAAGCTGCTGAATCCCCAGTACCATATCACAGATGAGTACCTGGACTGCATGGTGAAACACGCGGAGCAGCACAAACCTTTCGGGGAAGTTCCCAGGGACCTGAAGGTGAAGGCAACCCGAGCCTTCATCGCAGCACGCTCCTACGCGCAGGGCTTTCTTGTGGGCAGTGACGTGGTCAAAAAGGTTTCTCAGGTACGTTGGGGTTCTTCCTTCTCCTCCACCCTCAGACTGGCTGGAGCCAGTCAGCTGTTGGGGAGAGGGGGCTTTATTTCCCTTTATGTTTTCATTACAAAGCAAGCAGGTATTTTGCAGTTTTGTAAAACAAACTGCTTGAGGGTCGCCCGTTAGTGGAAGGGAGCAACAAGCCTGGACTTCTACAGGCAGCGATAGCGCAGGAGAAGCGAGGTATAACTCACCGCAAATCAGTCTTTACCTCATTTTAACCTATGCAGCAGAGTGCCAAGGAGATGTCAGTCCCCCAGGCTGTAAAGCCGTTCTGTTGCTTGCCTGGATTCCTCGCGCTTCCCTGGCGGGGAAACGGCACGCCTCTAAATCACGCCGCCTTATTTTTCTCCTTGATGGCGATACGATGTAGGGTGTGCAGAGCTGAGCTGCCACGAGTGTGCTGGGAATGCAGGCAGAGAGATGCATTTTCAGCGGTCGGCGATGGGATTGCTGTGTCTGTTTATGTAGCCGTGTATATTTGTACAGCTTCTGTGTACAGAGGGGGTGAGTTTGTAAAGTGCATTGGGATCTTCAGGGATTAAAGGTGCTATATAAATGTAAATTAACATGACTGAATCCAGGGTTTCAGGAGGAAGGAAATTGTCCGTATTCTTTACTGCAGCAACAGCCTTTCAGAGTCAGAAGGTGGTGATTGTCCTGAAACAAGATATTCAGGCTTTTCACACAGGTAGTGAGGAGAAAATCCATACTAAAAAAATGACTTGCATTCTGCGTGTGGAGATGGCAATCAGCAGGTATGAGAATCGGGGCGTGATTAAACTGTGAATGTAAAAATAGGGAATCGCAATTAATTTCCATGGAAGGTAATGCGTGGTAATGCGGAGCAGAGAATGGTACTATTTGATGCAACAAATCCAGACTTTGATCTCAGGAAGAAACATTAATGTGGTAACAGTGACAAATGCTTTAATTTATCAATGTGGGACTATAAAACTGTTCAGCTCCCCAAAAGCCTTTGTACATCTCATTAACATCACACTCTCCTGACACTTAAGACAGATAAAAGAGGAGAATGGTGTAATTTCAGGGGGACCAAAGTGAAATATTTTTCATAAATCCTCGGAATGGCAGAGATTTCCATCTCAATGTGCGTGATGCAGCCGGGTTTGGTGGGTAAAGCAGGCTGGCAGAGCAGCTGCAGCCATGGCATCAGTGGAAGGGAAAAACCTGAGGTACTGACCTGCAGCAAATTTTTCCACCCACCTTCATGTAGACTTCTGACCCATTGGCTTTTGATCCCCGTTCCCCCTTTCTGAATTCAAACGGGATGTGGCGTACGCAACCGGTCACTGATTCTCCTCTTCCTCAACCCCTTTCTCCAGGATGGAGGGTCTTCCAGGAGGGTCCCCGCCATTCCTCTCTCCCACAAGAGCCCTCCCTGGGGTTGCCATTAATATGCACAATCTGTTCCTGCACAATCTGCATGAACCGAGTCAGGAAACCTCAGCAAAGCCTCCCTGAGAGCTGATTTTGTAACAAAAGCCAAAACTGGCCCATTTCCCCTGTCTTCAGGAATGGGTTTAGTCCTTTAGGCAAGAGGGGGTGAGAATGCTGAGGTGGGAAATCCATTTTATGGATGCCCTGGTAGCCCTCAGCTGTGTCTAAAATAAAAGGCCTGTTTTACCCGCTTTCCTTTACCAGATGTGGATTTACACTAGTGCCGAACGGATGTGAAGTGCTGAACTCGCTCTGCAACTGGTGCTTTGCTTTTAGTCATTTTTCATGTTGCTTTATACTTACGGCGTCAGGAGAAAGTGCATAAGACTTTTATTAAGATCAGAGACTGGGATTCGACTTTCCTGCCAGCTGGTAGCAGCGGTCTATAACTCTTTGAGCTGAAATTTCGTACAGAGGGTTTTTGGTCAGGAAGTCTGAGAAAGCCTGTTTAAATAAACACTTAGAAATAAATTACCCAGCTTTGGGCTTCTGAAAAATTAGGTTACTTCGGTTTTATTTATTTGCAAATCTACTGATTTCTATGAATCGGCTTCTCAGACACTTCCAGTTCAGTGTTTGTCACCTGTATCCTATCAGTGTTTCGGGTCTGTGGGTGGAGTCTGCATTACTGGGCATTCTAGACAAAAACCAGTGCCGTTCGCTGGGTTTTCCGGCTGTCTTAAAATGGGGAAGAGCCCGATTGAGCTACAGGTGGGGATTTTGTGAGATTTCTTTCATCCCGGCTGCCTCTCTGCTGTGCCCATGGGGTGTTTCTTCCCCAGCCTCTGGCTGCTGGATCTCATAGGAAGGTTGGGGCATCCTTGGCCGGTGGCTGGTGGTGGCACAGGGATAGGAACGGGATCGATGTGCCGGGAGCGGGCGCTCTGCGTCCTGCTGGGGATAGCTTGAGGGCAGCCGGGGAGAAAATGGCAAAACCGTTTTTCATCTTTACTGCTGTCCTACCTTTTAAGGCAAAGTCACCCTGACAGACTGCAGGCTCCGACACCAAGATCTAAAGCTTTTAATGCCGTGGTTCCTGCCACCGACCTGGTCCCCACGCTGACAGCAGCGGAAGCGCTACCATCTGCATGGCGGCTGTGGGAGCGGGACCGGGGGGACCAGGGGGACCGGGGGGACCAGGGGGACTGGGGGGACCAGGGCACATGCGTGGCTGGTGTGGTGCTGCGCAGAGTGGCCGGGCCAGGGATGGATGTGCAGGTTTGGCTCCCTGCCCTGGTCCAGGGTTAGGGGTTATTGATGGCGGTGTTGGGGCAGCATCTCTCTGTTTGCGTTCAGGTCGTGTGTTTGTGTAGCTGTTCATTCTTTCAGCACAAATTGCAGGTTTTCCCTTAAGTTGCACAATGCCAAGTGCATTTTTCATCGTCTGCATGAAGTAGCAGCTGCCAAAACAGCAGCAGACACAAAATCCCTAAGGAAGGACACACGGAGATGGGGCTCCCCCAGTGATGCACACCTCCTGCTGCGTGCCAGGGCCAGAGAGAAGAAATATCCCAGGTTTGCTTAGGAGCCTTTTCTTTGCTTGTGAGATGGGCAGCTGCCCAAAACCAGCATTTGCTGCAACTGGGAGACTTGCTGCCTGCCAGCTGCTGCTCGGAGAGCCGCGCTTGGTGCGAGCAATTGCCGTGTTCAGCCATGAGAGCAAGAGTGCACCCCTGGAAATATGTAGTGTAGGTAAATACTGGAAGCAGGGAGGGGAGGCAAAACTGAGACAGTAAAAATGGCAAAGGCTGAGAGACAACCCCTTCCAAAACAAAAGCAAAAAAATCCTTGAGAGAGATGCAGCATGATAAACAGGAATATCCTGGCTGGTTGTGTTATTTATTGCTCACATTACGGTACCACTCAGGCATCTAAGTCTTAGGTGGGGGCTGTTGCACAAAGTGCTGTGGGGACAGGTGGCAGAGGTGATCCTGCCTTCACCAGGGCACCCAAAAAGGGCAACGAGGCGGCGCAGGGGTCCTTGCCAGCCTCCTGCATCTCAGTGCCATGCCCGTGCTGCACCGATGGACGGGGAGGAGAGCTGCCCCACACACATCAAAACATGCCCTGAGTCCTCAAATTCCCCTAGGAGACCTGGACAACCCGCAAATCTCAGGTGACTTGCTCAAAAAGTCAAGAAATAATGTTCCATTTCCAAAGGCAGGGAGAGGAGGTGTCTTAAAATGAATTTTGCTCATCGGTCAGAAAGTGAGTTATGAGGACAATATTTCCTTTGCTGGATCTTTGTTGCTTCTTGCTCCTGAATCATAGAATCGTAGAATCTTCATGGTTGGAAAGGACCTTTGAGATCATCGAGTCCAACCATACACACACAAAAAAAACCCCTACAATCTCTGCCACTAGAGCATGCCCTGAAGTGCCAAATCATAGAATCATAGAATGTGTTGGGTTGGAAGGGACCTTTAAAGGTCATCTAGTCCAACCCCCCTGCAGTAAGCAGGGACATCTTCAACTAGATCAGAATTTTAAGTTTCCCTATGGTAATGGGGATTGATGTGAAGCAACACCAGTTACGTAAGCAAGAAACACTTACTTAAATAATGGATTTTAATGGTTGCTTGCATTTCCTTTTCTCAGTAGATGTTCTTAAGGCTGATTCTCGTTTGACTTTGAAACAAAATGTGATGATTCTCTTTACTAATTATAAGCTTTTTCACTAAATCCTGTGTTTCACTTTACCAATGAAGTTCATCTATCAGTATATTTTTATGTAAGCGATAGTGTGTCTCTTAATACATTTCAGCCTTATTTTTTAAACTTTTATGTTAGTATAAGGTAAATGGCAGCTTTCCTATTTACCATATGAGTAATTTTTAAACACATGGTGGGTCAAGCGGCATTTGGATGGAAACTGAATTCCAATTAAAAAGGCCCAAAAATAGACTTTTTATAAGTGTTTTTAACATTTAAATGAATGTGCTGGATACATATGGAAAATAATGTTTATCTAAACATGCTTCACATTTCAAACAAGTCAATAATATAACAAGGACAGTATGTCACTCCTGATCCTCATGTCCTTTAGGATGGTAGCCATCTCATACCCTGCTTTTTTCCGTAGCTTGAAAGGACATAGTTGAGTTGCGTCTTGCAGCTTCCAGTTGCTTCTTAGGTGAACTAGGCATAAAATTAATCTGACTAATCAAATGAAATGAAGAATATAATCTCTTTTCACACACTTAGGAAACCGCTGTGCTAAAACAACCCAAGTGCAATGAATTCCTGTCCCGTGTCCTCGGTGACACATCTCCATCTTTTCAGTGATTTATCTTTATTCAGAGCATCAGCAGCAAGGATATACAACCATAAATAACATATTATTTCATTTAAAGGATTTCACTTTCGTGATGAAATCATTTATCTGAATTGGTCTCCTCTTGATCCTGGAAAGATAATATTCATGTTTGTAAACAGATGTTATAAGAGTGTTGTTCCATGGCATTGGTGAGTGCAATATGCTCATATCACCACGTTTTTTCCTTTTCTCTGGCTGTTATCCCACCCCTCACTTTGGAGCTGTTGGGTTTTTGCACACCAGAGGTGTGTGTTCTCCTGTTACGCCAATGACTCAACGATGGGATGCTGTTGTGCAGAGACTAGCTTTGCCCCAGGGAGCCAAAGGTGCCACAGGTAATTCTCTCTCCACCTGGGCGAAGGTCTCATCTGAGACCTGCTCCCACCAAGGGAGGCAGCATTTTCCTTCAGGGAGATCATCTGTTTTCCGGCATGGGATTTAATGAGCCTCCCATGCCCAGACTGCAGTCACCTGTACCTACAGCAGATCTTGCTAAGACACTGTTATCCAGGAGGTCAGCCTCAGGTCTGGCCTCCCCTTTTAAAAAAAGAGGGGAGGTAACGTGAGATGGGTCCTGCGGGTTCTCCCTGTGGGACACAAGCAGTGGGAGCAGCGGGTCCCATGGGTGCTGGCATCACCGGCAGGGATGGAGGTGGGATGCAGCTCGCCCCAGCCAGGTACAGACAACAACTGCCGGAATGTGCTGAGGGGGGGTTGTTTTGTTTTTTTTTTCCCCTACCATCATTGCAAATCAGTGATGGAGCTTTCTGAAAAAGCTGGTCAGTGCCTGTGCTAAAAGTTTGTGCTGCTCCAGACCCAGCAGCAATCCATAGGCTGGAAAACGCCACAAGCAGGTTCGGGCTGTATTCAGGAGGAGGACTGAAATCCCAGGAGCTGGGAAGCCTGTGGTATGTCAGACACCTCTGCCTGTGAACGCCGTCTTAGGCTATGGGCTGAAATAAGCTCTTGCACCTTCAGGGACTAGTTTCTGCAGCAGTTCCTGCGCTGGCTCCCTCCTGCTTGTGTCCAGCCTCTGGCACAGCCGCCGGGACCGGCCCCACCGTGGGTCCTGCGACTGCACAGATTTTCCAGCACTGCCGCCTGTAAACCTAGGGAGAGCGTTTTGCAATAAAGTTGGAATTTGTTTGGACAGATTCAAATCAAGCTGGATGGGGAGCATGCAGTGTTGAACACATCCTTATGTATTTCACATATTACTTTCCAGTATTTCTCTCCAGTATTATGTTTAAATCACAGCCCTTCGGGGATAAAAACCCATAGGTGTTCTGAATATAATAGAAATAATCCAGGCAAGTAGATATATGTCTCCCATATTTACCTGGTGGTTAAAAGTCAATTGAATGTAGTTGTCGAAGGATTGAAAATTGTACCAGCTGGAAATAACTGCATCAGATGAAGAGAGCGGGGAGCGTGTTGAATAGGCAGGTGGTGGCTTGCAGTGTTTTCCTCCAGAGGGAGAGGAGCACGGCAGCAGTCTGTCTATCCACATGAATCTTCCTCATTTTCATATCTGAAGGCAGTTAGGCGCTAGGCAGGAATACGAAGGTGCAGATCCTCCCGGATATCTGCGGGTCTGGCGTCCCTCGCAGGCTGTGCTGCCTTCTGGAGCCAGCATCCCTGCCCTCTGGAGTGTCCTCGCCGCTGGCTGCAGAGGGAGCTGGGGCTGACACTGCTCCCTGTTTTGCTGTCCCAGTTTGGCTGGATTACCCTAGCCTTCATTTTATTTAATTTTTTTTTTTTTTTTTTTTTTTTTCTGAGTCTGCAAAATGGCCAACTGGCTGCCTGGCTGGCAGGGACGGACCCAGGCAGTCTGTCTGGCCTCAGGCTTAACACCAGCTCGGGTTTGCTGGAGAGCGAAGGGCATGGATTTGGCACCAGCCTCCATCCCCAGTGTCCCCTCGCCCTGTGCTGAGCCGAGTGAGGTAGAAGCAAGAGGGTCACCAAAACACAGGGTCGTCCATGCCCTGTTGCTGCCACCGGACCCCAGCACAGCCACCGCCCCCTCGTTTTCTCATCCCTGACGTTGGTCTGGAAACAGGCTTGGTGTGTCTCGAGTGATGGGCTCAGTGAGGCTTAAAACTCCCTGTGCTCCAAGGGCTCGTGGCTGTGCAGTTGTGTAAGGAAGATGCAAAATAGTGACTGGAGTGATTATACAATTCATTAGACTTTGAAAGAATCATATTTCTGTCAGCCTCGCAGCTGTTTCTTTTAGAGTTTTATTCTGAAAGATTGGAAGGCTTGGTTCATTTAACACACGTCAAGGTGCTAATTACATCAGGGCTGGCATAAACATGCAGAAGGCAGCTGCTGGCCATGTGGGGGAGGGAAGCGGGGTCTGCACCCCGCGCCGGCTCCCCCGCGCCTCTGCAGGCCTGGGAGCACCTGCACCTCCCGCTCCTTTTGCTGAGGAAACTGGTGGCCCAGTGCATGGAGCTCGTGACCCAGACTTCCAGCTTGCACGTATGGCGATGTAAAGAACAGCACAGCCCGGCTTGGGTTTTGCTTGTAGTATTTGAGGGTCCTTCCATGGGGAGACTGTAAGAATGAGGTGTTTCCCAACATGAAATTGCCACGTTGCAGATCATGGAGCCATCCAGCTCCCCGCTGAAACACAAACCTGTCCTCCCAGTGCCGGTCTTGCTATAAAAGAGAAGGCAAAGCTGGCTTTCTGAGCATCTTCCTGGGCTGCCGGTGGTCCCGCAGGTGGCTCGGCAGTGCTCCTCACCACTAGCTCCGCAGGATCCGCTCCCCCGCCTGGCCTTTTTTTGGAGCTGCTGTTCTTCATACTGACAACTTTATCCCAACTGTACAATTCCAGATGAAGGATCTGGGGTAATTGGTGTGGCTCTGAACACCCGCCTGCGTTTCCCAGCACACGCGGCCTGATCTGTGAATTAAAGATCTGACCTGTTTTCTCTTAAACGCTATCCCAGAATGGGTTTTTCACAGCTGGTGGGAAAAACTTCCCTTACTTTTATCACCTGCCTTTAAAATATGCATGAGAAGGTAAGCGAGGGTGCTGTGTTCGGCCCCCAACCCCTGGAGGTCTCCAGCTGTCGGTGCTTTCTGCCTCTAGAAAGATGCCTGCTCTCTGCGGGCTGTAAAGCATCCGTTGGTTTGGAAATCTAAGTTGCCTCATGTTGCTGGGTTTAACTGGTGCTTCTGGAGGTTAGAATGGCCATTCAGACAGTAAAAAATATACCTGAGAGTTACCACAGGCACATTTTGACATGTCTGGAGGTATTTTGTGTTCACCCCAACTATCCCCGCATCACACCAAAACCCCAGCCAGGGGCTGCAGGTCCCCGTGCCCGCCTTGAGTCCTCGGAGGTACAGCCAGGAAGGGAAGGGAGCGGGAGAGCAGCCACGTCTGGGACGTGGTCCAGCTCAGTGAACACCAAAACCACACCACAGAGAGCTCCTGCAGGCCAACCTCATACTCCCTTGGGCAACATTTTTAGAGGAGACAGATCCCACGGAACGACACCTCCAACGACAGCTTTAGGGGCAAGCTCAGCCTTCTCCCTCTGTCAGCTGACCTGCCCATGTCCTTGTGATGAGCCAGGGGGTTTGACAGCACTTCCAGCAGTCTGTATTTTTCACCCAGGCCTCTTTCTCCATCCCCAAGTCTCTCCACTCTACCTAACCCTGGTTCCCCTGGGAAGCAAGGCACAGATGGCTCACAGCAGCCTGGGGGTGAATGCGCAAGGGGAGGGGGGGTAGGAAAAATACCAGCAAGAGCTCAGCTTATTTTATTGGTGTTAAATGCCTTTCAGATGTACTTAAAGGCCCCTGAAGGCCGAGGAGTCCCATCACATTGCAGCTAGGCTGCAGGTTCTCATTTGCTTTTAAGCCAGGCTTCAAAAGGAGAAAGGATTTGGGGTTGGCTTTTTTTTTTTACTTGCTTTTTTTTTTCCCCTTGTTTGAAGCCAGCACTTCAAAAGCAGCATCTGCAGCTTGGCTGCAGGTTCTGGGTGCCAAAGGACCTGGCCACCTCCTGATGGGTGCAGGAGGAGCCCAGCCGCCGGCTCAGGAGGAGCAGAGCCGGGCTCAGCCCTCGCTGCCAGCCCGAGCCAGGCGTGCTGCTGCGGCAGCTGCTTGGTACCACCGCTGTTAAAACACTTTTCCAGCTGCCTGTGGCTTCCTAAAGCTCAACCTTTCTCCAACGCTCAGGGAGCTGGGAGGAAGGATCATTGCTCGACGGAAAAGACCCTGTAACTCCTGGACATGAATATGGGGCTTGTCCCAGCACTAGTGCCTCTGCGGTCGCTCTTCCCCAGGGCATTCCTCTCTGCATACCACACTTCGCTCTTTGGTCTTTCCAGCCACCTTTTCAGGAAATAATTGGCTTGGAGAAAGAAATGTTTTTTGGAGTGAGGAGTGTGTAGCAGCTTTTAGCTAAAAGAGACAGGGCACTTGTGAAAACTCGGTAACATATAAGACTCATATCATCACTTCGATGGTCCTTTCTGTGCCCTGATATTACTCGGGCTCTTTCGGAGGCTCTTGAATATTTTCCAAGCAGCAGGCAGTAGCATAATGGCAGAAAACACATCTGTCTGCACCTCTCTGTTCTTCTGTGTGAGCTGTCAAATGACATCCCAATTCAGGAGGGTAACAAACCTCCCGCTATTGTAGATTCCAAGAGGTCCGGGTCAGGAAGGAGGAATTACACCCCTCTTGCATCCCTTGTGACTTGCACCAAACCTTAGGATGAAAAGAGGTCTACAAATCAGTAGCTGTTGTTTGGAGCATCAACACATAACCTGGGAAGGTGCTTCAGTGGGACAAAGAACGGATAATGGTGGGTCTGAGATAGAAGCGTCCCACAGCTCTGTAAAACGCGCTTGTGTTGTGTGTGAGCATGTGTATCTGCACAAAGATGGGTAACTCAGGTCGAACACAAGTCACAAATTTGATTTGTTCTTTAAAGGCACAGAGGAAGGACAAAAAGGCTTTTTCCTATGTTCTGGAAAAATCTAGACCATTTTGAGCAGAGCGCGGCCTGGCTGCCTTGTGTCCTAGAGAGACTAAAGCCCCGGCTGTCCCAAGAACTGTCTGCGCTCAGGTGTCTTCAGTCCTTCAAGTGTCTTGCCTGTTTGGGCTGAGTGCTTTCCCCTTCTACAGGTAGTTTTGCTGCCCTGTGTCTTCGCTTCAGAAAGCTTATAACTGTTCTGAAGTTATGTTTCAGGTAATATGACGGACAACTTTGCCCTCCTCAAATGCGTCTCGATGCAGGGAGACAGAGTAGGTGGCTGCTTGCTCTCCCTGAGCCTCCTGTGTTTCTGTGATTCTCTTGTTGGAAAGCATATTCATAAAATACATGGCAGGAGCTTTTTTTTTTTTTTTTGTTAGAAGCCTTTCACACTGAATGTTTTCTGAATTGGCTGGGGGGTGGCACAGAACCCAGCTAGCGACTAATTCCCCCAGCCCGTCCTCTCTGCAAATCGCTTGCAAAAGTCATTAATTTCACTGTAATTGATTTAAACATTGCTCAGGAGGAGAAAAAAAATAAGAGAAACCAGTGGCACTTCGAATGCTGAGAATTATGCGTTCTCAATTTTCTGTCATATTATCTCCACACGTGCCCGTTGGCTGCTGTGCAAACGCCGGTGCCGAATAGTGGCCCAGCTCAGCAGTGGCACTGGGCAACTGTGCCATGAGCTGGGCAAACCAGCGGGCGAGCTCCAGCTCCGTCCCAGACACCACACAAGAGAGTCTGCAAAGGTCTTTTGCTCTGGCAAAGCGCTTGCCTCCAGCAATTCACATCTGGTCGAGTGGCTCCATCCACAAAGCCTGGGCACATTGGGCTTTCTTTGGAAATTAGCCATGGAAAAGCACAGAGCTCGGTTCTTGCTACGAGCCGCAGTCGCGGGGTAATACCTGATGACAACCTCCTTGAAATGTCAGCGCTTATGGTGGAACGGGGCTTTTTATGAGGCAGCCACCTGTTCCCGTTGCATTACCTCATTGCTGCTCGAATCAACTACTGTAGCCTCAGCTGTAAAGTGGTTTTAATTAAAATGATCGGCTGCGCAATACCAATTTGTCCCCTATTTTGGGTATATCTTAGAAGATAATAATTTTTCCTTATCATTTCATCACTGGGCTTACATTTTAAGGGACTGTACCCACTGATGTCACTAGGATCAGAATAGAGTATGTGGATTCTAACTGAGCAATGGCGTAGGAACAATGTATTTTTAAGCTGGGCTTAGCTTTTTTTTTGTGTATTTATTTATAGCTCTGACAACTGAATGAGGAGTGCCCTGGCTCCAAGCCATATCTCTCAGTAATAATTTTTTTTCAGATCCTTGGGAAATGGCATCTCCAATGTATTGTGCATGTTCTCTTGACGTCTTAATGCAGTTTCTAGGTCGCTGAGCTAAGAAAAGATGATAGGTGCCACTAAAGCTAAAGGAGAACCATGTCTCCTGAAAGGAGAGACAGCCACAGGCTGGGCCAGGTTGATGGTACTTAGAGAAATCAATTATTGTCATGTCCTGTCTTCATGCTGCGCCAGATCATTTAATGATGAAGAAATTACGTTAGCTTTCACTCCATCTGCAGGAGTTTGTGTGCTCCTGCTTTCAGGCCACCTGTGATGAACAGAGGACGTTGCTTATTGCAGTTATTGCAAATCTGCGCTGGGAAGCCAGAAGGGTTCTCTGTCAGGTCTTAGCTGGCATCCATTAGCTGTTGGGCACAGGGCGTAGGTCATAACGTTTCAGGTTCTTTTAAAGGCTGAAGGGTGAAAGCAGAAGCACAAGGAAGTGAAGAGGTCTCAGTGTGCAGGTGGACGTCAGTCTTGACTTTGCCGGCCTGGAGAAACTGCTTCGCTCTCACTGTGAGGGTGTTTATCTGACATGAGCTGCCACAGAGGGTGCGTGGTCCCACGGCTCCAGCCTGAGGAGGTCTTCTGCCTGGTGCCACTGCTGGAGCTGGCTGTGCCCGAGGTGAGCAGGCAGGAGAGCTGCAGCGGTCTCCTGGTTGTGTTGCTGTATCCACACAGGGGAGGGAACCTCAGCCCCTCCTAACAGGCTGGGATTCCCTCCTGTGGATACAGCATACCTGAAAAAACCCTGGAATTTCATTTCAGCAAACTAATCCACAAGGACTAAGAGGTGTTGGAAGGACTCCATTCCTTAACACACTGCAAGTCCCCCAAAGGGATGGTGCAGGATCAGGGCCCAGAGGGGCCCTGGGAGCCCAGAGCCCTCGCTCTTCTCTGCCCTATGTGCAGCAGAAGTGAACCCAGAAAACTGGGTGGAACAACGAGGAACTGAACTCTGGCCAAGCAAAACATGCGGAAAATGCCCTCTGAAATTCCTCTTCCTGCCCTCTCATCCCTCTGTTCTCGGCTCACCTCTGCAGCCTGTGAAAAAGGAGTGCTGCTGCCAACAGGAGGGGTTTGAATCGTTCTTTGGGGAAGGGAGTGGAGCCTGTTCCACCTGCAAAAATTAATACTAATCCTTTCTGCCAAGAGATTAAGTTGAACGCTTGGCATCTGCCAGATTCAGTGGAGCAAGAGCTGGCGGTGGATGTCTCACCTGCTCATCATCAGAGGAGAGGCTGTGGGGCAGGGGAGCGGGGATGAGGAATGCCACCTCGCCTGGATGCTGCAGGGTCCCCGCACCTGGGGCTGTGTGGCACTCCATCGTCCTCTGGGAGACGAAGCCACCTTGCGAGAGTGACAGGCTGGCAGTACAGAAACAGCTCCTCTCTGACATCCAGAAATGATCCTTGCTGAGGTGCAAAAGCATCTCTTTTTCCCCCTGGACCCTCAGGAGCTGAGCCCGAGCCTCAGGCAACACAGTCACCTGCTGCCCCAAGGCAGGTGGCAGCAACCCACAAGAACTGCATGGACAGGGGGTGGCTGCTCTGTGGGCACCGGTCTGGACGGTGTAGCTGGGGACAGGGGGTGTTGGCGGGCTGACAGCCATGGAGGGGTCGGAGGGAGGTGGGTTGGCGGACGGCAGGCAGCTGTCTGCACCACGGGGAGCCTTGGCAGCTGCCTGTGCTCTCCAGTCATGACGGAGGCCAGATGGAGTAGGTGGGCACCGAGGAGCAGGTCTCCCCGCTGCCACCCCCCTTCTGCAGCTCTGCGTGGTGGCAGGGCATGGGGTGGCCCTGCACCGTTAGTCTCCAGTGGGTGAGGGACTGCCGTGCTCAGGGTGTGAAGGTCACAGAATCGTAGAATGGTTTGGGTTGGAAGGGACCTTAAGGATCATCTAGTTCCAAGCCCCCTGCCATGGGCAGGGACACCTCCCACTAGACCAGGCTGCTCAAAGCCCCATCCAGCCTGGTCGTTCTGTTTTGTTGGAAAAAGACATGCACAAGAATAAATGCAGGGACCAGGATAAATTCTGCAAGCAGAAATACCTGTGAAATGCCCACTGGGCCTGTCACAGGCTTCATTTAAATACAGACTCACTGTGGTCACCTGGGTAGCTCCAGTACAGTTGCTGGATTTACATTGTACTTCAAAGCTAAGCAGGTCGGAGATGCTTTTCTGAGCCAAGATCTGTTGCTTGCCTCCCTCTGTGTCCTCCACGGGCTCTGGCAGGGTACCAAATAGCTTTCTTTTCTAGCTGCTGGTGGCTGTCCTCTCTGTGACTGCATGGCTGTCCCGCACCACCCCGGGGGTGTTCCCCATGCAGGCCATGCTGCGCCCCGCTTCCCAGCCGAAGCACTTCAGCTCCCTCCGCTCCAGAAGGCTGCACAGTGCTCCCATGGATGTGTGTGGGTGCAAGCAAACCACCGGTTGCTCCCTGGTGCTCATCAGTGCTGGGGAAAGTCCCACGTTTCAGGGTGCTGCCGCCCCGGTTTGTGCTGTGCAAGGTTACCACGCTCCATGGCCATGGCTGGATAAGCCAGGCCAAGCGGTGACGGGGCGTGCTGGTAAAACACGGAGACAAAGTTGTGTTGGGGACCTGATTGCCTGCACAGTTTACAGGCTGTGATTGGAGCTTCACCCTATAATTCCTTTCCTAAATCTCCTCCTAGCTGCATCTCCTGGTTTCAGTGTAAATGCTCTGGTTTCGGAAGGTCTTCAGCTACAGCCTGTGTTCACGTTCAACGTGCTCTTACCTGTTGTCTTTTCAATTGCTATTCAGTTATGGGTATTGAAAGGCTGAGATGAAAAACAAGCTATTCTTTTGTTTGCCTGCCCCTCCGCTTTGTTGCATCCCCTCTCAGATCACGGAGGCAGCAGACGGCGGTGCCTTTGCTGGCTTCTCCCGGGGATGAAGCGTATGGCACCCATGCGGTGCGGCGGGACAAAGCCTCCATCTCCTGGCAGCAGAGCCGCACGGCAGCCGGGAGCCGCTTTCTGTCCCAGAAAGGAGGCAGAAAGCTCGCCGAGGAAGCAGAATGAAGCCTTGTTGTGCCTGATGTTTCCAGCGAGGCTCAGCCCCTCCGGCCTTGGAGGAGCACAGGCATCTCAGGGCTTGCTCTGGCTGTTGAGGCAGGGAAGCAGTCTCTATTTGGGTTCTCTCTCTGAGACCTAGAAATGTTTGTCCTGGTCCTGAAGAAGGTTCTCTCGAGGTTATCTTAATGCATTCCTGCCTGATGAAGTCCCAGCACCATCCAACATCTATTTTCCAAGGCTGACTGGAAGCCAGGTGCTACTGCGCAGGCAGTTTCAGGAGCGGGGAAGCTTAGGGATTTTCTCTCTCAGCCTCTGATAGTGGGCTCGGCATGTTCACACTCTCCTACCTCAGAACTGAATCTTTCTGGAGTCCCCCAAAAGAAACTTAAAAGGCCATATTCAAAGTATTTTTCACACGTTATAAAGGGATCAGGGCAGTTCTCAGCATTGCAGCTGCAGCTCGAGGCTCAGGGATTTTTCCATGTCGAGATTTGCCCCTTCCATCACTTTTCCCCTTTTGGGCTCCTTGTGAGTGCCAAGTACCTGGTCCCAAGGCAAACTTGCATGCCAACACTTAAGTTTAGTTTTGTAAATGGTTTTAAAAGAATGGCAAGGGAATTACAAATGGATCTGAGTGAAGATGGAAAAAGACCACAAAGGAGAAAACACTTTAGCAATAGGACAGGGGAGCGCTGAGCTCTGCCAGCATCTCTGCGGGGTCTGCCGGGTGATTATTCCTCCCTCAGCTTATGCGGGCAGCCCCTTGCCCGTGGCAGTTGGAGGGGGACAGTGTCCCGTGGCTGATGGTCTGGGGGTGCTTTGCTGTGCTGCAGAGGCTGCTGCCCTGCTCTCCGGGCTCTGCACCTGCGCTGGCTCCGTGCTTATGGGACCAGGGTGGTTTAATTAAAGGTGGCAAAGCCACCTCCAGAGTCATCTGTGCAAAGCATCAGCTGCACGTGCGGTGCCTGGGAGCCACTGGCATGGCGTGTTGGCCCGCTTTGCCGGCTGCCTGCGGCTCCTGAAGTGCTTTCAGAGAGCAATCACTTCCCAGTGTCGAGTGCTCGCAATTGTCCGTATTTTTGGAGTTGTTCAAGTCTTCCCCCAACACCATTCTCCATTCCAAAGATGCCAGCTGAGAACTTTCCATGTCCAGGCCTCCGCTGTGCATCCCTCCCCAGGAAGCCGGAGATGCAGTTTGTGGTGGGACGTCTGTGTCTGCCGGGCAGTGACAACAAACCCTTCCTGTAGAAAGGGCACAGCAGTGGCACTGGTTGCAGAGGCTCCAGGGGCACATGTGCATCATGTGTCAGGGTGATGGTTACAGCTGGTGGACAGCCTGGGCTGTCCTTGTGGCCACCAGACCTGGCTGGAAGGGGGATGGTGCTCACATACGGGTTTTTCCCAGAACCCTAGGTTCAAACACAGCCTGAGAAACTAGCACTTGCCTCGGAGGTGCCGTCCCTCCAACAGAGTTGACACCCAGAGGCAGTGAGAGGGGAAGCCATGCACCCAGGGAACCATGCTGCCTTTCAGATGACACCAAGCTCCTTCACCCGGGGGAAAGGGGGACTTCGCCCACATGCCCCCCCGACCAGCCTGTGTGCCTGACTCCTGTCTGTCTCCTGCAGGTATCTCTCAGCCATGAGTGCACTCGTGCCATCATGAAGCTGATGTACTGCCCGCACTGCCGGGGCATGTCCAGCGTGAAGCCATGCAACAACTACTGCCTGAACGTCGTGAAGGGCTGCCTGGCCAACCAAGCGGACCTGAACACCGAGTGGAAGTACCTGATGGGTAAGATGTCCTTCCTCTGCTGCAGCACAGCTGCTTCGCATGGCACCTTTTGACCTCTCGGAGGCAGTGTTTGGCGAGTAAAGCAAGGACTGTTGGAGACTCTTTTACACTATAGTTTCTCTGTCCGTGATCTGACACCTAGAAACTATTGCACATTTTGCTGGGCTTTAACACCGTTAGAAAGGACACTGCTGGGCTGGCTAACAAGGGCTTAAAGAGTTTTCATCTTGCCTGTGCTCATTTGGGTTTGCCCACACTTTGCATTCAAGCAATTCTTCCTTCCCTCCCAAGTGTTGGAGCTGAGGGACAGATCCTGCCACCTGTACGCTGTCAGAGCTGCCTCCTCATCTCTGCCAGAGTGCTTGTGAGAGCACAGGAGAAGCACTTGCTGCCCTTCTTGGGAGGTAGTCTAGAGCTGTGAAGCCATAAACTCTTTCCATGGGTGGAGAGCAAAGGGATCAGTCACGTACTGCTAAACAGAAAGAGGTGTCTTAAACAAATGCGTGACATCACCAGGAATGGCAAAATTAGACTTGTATTTTAAATAAGAGAAGAGCTCATTTCATTTTTGTTTTGTCACTCAGCTAAGATGATGGGTATTTTAAAGTGGGTTGTATGTGTATAAAGGTGTCTATTTCATTGAGTTTAAAGCCAGAAATACCACTGTGGTGGTGTGGTCTGATCTCCTGTGCAATGCAGGCCAGAGAACTTGAACCAGGTGTTACTGCAGGAAATTCTGCTTTGCCTGATCAGACCTGGGCATCCCTTTTAAGAAGACCTCAGGTGTCATTCGGGTGGTTTTTCCAAAGCCTGTGGCTCTTGGTTTAAATGTGAACTACTGCTGAGAGTGACTTGTAGAGCTGATGGACGTGGTTTAAGGCTGGTGAGGGCCTGTGTTTAGAAAATTATGTGTTTCTGTTGCAGCACACATCCTCTCCCCATCTGCAGTCCATCAGGGGAGGTTGTTCACAGTGGTAAAGCTCTCGCTCCTCCTTGTGCCCACAGAGCATCACCCGGCAAGCTCCTCTTTCTCTCCCATGTTTTACGTTTAGACCTGGAGTGGTCTGAGACCTGAGGGAGCCTTGTATTTGTCTGGGTTCACAGAAGGCAGGGACCAGGGGACATGAGGTTTGGGGTTGGCCTTTTCCCTTACCTTGGCACCCGCTGCCTGGCCAGCAAGGCTACCAGCTCACTAGCCAGCTGCAGCCCAACAGGCTGGCTCAGGGTTGACGTGTGGTGGTGTTAACGATGAAAATCCTGCTGAAATTCAGGGGGTGTCATCTGCCTCCCAAGGGACATGGCAAAATAAATATCAAACTGCTGCACACAGGGGCCAATGCACTTGCTCAGTGAGGTGCGTTGGCCAGCTGCCCGCCTCCCTCTGGGGGCTAATGAACCAAGTGGCAACTTACTGCGGCTAATTGGAAGTGCTCCCCATGAGAGCGACTTGGGAGGCTGCTGCCAAAGACGGGGAGGAATATTCCCTTCCCCGAGGGTTTACAACAGGACTTTGATGGCGTTTTGGCCTTTCTGGCCAGATCAAGCCAACTGTTACCTGTCACTGCTCTCCTGGCAGGATGACGGCCCGTCTCCTGAAAGGTCAACGTGCAGCTCTCCTTGATTGACAGGAAGGCAATTCCAGGTGCATTTTGCACTTATTCTGGCTTCTTCTTCCCCAAGAGACACTGTCAAGGGGGGTGACGGCTAGGAGAAAATTGGAGCTTCTTTCAAATTGCCGTTGTACGTTTTAGTGTCAGAGGTCACAGTTTGATCAAGGACTGGAGCAAGACGTAGAGTCAAAGGTAGCAGTTTGCTGGCACTGTCTGTTCTTCACCCTTCTCCAGGCCCTTCTGTGTAGCTGGAGAGGATTTTGTTACGCTAAACACAGAGTTACTCTTTCAGTTTGATAAATTAGGGCAGGTCACATTCAGGGAGATTTTTATAGTAAGTGGTTCAACAGAATTTATCACTAATTTGGGGGTGCAGCTTTAGATATAAATGTCTGTATCTCAGCATTAGTGCCCCTGCAAGCTAAAATATTGTCTGGAAAATACGGTCTCAAAGGTGACACTGCAACCCCTGAGTGGCAGCACAGTTAAACTGCAAGCTCTTTAATGGTGCAGGAGATGTTATTTCCCAGAATACAAAAAGACGTTACCCCCTTGTATGGCATGTTTAGCTTTAGAAGTCAGCGCTGCCATAGGACTGTGTTGCAGGACAAGAGAGCACGTTAACTTGGAAAGGGGCCCTTGTTTCCCGTCTTGCTCAAGCTAACCAGCAAAACCTCTTTTCTTTTTTTGAAGAGCTGAAAATAAATACATAATGTTTCCATGCTGTGACTTTGCATGTTGTTAAATCCTATATTATAGACCCGAGCAGAGAGTATTGTGTGACCCATGCTCCAGACTGGCTGAGGTTTGAGCCCTCCCTGGACCTGCTTTGGGACTGTGAGCCCTGTGGGCATGATCTGGTATCTTCTGTGGGTTTGTGCTGTCCGTTGTCTAGTCTTTGCCCAGCTTGGTCATTCCCTGAGAGCTGTCAGGGTCTGAACATCCATCATGTAACAGCAGAGAGAACACACTTGCGAGGGTTGAGCGTTAAATTGACAACAGTAGGCTCAGGATCAAACCTTTGTTATTAACACACTACGTCCACTGTGGACCTAGTGCTTCTTCACAAACCTCACCTAGACCTCGTGGAAGCCTTTTGAGGTCTTTCTGCCGAGTCCTGCTGGTTTGCCCAGGCAAGGGACTGAACACTTTCCCAGCAGGTTTGAAGCGACAGTCCGTGGTTGTGACGCAGCTGGCTGGACTCTTGCTCTAAGGAAATTTGCTGTGCAGCTCAAAGATAAGTGTCAGTCCTTTAAAACAGTATCACAGGTGACAATACAGATTGTGGGATGGTGAAGGTTGAAGGACAGGTTTTATTGATACCCTCTTGAAGTGCCAGGTATAATCCACCTGGTAGTTTCATTGCTCCTGACTAATGTCAGCACCACAAACTCGTGCTGAATAAGCTTTTCTGCAACATCACACCATCTGCTGTGACAGCCTCCTGCCAGGCTGATGGGTGAAGTATCAGGATTTCGGACAGAAGAATTAATCACTCTTAATGAATACCTCCATTTACGGATGGTACAGATCTCCAACCTTGACTCTGGGATTTGACTCTCTTTCTGTAGAGAAGAACCACCACGAAGCCATCGCACTTGTTTTCTTCCATGTGGCGAGGCCACAGGAACATGAAGCACTTTCTGCCCCAGATGAGCGCGGGCCACCCCAGTGCTCAGACAGACCCCCTTGTCCTGCCAGGAGGTTTCTGGTATGTGCCCTAGGAGACGTAGACCACACTGGAGCCATCTGAGGTCACACGTAACTGGTTGCCAAGTTCCTAAGTGCTGATGAAGCTTGGCCTGGCCTCTGGGCTACTAAAGCACAAGTGGTAGGAAACTGAGGCAGCAGCAGCTTTAGCAGTGACTTTCAGAATTACAGTTTTTGAATGGCAAAGTCAGACCCGGTTAAGGTCCCATTTTAGATGTCCAAACACAGTTTTTTCCCTGCCCTGAGTTTCTATTTAAATCGTACTGGACACTGAGGATGTCAGCTTTGCTCTGCCATGGCATTCCCCAGTGCCCTGAGCTCTATGAGCATATAGGCTGTCCTTATTTCAGACCCAGCCTGGGTGTTGAGAATCATCTCTGGAGGTAGGCAGAGGTTGGTAATTTTTTTGTAAGCCAAGCACGGTTCCAAAGCATCCATCCAGGTAGGAGCTTCCAGGCCAGGCAGGAGCACTTGGACATCAGAGCTTTCCAAGACAAGAGGAGCTGCGAGCAAGAGGCACCCCTCAGTCACTCCCTGTCCTGTTTACCGGTTTAGTTGTGGGAATTTTGCTCTGCTTCTCTGCCTTTATAGCCTGATATTTCCCTGGCTGATCATGTATTGTCCTTCCAGAGGTGATGGTGAGAAGAATTACTCCTTTTCTCACTCCTTCACTGCCACAGAAGCTATTGCCCAGTACCTTTGGTGCTTTATTGACATGAATTCTCCCACTTTCTGCTGGCTGCAGTGCTTTGCTGAAGACAATGCAATGAGTTAAGAGGGTTAGGGCCAAGTATTGCTAGGAATTACTTACTATTTCTGCACCAATTTTCCGTTTTTCCTTTCTGTAGCGCCCCGTGAAATGCTGGTCACTTGGTGTGAATACAGGTTGTGTTTACCATTTGTAGGAGGTGACCTCTGTTCCTCTGCCATGGAGGGTGGCTTTACCTACGTGCTGGGAAGGGACAGCTGTCCCATGCCAGAGGAAAATGAGCACTTGGGCTGTAGTGCAAATGGAGAGATGTCTCCCAACAAGCCTGCTGAGGGGACAACAACTTATACCATCCAACATGAGCATGATCTTTAAGTTGGTTTGTACAGAATCTGATGAGAAATGTCTCTGTCTTGTTTCACTAGATTCCCTGGTCGGAGTGGCTGATCGGATTGATGGACCGTACAACGTAGACACTGTAATAGGGACCATTCACATGAGGATCGCTGAAGCTATTTCTAACTTGCAAGAGAACAAAGATTCGCTCACAGCCAAGGTAAGAGCGTGTGCCTGGGCCTGGCTGAGGGTACGCCATGTGTAACTGCCAGGACCAAATGTTTTCTGTGCTCACTGAACTAAAGGAGATGATGAAAGAGATCAAATGCCCGCTCTTGTAATGATAGGAAACCACCCACTTTACGCAGGCAAAAACCTTCTCAGGCGTTTCCAAATATTCCTCCCTGACACATCCAGCCAGCCTCCTTTAGGTACAGACACGCAAGGTAGGACCACATATGCAGTGACTGCGGGAGGCATGGTGCCATTTGCTGTCAGGTGCCTCTGTGTCTGAAGAGTCCTGAGGTATTTTGGCTGAGCTGAGGCATTCACAGAAAGTGCACAGTCCCTAGTGACAGAAGGCAGCTGCTTTAACCTGCCTTGGGGTGATATTCTGCAGTGGAAACACTGGGCTATCAGACTGTATCTGTGGGACAGAGTTGCAATCTGGCAGTCCATCTGGAGAGCATAAAACAGGCTCTCCTGATGCTCACCTCTCTTCCAAGAAGAAGCTCTCTTCTATTGGTCTTCTATTTTTAGTATATTTATCCACTTACCACAATCACCTCTGTAGCTGCAGGGAAGAGAAGCTTTGGGAACAAAACCAGCCCTCCAGGGCTTCTGCTTTTTGCCCAGATGTTCCCCAAGTCCTGCAGCTATCCCACAGTTAGCACAAAGATGCAGATGAAAGGAGCGGGGCAGGTCCTAACTGGGTCTTGGAGAAGGGAAGGGCCAGAAGTATTGCTTAGCCAAGCAGGAATTCACTGGCACACGCCAAAGCACTAACAGCAGCATGCATCCAAGTACGCGGTTTCTTTTCTGACATGAAAGGCCATATTCTTTCTGCCCTTGTTACGTGAGACTGAAGCTGTCCACATGAAAGAAGCCCATGATGTGGGAAAACATAGCATCATCTGCAAAGAAAGGTGTTTCCAAGGGGCATGTAGTAAATCTGGTAAAATGAAAAGGAGTAAATAGTCTAATTGGTGTTTGACTGGAGAAACCAAGCATGTCTGATAAGCTTCTCACTGTGAGCTGGTGACGAGGTCAATGTGGCAGCCTTTGCTGGTGGCATTGGTAGCAGAGGTCAGGAGCTGCAAATTGCTGCAGCTCTAAGGTCTGGGTCTGAGCATGGCAGCGTGATCGGGTGAAGGATATCATTGTCAGATGAGCTCAGGACTGGCCCAGGCCAGTCCCGGGAGTGTTCTCTCTCAGGGCCGCAGGGTCCTGCAGCAGGGTTGGGCTGCAGCTGAGGGCTTCAGACATTACCAGCCTAGAGCCAGGGCACTGTCTGCCGTGTGTGAGAAGAGCCAGAAGGGGCCCTTGGACCCAGCAACACCCTCATTCATGGGTTCTCCTGGGATCTGGGGCAAAACTGGGAAGAAACACTTTTGGTACTGAGCCCTGTGTTCAC
Source organism: Fratercula arctica (assembly GCA_947846985.1). NCBI lineage: Eukaryota > Metazoa > Chordata > Aves > Charadriiformes > Alcidae > Fratercula > Fratercula arctica. Next base: position 27,244,922 of record CANTUZ010000006.1, on the reverse strand, counting down.
TGCACCGCGGAGCACTCTCCCTGCTTCCCCCCACTCCCGCTGCCCCTGTGGCTCTCTGACGGATTTCAGGCAGCAGGAGCTATCAAAGGCTGCAAACATCTATCTGCTGTCACTATGGAGGAGGCTGTTGATCACCTCGTCTGCAGGACACGTGTTCTTTCCATCTCTAATGGGCATTGCTCACCTAAAGCCCTTGGGCTGGCAAGAGGATCACCTTGATACCATGCTGCTCTGGAGCTGCCACAAGAGCCACTGTCCTGGGGACCTCCCAGGGCTTTTACCTCCTGAAAGAGTGTTTTCCTGCTAACAACAGTAATAGGCCAATAAGAAAGATACAGCAGTGAAACCAAATTGGTTTTATTTTGTTAGAACCAAGTTGAAAATGCTCTATATGCAGTTTTTAAGATGGGGCTTTTTGCACGGAGGAAAGGACAGAGGTGAACAAACTGGCTTGGTGCTGAGTGGCCATAGCGGTGGGATCCATCTGGTCAGCAGGACAGTGCACCCCAGGAGGGGGCTTTCCAGGCTGAATGTCCCTCAGACACATCAATGAGACCCACTGTCACCGAAGGCACTCGTCTAGATTAGGACTTTGCTGACGGCTGTCAGAATCCACTAGCAAAAGTAGTCAGCAGCTGGCACAAGCTGTGCCAGCAGTGCTCCTCTCCGAGGTCTTGATTTCTCTGCTTTAAGGGGACACCGTGCAAAGACGCGTTTATCAATAGCTTCTGACAGCACCCTGGTAACCACAACAAGCTTGGAGCCGTCTTTTCAAATCAGATGGCTTGCTTTGTAAAGGCTGGTGTTTCCTGAATGAAACTGACTTTGCAAAGGCCCTCCTGACCTTTGACACTTCATTAAATCTGGCCATCTGAGTGCTCCTTCCACCAGCCACGGCGAGGCTCAGTTGCCTGAGCACTGGCTATCTGCAGTGGAGGTGTCATTGCCTGGACTGGTCATGCACAGACTGGGATAAACAGGCACTTCCAGCGCACCCTTCGTCTCCACTTAGAGGTGAAATCTGATGATTTGTACCTTCAAAGTGTTTCTGCTCTCCTTTGGCTACAAAGCACACCTGGGTAGGTAGTTAAGATGATGGGAGGCACCCAAAGATTGCAAGAATCATTGGGCTAGTCCCACCTCGATCTGTTGTCCAAACCAATGAAGCTCACAAGCTCTGCAATCTTGAAGCCCACACCACTGGTGTAATGAGTGTGAGCAACTCCCATCTTGTTCCTCCCAGAATTTTATTTTTCAATCATAATAAGAATGGATAAAATTGCTAGAAATAATTTAATACCAACATTGGTGACTCATCCAAAAACATATGCTAATTTTGTGTTAGTGCTGAACGTTTTGCTTGATGGCGGTAGCCAAAACCAGTTACAGTGTGCTGAACACACATCCTGGCATAAGAATAACCTGACCACAAACTAAGCCAGAATCTTGGAGATCTTGCAGGTAGGAAAGATAAATGTACTTAGGAAGAAAAAAAAAAAAAAAAAACTTTGGATTGCTAATTAATTACAGAAATAGTATTGAAACACAGGATAGAGAGTTTGGTTTGTTTTTCAGGTTTTCCAGGGCTGTGGAAATCCCAAAATCAGCACAAAAGGCTCCAGCAGTGAGGACAAGAAAAGGCGGGGGAAGGCCACGTTGGAACCAAAATCCTCTGCACAAGCACTGGAGATGCTGGTGAGTTTGCCTCCAAAACCCCCTCCCCACCGGTGTGCCAGGGCAGGCGTGCTGGTGTGCTGCCTCCCCTTGGAGCCCCGGTAGCACCAGTAGCACCAGTAGCCCGGCCGGCACAGCACTGGGTCCTGCGGGTTGGGTCAGACCACCCCACAGGCTGCGGAGTTGCCTTTCCTGGCAAGTCTGAAGAAGATCAGATCAGCGAGTGGTGGCATGACCTAAGCAGATCTGATCTTGCCTCAGCACAAGGTCTGGGTCTAGGTTGCTGATAACCAATTTTTCAGGGATTTGGTGCCAAACTTATCCGAAAAGGCTCCTTGCCATTGGTGTCATTCAGCCTCAGGTGATTCAGCCTGGATACTGGGCCCAGAGATCCTCCTCCATGGAGATTTTTGGATTCTATGGATGATGAGCTGCAGAATCTGCCATGGTCTCACATTTCAGAGGCTCCTCACTCACAGGCACCTGCCTGTCCCACCCTGGCAGAGCGCTGCTGGCTCCCATCAAGGCTGCTTCTCATGGCCCAGAAGATGGTCTTCTCCTGGTTAATCTTATGCCCACCCTTAGCATTTAACCTTCAGCCTTGGGTGCTTGGGTTGGCAGTTGGTCTTTAGGGGAAGGTTGGTGACACATCCCTGTCTGCATAAAAAAGACTCTGTGATGCTAAAACAAAACACACACACACAAAAATGGGCAGAATCCTTGTCCTTTCCACAGCCCTGGGGTGCCACAGAACTCTTCTGGCCCTGAACATCCTCTTTCTTTACAGGTTTTAGATGCCAAAGGGAATCTGACAGCTCTCAAGACTTACTGGATCACCCTGCCTGGCAGCCTGTGCAGCAAAAAAGTAATGGCCAGCTCAGCGGCAGACGACAAGTGTTGGAATGGGATGACCAAGGGCAGGTATGGAGAGGGTCAAGGTGCCAGGACAGCACTGTTCTGGGGTGAGAGAGGGAGGGTTTGATAAAAGGCACTTAAACATCATCTCTGCCAGCCCCACTTTTCAGGCTGAGCCAAAAGGTCTGTCCCTGTCCACAGAAATGCTGTGTTTCCTGAAAAACTGGTACTTGGGAATGTCAAGCCTGTTGTCATTTTGCTGTGTGTTGGAGGGTTAAGCATTGAAATGCATTTGCCGTGAAATAACTGTGTAGCTTTGTACTAATTAAGCAGTTCTGCAATTCCACATGCCCTCAGAAGGCTGGATTTACCCCACAGACTCCAGAGCTGTTACTGAGAATTACATACGCGTCTTTCTATCCATACCTGCTCTGAAATGCTCTTCCCTCATGAGAGGAGGCACCCAGGTGACATCAAGCAGCTGCAGAAAGACCTCCCACCCACGGCTGAGGGTTAAAGGATGGCTGTCAGGGGAGACAGGCAGCTGCTGGACATGCACCTTTCTCCTCTTCTCTCCACGGACCTGCTGGGCTGGTCTCTGCCAGCCCAGAGATGGTGCCTTTGCTTCTTCCATATTTCACGTCATTGCTGGCAGTGCTGCAGATGTGCAGGAGCAGATGGGCCAGGGCACTGCCGAAGGGAGCAGCCCAGCTCTCATTGCTGGTTGATAGCTGCCAGTTAACTGAACCTTCCCTGGGGACCTGTCTGGTTGTACTGGGCTGGGGGCATTCACAGAATCACAGAATCATAGGGTTGGAAGGGACCTCTGGAGATCATCTAATCCAACCCCCCTGCCAGAGCAGGGTCACCCAGAGCAGGTTGCACAGGAACGCGTCCAGGCGGTTTTGAATGTCTCCAGAGACGGAGACTCCACCACCTCTCTGGGCAACCTGTGCCAGTGCTCTGCCACCCTCAGGGTAAAGAAGTTCCTCCTCATGTTTAGGTGGAACTTCCTATGCTCAAGTTGGCGCCCATTACCTCTTGCCCTGTTGCGTCCCAGGGTGTCAGTCCCCACAGGGTTTAACCAGGCCAGGGACGAACGTGTTCCTCAGCTTCCCATATGGACAGAGCTTTTCCACAGGGGAGTGTCACTGTGGCTCCACAGGTAGCAGCCTGAGAGCAACCCCTCAGCCTTTCCTGCAGGAGCCCTTCCCCATGCCAGGCCACCAGCCACCTCCTGCCAGCTGAGGTGGCCTCAGGGTGAGCCCCAGGCTCTGATAGGGTCTGGCCATGGCAGCGTGGCTCGGCCATCCGTAGAGCTGTCTGCCTCGCAGCAAACACCAGCGTATGGAGGCTGATCGACAAGCCAATGCCACTGACTGCAGCTTCTCTGGGGTTCAAAGAGGCTGGATTATCACCGGTGTCTGTAACGGGGAGAGATGAGCTTAGCTGGGGGGAGACATCTAAATCTGTCACCTTCCTTTGCAGTTACCTGCCCGAGGTGATGGGGGACGGCTTAGCTAATCAGATTAACAACCCGGAGGTGGAGGTGGACATCACCAAGCCAGATATGACCATTCGCCAACAAATCATGCAGCTAAAGATCATGACAAACCGGCTGGGCAACGCCAACATCGGGAATGATGTGGATTTCCAAGATGCAAGTGAGTTTAGCAGAACTGGAGAGGTCCACGGCAGGCGAGAGGGGACGAGCAGTCACTCCTGCCAGCCTGCACGGGCCTCCATGCAGACCCTGCAGCTAGGCCCAGACAGCAAAGAGGGGCTGTGGTGACCTGCCTTTGGCTCGGGGCTGTAGAGGATCCGCTTGAGTGCAGCCACCTTGCTGTCAGGTGGCTGGAGGCCGTGCTGCTCTCAGAGCCTTACTGAAACCTCGGGGGCTCTCTCCAGTCCCAGCCCAGCCCTGCCGATGCAGCCACTGCTCCCATCTGCTCCGGAGGTTTCATAGAATCATCGAATGGTTAGAGTTGGAAGGAACCTTAAAGATCATCCAGCTCCAACCCCCCTGCCCTGGGCAGGGACACCTCCCACTAGACCAGGTTGCTCAAAGCCCCATCCGGTCTGGCCTTGAACACCTCCAGGGATGGGGCATTGACAACTTTCCTGGGCAACCTGGGCCAGTGTCTCACCACCCTCACAGTGAAGAATTTCTTCCTAATATCTAATCTAAATCTACACTCATTAAGTTTAAAACCATCACCCTTCGTCCTATCACTACACTCCCTGATAAAGAGTCCCTCCCCATCTCTCCTGTAGGCCCCCTTCAGGTACTGGAAGGCCACGGTAAGGTCTTCCCCAGAGCCTTCCCTTCTCCAGGCTGAACAACCCCAACTCTCTCAGCCTGTCCTCATGGCAGAGGGGCTCCAGCCATTTCCAGCTACTGCAGCAGCAGCTGGTTGAAGTCAGATGGAGATCAGGTATGAGCTTGCTTCCCATAGTGGGGGAAGCAGAGAGGAGGAGGTGGCCAGGTCAGGGCTGGTGGCCAGAGCTCCCCAGGGTTGCAGCAAGGGGAAGGCAGGGACGTCGCCCACCATAAGGCTGACAGTCGGGGCTCACCCCACGTTTGTCTCTGTGCAGGTGACGACATGAGTGGCTCCGGGAGTGGTGACAGCTGTCCTGACGACGTCTGTGGCAAAAGACTTTCTAAGAGCCCCAGCACCAGGCAGCCAGAAACGCACGCTATTCCTAAGCAGTCTGGACACGGCATCAATGGGGTCAGCAGCAGATCTTTGCCTTCTGCCTTCCTCCTCCTCCTTTCGGTGGCTTCCATTGCCGCGCAGCACTTGTGGCGGTAACTCACTAGCACAGCCAGGAAAGAGACTGCGGCCGAGGGCTTCACTTTGCCAAAACCAACCAACCAACCAACCAATGAAAGGACATATTTAATTCACCTTGGCAAAAAAAAAAAAAAAAAAAAAAAAAAAAGAAAGAAAGAAAAAAAAAAAAGAGGGAGGAGAAAAAGGTTTCAGTTGTTTGCTATTTCTGGCAGTGCTCGAGCTGTTTTCTTCTTTCTTGGTCTCTTCCCCAATGCTGGGCCCTTCTTTCCGTACCTCATTGTTTTACTTTTGTTATTGCCACAACCTGGCTCTTGGGGCTGAACCAAGCCTTTGCAGAGAGGCCGCCGGGGGGAACCCAACCCGGCCAGCCCCTCCGAGGGCAGCTCTTCTGCTGCCTCCAGTGGAATATGCAATTGCCCTGATCTTGTTCCCCAAGCGCTGCTGACCGAAAGCACGACGGCACCGAGAGCAACACCGCTTCCTAACGCGGAGAGACGGAGAGCATCAGCGCAGCTCGAGTGCCGCATTCAGGGGCTCTTTCGGGTTTTTTTCCTCTGTACTTCCCAGGCAGGCAGAGGTGGCCCTTCACTTCCAGCGGCGTACGTAGGAGCCTGAGCAGGTTTGGTGGGTTGAACTGGAACAGTTTGGCTGTTGGACCCAAAAAAACGCAGAACTCCCTTTTTCTTTGGAAAGGTCACAAGTGGGTTTCTTGACTAGAGCTCGTAGCTGAGGACAATTTGAAATGTAGGTCTCCTACATCTAAGTGACTGGGAATGAGTGTAAGGGGTTGGGGTTTGGGGTATTTTTTTCTTTGCATGCTAGTTGGAAAGCCATTTTTTACCCAAGTAATAATGGTCCAATTTCTACCTGCAGTGCAGTACCGTCGTAGGTAACAGAGAGATGAAAACATGCACAGTGGGATTCTCCACTTGACAGACAGTTGTGCTTCCTCCTCCTCCTCCTCCCATGGCCCCAACCCTGGATGGGAATCCCTTTTTTTGTTTTGGTGATAAGAAAGACCAGGGACTTTTTACTAACTGGAGCATTGCGACTGATTGTGAGAGCTCGCACGTGCAGGAGCGACCGCCCGCCCGGCAGCTGCCATAGGGCAGAGGGGGCTGGTGGCAATGAGCCCTGGGGAGGTCCCTGCCCAGGAGACTGACTCAAAGTAGGGCCTACCGGGGAGGACGTGGGGATGGGACACGTTTTGTTTGGGATATTTTTTCTTTTGGCATTTGTTCCTGTTGCATTGTAGGTTTTTTCAGTGAATTCCTGCTTTCCCTGTCCCTTCCCCATCCTCCCACGCACCTTCCCTGACCCTGCAGGGATGAGGTGAGACAGGGAAGGGCCTGGCTCACCCTCTGCCACCCCGTCCTACCATGTACCAGCCGCTGGGTGACACAGGCGGCTGCCCTAACCCAAAAATACTTGGGGGGGTGGATCCATGCTGGGTTTTGAGACTGAGGGTGGTCGGTGAACAATATAAATATCCTCACGTAGCTGTAGGAGTGTCTGTGCTTATAGGGCTGTGTGTTTCGGGGCTTCCAGATGGCTTCTGTACCTCCCAGGTACGGCGAGCATCGGCTGGAGATGTAGGTTTAGCAGATGTGATAGATACAACGCAGTCACTGTGACCAGTTGGGCCACGAGCACACACAGGGGTTGGGCTTCATTCGTTCAGGGTTGGGTTTGGGTTTCAGATGTGTTTGTACCGCGGGTGAGAGGCAGGGCAGAGGTCTGTCTGTCTCCTGCTTCTCTGGTCTGCACAGCACGTGTTTGAGCATTTCTCCTCTGGTGCGGCAGAGGAGACGTGCCTTTGGGCTGGGCAAACGTTATGGGGTTGGGGGTTGGCTGTTTTCTAAGAAAGGGAAAAAAAAAAAACAAAACATTTTTAATATTAGCAGTTTCTAGAATGTGCAATTTAAGGGAAAACGAGACCATGAGCAAGGTAGCACCAAAAGCTGGCACAGGCAGATGCCAGGGGGGAGCTTGGCTCCTGCCCACCTCATCCTGGAGCCAGGTAACGACGCTCATGGTTTGTTAAACTAGGCAGAGATTTTAGGCCAGCTTTGACTGGCTGCTCCAAGTCGCGGTGGCTGATGTTACTGACTCGGTATCCGTCCTGCCTGCTCGCCGCCTTCTGCTCTAACCCGGTTGGGTTTCAGAAATGAAAGCCGGGACGCTGGACGGTGGCTAAAGGACAGAGCACCACTAGACCCATCAAAACCCAGGAGTGGATAAATACAACTCATGGATTTATACAGATTTATTTACTTCTAGAAGTATGGCAAGTTCCACATTTTAACTTTTATTGCTCTAAAGAGTCTTTTTTTTTTCCTTTTTTTTTTTTTTTTACCAGAAATGCCAATACAAATTTAGCCTTCTGTTAAAGAAATACCCACAAGCAATCCTGCAGAAACTTTACATCCAAAGCAAAAGACAAAAAAGGGGAGAGGGGCATTGAAACGTTGTACCCTCTTCAAAAACCGGTTGGGTTGGATTGGAGTTTTAACACATGACTGCCGAGGTCAATGTTTTGCTTTGCAGAATGGGAAATTGGAAGGAAGGTCCTTGTCGTTTCCATTTCTGTGCAGTTAGTGTTTGCTGTCAGCCTGTTACCCTCAAAAGCTTCTCATGGGCCCCAGGGGGAACACACCTTAAACCTGAAGCCAAGGATTTACCGATTGGCCAGTGAATATTTTAACAATTTAATAGCCCAAATTATTGGTCCTGTTACGATAATAAAATCTGGTAGTCCAAATTAATAAGGCAAAGCCTCAAAGGATACAGTAAAAACCTTTAAGCAGGAGAAATCCTTCCTGATATCCTTCCCCGCTTTGGCTGGGGTTGAGCTGATGCTTCGGTGTCCCTCTGGGCCCCGAGGACGACGCTTCGGTGTCCCCGGAGCCAAGCAGGGCTGTCCCAGCGTGGTGGGCAGCCCCAGGTCTGCGTGGGCAGCGCCGGGGGCTCTTCTCTCTTTGCCAGGAGGCACAGGACATTGATGTTGATGCTTCCTCCCTCCTTAGCCCCGGGTCCGCTTGGGTTTATTTTGTATTCCTTTTCACACACTGCTGCTGCTTTTCATCAGTTCCCGGTTATTCAGTTTTTCTGTTCTCTTTGTTACTCCAAAGTGGTTTCCCCAACCTCCTGCAGTTGGGTGGCCCGGGGCCGCACTTGGCCCTGCCACCTTCCGCTGGGGAGCCGAGGCGGCTGCATTCCCCCCAGGATATCACCTCTGTATCGCTCTAAACTAAAGCAAACCATAGTTACCTGATGGCTAGGCGACTAGATGACTGCTGGCATGGCTCAACAAGCTGAAGTCAGCCTGGGTCCGGACAAGCCCCGAGCCGGCGCTGGGGCTGGCACGGAGCCTGTGGCCTTTTCAGTGCTTATAAATGACATTTTCTGGGCTACCGCCTGCTCGAAACGATTGTGACAAACCTCCCCAGGGCAGTGGTGGGCCAAGGGCTGCAGCCACGGCAGGGGCTGGCGGCTGCCATGGGTTGGGTACGTGAACGGGAAGCTCTGGGGAAGGGGGGCGGCTGGGGAGGAACATTCGCTTCGATGTTATCAAGGTGGTGATTCGTGGTGTTTGGGTTTGACAAGGCCTCAAACTTCACAGGGATGCGGCAGGGGGTAGTGGTCTAGGAAAAAATATTAAGGAAGAGCCCTGTCCCTGGAAACGGGAGAACTAGAAATGGTGGATTTCCAAGTGTCTCTGTCTTTCAGCCTGCTCTTTTGTGCCATAACGTGTATGTTTTAACTAAGGGCGAGGGTCTCAAAAGGCTTTGAGAGCGCAGCTACTTATCATTTACAAATGACAAACTGCCTGTTGTTTTCCGGTGGGCTTGGTAGGGGCTAAGGTATAGCGAAGTATCCAAAGTCCACCTTTGCTTTAAACAGATGCATTTCTATCTGCAGAAGTAAGAATTATTTCACTTATTGGCATAGCTGGACAGTTATCTATTTCTTTCTGTTACCAAGGTACTTGTAACTCTCTTGCACTGTTTATCTAAAGTTGAAATATGTTCTTTGAATCCTTGTATAAATAAAAAGGCTGGAGACTTCAATCTGTATTTACAGGGCAGTTTTATTTCTTCTCTATTTAAGCTGAGCTTGGAGTTTTACTTTCCTTTTCCTTGTTAAGGCATAGATAAAGGCCAGGTCAGGAATGACCGAGGAATGAAATCGTGCTTTCAGCCACAAGGATTGGAACGGGCTGACGCCGATGCTGGCGACAGGGGTTTGCCTGCATCCAACCCTGCGTAGTCTGGAGGGACAATCGCCGGGGCTGTACGGCGGGGATGTGCACGGAAACAAGGTCAGCCTGGTTTGACTCCTTGAAGCGAGTACACTGAGTGTTCTCTTCCTCATGGAGATGCACAAAAACGTCATGGCATGGTAGTACGAGGAATCAGAACTACCCTTGGTATTTTGTCATAACAAAATGTCGTCCTAATTATTTACCGTGGCCGCATACCAGTGCAGCGGTTGGCAGGGGTGGCAGCGAGCGGAGCAGACGCTGGGCCATCGCTGTGACGCAAAGGTTTGGTCTCGAGCCTGTGCTGGGGACAGGACTGGAGCCACGGGAAGGTCTGAGCTTCAGCTCTGCCCTCTCCGCTCCCAGACGTGGGTGAATGCGGGAGTCAAGGGAACACATCCAACACCACTCACGGAGTGTCGAAAGAGCTTTGATAACTGGGAACTACTAAAAGTGTATCTATCTGCCTGGAAGCAAGTATCACTTAAATTTAATAAATTGAGTGATACCCTTGAGTGAGTAGGTATTTCTTTAGTTTCCTGTCCTGCAGTTCCAGCTGTTTGCACCACATGCGCACATTTATGTACATACAGACACGTGTAGAAATGTTGGCCTTCTCCTAGGAGAAGCTGTTTGCAGACCAGTCGCCCCCTTTGCCTCCTCTGTGGCTAATTATGATCTTAAATAATGGCCGCTTACAGCTGCGCTGTAAAACATTCCCATTGGTCTGGAATGCCGCTGAACACCGCATATTTGCACTGCTCAGAGCTGGCGGAAGGCGTAGGGCATGCTACAAGCTCAGCTCCTGCGTCCCCGAGAAGGGAAGGTGTCAGGGGCTCTAACAGCAGCCCTTGACCTACAAGGAGCTCACCAAGCTGGCGGGGACAGGCACTTTAGAGCGGTGCAGGGCAAGAGGACGAGAGCCAGCCAGCGGGACCAGAGCTGTGTGCACCATAGCCCAGCGGGCAGTGGCACCAAGACCTGAAACACCCCAGCGGCCCCCAGCAAAAGCTGGGCTGAGGCATCAGAGCTTTTCTAGCCAGGGTCGGGGGGCAGACTATTACCCTGCAGTTCAACCATCTTCCTGCAGAGGAGGCAAATCTCTACTTTTCGCATTTAGCTTATAATTACTCTCCATCTAACCATAACTACCCTGTTCCTATTTCCTCCTCCGCACTGGGACACGATACAGGGCAGGCTGGTGGGAAGGGACAGACAATCTTTCAGGCATGACTTTCAAGTAAGTGACACCAGGCAAATCCCAGAGCAATCTGCTGGGCTGCTGCCGCCCATACCGTTCGGTGGAGGGTTCATGCCACATCAGGTGTGATGCCATGCGAAATAAAGATCATGGTTTTGGTAATAAGAGCAGGTGTGATTGGGAAAACTCAGCACAGTGGGCAGTTTTCAAAGACAGGAGTGTTCTTGCCATTAGCCAGTCATCTAACAGGGTTTTGGGCTGCACTGAAGCCAAGTATGGCACGCAGAAGCAGACAGCAGGCACTCGGGAAGGAAAACAAAGCAGTGAAATACGGTTTTCTAATGGTGAGAGCTGATACTGCACAGCAGAAACGCATCCGAGGAAGTGATGGGGATCCCCGTGCCCTGCTGGTGCAGGACATGGGGCAGAGGGGCTAGCACGGAGCACTCAGCTCAGCCCCAGCTCAGTGCCCCTCGAAAACAGCAGCCTCTCCATCCTGGTGGGACACACACCAGCGCCCAGCATCACCATTGGCAGCCGGGGCAAGGGAGGGGGTGTGGGGCAGGAGTGGGGTCCAAGGCAGGAGGGAGCCAGAGGTGCCGGGGTGTGGTGAAAGAGAGGAAGAGGGTCCCTCGCCCACTGAACCCGCTGAGCACAGCTCGGCAGCGGCAAAGGCAGTGCCCAGGTCCTCACACACCAGTAGTTCAGACGCTGGGAGACACAGGGAGAGTTCTCACTGCTCAGTACATCAGCCCTACATTAAACCTGGAGGAGAGAAGGCTCCAGGGAGACCTTATAGTAGCCTTCCAGGATCTAAAGGGGGCCTACAGGAGAGATGGGGAGGGACTCTTTATCAGGGAGTGCAACGATAGGACAGGGGTAATGGTTTCAAACTGAAAGAGGGGAGATTTAGATGAGATATTAGAAAGAAATTATTTCCTGTGAGGGTGGTGAGGCACTGGAACAGGTTGCCCAGGGAAGCTGTGGCTGCCCCATCCCTGGAGGTGTTCAAGGCCAGGCTGGATGGGGCTTTGAGCAGCCTGGTCTAGTGGGAGGTGTCCATGGCAGGGGGGTTGGAACTAGATGATCTTCAGGGTCCCTTCCAACCCAAACCATTCTATGATTCTGTGATTCTAAGATGAAGAAAGGGACAGCTAAAAGCAGTTCATTATAAAGCAATGGCAAGGTGACTGTATAAAATAAGGCAATCACAGCCTACACAAACTTGCTCCTTCCTTCACTTGCTGCTTACAGAAGAGATTTTTTTTCCCAGTAATTTCCATGAGCTGAAGTCACTCATCAGGAAAGGGGGGTTGCTGCAGAAGGGGCACTGGAAGTGGCCCTTCTAGGGGCAGGAAAGGCTGTGGAAGGTACCAGTGATGCCTGACCAGAGGGCTGGGCTGCTGCTGCATCCTTCCCCACTGCGGGGCCTGCAGCACCCGCCCCCCCTCCCCCCCGGGCAGCCCCAGGGCTGTCCCAGGCAGCGGCCGCGAGCTCCCAGCCCTGGTCCTGCAAGACATGGTGGGCACAGGCCAGGCAAAACACAGCAGGGCAAATGGGGCTTCCCTCCCACCACCAGCAGACAGAGAGCAGGACCTGCCAAGGCAACACAAGGCCTCCATTGCTCAGCCCCCACCCCACAGGACTCCAGCCCCTGCCCGCCCTGTGGGGCAGCCCTCACTGTGGACCCCCGGCCACTGCCTGCAGCATGGGCTGCTAAGCTTCGCCATGGGGACAGCAGGGTGCGGGGAGGCCAGATAATAGCCCAGGAGGCCAAACGCTAGCTCAGGAGGCCCCTCAGGGAAGGGCTGAGCTCCCCACAGACCCTCGCCATGGGGAAGCACCCCACCAGCAGCACAGGGGCAAGGATGGGCTTCTGGGTCATGGGCTAGGGGTGGGGGGTGATGACCATGATGCCAACTGCCACTGCCCAAGGTAAGGCTGTCCACAGGGGTCAGTACTGGGACCAGCTCCTCAGGGGCCCCCAACATCAGAAGGACACGGACCTGTTGGAATGGGTCCAGAGGAGGCCACAAAGATGATCAGAGGGCTGGAGCACCTCTGCTGCGAGGACAGGCTGAGAGAGTTGGGGTTGTTCAGCCTGGAGAAGAGAAGGCTCCAGGGAGACCTTATAGCAGCCTTCCAGTAAAGGGGACCTACAGGAAAGATGGGGAGGGACTCTGGATCAGGGAGTGGAGCGATAGAATGAGGGGTAACGGTTTTAAACTGAATGAGGATAGATTTATGCTAGATATCAGGAAGAAATTCTTTCCTGTGAGGGTGGTGAGGAACTGGAACATGTTGCCCAGAGAAGCTGTGGCTGCCCCATCCCTGGAAGTGTTCAAGGCCAGGCTGGACGCAGCTTGGAGCAGCCTGGTCTAGTGGAAGGTGTCCATGGCAGGGGGCTTGGAACTAGATGATCTTTAAGGTCCCTTCCAACCCAAATCATTCTATGATTCTATGAAATCCAGAGCAGATGGGAGCAGTGGCTGCATCGGCAGGGCTGGGCTGGGACTGGAGAGAGCCCCCGAGGTTTCAGTAAGGCTCTGAGAGCAGCACGGCCTCCAGCCACCTGACAGCAAGGTGGCTGCACTCAAGCAGATCCTCTACAGCCCCGAGCCAAAGGCAGGTCACCACAGACCCGTTCTGCCATCCGGGCCCAGCTGGCAGGAGTGACTGCTCAGCCCTTCTCTCCTGCCGTTGACCTCTCCAGTCCTGAGGCATTCAAGGCCAGGCCAGATGGGGCTTTGAGCAGCCTGGTCTAGTGGGAGGTATCCCTGCCCATGGCAGGGGGGTTGGAACTGGATGATCTTGAAGGTCTCTTCCCACCTAAAACATTCTTTGATCCTGTATGTGTGGCCATAACCTAACATCTCTGCATCACAGTGTCAGGACACCCACCCCCTGCACAGCTCCCCGTGCAGCTGAGCATCACAAGGACTAGACCTGGTGCTGCGCTGCTCTCCAGGATGTCCCCAGCAGGGCTGGGGGCAGCCGTGACCCTCCATCTGCCTCCACAGCACCAGCTGGGTGGGCTCACACCCTCCAGCCCCTCTCTCTGCTCTTGGTGGGGGGCGCGCAGTGCTCAGGAGTCACTCCTGGGCCCGAGTCTGCCATTGCTCTTCACCTTCCTGGGAAGCAGGGACCTCCAGCCAAAGAACAACTAAGCCTTGTGCAGGAGTGATCTGTATACCTGGGGCTGAGGGTGCTGCTTCTGCCCTGGCTCCAGCAAAACTTTTATGGAGAGTGCAGGAATGTGGCAGCTCCTCTCCAAAGCTCTGGCAGGGCAGTTTCCGTGCTTTCCTTCCAGTCAGTCCTCGCCCTTCTGCCTTTCTGTTCTCCTCTGCTTTCAAGGTGTCCAAATTCCCACCCTCAGCTCCTTCAATGCCATCCCTGAACAAGTCCAGGTCGGGGACAGTGACCTGACTGTGCACTATTCTGCCTGGCCAGGAGCATTGCTGATATCCACTGCCCAACAGACAATAAGGCATATGTGCCAGGTAGGACCTCCAGGTAAGACCTCACTGCCCTGGACACTGCGAGGTTGGGGGGGGGTGCAGGGCAGCAGGACATCTCGTATCTCACCACTGGCTTTGGAGCAGGTCCAAAAAATGAACCCTTTTTGTGCAGTGGGTGGAATAGCCAACACTCATGAAAAACTGCCTGGAGGGAGACAGGGCCCTGGGACCTTCTCGGCTGCTGTCTCCAGCCACAGCTCAGAGCCGTGTCACCTCTGTGTTGCATCACCTGAGAGCCCTGGGGCTGCTGGCACTCGATCGCAGCCTGCTGATGGGCAGCTGCAATAATGGACCTGGTCCTTCTTATGGGGTTTTCCTGGTGGCAAAGTAGTGGAGCCCCTGTGGTATGCTCAGACAGCTGCAGCCACCTTGTGTCCAAAGAGAGAGCTTGGGCACATGTGGGACACCATGTCCGTCTTCTCCCACTGCATCAGGAAGAGAAAGACCATCATGCGCAGGGATGTAGGCATGCTCCTCATTGAAGACACATGAGTGCAAATGAAACAGTACCATGACTTTCTGGAAACAATGACTGGGAAGGACACCCTGGAAGGAAATCTGTTGAGGGTAAGCATTTTGTTTCTCCTCTGCTGTGCTTCACCCTTTGAAATCCCACCGCAGCCCTCCTGCCAGCACCACTCACTCTCAGCTGACCATGACCTGGGCAGCCCCTTGGGCTGGATGGGAGCTCTGGTCCCACCAGCTCTCACTCTACCAGGTACTTGTGACGTTCTGCACTTCAGACACACTGGGAATGCTCCAAAGCCTGCTCAAGTGTCCTGATTGCTGCTCTCACAAAAAGCTGGGCAGTTTATAAGGTTTGCTGGGCAGCACCTGCTCGTTAGAAGGCTGGGTGATGAGAGAACACCTGTGAGGGTTTAGAGAGGCAGTGTCATCTCATGGTGGTGGGAAGCCAGCTGCCTTGGTGAGCACAGAGGCCTTCTCCCCAGCATCACCTCCCCCAGCCCTGTGCTCCTCTGCTGCAGGTCCCAGGGATGCTGGACTTGGACGTTGCAAAGCAACCGCAGCTTCCCTGACCTGCTCTGGCTGCATCATCATCTTTCCAGAGTGTGTGCATGCCCATAGCCCTCAGCTGACCCAGCTGGCCACTGCCAGGGCTGCCTGTGCCGGCTGATGCTGGGGACTGCTGCCTCCAAAGCAGTTGTTCCCAGTGCCCTCCTCAGCTGGTCTTGCTCCTCACGACTATGCATGGCATCAAGCAAGGCATGGGGCTGTCAGCTGTGTCCCCAGCATGCAGTCATGCCATTAGCGGAGCTCTGGGCCACGCAGAGGAATTTGGGCTGAATTTCCACCACGGACTGTGCTGGTTTCCAGGATAACGCTGGGTTGTGGTGTGCTCGGGTTTGGAAACTGCTGACCTTCATGGCATGGCCAAAATGGCTCTGTGAGCAGGTGAGTGTTGCAAGCTGCAAAGGGACTGTGGTATCTCAAGTCATGCCAGCAGCTTCTCCTTCCACACAGGTTTGAACTGGAGCACGTCCATAAACCACCACCCAGGGACCCCTGCAAGGGCCCAAGAAAGTCCTCCAATGAGGGCAGGCAGAAGAAAGAAGAGCCTTTGCCATGTCCCAGGTGGGAGGAGGAGGGGAAGGCAGCAGCTGGCTCCTTTCCACAGCGTAGGGAACCAACACCTGTTTGTCCAATCAGGAAAATCCCCGGCAGTGATTACAGAAGGGCCCCTTGCCTGATCCCCAAAGTCATGGTCTGCTGTGGAAATGCTGAGCTGGATGAGAGCCAGCGCCAGGGAGGGTCCAAAAATCCCAGAAATCATGGCTGCAGGAGAACCTAAGGTCCCTCTGGCACTGCTGGGGCGGGCAGCGTCAGGGCGATGCTCTCCTGCTGAGCTCCCTCCTTTCCAGCTGCAGGGACCCAGCCTGAACCATGCCCCCTGAGCCCTGGGTGAAGGAGGCGCCGTGCAGAGGCAGGGCCCGTGGGGAGGTGAGGAGTGTGACGGGTGGCAGGAGGGGACACCGTGCTCTTGTGCTTGTGCGAGGGAGCCGCCTCCCTTGGCCTCGGAGCCAGCATCTCTCTGGCAGGCTGTTACTGACACGAGTGAGGGCAGGTGTGCGGCAGGTCGGCTTCCCCTCCCTTCACGGTGGAATAAAAGCTCACCCTGGTCCCTCTCGGCTGATTCCTGACGGGCTGGCACTGTGTTTCGCACCCGTCCTGTTAGTCCAGGCCCTGCCGCTGCGATAGTCCAGGTTTATCTGTGTGCCAGCAGCAAATATTTGCCACGGGCTCCTTTTTTTGTGTCATGGGCAGAAAGAAAATTGTTCAGGAGGCTCAGCTGAAGCTGCCGGGAAGCCTCCAGCCCCCACCCAGCATCGGCTGATGTGGCGCTGCCCTGGCTGGGCCCTTGCCCCATCCCCTCCCAGCCTTCACAGCCCCGACGCGTGTCCGCACCCTCATGCTCAAGATACTCTCTGCCCGGGCAACACACCAGCAATTTTACTGACGTCCAGAAAGATTAGCACTACTGTATCTAGATAACCTGGTAAATCATTTTCTGGGTACTCCAAAGACGCTTTTGTTGTAGGTGAGGGGCAACTAGATGGGCTGGAGGTGATGGGATCAATACTGCATCAGGGCTGACCCCAGTAGCACCCCTCCCGTGAGAAGGACGGGGGCGTTTAGCTTCTTGTAAGAAGCTGCTATAGGGATAGGGGCTGTACAAATCCAGATGTTTTATGAAGTATTTAAAAGATGTGGTGCTGAGGGACATGGTTTAGTGGTGGTTTTGGCAGTGTTAGGTTGATGGTTGGGCTCGATGATCTTAAAGGTCCCTTCCAACCTAGAGGATTCTATGAGTCTAAAAGACCCGTGGGCGCTGAAATTGCTTTTAGCTGTTTAAATCTCAGGATGGAGCAGGCACTAGGACCTGCCCGAAGCCTGAGCCTGTTCAGAGGGGATAAATATAGTGCAGCCCATACAGGCTGCTGGGGGAGCTCCCCGATCCCCCGCGTCCCGCTGCCCAAACGCTGCACAGAGGAGGCCATCTGGGAGCTCTGCGGTGGGGTAGCGGTGCCGGTGACCCTGCGGCCTTGGCTGCCGATGCTTCAGCTCTCCAAGGTCACCTCCTCGCTGCTCATCGGCAATGCCAGAGCAGCCTCCAACGAGGAGCTGATCATGCGAGAGGGAGTCACCTTCTGCGTGAATGTCACCAGGCAGCAGCCCTTCCCCGGTCTCCGGCAGGTCCGGGGCATACGCGTACCCGTGTTCGACGATCCGGCCGAAGACCTGTATCGGTATTTCGAGCAGTGCAGCGACGCTATAGAAGAGGCGGTGAAGAGCGGTGGGAAGTGCTTAGTTTACTGTAAAAATGGCCGCAGCCGATCAGCTGCCATTTGCACTGCTTATCTGATGAGACACAGAAAGCTCCCACTCAAGGATGCCTTTGAGGTACTGTATTTATACCCAGCTTTATAGTTAGCCACCTTTTGGGTAAGAAATGCAATGCTTATTTACGAGTAATGATGATTTCTCATAGAATTACTTGGGTGCTCTCACCTGTTTATTAGCAGTTACATAGATATTCAATATTTGAATAAAAATTCCACTGTAAGTTTTTCCACCCCCAGCTCAGACAATGTGAGGTTTCTGGGACAAATACAATTGCAAATGCAAAATAGGCTTTAAGCCCTGGAAGAGATATGCAAAGCTGCTTGTTTTGTCAACATTTTTCCCTATTGTTTGCTTAGTCATGATAAGTGAAGTTAAAGACAGAGACATAAAGCAAACGAGTAAAATGGATGCGAGCGTGCGCGGGAGCTGTTTTGCAGGATTTGCTCCTGTCACCGATGCGACAGCTCAACCCAGGAAAGAACCGTCCCCCCCGCTAAATAGCTCGGGACTGGCCAGCTGCCGGTAATAGCAGCTCACCTTTATTAGGAAGCCCATCTAATGCATATGACTCATGCTCTATGGTCTTTTAGTCTGCACCCATTTGGCAGGTATATCACTAAAGTCTCTAATTTAGATAACGGTTTTGCTCAGTACTAGGCAGAGGCATGCAGATACGTCACTGAGTTTCACGCTACCTTAAACACAAGCGGTATCGCCACACTTTGTGAGAGACATTTGCATTTCCAGCAAATTCAACCACTCCTTTTTATGTCTTGCCCATGAGTCCCTTCTGTAACAGGGACCACACGCCAAGAGGCCTTAGCAAGCACAGAGTGAGTGCTACAAGCAAAATATCTGTTTATTATTCCGTAGCCAAATCAAAACAAAAGTAAATTTTCACAGAAGTCTAAGAGGAAAAAACTTCTGTTTTCCTGATACTCGCCCTTGCTTCCATAATGTCTCTCCTTTCTCCCAGGCTGTGAAGACTGCCAGACCAGTAGCAGAACCCAATGCAGGATTTTGGTCTCAGCTGCAGAGATATGAAGAAGATTTGCAGATACCAAAGCAGCCTGATCCGCTGAGCAAAGGACTTCAAAATAGCAATGTGTGAAGATGTTTTAAAGAGCGTTAAGTGGTTTGCCACAGATTTAAACAAAAAAAATAGTCACTTCATATATCACCTATACATAAAATGCCTTACTCCCCAGACTGAGCGGACGGTTCATTAAATTCATTCAGAGCACTGCCATTGAAGGCGCATGGGCAAGGGGCAGCTCAGCAGGGAGAAACAGCAGAAACGGGGAATGGTTGGAAGGACTGTAAACAAATCAGAGAAAGGCATGGTATCTTCAGCATTTATTTTTCTCTGAATGACGCTGAATACAATAACAATGTCTTGAACAAATCAATGAGTTACTACATAGGGGTTTCACTCTTGGTTTTTAATTAAACTTCCCAGTGATGTCACTAGAAGACCTGATGCCAGACCAAGGAAGTTGTGAATTTCTATCTCACCTACTGGATCATAATTCATGTTCATGAGACAACCTTCGGTGGGAAACCAACACTAGAACTGCTTAGCCTCTGCCTGAGTTCTGCATTTTCCTTATGTTCAACTAGACCAAAATACCAACACAAAACTAACTAAAAATCCACAGGACAGAATATACAGGTGATGGTAAGGAGTTCAACTCCCACTGTGCAAGTTAAATATCTTTTTAGCTTTTGAAATTATTCTCCAGAATACCAAAGGGATGATTTATAAACAATAGCTGATAGTGGGGGGAAGAGGATGACACTGGCAATCTAAACGTAATCCCAGCTCCTTTTAGTTTTACCTACTAAGCCCAACAAGATCTATCAGTGCCCAGTTCATGCCTTAGTGTGTCAGTTTACAAGTCAGCCATATCTGCGTGCAAGCAACATGGCTAAATCATTTCTGCTAAGACTGCTTGCAGGTCGCCCTGTGAAATTATCTACTGGGACATCAAGGAAGCTGCAGAAAACTTCTACATCAGACTACAATTATGTTTATCATAAGACATTAAAAGTAGAGAGAAACACCAAGGTATTTTGTCGATCTGTACTAACACATTTGTAATTTTCAAAGGACAAGTTATGAAACCCGTGAACCTGCAGTGTGAAATTCCATTCCACATTGCTCAAAGCATCAATATGAAGTAAAGTTAGCACAAGGCAAACATATGCTCCCAGCACTGTAGTAGTTTAAGGCAGAAATTCTAATGACAGAACAATGACAGAGAATAAAGTCAATGGGGAACTACATGAATTAGACTGTTCAGATGCAGCAGAAGTTCCCAAAGGTAAAGATTGCTCAAAGTTAAAATAGGATTATTTTAAAAGCTGAAAACATAGAAATAAAAATAAAAAATTGGGGCTATCATCTTCTTAGCTATCACAAGGCATTTTTGCACCAGATACTTTCTCCACTCCCAGCTTTGTTTGGTTCATTCTCTATCGTTTATCTTTCGTATCTGCATTACAATCAACAAGAAATTCTTGCACATCTGCAGATTTGGAGGTGAGGGTTGTTAGGGAATTTTTTTGTAGCTTTTATAAATCTTGACTATCATACATCATACGATATTCAGTATAACAGGAGACTTAAAGCCCACAGTATGTAGATTATATCCTTATTAATGGCCAGGATACCACTCATCAAAAAATCTGTTTCAGTCAGCTTGTGGAATAAAGTTTAGTTCCCGTAAAAAGCTAAAGCTGCTAAACAAAAGTAGGAAGCTAAACATTAACAAAAACACAACACATTTCTAACTGTGAGGCGTATTAACTTGCAGTCAGCTACACCATATCAGTTCCGCATTTTTGAGTCAGCTGAAATAGAAACAGTTGCTCTTGATTGCCAGGACACATGGCACTCCGTGGTTAAATTTTACCAAGCTTCTCAGCTTGCAGAAAACCTTCATGCCACTGGATTTCACATCACAGCGTTTTCTGTAGAAACCTATTTACATTTGAAAAACATTCCCAAAGAACCATTCCTATTTACATTGAAAACTATACCTCCTCCTTGCACTGCTCCAGATTAAGATGAAAAATTGCAACTTGGAACTGGATCCCTGGAAGTAGTTCACTTCTTTATTTGAGTTCATAGCCTACTAACGTTACAAGTGATGTAAAAGGTAGGTTTAGACATACTCCTTGTTGCTTATGACTGTTTCAGAGTTTTTGGTGTAAATGCGCTGCTGATGAGCTGCCTGGCCTGCTGAATATGCATATTTGTTGCAACTGTAAATTAAGAAAAAAAAGATACAAAATGATAAGTATTACACACATCCACAGTTTCAGATACTCAGGAAGTTACTCATTTAGGTCTGTATCCAACCCACCAATAGCACATATTTCACAAAGGTGCAGAAATTAGAGGCCTATTGTTCTTCTCAGTCTTGTAGCTAAGGGGAAAGAGATGAGCTCTCTGACAGGCAGCACTGCCATCTCTCTCGTACATCTAAAATGCTCTTCCTCGACTCATTTTAGTCAAGTCCCTAAAGCAGAAGAGAACCTAGACCTTAATGCCTTTGTGCAAACTAGTTTTTAATACAGGAATCAAGATGATGAGAAAGGAAAACAGAAGTATCTTCGGCCAACTCCTTCAGCAGTTGTTCATCACTCTGAGCTGCTATTTCATACATCAGTTTTACCTGATTTTCAACACATTTCAGGATATTTGGTACTTTGTATCAGAGTATGGTGAGTGAGATCTAAAGTCCAAAGTGGCTGATGAAATATTACCATAAAACTTAAATGGCTTCAGATTAGGCAATGGAGTACGAGAGGAACACTCTCACTTATTACGTGCTTTGATGTAACTTTCCTAAGATTAAAACCAGCAGCAGTGAACATGCTTTTCCCTTCCATGTTATCATCCTCTCAAGCTTAGCCAGTACAGCCTCCACGCCGTTTGGGTTTTTCTGGGTAGACACGGACCTCTGCTATTTCTGACAATTTCATCCCTCTCCTTCAGAATGCGTGAATAATTTAAGATCAAAAAAAAAAATAACGCAGGCAAGGTTAAATATAGAGGCCAGAAATCTCAACTTTTCTGGTTGGATGCGCAACAACACATTTCCATAAGGAACAAGAAAAAAAATCACACATGTCTAATGATCAATTGGATACGCTTTGGGAAGGAAATGCCATTACACTTTCTGCAAATTAAATGGCATTTGAATATTTTAACAGTAGTGAGTAGAGAAACTTGATTATAATACACTGTATTCTTTGATACACTTTTTTTTTGGCAACAGAATAGTTCACACTTCCATTGCACATTTTCATTATGCAGATCTTAGAACCATTAGCAGTACCCAGAATTACAAAATACTAGTTATAGGTGACTGCTGATGGCAAAGTATCAACAAGTACACTATCTGGGAGGTACAAGTATCTGGTACAGCAACCCCTGCCATCACAAGTCTGTGACATGCCATAGCACTGAATTAATAGGTACAATTTCCTGGTTGTACTTTATATGGCTACAGATTTATACCAGGAGGTGAGAGAAAGAGAACAGTATACAGATAGAAAATGGTATATAATTGACCACTACTATTTCAACTGACAAATCCAAGATTACCTGTAATCCTGGTTTTTCTTCCCTTTGCATGAGCAAGTCAGTAAGATGCCACCAAGCATATAAAGAACAGATCCAGCCCAGCCTAAGTACAGAGCATCTCCTAGTTCATACCTGAAACGTGAAAAATTTTATGGAAATGGCATGTAACAGGATCACAAAGCCATTATTTTAGAGCGACACACAAGGTACACAAATCATGCATACAGACAAATTCTAGTCTGCGTAGAAATCAGCTCACTGATAACAGAGGAGAACATATCTGGCTTTGTGTTTCTTCAGTAAAGCTCTTATGTGTATACAAATTAGTGACAGCACAGAAAGTACTAAGCAACATAAAGATAAGCAGTAATAAATACCTGTATATATTTAATAAATTGTTGATAATAAATGATAATAATATACCTTCTGTGCAGTCCACAACACTTATTTTGCCCTTGTATTAGCTGTGCCACTTAAGTCATTTTGTGAAACTGAATGATTGGACCTTGCTGTCTGTGTCATGAGAAAAGGCTAACCATAGAAATCACGATGCTAGATCACCTACAAGTAGCTATTTGCATAAGGCTAGTTTTCAAACTTATGTATCCTAAAGAATATTCAGCACTCTCTGCAGTTCTATGGCTGAAATACATTTATGAATAGTTCCAAGTTGAAAAAGAACAGTTCTGCATTTTACTGCACAAAACTACACCTTTCAGGAACCCCGCCCGAGTCCAGTCCAAGAAATGCACTGATAATGAATTTGACCCAAAGGCTAGACAAAATTGAGTCTGGGAAACCATGGCAGGAGTTTTGCAAAAAGAGGAAAACAAGTTTTTATATTTGGACAAAGACTATATCCACAATACAGCTGTACCTCTGTGGTCTGAGATACCCAATATAGGGACAAAATAAGTTTCATGGACTGCGTAGACGGTGTACTGAAACCAGATATGTGTGTATTCTTTCCACTTGTAAACACAAAATCATTATTTAAAAGTGTCCAAATCTCTGACTCCAGAATTAATTGCTAACATAAAGGTCTCAGAGATTTAGACAGGTTCACTGCTCTCCATGTTCTCATTGCACTTTGGAGCTGCAGGGTCTCCACTGTTTTAGGCACTTTACAAACACGGAACAAGGAAACAATCATTATCTCAAAAAAAAAAACGGAGTGCAAGTTGCTGGAGTGCAAGTGCACTGAGGAACAATGAGAGCGTTGCCCAGCGCATGCAATCCTCTCTGCTCACTAGTCACCTATAGATAGGAACGCTGTAGACATCATACCAGAGGAAAGTATACAGGAGGGATCTGCAGGAGAACTTAGGTTGCCTTCACAGCTGTATGAGAAATTCCTCTAAGAATTAATAGTGGTTAACTTACTATTTTGCTGAAGTCAGGCTAAAAAAAACAGATTTGCCAGTCTCTTAAGAGTGAAGATCAATACTGGCCTGCAATTGAATTTAAAGCTATCTCACAGAGTCCAAGGAGCACAAACTTCCCCAAGAGTGCGTCTGGCTTTACCAATGATCAAAGTTAATTCACTAAGAACTGCTTAGTGAATTGATAGTCTTAACCATGAAGTTCAGATATTAAAAAAAAAAGATTTCTTTAGCTACTGAATCCAAACCATCTGGTAACTGATTAACATGCACTGATGTCGAAGCCCCAAAGCTATACCAGATAACTATAAAACTAACTACCCCACTAACTGAAATGGCTTATCAACAGTTGTTTCGGTCCTCTAACGTATTTATTACCCTTCATATAATTCACTCAAGGGGATATAAAACAACAAAAAGTATTCACAAATGCAATTTCTTTGTCTGGAAAACTGACAAACATCCAAAGCAATTGCTTAAAGTACTTTGATTCATAGCAAGGCACTTCACCTCTGTCTTCCCCGAACTGGAGGAAACTAACAAAACACTTCAAATACAATCCTAGCAACTAAAGAGTTATAGTTTACTGATCTAAAAATTATATACTCAGTAGCGGTACTGGCCAATTATAAATGTTCCCTTTTCCCCAAACCAGCTCTCTCATTTTCCACAGGCAATATATTATGTTGCCCTCTTCCTTTTTCCCCCCTCTCCAAAGAAGAGGCCCGATCACCTCCACCCTTGTTCCTCATTGCTAAACCTATTGACCTAGATAAGGTGCCATAAGCAGGCATTTGGTTTTGAAGACTGTTGCTTTTATATCAGACAAGAATAAGGGCTTTTATACCTCGAAATTTGTTTGTGTGCAACTGTTCGAGCTGATAGTCCCACAGACTTTGCCTCATTTTCATTCATAAGGTAAATAAATGTTGAACTATTAGTATGTAGTGAAAAACATTTTTTTACTTCTTTAGGACAAGCAGCACACTTCAGTGATGCTTCTCAGTTATCTGCAGGTCACTAGTACGCAGTTCAAGCTGGTTTCTGTACGTTTTTTCATTTGTTTCTAAGTCTGAGGCATTGTATTCTAGTCATAGCTAGAATTTTGTACCTCTTCTGGTCTAAATGGGAAAGAAAATTAAGACTTTTACCTTTTCTTCTTCATAGCATTGAGATGTGCGCTTAATTGAGTCTCACAAGAAAATGCAAACGTAGTACAGAAACTCCCCAGATGTGGGGCTGATTCACTAAATTCAGATTATGAATTCATAATTCAGAATGATTCAGACATTCACTAAACCTTCCAGTAGAGAACTGTTCTCCCTCCCCACCAAGATCTCTGAGATTAAAAGATTCCCTGAAGGCAAATTTTTCCCCCTGTAGGACTGGATAACGGGATCCATCCAGGTTCTGAAACTCTGGAGCAGCTGAGATTAGTGCAGCTGCCTGTAACACATGATTGAGTTTGATATGACAGATCCATTAACTTACTTGGTTCCAGCGAACAATGGGTCAAAAAATTGAGCAGTAACCATTGCAGCATACCAAGAAACGGCCACCATGGAGCAGAGACCTACCAGAAAAAGTTTAAAACACACACAGGTGAATGATTCCTTTAATGCTGTAGCAGCTTTAAACCAAAACCAAGCGTTCATTTCATTTAGTCTAGCTGTGAAAGCAATACAAAGTATTGATAGCATTCTCATTTCGGCCTCAAAATTACCTCCTAAAATAAAAAGAAATCCTCCCGTGACAGCGAACTTCATTTTTCCTTCTTCATCACTCAACCCAACCTTTGTGCACTTCAAACCAAGCAGTGTGAGTACTGAAGCTATGAATCCCAAAAGGATGGAAGTAATCATCAAGGCACGGCATGCCTGAATATGAGCTAAGACAGAAAAAGAGAAAACAAATCAGGATCTATACAGAAATTAAATTAATCTTGTGATGAAAAAATAAAAAGTAATTAGAGGGAGTGACAAAATTAACAGGAGCAGTAATGAGTGAATCTTGTCCAACTTTGTTACGTGGTTCAGAGAAGCACCCAAACCCCAGAGTGCTTAGCTTTCAAGTCAATCAGAGGTCAGAGTTGAACTACACTTACAGTTTATAAGCTCAGCAAATCCTCTTGGGCCTTTAGTAAATCCTGAAAAATTATAGCAAGCCCTTCATAGCTTACATTTTTAAGTCCTGTGAAAATGCATAGCTGTATATATGGTCATTTACAGGAGCAAAAATAAGTCTACTTACAAGTCCTGCTGACTTTCTTACACCTGTACAGTTGAGTGCACAGGACACTTCTGAACTCCGGGCCCTAGCCAAGGTGTGTGGGGCTCTGGCACTACACAGGAATTGGAAAAATGGACCAGCTTTGCTACTTCCAGTGAGAGAAGGGAAAGAAAGTGCTCAAGTTATCAGTGCATTTTAAACTCTGAGTCGGGCTAACAAATGGGAAACGAGCAGATCAGAGAGCTGCAGCACTTCTCTCCTCCCCGTGGAGAGGAGACAGCTGGTGTGGGCACATTAGGGAATTTCCTATGCTGGCGATCCTGCATCGCTTAAGCTCCTGGTCTTCACATTTAGATATCGATTGCACAAAAACCAGGACCAGATTATTAACCAGCCTAAGAAGGAAGGTCAGACAGGGACTTAAGGCTCTTTTAAAATGGGAGCCTGGATTTGGCAGGTTCCAGGTCAAATGGCACCTTCGTTACGCAATAAACGTGCCAAGTGTCACCAATCTGGCAAGTCTGGCTCCTAACTTTGTTGGACTCGTGATCTTAAAGGTTTTTTTCCAGTCGAAATGATTCTAACCCACACATCAAAAGGGTCTGAACTGGGCTGCATCTGGACAGTCGCATCATCAATGCTAGCATTCAAGTTCTTGCTCTCTGAACACCTCCATGTCCTCCATGGTAACCTGCTCTTTAGCTCGGTGGTGGAATGAGCCCATAACTCTCCCGACAATAAAAATCAGGCACAGAAACAGGAGGCGAAGTAACAGATTCACACTCAGACAGCAGGCTGTATAGCTTTATGTGGCTTAAGAATGTTGGTCCTGCAAGCCTGAGAGTTATCAAAGGCAGTAATAAGCAGTCATAAGATAAATACACAGAATTAAAGGATAACATCATTGGAGGAATTAGTGTATCATTAAGCATTAATTTTAAAATGTTCAGGGAAAAATATACAGACAGTAATAAAAGTGAAAAGACTCCTCAAAGTACCATTAACAGTTCAAGGTTTTTGCCTGCAGAAGAGACTGTTCGGATGCTGCTTTCTAGTTTGGGACCTTACCCCATGGCAGCAGGAATTACCCATAGCAGGAATACAACAACTTACACTTTAGGTCTTTGGGACTCCTGCAGTATTAGATGGGACTCCACATATCTTTCTACGAGGAACAAGCATATCCTCAGGCTAACTGCTTGCAAGCCAATGGCTGTATTATGTTAACAGAAGAGATTTCATACCATGTCCTCTTTGTACCACAATACGATAACTTCAACAACTGAGATTACTTCACAGTCTGCAAAGTTCAATTTTTTGTTGTCTTTACCTTAAAAAATGAGCTTATTGAACAAGATACAAAGTCAGTTCATTTTATCAATCAATACTAATTGTCAGAAATTGTCCCAAAATTGGAAGAAATATCTATGGAACCTTAACAAAAGGAAAAAGAAAAAAAGTTTAAGAAGTATTTGGCATCTAAGTAATTCCTTTATATTAAATGTCTGATCTAGTTGTGACTAGACAGATAGTGACAGTTATACATAGTAGCCAGTCATGGTCTCAATCTTATGCAATATTGCTTTTGAAAAAGTCCTCACTTTGAAAATTTGTGATTTGGGCTAATGGCTTGCTGAATTGAAAAGCTTTAAATCTGTTTAAAAGAACCAAGTCTGATATTTCCCATGCACAAAACAAAAACCAGAGGTATACCATATGGCTCAGCTGCCAATAAGGAAACCTTAATGGAAAATCTTTATGATCCCTCTGATGAGACGTAACAAAGACACTTTTGTTTTTTCTTTTTTTTTCCCCTCCCACCAATACCTGGCATCTTCTGCTGCTGCAGCAGTTTCACCTAAGTTTCTTAACAGCAATTTGAAACACACCTAAACTAGCCATGATAATTTTTAGTCTGCCTTGGCTCGCATTTGCAAGTGCTACAGACACTCCTTGGAAGTCCCACTGTTTGTTCAGCCCTCATTGCTACCAGCCCCACTTTCTTCCTCTTTCCTGGTTTGCCCAACCGCCCTCTCAACTTTTTCTACAATTCAGTATCTTCTAACTTGTTTCTTTTTCAGTTGTCCTTTCTAAAACTGTTTTTTCTCTACAATTCTGCAAGCTGCTTCTCCTTTCCCCTTCCCCCTGCCTATACCCCTCAAATATACTGCCATCTTCTCAACAGCATAACCGATCTCCTCTTCAACAACTCAAATTTAATCTTCCCAAATTCACTTTCAGAACCTGTCCTATTCATTTACTTTCTGTCTGGCCCCACTTTTTTCCTTCCTACTGACTCCATCTTGTTATCTGCAATTCTCCAAGAGCCTTGCTGTTGCTTGCCTTCCTTTCTCTTTTGCTTTAGCACATCTACTCATGATGCTCTTTTCTGCCCCTTCACCCCACCTCTCTGCTCCAACTTCTTTAAAACACACTTTTTTCTTAGCAGCTCCATGATGCTGACCTGATGTGGCCCCACTGCCCACATCTGCACACGTCGGAGCTCTATGACACTCTCAGAGTCAACACGCCGTGTAAACGCATCAATGACAAGATGCTGCCTAGAGTCAATGGTAGTAAGTTGCTCAGTTGGTGGTAAGTTGGCAGGGAGGTGATTCGAGACAGCCAGCATGGCTTCACCAAGGGCAAGTCCTGCCTGGCCAACATCTCGTCCTTCTCTGATGGAGTGGCTACATCAGTGGACATGAGAAGAGCTACAGATGTCATCTATCTGGACTTCTGTAAGGCCTTTGACATGGTCCCCCACTAAACTGGAGAGACACGGATTTGATGGGTGGACCGTTAGGTGGATGAGGAATTGGTTGGATGGTCTCATCCAGAGGGTAGAGGTCAACAGGTCAATGTCCAGATGGAGATTGGTGACAAGTGGTGTCCCTCAGGGGTCTGTACTGGGACCGGTGCTGTTCAGTATCTTCATCAATGACAGACAGTGGGATTGAGTGCACCCTCAGCAAGTTTGTGGACAACGCCAACCTGAGTGGTGCAGTTGACATGCCTGAGGGATGGGATGCCATCAAGAGGGACCTGGACAAGCTCAAGAACTGGGCCTGTGTGAACCTCATGAGATTCAACACAGCCAAGTACAGGGTCCTGCACTTGGGTCAGGAGAACCCCCAATATCAATACAGGCTGGGGGATGAAGGGATTGACAGCAGCCCTGCCAAGAAGGACTTGGGGGTACTGCTGGATGAAAAGCTGGGCGCTCACAGCCCAGAACCCCCCAACCACATCCTGGGCTGCATCAAAAGAACCGCGGTCAGCAGGCTGAGGGAGGTAATTCTGCCCCTCTGTTCCACTCTGGTGAGATGCCACATGGAGTCCTGCACCCAGCTCTGGAGCCCTCAGCTTAGGAAAGACATGGACCTGTTGGAGTGGGTCCAGAGGAAGGCCACAAATATGATCAAAGGGCTGGAGTAACTCTGCTATGAGGACAGGCTGAGAGAATTGGGGTTGTTCAGCCTGGACAAGGGAAGGCTCCAGGGAGACCTTATTGTGCCCTTTCAGCACTTAAAGGGCTCCTACAGGAAAGATGGGGACAAACATTTTAGCAGGGCCCATTATGATAGGACAAGGGGTAATGGCTTTAAACTAAAAGAGGGTAGATTTAGACTACATATAAGGAACACATTTTTTATGATGAGGGTGGTGAAACACTGGACCAGGTCACCCAGAAAGGTGGGAGATGCCCCATCCCTGTAAACATTCAAGATCAGGTTGGACGGGGCTCTGAGCAACCTGATCTAGTTGAAGATGTTCCTGCTCACTGCAGCAGGCGTTAGACTAGATGGCCTTTTAAGGTCCCTTCAAACCCAAGCTATTCTAGGATTCTAAGTTATTAACCAACCCTTGAAGTAGTTTATACATGAACCAAATGCATACTCACATAAGCACTCTGCAGATGGTAATGTCTGACGGACATGATCCTGCTATTGCTGAGTCTAAGAAGTTTAACTAGGGTGATGTTCCTTGTAATACACACATGCATTTTAAAACCAATTGTTAGATAACACTGAAAGATTAAAAGAACAGATTATTCCCTAAATACTGGACACAGACCATTTCAGAGAATTGCTATGCTAGTGTCAGAGCTGGTCAACAACATCAGTTTATTTCAGACTGAGAGAGAAAGTGATTTAATACCTCATTCCCACTAATCCGATATTACACATTCTTCAGATTAGGAGTATCCTCCTACCTATTTAAGTTTAGTCACCTCCCAGTGTAGATTCAACTAAGTAGGATTCAACTTATTCTGGGATAAGTATCTACATACTGAATTATTCAAGATTAATAAAAACGAGCTTTACTGTCTATAAACATGCTTACTATCCACAGAATACTGCCTTCATTGAGCATTTGAGGACAATCCACAATTATGCTGAAGACTGATACAGAGTACAGGATCCAGCAGATCTAAATTTCCTGATATTTAGAATCACATCCAACAAGACAGTAGTTAACAAGTCCTGACAAGTGTATTAATTTATAACATATACTCATTGTATAACTCATAATATGTTACAATATGTATAACATATACTCATTGTATTTCTTGCACTTTCTACAATTTTCAGTCTCAACATGCAAAACCCACTACCACTCCTTAGCTATAAATAGTATTTCTTACCTATTATATAAAAAAAAAATAGAGCTACAGTACACAAGCTATCAAGTATTGCAAAAGAAGGCCTATACAATAATTCCAAATAAAGATCAACATAAGATGTGTTAAAAAATGTCTCCTACTAATTCCTCCCACAAGATGCTAGAAAACAGATTACACCATATTTAAAATGCCTATGCTTGATCAAGCAACTTCATTTGCCTTATTTTATAGCCTTTCCTAATGCGCTTGATGCATTCTGCTGCTTAAGAGATTTTTATTACTTCACCCCACAAAGATCTTCTTAGCCAGTTATTTTCTAGTACTACCAGATTACAAAAACAAAAGCCTATTTTTTTCCAACAACTTTTTAAGCAATATAAACAAGATTGTGCGAAGTCACATACCAGGCAGTGCAAGCATAGAGTCAAATTCTCTGCAGTTGGATACTCCAGTGCTGTCTTCTGCACAGCTCTTCCATAGGTTTTCAAACAACGTAGACGTTGTGATCACACTACCGTGTATAGAAGAGACCTTCCAGTAATTATTCGCCAAAGTAGCTCCAATAATTGCCCACCCACCCAAGCACAAAAAAAACCCAACAATTTCCAATGCAGCAGTCATGCTTGTGGGTAGTAACAGTTAAATATCCCTATTATTAGATTACAATCAAGTGAAGCCTTTCAGAAGCCTCCTTGCTGTTTTATCTCTGGGTTTCACTCCAAAATGAGACTACCTTTGCTCTTTGCTCAACCCCAGAGATAAGGCTTACAGTGCATGACAATAAGAGGGAGCAGTTCATGATAAAGATATTAACATTTTTTTTAATGACAATATAAATTCTTTTTCTAATGAGAAGTGACAAAATGAGCCTATTCTTAGTCTCACCCTAGAAACTCCAGCCAGTATTTCTACAAAATCTCTTTTAATTCTGATAATACTGGCAAATACTTAATTTCTGCCTGTCCGCTGAAGTCAACTAGGATTTACACAAGATTAAAATTGTTTGTAATTTTATTATTCATCTCAAATCAAAAAGCTTTACTATGTTGTTGTCTTGATGACTTAAGCTTGAGAACAGGAATTTTATTCTGCTGGTAGGAAATTTATCACATTTTTTGGAGTTATGGTCATAAGTAATCCATAGGAACTGGATTACTGCCAGCATCTTCAGGAAGTTTAAGTCTGTGAATGAGTGGTTTCCATTAATATTTTACTGTCGATTGATCTATAGTTAAACACATTCAGTCTTAAAAATAGTCCCACTTACACTGGAATACAATTGTAATGATGTATGTTTCACAGAAATTAAATATAAGGGAATGAGCCATTGTGACAGACCTGTCTCACAAGGAATAAAATGATGAAGGAAAACAGCTATATGAAAAATAATACATATCAGCTGATTTCATCTGTTTATAAGAATATCTTAGTATTAAAAAAAATCTATTCTAGGCAAAGGAGAGGAATGTTAAACTTGGTTTAACTTGCTTCTGCTCTTGACTACACAAAATGACAGACTGAAATCACATCACCCACTAATGTTAATACCTTAAATGGCTTGTGTATCCAAACGGGGTTAACCATCTCTGGCAGTGATAATCTGCTCTTATCTCCAGGAAATGGAGTCAGAGTTTCTTCATAAAATAATCCTGCTATGATGCAACATGGTAACAGATTCACAGCATTCACATAAAGACTACCAGAAGGATTAGCCGTTGAGCCGAAACTTGTCCGTAACAGATATCTGTGTTATTTTTCAAAATTCACTGGTCACTTTGAGCTGATGCTGTAGGTTGGTAGGCTCAGCTGCAAAAGGATATGACAGTGCCACCATGACATTTTTGCTCCCGTGGCAGCCCAGAGGATCATTGCCATTGATTTAAATAAGAACAGATTTGGCAGCACAGCCAGTGTGATCCTGTACAGCTCTGTACTTGCAATCTTTTAAAGAAACTGGATGGTGTGTGGCAAGAATTGATGTTCTTGGGTGATTTTTACAGAATTCCCTCCTCCTGCTAAGTCACTGAAATTCGAAAAATGGTGGCATAATAAAATGAACACCCTGTACCGGTATGTTGGAGTATCTGCATCCCATTAAAAGCCCTTCAAAGAGTTTCAAACTAATCTATCCATACACAGGTGGTACCCTGGTGACTTCAGCGATCACTTCTGCTGACAGCACTTTCAAAGCTGAGTTTAGTTGGGACCTTGAATTAAGTGTCCCCAGATTTTATACTGCTGCCAAGGATAAAAATATCTTTTAAATCATAGCTCTTCCTAATTAAAAAAGCTATTTGAACAGGCAGTCATAAAGCACACGTATAAACAGAAAAGATCAAACTGCAGACCTGGAATGCATGAGTTTTTCCTATATGGCACCAGTCATTTTAATCATTCCCTTAAGGAAATCACTATTCAATAGTGTTAAAGAACATAGAGTTATTCTTCCCTAAATTTCATAAACTATGGTTTGGTATGTGATGGACATAGCAGCAAATCCTGCTGTGCAGGATGCTCTGCATCAGCAGCCTAAAAGAGTCGGTGTTGATAGCTTCACACCAACACCATCCGTGACTTGGGATTTTTCCTTCACCTAGTCTGGTGAACTGAATGCCTGTCAACAGCTGAAAGTCTGGAAGTACATTCCAGGAGCACATTTCCCTGCTCTGCTTCCTTTCCACCGGGAAACCAATTTGCGCACTCCAAGACCACTCCACCGAGCCCTGCCAACCAGGGGACCTCTCTTCCAGTTATGGGGGCCATGAGAAGGGAGGGAAGAGAACCCCTGGGAGGAGATTGCTTCAGTTCACTGGGAACTCTCCACATTGGGTGTAATGAAACTGCATTTTAGAAAACAGGAGGCTGTCCCACATTAACCCTGCTTGTCTCCATAACAGGGCTGAAATACCTGTTTCTCCCTGTTACACAAGGCAAGGCAGAGCTGACACCCCATCATAAGCATCCGTGCCATCTTGCTACCACGTATGAGAACTGAAGGATTGTCAGCCCCATCTCATCATTCTAATTTCCAGAAATCATATCTAAGTTTCTAGATGAAACTTAGGCATCCTGGTACCTACATAGAGGAAGTCTTAGAAAGGAGCAGAACGGGTACCAGAATGGTATGAAAAGCTGATGACGTCTCTGACGCAATGAGTAGTGTTTGTAAAACCCTTGGAAGCATATGATTAACCTCCTTTTGAGGCTACAAATCTGACCTTGTTACAGGGTGTTGATACTTACTTTTAAACTGGCACCATTGTTATGAAAGCAGATGACGCCACTGAAGCCACAAGGAAGGCTTCACAAATATGCTGAATTTCGAGAGTTAACCTCTCACATTTTAGAGATCTGCCTTACAGTTAGGCAGCTCTGACTTCAGTGGAGTCCATGTCTATGTCAAGAAAGCGTTTGTAGTCTGTGAGATGTGGCATTTACAAGTTTTGAGCACTGCACATCAAGAATAAATCAGCTGGAAAGAGTCCAGACAAACAGCAATGACAGTAATAAGGGATCTATAAAGCAGAGAAGGCTTGAAGAAATGTTTCCATTACATAACTCATAAAGTGACTGCACAATATTGGAAGTAGTAAAAGAATAAACATTCTGTTTAAGAAAGTTTAACAAAATCCCAGTTTTCAAAGGCTATACTGTTACTGTTTCTACACTCAGTTTTCTAAGGAAAGAACTTCCAACGTCAGTCCTTCTTAGACCTTTACCATAAAAACGGTGTTTACAGAAAGATATTTTTAAAATCCAGAACAATCCAAACAATTTTCAGTCCCTACAAAGACAATTCTTCTCTTTCTATTATTTGCAGATAAACTACCCTGCTAGCACAGTCCACCTCAGAAAACACAAAAGCATTGGTCGCACAGATGTATTTTAATTCAAGCTGGGCACCTCTGAGAAATTCCAGAACAAATGTACAGATTTATCACAAAGTATCAAACAAGTTCTGGAATATCTACCAAGCCCTTGTCTCACACCAAAGCACAAACAAGCACTAGTGCTCATTGACCTAGGATCTGCTTGTAGTTAAGTATTAGGCTGAGTGAAAGGATGATATTTCTTCCAAAACAACAAAAAAACCCCTTAGATTCATTGCATATCACCCATATCTCCATGCCAACACAACAGAGATGACAATAAAGCCACAGCAGTTACCAAGCTGAATTGCAAGGTGAAGCACATGCACTGGGGGCCTTTAACCTGCCTGCAAGTACCACAGCACAAATCCTGTCCGCACCAGACCCCCCGTGACAACCGCGGTATATGCCATCCAATCCCACTAATGCTGTCCAGAAGGAAGGAATAAAACTACATCCCTGGATTTTATATACATATGCCATGCACACTTACTGTCTGAACTCAACATGTAGGGAAATCTCTTGCACTGTACTGATGCAAAAGAAACCACCGCACAGTCCATCCAAAGACCTTCAGAAATCCAGTCTGTAGTAACAAGCACTGTTGCTGTGTCCGAAATCTTCCATCTGTTGGACATGGTAGTAACAAGTGAAATGGTGAATCCTGCTAAAGCCAGCAGCAATGCACAAATTTGTAGAGAAGACGATGCCATTCTTTTGACAGAAGTTGTTTTTGAAGAAACTTCCTGAAATTTCTGATATTAGAAACCTGTTGAAACAGTTTATACATATACAGTACATGGAGTTACCTGTACACAAGCCTGACCTTTACAAAAACATCAAAAAGATGCCTACCTACAAAATCAGTTATCACATAAGGGAATTGAAGAACTGGAATCTAAATCTCATTAAATAATCGGAATACTAAATATTCTATGACATCTGAGTATTTTCTTAGGAACATTTTCATTACCATAGATGTTTACTACAAAAAAATACCAACAGAGCAAAAACAGAGGACCCAACTGAGGAATTCTCTAATTTGAATTTGCAATGTTTTATCTGTTCTTTACTTGTTTGCTAGCTCAAATTTCTTTTAAAATTAAAACTATCAAATGCTTTAATAAATTATTCATTTCCCAACTACAATGCCTATCAATACAAATTTAAAACAAAATAAATTTTGATACTCACGTTTACACTATGTTTCTAACCTGCTTCACCTACCTTCCTGCTAGACACTAGTGTCAGCACTTTGTGAGGACCAGTCTGATCAAACAAGTAAAAGTTTTGTACTCTTTAGGACCTTTCCCCTCATTCTAAAAATCAAGGACCCGGAGACAAAGCTCTGCCCGACTATTGCACAAAGGCTCAGGCATGGCTTTTCGCTACAGCGAAATTTCAGTGAAATGCACAACTCAACTATTAAAATTACAAAAAAGTCATGTAAGTTAGTACCAAAGATGCTCAGATTAACCTGACAACCATTGGCATATAACATGCTTTGTCAGTGCCACTGAGCTGCCCACGCACCATCAGACTCCAAAGCAATACAGAAAAATATTATTACAATATTCACAATGATTGTTTTACTTGAAACTTTTGTTGCACTTCTCACCAAAACACTGTTTTCATGAAAGGAGGACTGTGTCCATATAGAATCATAGAACTGCCTAGATTGGAAGGGACCTTTCAGATCATCAAGTCCAACCATCAACCTAACTCTGACAAAACTCATCACTAAACCGTGTCCCTCAGCACCACATCTACCCGGCTTTTAAATACCTCCAGGGATGGGTGACTCAACGACTTCCCTGGGCAGCCTGTTCCAGTGCTTGACAACCCTTTCAGTGTAGAAATTTTTCCTAATATCCAGTCTAAACCTCCCCTGGTGCAACTTGAGGCCATTTCCTTTTGTCCTATCACCTGCTACTTGGGAGAAGAGACCGACCCCCACCTCACTACACCCTCCTTTCAGGGAGTTGTGGAGAGCGATAAGGTCTCCCCTCAGCCTCCTTTTCTCCAGGCTGAACACCCCCAGCTCCCTCAGCCACTCCTCATCAGACTTGTGCTCCAGACCCCTCACCAGCTTCCTTGCCCTTCTCTGGACCCGTTGTCCAGAGAAGCACCTCAATATCTTTCCTGTAGTGAGGGGCCCAAAACTGGACACAGCACTTGAGGTGGGCAGGCAAACAATTGAAGACAGGATTTGTTTTAGAATACAGCCCCCACTGTGAAGGAATATGCAGGTTTTCTGCATTTAAAAAAAAAAAAAAAGAAGAAGAAGAAGAATGCAAGCCTCCTCCTATAATCGTTCATTTTAAATGACTGCAGTACTCGGGATTTGTTTGCACAAGGAAGGAAAAAGTAAGTTTATCGCACTCTTAAAAATGTGTACGTTCCACTATAAAAGTCTAACTTCACACTGAGGAGGGAGCATTTGCCTCTCAAGTGATTGCACAACCTCTTCAAAACATGCGTAACTGTCAACAGAGAATATCTGAAATAAATGATAAATTTAAATTCAGCAACAAGTTCAAGCAGACGTCACACCACATGAGCAGGTCAATAATCCAAATGAATGTTTCTGCCTATTACATAGGTATGACCTGTGCAATCACAATCCACTCCTGGCAGTAAGGAAAAGAAGATAAAACTATACGTTCTACACCATCACTATAGGTAGGTCATATGTCAAATTTGTAAACACAAACTTCTCATTAAAATACAATAATTTAAAATATCATAGGCTTCAAAGTGGGGAAGCTTGGAAACTAGATTTTTCAATCCTCCACCCTGACCCAAATTCTACAATGTTATAGCAGGACTACAAACACCACTGTAAAAGTCCTTCTTTCACTGTCCCTAACAGGTACATTAATACTCCAGCATTAATGTGCCTGTTAGAGATGATTCATCATCCATGAGCTCCTTGCTGTGGGTGAGTACTCCTCAACAGAAAGGTACATGTGGTCTGAATCTAGATGGTGACATTTCAATTCAATACACAGGGAGATGTAAAGTGGCAAGAAGAATAATCTTTGATAGCACGGTGCATGATGGACCAGCACAAAGGTGTTTTATTTTCCAGATCTTCTTAAGACAAGCATGCACAGAAAACCTTTGCTGCTTAGGAAGCAAAGCATGCAGTGCTGGTATTTGAACCCTTAGGGGCAAGGGAGTGGGTATGGGGCCTCAGTGAGGGCTGAGTGCCCAGCGATGGGTCACATATTAATAGGGCACACAGGGCAGGTGCAGAGAGCCCTAAAGCCTCTCCTGAAACTCACGTTTATAGTGGGTAATACAAGGGCAGGGGGTGGGGGGTGTTTGTTTAAAAAAAAATCCATTTTCTTTATATTCTTTATATTTCCCCAGCAGCATTTAAGCCCTGCAACCAGTAATCAGTGCACACAGACACCCATACAGTGGATCACATTAACAAAACCGTTTGTGATTTCAGACATACCCTGAGGCACGACAGACCTCCCTGGCTCCTGGCCAAAGGAGG
The DNA here is from genome assembly GCA_947846985.1 of Fratercula arctica. Lineage (NCBI taxonomy): Eukaryota > Metazoa > Chordata > Aves > Charadriiformes > Alcidae > Fratercula > Fratercula arctica. The sequence continues at coordinate 27,207,046 of CANTUZ010000006.1, read as the reverse complement.
TCCACCAGGGACGGCTCTGCAACCACTTTGCTGCTGTTCCTCCTCCTCTCTTAGTCTTCCCCTGCCCCAAGGAGCCACTCTCACTCATCTCTTCCTGACCCTGCTGCTACCATGTAAAACCCATGGGACAGTCCAGGCGATATCTTATTCCCTCTGGGACACCAGTCATGCACACGACTGCAGTCCCCTTGTGATGGCGGTGCTGATTTCTTACCACTCTTGTAGTTTTAATGATAAAAGCAATGCCACTGAAACACGTTGCTTTAACAGGGTAAGAGTTCGCTAACAGAAACCATCTGCAAAAGAGAAGCTTTCAAAAGCAAACAGCTTGTTACTTCAAATGACACCACATTCATCCTCCTCTTTCAACCTGTGCCACATATACCCTGCCCTTCAGGACTTGATCATACTAGCTGCCACATCTGCCAGATGGCATAACTAATAGCAAATATGCTTTGTAACTGCCCAAAGGAGAATGATCATAAACCAAAACCAAATAAATACATAAAGCGCAGAGCATCATACCTCGCAAATCTCACACATAGGCTATATACAGCTAAGAGCTGTAATGTGATAAAAACAAGCCCTGGAGGAGCAAAATCATCTTAATATTAAAAACAGCACAGCCAAAATGTATGTGGCTTGAACACAGGATGGGAAGGGTTAACAAAGAAAAATATTTAAGTCAGTTCAACAAACAAATCACTCCTGATAAGGTCTCTGGAAGCAAAAACCAGAGATAAAAGTGTCTAAATTGGAAAGTTAAAAAACTCTTTTACTTCTTTTTCATTTTGTTAGATAGAATAACAGAGACAGAGCATTGATTACAACACTGGTTTCATTTACATATGTATCTACACATTTTAACACCAGCAATGTATGGCTTTGAACCTGCTAATTATTTCTGACTTCAAGCAAATTCTGAGGCTGACCCATGGCCACCTGTACAATCAGAAAGAGATAAAATACAGATTTAAATACAGTACTAAACCACTTAGAGCAGTCTCCCACCACAAGTTTACAGAGGTTACCTCAGGTCAGCGTCTGACCTTGAGTTGAAAAGGCAAACTCACTACTTGTTTTAAAAAAAAAAAAAAAAAAAAAAGGAACAATGTTAATTTATTTCCTCTCCACTTCCAAATGATTTGACTTTGTAACTGTGCTCCCAAAGGTGGTGTAACTTATTAATAGTCTAATCAGGCTTATAGCCACTTGCAATTATACAGATTATTCTCATCTTGCTATTAACTGTCCCTTCATACAATGAACTACAGAATAATTTGGGTTGTAAGGGACCGCACGGACGCCAACCTCACGCTAAAGCACAGCTTCAACGTTGGGTCGGATTGCCCAAGCCCCATCCCATCACACCAGAGCAGCCTCCACGGCTAGAGACACCACAACCGCTCTCCCATGGAGTGTATTCCTCACACCCACACAGAACTTGTCCTGCTGCAACACGTGGCTGCTGCCTCTTGTCCTTCCCATGCACCTCTGAGATAAGCCACTGTTTATTCAGCTGCTTGATTTTGGCAGCTCTGGAGGCCGAGCCATGACTAGCACGCAGACCACTTGCAGGCTGTCCCATTAGTATCTCCACAACACAGATAACCAGCAAGGTGCATGCAACTTCTTGAAACTTACCAATTACAAGTTACTTTCAAAGCAAACACACCTATTTTCTTTTTCCATTTGATTTCAGGAGGGTGTCGGTGTTGGCAGCACCAGCCCAGAACAACACTTCACTAGCCCTGCAAGGAACCACCCGGCCACACCACTGGCATGAGGATCGCGCTGGAAAGAGCAGAGTGACAGAGCCTGGGAGCCCCGGCTGGCAGCAAAGGGATCAACCCACCGGGATGAGAGGGAACACGGTGAGGAGGCCTGAGAGGAGGCTGCGGGGCAAGAGCAGCTGCCTGGCGCCTGATCAGCCACACACAGCCCTTCGCTGGAGCAGCCCGGTGGTGAGGCGAGGTGAGGCAGGGCAGAAGGGCGAGGTGAGGAAAGGTGGTGAGGTGTGGTGAAGTGGAGCCACATGGCCGAGCAAGGCAAGGCTGAGGCAGCAGCCACAGCCTCCTCCGCTGCAGGCTGAGCCCCAGGCTTAGGAGGAGACAGGCTGTCTATTCCAGAAGCCTTCTAGAGAAAAGAATACATTAAAACCACGGAAGCCCCTAATTACATGGCGCCAGCGCTACCGGCCCAGGGGCGCGGGAGGCAAAGGAGCTGCCACACTCATCATGGCGGCCGAAGGCACCCCGCTCCCACCGTGGCAGGGCAGAGCCGGGCCCACCCTCTCCACATGGTGGCCGGGGCGGGAGGTGGGCGGACCCGACCCGGCAGCCAGCAGCAGCCCCGGCAGGTCGCCGGGGACGTCTCGGGGCCGCCCCTTCGCCCGGCGCTCTAGGGGTGACCGTGCGGCTCCCGCAAGATGGCGGCCGGCTGCCCCGGAAGCGCTCGGCGCGCGGGGAGGCGCCCAAGATGGCGTGGTGGTGCTGGGCCCGCGCCTGGGGCCCGCGGCCGCACAGGTACTACCGGGCCGGGACGAGCCGGGGAGGGGGGGGATGGTCGGTTGGGGCGGTGCTGACGGTCCGCGTCTCTCCCTCACAGACTGACGGTGCTGCTGGAGCAGCGACAGGGTTTCCGCCGGGTGAGGCCGCGGCCCGAGGAGCCCCCCGCCGGCGGCGGCGAGGCGCGGCCCGGCCCGCCGCCCCCGCGCCGCAGCCTCTGCCCGCCGCCGCCGCCGCCCGCCCACGCCGGCCGCCCCTCGCCGCGACGCCTGGTCAAGCCGCTCCTCTTCGCGGTGGGGGTAAGCGGCCGCCGGGGGCTGGGGGGGAGCGGGGTGGCGGGACGCCCGCCTGTCAGCGGCGCCTCGATCGCCATGACCCATTGCTCAGGGCTGGGCAACCGGGAATGGCGAGGAACCGCAGGCCGTGGCGAGCCTGGCTTCCTCAGGTGAAGCTACGCAGGGACAGCCCTCAGGACAGTGCCTTTCTTTTGGCTCTTATCTGATGTCGCTCAGTTCACAGGCTCAGCCTTCGGGTCGGCCGCCATCTGGCAGTATGAGTCCCTCAAGTCGCGGGTCCAGACCTATTTCGAGGAAGCCCGGGCGGACTGGTTGGATAAAATACGGCCGCAGAAGAGGGGGGACTTCAGAAAGCAGGTACACGGAGCCAGGCCTGGCCTGTTCGCACACGGGTGGGTCCCTGCAGAAACGCGAAACATGACTGCAGCTTTCGTCCAGTGCGCCATTTGTACAACTTGTGCTGCTTAGCCTGATTTTTCACTTGGAGAAGTAGTAGATTCTCAGCAAATTACAGTAGATGCATTTTCTTACAACAAAAAACAATAGAATTCATTCTAGAAAACTGTAACTCACAATATCCCTGCAAAAGCTATACTGGAGAAAAATGCCATCTTCACCGTGAAATGCAGGGAAGGGAGGTCACAGAATCACAGAATGGTAGGGGTTGGAAGGGATCTCTGGAGAACATCTAGTCCAACCACCTGCCAGAGCAGGGTCACCCAGAGCAGGTTGCAGAGGAACGTGTCCAGGTGGGTTTTGAATGTCTCCAGAGAAGGAGACTCCACCACCTCTCTGGGTAGCCTGTTCCAGGGCTCTGCCACCCTCAAAGTAAAGAAGTTCCTCCTCATGTTTAGGTGGAACTTCCTATGCTCAAATTTGTGCCCATTACCTCTTGTCCTGTTGCCGGGCACCACTGAAAAGAGCCTGGCCCCATCCTCCTGACAGCCATCCTTTAAGTATTTATAAGCATTGATAAGATCCCCCCTCAGTCATCTTTTTTCCAGACTGAAGAGACCCAAATGCTTCAGCCTTTCTTCATAAGAGAGGTGTTCCAGTCCCCTAATCATCTTCGTAGCCCTAGGTCAGTAGTAGTAGTTTGTATATCTAAACTAGGTACCTTTTGCTTTTTGACCATAAAAAAAATTCCATTCTTGCTATGTGTAAGCAATCCTAAAAGCAAACATGAACTCCAAGAGAGGACAGAGCTAGTTTAAATTCTGAACCTTACACATTACATTTGTTAATGCTCTGGCTTCTGGAATGCATTTGTATTTTCAACCTGTACCTCACAAATATGAGGGCTGAGGGGGCTTTTTACTTTATAAGAGCTGATGTTTCCATACAAATGCTTCAGAGCTTGGGCAGTAAGAGCAACATAAGTACTGCAAGACTTGTTATAAACTTAACTGGCATCCCCAGCTTATCAGTTATTTAGTTTTTAATTTAAGTGTGTTTAAACTGAGCATGCATTTATGTTTTACGTTTGTTTCAAGGTTACTGCTGTGGCTTGTGATAGACCAGGCTTGATTACTCTTTCAGGTCTGCTTGTCTGAGGGCAGTAGGGCTGAGTGTGGAGCTGGAGAAGCATAGGGCCCTGGGCAGGACACAGAGGAGCTGTTTTGTCACATGAATTGTGTGAACTGTGGTACTTGTTTTGAAACGGGCATGTGTTGTGCATTAACCCTGGTGGGCAGCTGACCTCTACACAGCTGCTTGCTAACTTCCCCCAGAAACCTCCAGTGGGGTGGGGGAAGAGGACAGGAAGAATAAAAGCAAGAAAACTTGGGGGTAAAGATAATAAAACAACCAAAAAAAATGCTTAATTAAAGAGAAGGCTAAGTCAGAGAAGAAAAGAAAACAAGTGATGCAAAGGCAATCACTCATGGTCTTCTGTGGGTAGACCAATGCCCAGCCAGTTTGTGAACAAAAGATGGCTAAACTTCCTAAATTCTCCTCTTTTTCCTTTTACTATGGTAGGAAATAGGTATTTTGTTAGTTTGGGTCATCTTCCTGGTTGTATCCCCTCCCAACCTATCGCGCACCCCCAGTCTATTCACTGCAGGGGCAGAGTGAGAAATGGAAAAGGTCTTGATGCTGTGCAAACACTGTTCAGCAAAAGCTAGAATATTAGTTTTTTATCAGTACTGGTCTGGTCAAAAATCTAAAACACAGCACCATGTACGAGCTGCCATAAAGAAGATTAACTCTGTCCTAGCCAGACCCATGCTTTCTTGCTCGGTGCATATGAACTGCAGGTGAGATTATGATTACCACTTAAAATATTAAGTAATTTTGTGTTTATTTTTTTTATTTTCCTTCAAAACGTGACAAGGAAGATCTGGTGATTAGCTATCCAAAAAATAAAACAAAACTGCCCCCTTGTTAATGGGCTTAAACTCCCAATCCTTGTCTTCAACTGGTAAGTTGTGTTTTTAGAAGTTCAGGATCCCCCAATAGCTTGGCATCTACTTCTTGTATTTTAGTAAAATCATGTTTGTTTAGCGTTCTTATACTGGAGAACTTTGTAGGAAATACTAGTATCTGTACCCTGTGCCAGAGAATTAAACAAAAAAAAAAAGCAATGAAATTGTTATTTTGATATCAAATAGTGAATGATTTGTTTCATACAGCATTATTTCCCCCCACCTTCAGCCTACAGATAATTTCTATGACATTGTCCCCATCAGTATGGTTGGAAGGTCATTGAGCTATCAATAAAATATTTATCCAAAATGATTCTGAAAGCTGAGGAAGGGAAAAAGGGTGTGGAATTTGTCTGTGGGCTGACTGCGCTCAAAATAAACTTTTTCAGGGGTTTTAAACTTGGAGGAGGGCTGGGTGAGCTGGACGCAAGGGGAAATGGATTCCACATCTTGTGAGCCACCTCTGCAAAAGTGACCCTGGCACAAAAGTGGAATCTCTCAGAGGTGGGTGGTGTGATGTTAGACAGTGTTAGGGTGAGGCTTAGTCGAGGCAGGGTTTATGCTAACTTTGGCTAATCTGTTGAAGTAAGCATTATGGGCTAGATCCTTGTTTAGTACAAGCAGAGTTAAACCCGTGCAGTTGTTTAAAAGGATATAACCCCATTCTTTTTGAAGAAACTCTTCATCTATGTTGGGATATTTTATGGAAAGGAGGGTAGGTAACTATTCTTGAGTAAGGAAAGGCCAACTTGAAAAGCTAAACCAATCAGAGAAAAAAATCTTTGAAACAGATTTACTTAACAGATTTCAAACAAATGCTTTCCATTCTTAAAAAGGTAGAACCTTGTGTGACTGGTTTTGAAATTGCAAATATTCTGCAGTGGCACTGATGTACAGCAATTCCATTTCAGGTTAACAGCTGGTGGAATAACCTGACTGAGGGTCAGCGGACTGTGACAGGTTTGTGTTAGCTTACAAGTATTAGACATTCACAGGAAGAGAAATATGGCAAACAGGTACAGTATGTTAAAACAGATGGTTTTCCTACCACGTTTAGGTTGTTAGGCACAAAGCATGTGTAGACTTACACCTGCACATACACTATTTCTGCTACACTTCATTCTCACAAACTATTTTTTGTACACATTGAAAAAATTCCTATGCATTTATGTGAGAGAGTGTGAAGGATTAGCTAGGATCTTCTCCCAGCAACATTTTTCTTGGGAACTGCGAAAAACAGCAAATAATTTTAGGAGGAATATGAGTATATATATTCCACTGATATGTGGAAATAAAACTCCCTGCTAATTTTTTTGCTATTTTACATACATAGCGTTGCAAACAAGAAGCAACTATCTTGTGAGCTTTCCAAATAAAGTAGCTAAGCCGTATTTGCTCTTTTATATTTATTTTACATGCTGACAAGTCCTGTCAGGAAGTTTTGTATTGCTCTTCAACATGCAAGCCAAGTCAGGATAGAGATACAAATACCGTATTGGGGTGGAGGGAGGGGTGGGGTGAAGATTGATATTCTGTATTCCCTAGAGCATCCCTCAACATGGAGTTAATCTCACAAGCAATATAAATTCTAGCTGGTAGACCCTGAGCCATTCGGATACTTAGCCCTGATTGCCATAACAAGGTTGGGCTTACTGTAGTGAAATTACTGAGAGTTCTGTAACATCCTAGTGTAGCGTGCAGGGAAAATATTTCCCCAAATAAAAGAGCACGGTGGAACAGGATGGAGTGCCAAAAGATTATATCTGTTAAAATTTTGGTTCTGGGATTTATGTACTATAGCTTTTCACGGTTCTTACATTTTGTTGCAAACTTCAAATAGAGAATAATTATGTGACATTTTCCATTCTGTAAAGGAAGCACAATTATTTTGCCCTTTAATGTTTCTAGCTATTATAAAACATTTTAAATACATACATGCTTGGGTAGGCATTTTAAACAAGAAATAATAATTTTGAACCAATTATGTTTCTAATTCTTATTTAAACTGAAATAAGATTGCAGTAAACAACTGTGAAGTAAAAAGCTGTGCGTTTGCTGTCTCCCAAAGGTAACTGTGCCTTAGCAATGCCAACTCAACTTTTTATACTTGATCTCTAAACACTTATCTTTACAATTACCTCAAAACCAAACCTCCCCAGAAGATGGAAGGGGTGTGTTCTGCGGGTCTGTGTGCTTCCCCAAGCCTCCCTGCGCAGTTAAATGCAACTGTGCAGCATTTGAGAATAAGCAGCTCAATAGGCAAGAAGAAGTGAGACCTCTTAAGCTGGCTCTTGTTTCAGTGGTTCTACAGTGGAATAGAAGTTTGAAACCATACCTTGAATGTCTGAAGTACAGATTTTCTGCATGGTTGCATTCATTCATTACATCATACGTTAAAACAATCAAATGTCCTATTTCTGGAAGGCTTACACTATATAAATACAGCTTTCAGTATTTTCCTGTGCTTTCTCAAAACTTTTTCTGAAGTTAGAAGTGGATACTGCTTTTAATGAAATAGTGAATAAAAAGTATGAATCTTCTGAGCTTACTTTTGAATGCTTGTTTACAGTAAGCATTGTGGTGTGTTAGATTCATAACTTGCTTTTATATTGTTTTTTCGTCCTAATAGGTATTATAGCTGCAAATGTCTTTGTATTCTGTTTATGGAGGCTGCCTGGTATGCGACGGGTTATGTTTACATATTTCACCTCAGATCCATCCTCTAGTAAGTGAACAGTAATTTGGGGGACTTCTTTAAATCGGGATGTCATAGAACCTCTGATCGTACTGCAAAAGCTTTGGGTAGCACATAGCTTGCTTACAGCTGCATCACCCACAAGCGATCTCAGTCATGCCCAAATACATCATTTTGCTTAGACAGAAAACACTTCTAGGGGAAAAAAGTTAGAAGTAATGGATTAAGAAAAAAAAACAAACCCTCACTGGTGTTTTTCTAAATGTTGTAATGTCAAAACTGTTGCCTGCTATCTGGCCTTATACTGCATTCAGTGGGATGCAGCTCCTGCCTTTGTAAAGGTGCCTCTCACAGGGATCTCCCTGCTTTCCTGGAAAGAATGCTAATTGTGCCAGTCTTTGGTTGGGAGGAAAATAAATTGTACTATGTCATGCCATTCAAAAACTAGTCTCAAATATGATTTTTTTTTTTTCTTCCTTTAATGTTCTGGGGGTTGCAGATAGAACAGTCATCAGTCACATGCACGTGCGCTTTCATCAACGGACAAGCATTACTCTGTGTGTTATGTACAGAGCCCTGGTTTCAAAGCTGTGCTTTCAGTAGGCGTTTAAAAAAAAAAAAAAAAACAAACAAACAAAAACCAAAAAACAAAACCAGAAAGTTGGCTTTCACTGTATGTGAAATGTTTTGAAGAGGTTAACTTAGAAAGGCAAGTTACTAGTATTTAATGGTACAATAATTAGCTTTCATTTCTACAATAGAGAAAAGAACTAAAAGGATGAGACAAACGTGCGTTAGGAGAGTACTTTCTGCTATCCTCTTAATTTCTGCTGAAAATGTGAAAACTCAACCAATTTCCCACACATGCTCCAAAGCTGAAGGTCGCTATTATCCAGATCTGAGCATCAGTTGTCCCAAACACTCCTATTTTAAATAATGCTGACCTTTAAACCTGCTAATGGGTTTTTTTTTGCAATTTGAAGGTTGCTATTTCAGTGAGGAGAGCTAGTAGCTTTTTAGAAAAAAATAGGGTTTTTCTTATGAATCCATCTCTGTAGCAAAATAATTTTATATAGATGCTCATATAATATATTAAAAATTTTTCACCATATACACACATAAATAAAACCTTTTCTCCTTTCCAAAGCATAGGAGACGTATTTTAAGATAAATGTTCTATATGAAACATTCCCCAGTAGGTAATTACGGCTTTCTAAAGTAGCTGTGTGAACAGCTTGCATATCTCTGGGGTACATGTCCTACCTTCCAAAAGGTATTACATGGAATTTGAAATTTGTCAATTTCTGTGTTTATTACATAGCTTGTATTTGAGAATTCTAAGTGTAATTAGCCTATAGTATGTCTTGATAAATTTCTAGTCTGCATGACGTAGAAGTTGAAGCAAATTAAAGCTCTGACTTTTTTTTCTTTTCCCATTGTTTTTCTCTTCTGTAGGAGCCCTGTGTTCTCCCATGCTGCTCTCTACATTTAGTCACTTCTCTCTATTCCACATGGCGGCAAATATGTATGTTTTATGGAGTTTTTCCAGCAGCATTGTCTCTCTTCTGGGATGTGAGCAGTTCATTGCAGTGTACCTTTCTGCTGGTAATGTTAAATACATATATTTACAACACTTTAAAAAAATATAAATATGTATTCATGCAAGTAAAGCATGTGCATGGTTAATAGATGTATGATGACAGATGGCTGTAATTCCGTCCCACACATTGCTCTGTACTAACTGCAGTACTTATTTGCTGTCATACAGAATTTTAATGGGTTTAGGATATTTGGCTTCAAAATATCATGACGATACAAGTAGCTGGTTTTAAGTCATGCTTAGCTACCAAAATAAAGTAGTTCTTAATACAGATTCATGGGAGTTTTGTGGGAAAAGATGACAGTTAATTCAAGTTAAAACAAACGCACATGGCGCACACCCCCAAAAAAACCCCAAAACACCCAAAACCAACCCCCAAACCACACTACCTACAGTAACTTCTTTAAGAAGGTGTTCAGATAACATTGTTGTACTTTCTCATGCTTGTCTGCGTTGCTGGCATTGTTTCCGATAATCATTTTTGCTTTCTAGGGGTTATCTCCACTTTTGTCAGCTACGTTGCTAAAATGGCCACTGGAAAGTTTGAACCATCCCTTGGAGCTGTAAGTATCTTGGAATATGGGAGACCTTATAATGATCTCTGAAGCCGTTTTCAAAGCCTGCTGTATTCTTTAACCTACTTAAAAGCCACAAATATATTTGGGATTATGGAAACTGGGAAGGTTTACCAAAACCAAGTAACCAGGCAGTGATTCCTGTGCAAGAACTTGCTTAGTCTTCAAATATGTGAACTCTTTCTTGCAGCGACAGCCCAGAACTAATGCCACTTAATGCTAATGACTTGTAAATGATTACTTAACAGCAGGACCTCCTGACACTGAGCAGATAGTTCAGTTCTACAACTTATTTCATAAGTGTCATTTCATAATTGTGTATCAGTCTTCTCTAATGGAAAATAGAACACTTTAGAAAAAGATCCTGTAATCAGACAATCAAAATCAGCGTGTGATAGTAGCGGAAGCTGCAGGGCGCGCTGTGCAGAAAGGGCAGCGCTCCTGCCAAAAGTCTCGCAGTATGAAAGATGAGGCAGGCTGAGAAGGTGTTGCGGTTGTCTACAAGTATTTTTAGTAGTAGAACGTTTAAAAACACTTAACTTGCTAGAAGTTTGAGGTGAACCTAACCATTTGCCAAGTTTTAAAGGCTTCTTAACTTTACCAAATAATTTTGATAAAAGGCAAAAGTCAGATTCTTATTTTTCAGTTGGAATGGAAAAAATCTGTTGAGCTGTCCCGAAGTTAGAATTTTTGGTAGTGCTGTTTATGTACTGTCGGTTTATCTTTGAATAAACTGTATAAAAAGTAACTGCAAGTTACTTTCCATTAGTCTTACTTGATCCAAACTTACTGAAATTGCCATGCATTGCATTAGTTCACTGTATTCACAGCCTTTCCATTGAGATATTTCACAGATACAAAAGCCCATGGTCAATTTAGTACAGACCAGGGAATTGCTTGTTTCATTGACAAAAGGTTTATTGTCCCTGTCCATCTGTTATTTTCCTTGTTTTGGTTCAAGCTTCAGAACGATTCCCTTTATCCGAGATGCCTGTGTTTGATTAATATGTGTTAGATTTCTGTGGTTTACTGGGGGGGGAAAAAGCACATTAACATAAATTGTTATCTTCAAAAAAATCAGGGGGGTTATTTCTTAATTATATAAGAGGATCTGAGGGGTGGTTTTTTTGAGTATTTATAATTTCAGATGTTGAAATTAAATAATGGTGTCTTATTTTATTCTGAACTTTACTGTTATGCTTTGTAATTTGAGGTTTATCACAGGGTGGCATTTGAAAATAAAAGCCAAAAGGAAAATGGGTTCGCATGCAGAAAAATAAGTTCCCCTTTATGTAACATCTCAAGCTTACTTTCATGTATTTTAATGTATTTGCAGTCAGGAGCTATAATGACTGTCCTTGCAGCCGTATGTACAAAGATGCCAGAAGCAAAATTAGCCATCATATTTCTTCCAATGTTCACATTTACAGCAGGAAACGTAAGTGCCTTTGAACTTCAAAGAAATCCTACTCGTAAAACATTTCTCCCATACCTCTGCAGTATCTGAGCATGTGTCCTCTTCCTTTGTGTTTCTAAGCTGTTAAATTTATTTTGAAAGAGAATACAGGTCATGGAAGTCCTGGAGACTGGTGCTGGGTTGTTGTAGCCTAGCACAGTCATTACATGAGTCAATTCAGAATTACCCTAACTTCCATCCTCCACCGGTCTGTTTCAAATCTGATACTAAGAGGTAAAAGAAGATGGGAGGGACTCGGGTTCACCTGTCTGAGGAAACATCTGTAGACATACTGTTCTTTCAGATGGGTGATATTTTTATAGCAGCACTCGTTACAGGCTAATTTAATACTGATACACTTTTTTTGAAGAAAAATTTATCAAGATGGGAAAAACAGAATTTTGTTTCTCCAGGAAACTAACATTCCAGCCCTGGATGAATACCTGCCTTGTCACTTGTATGCCATCTTGTGGTACTTTTTAAGAAAACTGTTGGGATTAGAAATATGCTACTGAGGCTTTTCTTCATGTGTAGTATTAGGACTCCATTTTTGTTTCATTAAGTTCTTTCAAGCACATCCACTGTCCCAGTTTTGAAAAGCATGTCATATCTGGACTTTCTTTAATAAGTTAATCATCTTTGGTCCACTACTAAAAGTTATTTTACTGTTTTACTTGAAGCAGTTAAGCTTTGTCATTTCAGGATCATGAGATTTAATATTTTTTATAAGCAAAGCTTACAGATTTGAACAAATGTTCTTAGATGTAGCCTTCATGTTTTTCTTGCACTTCTGCTTGAGTCGACCTGTTATTTTTGCATGCTACTCTTTAACTGCATCTTTCCTAAAAAAGATGGCCAAGGTAGAAATCTTGACAGAGCCACAGAAAGCATGAGGAGTTACTCATTGCAACAGTAAAACAAGAGCAACGTTAGCTATTGCAGTATAAACGTTGGAATAATTTTAGCCCTAAGTAAGAACCTCTACTATGTAATTGTGTTTCTAAACTTTGTGCACTCCTTTAGCCTACCTTGCGTATACTGTAACCTGCTTTTTAAAATAAACAAGCCAATGTAGCAATATAGCTGCTATTCTAACACATATGCTTAAGGAGAGAAATCCTACTTAAAGTAACATTTCATCCTAATGCTAAATCTGCTGGTCTTTTTGGAATGAGGTATTTAGTAGAATTTTGCATAATTACAGTTATGGTGGCTTATGTCTCTTGGGGCTGGTGGTGCTCGTGCTGTTTCTGGCCATGGAGTTTTTTTGCTATCATCCTGATTTTCTGCCTTCCAACAGATGTGTTGCTTAGGAGAGTGTGATAATCAATTTATATGAGCTAAGACGACAGGGATGCTGCCCAACACGTTCCGTCCACTAGAGGATTGTGTTTGGGAGGATGGATGCGCCCAAGTCTAAGCTATGTCAGAATTAGTGAATGAGAATGTTGCAGTTCCGTGTTTCGTGGTCTCCTGTGGCATGTACTCTTTCACGTAACTTCCCCCTTTTTTTTTTTCTTCCCCCTGCTCCAAGTTTGGAATGTGTGTGTAGCTTCAGAAATGAAGACTGGAAAAGACTGAGTATTTGAAAAGGACACATTCCCACCCTGCATTGTTCTGTAGCTGTTCATGTCTGTATTTTGACAGCACAGTACAGCTAAAGACTGAGTCTGTTGGTTTAAAACAATAGTATTTTTTTTACAGTGATTTCTTTGATATAAAGGGGATGGGTTTTGGTACCAAATTTTTGCTCTGTGACAGAACATGAAACTTTGTTATGAGTGACTGTTACATGCTGTGACTGATCTGTCTGTTCCATGTTCCTTTCCTTTCCAGGCTTTAAAAGCCATAATTGCATTTGACACTGCAGGGCTTGCTCTGGGCTGGAGACTTTTTGACCATGCTGCACATCTTGGGGGAGCTCTCTTTGGAATGTAAGTCTGTATTTACTAACTTCTCTTTGTTTTTCATTTAAATTCATCCTGTATTTTTTTTTCTCTTTACTTCCCCTTATCTCTGAAGTGCAGGGATTTTTTAGAAGGTTGTCTTAAGTAGCATTGAAGACCAGCTCAATGTTACCTTTGTAGTGCTATAAAACTGTGTGGAAAATGCTGCTAACAAATTTGTAGAACTGAAAGAAATTGAGCTGAACTGCCCTAGAACGATAGATTAGATGTCAGATTGTCCTGTCACCGTAACCTGGGCTGGCTGTCTCTTGTCCTGCTCTCCCCAGCACATTGAGGAGACTCACAAGGCAGAAAAGATTCTCACAAAACACAGCATGGACAAATTAAAATAACTTTAGAATTATACAGCTAAAAAAGTTCCTTTGTCTCAGTGTTTTTCCTCTAATTACCAATTTAGAGAGCGCTACAGAGTTGTTATAAGCTCAGGCCAAATTCCTTTGAGCAGCCTCTTCAGCTGTTTCTCAGTGTTGCTGCCGTTGTCTTTGTGGAGCCTGCCTAATTGGGAAGAACTCCTAGAAACCAGTTTGTAGGGAACAGTTCTGCATTATTCCATGTTTGAACTACATCACCTAATGAGAGTTTCCCCTTCTACCTGACTGCAATATTGTCTTAATTTGCACAATTAAGAGCATTTTTAAACTTTTTATGTGGGCATAGGAAAAACCTACCTGACATTTAGCTATCCCAGACAAAGAAACAGGTGGAGGACGCTTTTATTTTGATCTGCGAACTGGTTTGCCTTTGTTTGCTATTTTTTGGCTTCGGTGTCCATAAGTTCTGTGCTGCACAGTCTCCTTTTCTCCCCTTCTTTGGTATCGTAAGTGCATTTGATGTGGTCTTGCCAATTCATAACTACTTTCTGCCATGATGTATCTATATCAGCTTGTTTGTTCTAATAATGGTAGGGGATGGAAGGGACCTCTGGAGATCATCTAGTCCAACCCCCCTGCCAGAGCAGGGTCACCCAGAGCAGGTTGCACAGGAATGCGTCCAGGCGGGGTTTGAATGTCTCCAGAGATGGAGACTCCACCACCTCTCTGGGCAGCCTGTGCCAGTGCTCTGCCACCCTCAGAGTAAAGAAGTTCCTCCTCATGTTTAGGTGGAACTTCCTATGCTCAAGTTTGTGCCTGTTACCTCTTGTCCTGTTGCCTGGCGCCATCCTCCTGACACCCACCCCTTAAGTATCTATAAGCATTGACCAGATACTCCACCTCAGTCATCTTTTTTCCAGACTAAAAAGACTCAAATCCCTCAACCTTTCTTCATAAGAGAGATGTTCTGGTTCCCTAATCATTGTTTAAATAGGATTGCAGTTGCAGTGAAAATTGTCCTGAGTTGACAAATATCTTTCCTTCCTCACCTACGTATGTCCTACTCTGTGATCATTTTGATCACTTCATCCTAAAACAGAGCCTCTATTTAGGACATACATTGAATGGCCGAAGTATTTTCTATATGTGGCCTCACAGACAGTTGTCCCTTTCACAAAGTGACTATATGATTTAAGGGATTGATTTGGCCTGGCACCAGCTGATGGCTCATGTAATACAGCTTTTGTTGTTCAGGACTGAGGTGTGAAGTCAGACCTTTGGGAGAACCTTCAGCCTATTTTCATGCCATTGCTTCCCCTCTCGCCTCTGCACCATAACCTCCCTGCCTTAATTGCTTCTGGTTATCATATATGAATATCATAACCGATTATATATGATATATATATATCAGCATATATAGATCTCTATGAATATAAATTAAGCTAGAACATGGATAGATTAAATCTTCATTTAGATGTTTATAGAAGAAAACTCACTTTGAATGGAATGTGGCTGTTTGTTACAGGGCAGTTGAATTTACATATGAGAAAAATACTCTTACTTGGTATTGTCAGTAAGGCTTAGCACAAGAAACAGTGCTGTTTTAACAGTCTCTTAAATGGAAATACTTTTTTGCATCTATTTAAGTAGAAATCATGAGAGCGTGAAGTTAGAGACGTGAAAACCATTCCTCAAGACTGAGCCAAGCAAGAGCACAGAGAGGTTAACTATTAAGAGTCAAGAGAACAAGCGGCTTACCTGCCACTCTGAGACCATTGGTCTTTCTGCCTCAGTTTATCTCGTCTCCTACACTGAGCATTTGGCTCACTTGATTTTAGTGATCAGCCTGTTCCTCATCTACAGAGAAAAGTTGCGGTTAGTTTTAACTCATATTTTCTCTCTCAGGTGGTACGTGACTTATGGCCATGAGCTCATATGGAAGAACAGAGAACCGCTGGTGAAAGCTTGGCATGAAATGAGGACAAAGAACACGGGAAAAGGAGGAGGTGGAAGATCTAACTGATTCCAATCCTAGAGATTCCTTGTGCCCAAGTGGTATATTACTTGAAGACATGGGATTGAATTGGTTGTGAAGGTTTTTTGTTACTCCGCATTAAGCCTCTAAGGAGCTGAAGTTTCTAAAGCAAACTACAGTTACAAAAACACATATCAATAGAAAATGAACTCTGACAAAGGTGGAACAATAAAGGTTTTTATCCTATTGCTCTCTGAGGTAACAGTCTGCATTACGTTTTGTAAAGGAGAAATAAAAAAAAGCTTTGCAATGAAGTGACCAAAAGCTCTGTCCAGGAAACTTCAAAAGGGTGTAAACTGGTTAACACTTAGGAAGATAAACATTTTTAAAACTGAGGAAGTTAGTGGATCACACCTCCCCCTAATGTCCGCCAAAGGGCACTAGGTGCTTTCCTAGAAGGCAGAATTGCCGTAACCTCCCTTACTGCCACAGGCCAGTGCTCAAGTCTCAGGTTTTTTTCTCCCTTGGAAAATGAGACACTTGAGGATTTAATCTCTTACATGCCTGTCCACTTAAACACTTAAAAAAATGAAAGAGTTGGAATATCTAATAGTCCTTTACTCTGTTCCAGAAGCTTTCCGTTTCTAATCTGTCACTTCTCCTTTCCCGCTTCTCTGACACACAGGACAGGCACGCCAGCCTTTAGGGCTTGAGCCACAGTGCAGCCCTGCCTGCAGCAGAGGGCAGCCGACGTGCACCAGCAGCACCCGCCTCGGGCGCAGGCAGGGAGATGCCGGCAGCAGCAGCAGATGGCCACTGAATGGGCTTGTCATAAGGGAGTATTTCATGCCGAAGAAGCTTAAAAGCCATAGCTCACCAGATTTTACATGTTGGTTTTGCACCTATTACTGTCTTTGTCTGCTTCCTTTTATTTTTTCCCCCCTTCCCTTCCTTGCTTATCCACTGAACAACTTATCTAATCTCTTCAGCACTTCTGTATTTGCCAAGGGTTTTGTAGAGATCCTGGCTGAAAGCAGTAGGGAGTAATAGTGCAGGACATGCAGCATATAAACCCTGAAGGACGTTGTATTTTACAGGTCTAGATGAGTAAGCCAAGGTTACAATTTTTTCACCGTAGTAGCCAGTGCCTACCTTCAAGTTTGGAAGTCGCACCCTTGCATTGCTTGCAGAGACTGGAGGCCCGCTCCCGTGGTGCGTTAGCCCTGCCAAGGCTGGGGTGGTGTGGCTGCACCCTCGCAGGAAGGGTGTAGATGAGCACAGGGATGTTCTCAGGCTGACCCTTCAGAGGCAATCCACTTCTGCTGGATTCTCAGAGTTGCAGGGGCTCAAAGCTCCTGACAAACCAGCCTGGAACTGCCAGAGAGGTTTGGAAATCGCCGTCATTTCAGTCAGTGGCTGCGGTTTGAGGGTCTCGTGCCTAAGCTTCACCTTAACTCTAGGCCTACCAGCATTCACCCTTCTAAAGGCAGCTCAATACCTGAATCTTCCGCATTGATAGAAACCCTAGAGGTATTTAACATATGTAAAGCTGTAAAAAAGCATTCACGTAGCCAGGCAGTGGGTCTTGTGTCATTTTGCACCCAAGTGTCCGTGCAGCATTGTCTGCCAAAGGTAAAATCTCCTCTGCTCCAAAACAGCTTTCAGACTGCAGTGTGAAAGTCAATACTCAAATCAGGCAGGAAAAGCCTGGAGTTCTGACAGCTCACTAGAGTAAGTAAGATACCTTTCTGGCAAGCTTCTTGCAAAACCTGGCATTGGTATATGCCATGTCTCAGTATTCAGTCACACTTTTGGATGGCAAAGAAATTAGAAGAATGAAAAAGAAACCTCCACAAAACCA
Organism: Fratercula arctica; assembly: GCA_947846985.1. Lineage (NCBI taxonomy): Eukaryota > Metazoa > Chordata > Aves > Charadriiformes > Alcidae > Fratercula > Fratercula arctica. The sequence goes on along the minus strand of CANTUZ010000006.1, from coordinate 27,189,380 downwards.
AAAAGAAACAAACCCTAAAACTCAGAAAAAAAAAAACAACAAAAAGAACCAACCGCCTAAAACAAAACGAACCACATGGAAAGACCTTTTTCTCCCCCCTTTTCAAAGAGCTTATTATTGTGAATAAAAATAACAATGTGGTAATTATGCGGATGCTGGGCAGAGACAGGAGCTAGTGTTTGTGTAGGAAAATAGCAGTAAGTGTAAAGTCATGGTTAATCACGTAGAGACACGATCCTTCATCCCTTTGCAATGGCTTTAAGAAAACCTGCCATGTGTAAGGAATATTTTGTTTCAGCGTCGCTATCTATTGAAATTTCATGTCAGTGTTAGAACAAACTGGCTGTTGGAGCTCTCAGCCCCCGTTCCTGGCAGCAGCAGCTGGTTTGCTTTCTGATTTCATGCCTTGCCTTTGTCTTACTGTTGTAGCATATTCCCCCCCTCCCCCCCCCCCCAGCTTTTAATCATGATAAATCTCTTCTAAATGCAGACAACTTTTTAAATCCCATCCAGCTTCTTCTGGTTTCCCTGTCTGAGATGCTCTTTGTGCCAATTCCGTCCTACAAGCGAGGAGGAGCAGCTGCTCAGAGCTTTCCCGGTGCTGTAGGTGGGCTCCGAGCTGCGCGGTGCCAGAGCTGAACTCAGTGCTAGGAAGCGGCAGGCACAGGGAGGGCAGCGACATCCGATTGATTCGCTGATATATTTTGCTAAGTCAGGCCTAGAAACAAGGATCAGAGCATCGTTTGTACTGTGCCAGTGATAACAGATGATAAAGCGGATGTTCTGTTTTCTCCCATGACTCTAAAATCCATTTCTCCTTACCAGGGTAAAGCGTTCTAAATTTCAACCAAATGCGATTTATTTTTAAAAATTACTGCATAGAGCAGAAGAGCAGAGTAGTTCGGGGGGGGGGGGGGGGGGGGGGGGGGGGGGGGGGGGGGGGGGGGGGGGGGGAAGCAGCAGAAAATTATGAAATATCTCCCTGCATATTCCTAAAAGTAAAATTCTGTTTATGGTTTTTTTTCAGGCAACAAATGAAACGCAGCATCCAATATCCCCTATGCTATTGTGTCAAGGCTTCTGTGTGCGACCAAAATGTTGTTACCTGCAATTTCTGAGTCTCCTTGCCCTGCCACAGGGGTGGGGGTGGAGATGTGAAATCAAAACTGCTCGTTGCACTAGCAAGTGTCAAATCGGTCATTTAGGACAACAGGAGCATCTGCAAAGGAATTTCTGTCTATCCCTTGACAACTGTGTTTCAAGCAGAGGTTCTGCCTTAGTCCCACATCCATGTTTCCAGCCCTTCTCCCCACCAGCAGCCAGTGCAACTCTGGACGGAGGTGTGAATACGCTACAGATGCAGGCTGCTCAGCTGAACTAAAGCACTAAATCTTAGCTTTTCCAGTTCCGCTGCATAATTAATTTCTCATTAGATCTTACCAGATAAGATCATTACATTCTAAAATGAAGTACCTGTCTGGTTAGCTTTTAAATAGATGATTTTTCTAATAGGCAGTGTCTCGGTTTATCCGCACTCTTCACTTTTACAGCCTTATATTTCAGTTTGGTGCCCCGTGGGGAGACTGGGCTGCTTCTGTGATAACCCACTGAATGGGGAATTGTGGAGGAGCATTATGGCCTGTAGCCACTTATTGCATAAGATGTCAAATTTCAAAAGCCGGACTTATCCCTGATGGAATTCTGCCAGCTTCGGCGGTTTGCGCCAGGAGTCTTTGGTTTTGAACATGAACCTACAAAAGAAAAAGCTGTAATTTCCAGTCTTGCAAAGAGTAGATGGTGTGGACCATATATTAAGATATATAAGAGAGGCTTGGATTTTGCTCAATAGGTAGTATTTTAAAAGTGCAGTGGTTAAAGTGTAATGGAGGAAGGAGGGGTGTTAAATGAGGGTGGTTTTTTTTTTTTTTGGTACGCAGCTGTCAGAAACTAACATTGCAAAGCAGCTATTTCTCATGCAGATGGCTTATTTTATAAACATCAGGTTTCGTGTACAAATGCTTTCTCTAATCATAAGCGGTTATGGGTAACTTGGAGTTACAGTTCGGCAGCAGTACCCAGCTGGAGCGGAGCGACGCTCCTTGCTCGGCCGATGCCCGCCATCGGGTGTGCTACGGAGCATCCCGGGCACCGGGAGAGGATCCCGCCGCACTAAGATAGATACAAAACAGATATTCGGGGCCGGGAGGCGCGGGGAGAGAAGGGGGGAGGCGGCCCCTCTCGGGAGAGACCCCGGCCCCGCCGGAGCAGGGACGCGGCCGCACCGCAGCATCCCTCGGGGAGCGGGGGGGGGGGGGATGCGGGGGCCGATCTCGGTGGCTCCCCCCGCACCGGCAGCTGCACCGAGCCCGGGTCACGTGTGCGGGCCGTAATCCCGGCGAGGGGGTGTCGTTACCGGGGAAGGGGGCGGCGGGAGGAGGGGCTGCCGCCCATGAGGGCTGAAGCCGGGTGCGCGGCCGGCTGCGGGCGCCGGAGCCGCGGGCGAGGCCGGGGCCGGTGCCGGAGCGGCGGCCATGGCCTGGCCCTGCATCAGCCGGGTGTGCTGCCTGGCCCGCTTCTGGAGCCAGCTGGACAAGTCCGACCTCTCCGTGCCGCTCACCATCCACAACTACTCCGACATCGAGGAGCAGGAGGAGGGGCCGCCCCAGCGCGGCGGGCCACCCCCGCGGGCCAGCGCTCGCCCGCCCGCCCCGGCCCCCCGCCCGCGGGACCCCGGCAAGCGGGCGGCCGCAGGAAGGGCCGGGCGGCGGCGGCCGGGGAGCCCTTCGCGGCGGAGACCCAGTACCGGCGGGACTTCAGAGCCTGGCCCCTCCCGAGGAGGGACGCCTTCCCCTGGGTCAGCGCCAGCAGCGGCGGGAGGGACGGGGCCGCCCCCCAGCCCGCCCCGGGCCGCGCCGCCTGCGCCCTGCCCGGCGGCGGCGGGGGGAGGCCGGCGGCGGACGGCTGCGGCGGCCCCCGAGCAGCTCCGGCCGCGCTCGCAGGCGGACGGCGGCCACACCACCTCCTACAGGTAACCGGGCACGGGCGACCCCCCCGGGCCGGGGATGGGAGGCTCCGGGCCGCGGGAGAGGGATGCAGAGATGCTCCTCCGCAGCGCGGGGCGGGGATACCGGCGGGGGGGGGGGGGGGAGGTTGTAACCGGGGCGGGGTGTGTGTGTGCGTGTGTGTGTGTGCTGCCGGCTCAACCGGTCGCCAAAACCGCATCGCTTGTCCCCCAGGGGGGTGTGTGACCCCCGCCTCGCCCGGCTCCCGCGGGGGCGGCGGGATCCCGGGGCAATAAGGGGGTAAGCGGGCGGGATCCGTGGTCCGCACCCGAGCACAGCCCGGTTCTCCTGCCCGCCGCTCGGGAGCTGCCCGGACCGGTCCCTATCCCACGGCCCCGCATCCCTCAGTGCCACCGTCTTTTTCCCCTTAAAAACTCCTGGAAATGCCACGTTTAAGGTGAGCCAAATTACTGCCTCAACGATTAGTCAGGCACCGAGACACAGGGGATGGTACCCCCAAAAATACACCAGTATGGGCAATGGCAAAAAAATATGTCACAAACGGCCTTTCCCAAAGAGCTTTTGAAAACGATTAAGTGGCTTTTCTGTTGCTGATGCCTTCCTTTCCCTGTGATCAGTATGACTGGTTACAGACGCTTATTTTCTGGACCAAGCAATCAGGAGGGATGCATCCAAATTCAGCCCCAGTTCTCACTGACGTCCACCACAGGAGGAGAGGGGATTTCAGCTCCTATGTGGCTGCTGTTGAATGCTGTACCAGCTTCACGTTGTTACAATAACGCCCCCCGATAATAACGTTTGGCAGATTTTCATACACCTATGAGGTATATTAATAGAGTAATTGTTTTTATTCCAATAGAATCCCAAGTATTTAGACACTTATTTTCTGTTAGGTAGCTAGGAGACATTTCTCTTCATAATTGCAGTTCATCAGATTATTTCTTAGTGCTTTTAAGCCGAACACCCTGGGAAGGATTACGGTCCTGCATGAGAGCGTGTATTTCTCATTCCACTCCTCCCTGCACCGGCAGCTGCCCTGGTGCTACTACAGTTACCGTACGGACTCTGGAAGGGAAAACTGCAGTGTTTGAATTTATGGAGTATTTTATCCCTTGCCACATCTCACGGGAAAATCACAGAGAGAGGATTATTTTCCAAGAAAAGCACTTTTTCAATTTCAAAGCCGCACAGGAATTACTTCCGAGAAACCCGCCTAGAACAAGGCGAGCAAGGTTCATCTTTCAGAAACACGTCCACCTCCACCTTGTTGTTGAGCCTGCCCCCACTTCTTCCCCCTGGCCCCAGAGGAAGGGCAAGTGAGAGCCGCAGGTTCCCTACAGCTCTCTTGGCGCCCAGTAAAGAGTCCCTTCTCGCACCTGTCCTCCCCCTGACTTCTCTGTTCTTGCGCTGTCGTGAAAGAGCAAGAAACCTGCAGGTCACACTGGCCAAAGCGAGATACCAACAAGTAAATCAAACCAAGTTTTACAAGAAGACTTAAAGGCAGTGGAGGAACTCCCCACGGCTGGGGGGAGGAGCAGAGCAGGACAGACAGGAGCAGTGCAGGTAGAGGCCCAAGCTGGGGACAGCCAGGCCAGGACCAAGTTGTCACACACACCTTTAAGCTGTTTGAAGGCCAACTAATGCAGACACAGCTGGTCCAGTCAAGCCACCTTGCTCTTATTCCAGTAATTTCCATAGTTTCTTTGAATTATTACCCAGTACAACATTGCAAATTTAAGAAATCCCCACACCACTGACCCATTAAGAAATCCCCATACCAAGTCCGAGAGAAGCCACAGGAGTCAAAACAAGCAGCAGAAAAGTCCACAATAACTTTGCAAGCTGCAGGGGGTTTGTTTTGTTTTGGATTTATCGCTTATTGTTTTTTTAAAAAAAAGGAAGACCAAACTGGAATTGAGTTGTTGGTACTTGGCAGAGTTACTCCCACTCATTTTCAGGTTCACTTGGGGCACTGGGTCTGTGTTTGTCAGCTTTAGTTCCCCAAAAGCCCCAGGAGCTGGTCTGAGGTGGGAAGGGGACAATCCACAGCACAAGCACCCACAGCCACAAGGAGATTTCCAGTAACACCCCTGCAGTCCAGGACTCCTTTCCTCTTACCGTATCATTTTCCAGAGGCAACTGCAGCCTGCAAACGCTTAGTTCATCTTCAGGCAGTAGCCAGGCAGCACCATTAAGGGTCAATATTCTTCATCTTCCCAACAAAGGCCAGAAAGACCCTAATTGTGGATTAAGCTGTGCCTTGGTGGTCACACGCAGCCCCACAGACCTCTAGCAGCTGGGCCCTGCCCGGTTCTTGTAGGCTGCGCCCCCCCACAGGTGAGGGGCAGCAGTGGGGAGTGGGGAGAGGCAGGTACTTCTGACACAGCAGAGATTAATTGCACACAATTAATTGTAGGACTAGGTCTTGATTGCATCTAGCAGGCATGTTAGAAGTAGATGAGTGCTTTACTCAGCTCCCTTCTACAGTGGCTGAGAGAAGCTGGTGCTGCCAGCAGGTATCTCCAGCTGGATGTCATCATTCTCTGGATGTCACCTTCTGTCCTTGTCAGAAGGCAAGGGGGGGTGAGGGCACAACCTCTCTGCCGGGCCTGGTGCTGCTGGGGGGAGAGCCCCGCTCAAGGCTCAGCTATACCTCTGCAGGTCACTTCACACCTCAGTTTCCCCTCCGGTAACCTGCCGGTTTCTGGAAAGCGCTTCAAATATGAAGGTGAAAAGGTCACAGCAGAGCCATGAGAGACTGTTGTGCCTCTTCTTCCCCCACCCACCGGCTTTGCTTGTCTGAGCCCTGGGGGAAGGAGGAGGACAACGGTGATTTTCTGCACGCACGCCAGCCCCGAGCAGAGCCTGGTCTCCGCAGCTGGTGTTTCCCGCTGCAGGTGTTCCGAGCAGGTGCGGGAGCCGAGAGCCCCCCATGCGTTTGCGGGTGGGAGGCACAGCGGGAGAGCAGACCAAACCGGGGGCCTTGAGATCAGCAGGGCTTCCTGCTCGCCCCAAGCGAGCAATTTCATTTTGTTGCTTTGATGAAAAGAAAAGGTGTAAAGAGCTGGGGTCGTTAAGGGGAAAGGGCCTGATGTGCCATTGCTAATGATTTTGGGAATAGCAGGGTAGAAGATCCCTCCACCAACTGACCACCAACCTTCTTGGGCAAGTACTCAGCACGTGCGCTGTGCCCAGGAGCATTCATCCCACAAAACGAAGGGGAAATGACAGTTTTCCCCATATTTTGCCATCTGTACTACTCACCTGCCTTCAAATAGCGCTTGTGCAGGAGGGCAAGGTGAGCGGTGGTGACTGCTTCGCATTGAAAAGCATCTTATTTCAGCCCTGCAGGAGAAAACAGAGAAAATACCGGCACTGATGTTCAGCAGAGTACGAGGTCACAGCACACACCTGAGCTGCCGGGATTAATGGTACCGTCTATGAGGAGCTCCGTCCTTGATCCAGCAAGATATTTAAACACATGCTTATCCTTAATAATAGGAGTAAAGCTTTTATAATCAAGGCTTACAGTTATCTTTACATTAAGTATCTTGCTGCTTGGGGAAATTAATATTGAAGTCCCTGATTTTTACGCTATTTAAGAAGCAAGCTTGCTTGGTGCAGGCATTGGGATGGATCCAGGGAGACTCGCAGTGCACGGTGTAGCCTGGCTGGGCAAAGGGGGGGCTGGAAATAGTGGCTCAAGAGGGGACGTCTGTTCTGCAAAATATGCTGCAGAACTGAAATGGGGAAAATTCAAAGTTGTTGCATAAAGGTAGGGGGAATTTCCTCCAAAGACCCTAAGACCTGCCCACAAACTCCCATTCACACAGCTCCGGTAAGCGGGAAGCAGCTGCCTGTCCTGTCAAACCCCTGTGCTCCATCCTCAGGGACCAGCCCTGAATCCATCATTCCTAAATCATGCCCTGAAGTCTGCGAGGCCACACGGTGAATCATGGCGAGAGCTGGTGGGAGCATCCCCCCTGCCAGACCCCTTTGCCAGCCTGTTTGACTGCCCTGGTAGAGGTGGTCCTACTCCCCCGGGGAGGGAGATGGCACACAACCACCAGCTCACTAGTAACCCTCTGGTAATTAATAGTCCAATGCTTTTGTTTGTTTGTTTGTTTCTAGCCTCTACATTAGCTGTATTCCCACTTGCTCCATTTCCCATCGCTGCTGGGGGTTAAACTGTCCCAGCAGGCCACCAGCCTCCCGCTTTCCACACTGCATTGATGCAAACCTTCCCCTCCGGACAACCCATCCTGACATGTTACCAAAGAAACACCTTTCCCCGGGCTCTATTAACTGATTACAAGAAAGAGCAAACAAATGATTGACAAACCAGTGATTTACGTGATCAAAGCAGTTCCACAGACCAACGGGGCAACCACCTGCAAAAAGGTTCTTCTTATTCCTTCCTAGAGCAAGTGGGGGGTAAAGAAAGAGCAGGACACAGAAAGCAGCTCTTCCCTTTTGATCTCTACTCTTTTAAAGCCCGCCTACAACTCCGGAGGTCTTTTTATTTCATAACCCCAGTGCTTCAGTACTTGCAAGTACCTCTGGGTCATTTCTATTTATGGAGATTAAAAATCTCACCTCTGGGTTGTGAGAATAAAGAAAGAAACAGAACCTAAAGAGAGCCCAGACACTGAGTGGTGGGCCTGGAGGTTATTCCCCCTCCACTTCAGGTGCCTGCAGCCCCCAGGTAACCTGCCAACTGCTGCTGTCTCGGCAGAAGAGGAGGAGGAGGAGGGAGGGGGGTACAGCAGGAAGGATGAAGATGACTGTCTGCAGCAGCAACAGTCGATGTCTCCCATGTTCGTGCCCAGCAGCAGCTGGATGTCACACCACACTGGGCTCTCCCCTTCTCCACGCCATTTCTGTGAATTCCTCTCCCACCGAGCTGGTCTCTTGCTACTTCGTGTGCTCTGGGACGGGACGGCACCGGCGGCGGTGGGCGCGGGGAAGGCAGGGAGAGGCGATGCACGGGCTGCGCTCCACCTCATGCATTGGCTCCTCAAGCACAGGCAGCAAATGTTGCACCAGGGGGTACCAGGGGGGAGAAAGCCACTAAATCTTGACACTTGACATCTTAAACTAAGTTACGTTAAAAAGAGGTGGTTCCTCTTCCCCAGGCTCTGAGTAGCTCATGTATTTTGACTGGAATCCTGACTCCACGGCTGATTTTTAGACAAGTCAGCAAACTGGTATTTGGGCTCGTGTTCCTTCTGACTGGGCTCTACAGCTGGAGATGGGTGCGTCTGTCCTGCAAGCTGAAAGGGAAAGCGATTTTCTTAGCTATACTCTCTGGACTAATGGTTATGATTTTCATTTCTTGTTTTGTTTCAAGTGCACTCACTCCCAGAGGGGACAAGCCATCTCTGTTTTGTCCAGCCCTTCCCCATGGCCCAGTATCCTGGGTTCTCTCAGGACAAATTCCCCCAAATTCCCTTATTTGAATAAGGTCAAATGCTGGATCCAAATAAGAAACGCTGCTGTGGATCTGAGCCGTGACTGTCTCTGCCCTCACGTTTCTGTTTCTGTGGGTGAAGGCAGAGCATTTCCTCATTCCATGTAGGTGCCTTGAAAATAGTTTTGGCTATGCAGGAGAACGGCGTGGCTTCCAGCCAAAGCGAGGGCCCCGAGATCCAAAAGGGCTGTGTTTGGGGGCCTGCCAAATCAGCAAATGATCTGCTAGGAAGCAGGGAGATGGAGCTGGCTGCAGAGATGCCGGCAGCGGAGTCATTCACTCATGGCTGGGGCCACACTCCACTGCAGCATCATGCAGCAGGGAGAGCAGCCGGAAGGAGGAGGGATGCTGAGGAATCAATGCCACCAGCATCTTTGAGGCAATCCGGCTTTACATGGGGCAGCAGGTTCCAGTTCCTGGAAACTGCTGGGATGTAATTGATGGCTTTGTACCATTTTGCTGGTATTTTACCCAGTAGCTCCATGTCCTCCCTCTGGCTGCACAGCAGAGCAGAGCTCAGATTTAACTCGGCACTCACACGTGTCTGGGATTCCCTGCTGAAACGTTGCCTTCCTGGGACATCGCTTAGCCAAAATCACCTTCCTGCAGAGGTGCTTCCTTATCCCGAGGTGCTAAAGCAGCATTGCTGGCCCTGGGAGAGCTGTGCAGGAGCTTACCTGCTGCCGGAGCAGGATGCAGGGAAGGTAGAAGTCTCAGAACGACGAGAGAAAAGCAATTTACAGAATCACAGAATGTTAGGGGTTGGAAGGGACCTCTGCAGATCACCTAGTCCAACCCCCTGCCAGAGCAGGGTCACCCAGAGCAGGTTGCACAGGAACGCGTCCAGGTGGGTTTTGAATGTCTCCAGAGATGGAGGCTCCACCACCTCTCTGGGCAACCTGTGCCAGGGCTCTGCCACCCTCAGAGTAAAGAGGTTCCTCCTCATGTTTAGGTGGAACTTCCTATGCTCAAGTTTGTGCCTTTACCTCTTGTCCTGTTGCCGGGCACCACTGAAAAGAGCCTGGCCCCATCCTCCTGACAGTTACCCTTTAAGTATTTATAAATGTTGATAAGATCCCCCCTCAGTCATCTTTTTTCCCAGACTAAAAAGACCCAAATCCCTCAGCCTTTCTTCATAAGAGAGGTGTTCCAGTCCCCTAATCATCTTGGTAGCCCTTTGCTGTCCCCTCTCCAGCAGTTCCCTGTCCTTCTTGAACCGGGGAGCCCAGAACTGGACACAGCACTCCAGATGCAGCCTCACCAATGCAGAGTAGAGGGGGAGGATGAGCTCCCACGATCTGCTGGCCACGCTCTTCTTGATGCACCCCAGGATGCCATTGGCCTTCTTGGCCACAAGGGCACATTGCAAGGGCACAATTATCGACAAGATTTGCAGTGCACATAAACAGCCCTGACAGGGGCCTGGTTGTCCTTTCTCATGGGCAGGAAGGTCTTCTGTAGAGCAGTATCTGTTACCAGCTGAGTGGATTTAAGAACTCGGTCCGCCTCCACTCGAGGTGACAAACTGCTGCGGCCCCGGCTGTGGGCTCCTGCCCCTCTCCTTGTGCCTGCACCCGCGCTTACCCCACCTGACAGGGGCCACTGCCCGCAGCCAACCCAGTCAAGAAACAGTAACTTAATTTTTTTAGAATTAATTTTGTTAGCTGGTTTGTCTGTCTGGCTTAGATACAGTCCAGGGTTGTACTCTGTATCTACAAATCAACCAAGAGGCCGCATTTTAAGGCTGAGTCTATCTTTAGAAATTGGTTATATAGTTGTTTTGCTTATATACTAAAAGGATCAAGATTAAATTACACATTCTAAAATAATACTCCACACGTACACACTTTAAATAAGATTTTTTTTTTTTAAAGAGGAATTTGCAGCTAGTATCAAAATAGCAAATAGCATGCTTGGAAAAATGGAAATCAGGAAGGCTGTGATCAAAGCTCAGCTTGGCACATTAACACCCAGCCTATTTCCCTTCCCTGGACGTGGCTCAGGGCTCAGTCCTGTCCCTTGATCCTGCGTATAAGCAGCTAGTAGAATGCAGTTATTGTTTAAGTATGCCAGGGTATGGACATAAAATTGTCACATCGTGGTGAGTCGCCTCGCCTTTTGCTGCAGAAGCTGTTTGAGTCGGTTGCCAGAGATACGTACACAGGCAGAGCAGATTTCTGTCTTCTCCTGAAAGCAAACAAGCCAGCTCAGCCGGCTGCTGCTGCAGCAGCCAGAGCCCTGGTGGGGAGGGCATTAGTGAAGCCTGTTTGTGACCAGAGGTGCAGAGGGGAGGCTGCAGAAGGGACCTGGCAGCCGAGCGAAGCCAGACCCTGCCATGCTGCACTTTGGTGCTCTTCAAAACACGAGCTGCCCCTTCCTCGGGGCGGGCCCTGCACCCATCTCACAGGTGTCACTGCTCCAAGAAGTTGTCAGCCAAGTGCCTTCTTCTCAGACATCATCGTGCAAAGTCATAGAGTCATAGCATTGCCTAGGTTGGAAGGGACCTTTCAGATCATCAAGTCCAACCATCAACCTAACTCTGATGAAAACCATCACTAAACCATGTTCCTCAGCACCACATCTACCCGGCTTTTAAATACCTCCAGGGATGGGTGACTCAACGACTTCCCTGGGCAGCCTGTTCCAGTACATGATAACCCTTTCAGTGTAAAAATTTTTCCTAATATCCAGTCTAAGCCTCCCCTGGTGCAACTTGAGGCCATTTCCTCTTGTCCTATCACCTGCTACTTGGGAGAAGAGACTGACCCCCACCTCACTACACCCTCCTTTCAGGGAGTTGTGGAGAGCGATAAGGTCTCCCCTCAGCCTCCTTTTCTGCAGGCTGAACACCCCCAGCTCCCTCAGCCGCCCCTTACAAGACTTGTGCTCCAGACCCCTCACCAGCTCCGTTGCCCTTCTCTGGACACGCTCCAGCACCTCAATGTCTTTCTTGTGGTGAGGGGCCCAAAACTGGACACAGCACTCGAGGTGGGGCCTCACCAGCACCAAATACAGGGGGACGATCACTGCCCCAGTCCTGCTGGCCACACTGTTCCTGATACAGGCCAGGATGCTGTTGGCCTTCTTGGCCACCTGGGCACTCTGCTGGCTCATACTCAGCCAGCAGTCGACCGACACCCCCAGGTCCTTTTCCGCTGGGCAGCTCTCCAGCCACTCCTCCCCCAGCCTGTAGCGCTGCATGGGGTTGTTGTGACCCAGGTGCAGGACCCAGCACTTGGCCTTGTTGAGCCTCATACCATTGGCCTCGGCCCATCGATCCAGCCTGTCCAGATCCCAAGTCAGGGCACTTGCCCTCACCTGAAGGAAAATCATCAGCGAAAGCACCTGCCAGCTGAGATGGTGTCCCCCTCCGTGCGCATTTCAGCCTGAGCTGCCACAGAGGCACAGCCCAGCACACCCTGGCAAACGCGCCTGCTGCTCAGAGACCTACAGCCAAGTGGGGAACACCCGCAGCTTCCCTCCCCACGCGTGAGGGCTGGGCACCTGCAGCCCCAGACCAAGGTGTTTCACGTTGTAAGTGGCCAATGAGCCAGACAGTGTTTTACATTGGAAGTGGTCAACGAGCTATCAAGCAAAAAGGCACCCTGACCTTTTCTCATGCAGGAGGAAAGCACCAAGCACCTCCAAGGGAGGGCATGTTTGGCCAGGAACGAAAGAAGGGTGAAGTCAGGGCAGCCAGTTAGCCCAGTCTATGCCCTGGTGCATCTTTCAGCCTATGCCTTCCAAGAGGGGCAGGCCTCTAGGCACGGTCCTTCTTTTATTCCCAGTATGCCTTAGACAAGTTCAATCTTACGAGCTGATTGTAGCCAGCCTTGCCTTCTGGCTTTGCAACCCCTCAGCAGGAGCACCCTGTGAGTATGTTGTGTTTTATGGGTTCTTCTGACTTGACAATCTCATTGCAGGCAAGAGTATCGCCCATGGACTGGAGCAAAACCATCCAAGCCAATAAAGACAAAGCAAGGCTTCATTATCCCAGAAGATCATTTTGTTCGAGAGACAAGCTACAAGGCAGATTTTAAGGTAATTAACATTTTTTAAAAATCCCGAAGTACACATCAGGAACTCCTCATTTGTTATCGGTGCGGTGCGTGTAGAATAACGCCACGTCCTCACTGACCACCCTTTCATCACTGCCCGGTAGGTAATGTGGCCATCCCTTGCTTTCAGAGAGACACGCTAGAGAATGTCATACTGTAACTTACCATAATTCAACCCGAAAGCAAGATGTTAAGCTGCGTGACAGTCAGGAGGTTGAAGATTTACCATTCCCTCAGCTGGATACCTTATCACAAGGTGTGTGTCGTTCTCTCTCTCTGCGTGAGATGCATTTAACACCCTCTGCGTGCCCTCGAGACAGTCAGCACGCGTGAGCGTTAGGGCAGCAACGGGAGATTCAGCCTCTGGTGCGAACATCAGCCACAGACACGGGTGTTTGCATGGGAACGGTTGCAGATTGGTGTCAGGGGAATGGCACCCACCCGAACAGGACAAAACTCCTCCGTGCTGGTAAGGGCAGAAGCTGCCCCCCGTACCAGCACCAAGGAGGAGCATCCAAGCCGCCCAGCTCCTGGGCCTCTGGGACTTCCTTGGGATTTTACTGTGAGTTTCTACAACCCTCTCTACCAGCATAAGATTGTTTTTTTGTTGGTGAAACACATCTAAGCGTTCCTGAAAATCCCACGAGGAAAGGTTCTCTCTGTACTCAGTGTCTTCCCTGGCGGGGCTCCACACGCTCCCCATCCCCACAAGGAAGGAACGCGCACACCAATGAGGCTCTGGTTTGGCTGCTTTTTGCTTTAGACCACCAAAGAGATCGGCACTTGACAACCAACACCGAAAGCCGGTCACAGGCTGCACCGAGTGGCTGGGAAAGCTGGATTCCCCAGCCAGAGCGTGCCGTGCCGTCAGAGGTAATAGCAGCTACTCCAGGGCCACTTGTAAAAAGTAAATCTTTGCCTTGGAGGAGACAAAGAAGAAGTGTTTAATCAGCAGACAGTCAAGTGCCTCCTCCACAGAGGCTTGCTGGCACGCTACTGCGACAAGGCACAGGATGGGTATATCCAGCGCCACCGAAAGTGGGACAGTGGCCTCAGGCAAAAGAGAATTTGCAAACCTCACCAAAACTTCCTCCTGGCTCTGAATAGTGTGGGCTACTTACCCAGGGGCATCAATGAGGAGAGAGGATATTTAACCCTTAAACCTTGTATTTAATCTTGTGTCTTGAGCCTGGAGGGACAAAACACAGAATCACAGAATGGTGGGGGTTGGAAGGAACCTTCAGAGATCAGCTAGTCCAACTCCCCTGCCAAAGCGGGGTCACCCAGAGCAGGTTGGACAGGAATTTGTCCAGGTGGGGTTTGAATGTCTCCAGAGAAGGAGACTCCACCACCTCTCTGGGCAGCCCGTCTTCCTATTTGGCAGATAGGATGCAAAGGAGAGGGTCCTAGATGAACCCCTCAAAGCCCTATCCCAGTTCTCAAGGAAGGCAGAGAAGACTGGAATCCCAGACACAAACACACGCCACCAAGGACACCCCACTCTGGACCATCTAAGCTGAGGTCCCATTTCCTGGAGCCCCAGAGTGCCACCACAGCCTCTCTCACAGACAGCACGGGACACGTGTGGTCTGGAATGAAGATGGTGCTGAGGACCCACCAGTTCAAACAGAATTCTGACTGTCCCTGATTTACACCTGGCTGTTTGGCCTTTTCCTGTTGCCTGAAGCCTATGGCGTTGCTGGACACGTTGTGTCCTGACAGCCTGCATGTAGGACTCGTGCTGCTGGTTCTCCCCAGCCGCTGGGCTGGGCACAGGCTGTTTGTGATGCTCCTCTTGTTCCTTAGCGTGTCAGATGCATCCCCAGAGGAATGGAAAAATCAGAGCAATGCAACAAAAACAACAACCACCACCACCAGATCGATGGCTTTCCCTGTGCTCTCTTTGCCTGTGGTCGTGCACAACTAGGGCCATCCTGTTTCAGATCCTTTGGGTTTTAAGCATTAGGGAAGACACACACAAGCATCCAGGTGTCCTTCATGCTTCAGTACAACCACAACAGCTACATATTGGGTGAAATTCAGACTCCGCAGAGAGCCACCTCTGTTATCTCCGCCTTTCCTCCAGGCCTGAGGAGTTTACATCCATATCAAAGTCCTTGCAGTTTCACAGTCTGGCATGGCCAGTAACCAATTTTTTCTCCTTTGGGTACTCCAGGCCCGTGCCCCTGTTCCCAGCACACATAACTTGTGGTCCCATAGAGCATTACAGGGGAGGGTTTTGATGGAGCCTGGATGGCATTCTCCAAAAGTTTAAGGAGCAGACACACACCACTGTAATTCCTCTCACTTAAACGCAGCTCCAGCCCAGCGGTGAATTTGTTGTGATGTTTGTAGAGTGGGTGAAGAGGGCAGCTCTCGATCTGGCTGAGACCGGCTCCTGCCAAGACCTGCCCAGCCATGGTTATCCCCTGTCGCACCACACACCTCAGGGTCCAAGGGCTGGGTTACAATCAAGCCCCTCCTCGGTGCTGCAGCATCACGCCTGCCCTCAAATCGTCCTCTGCCCCGAGACCAGTCTCCTCTACGCCCAGCCAGGAGCTAACACTTGTTGGCTTGTGGCACCTTACAGGGAGAACAGATAGATCAGCACAACGCTCCAGCCCCCTCAAGCTCCCCAGAGAGCTGGACCCCGTGTCACACTAACGTTTCTCTCCCCACTAGATCCCAGAGGTGAAGACCAGGTTCTCCCCCAACCCTTCTGCTGTTTTCCAGGCGCCGTCACGGATCCTCAACGTGTGAACCCGGACCCTCCTCACACCCAGGCAGCTTAAACGCGGCGTTTCGGTTAAGATGTATCACTATGCAATTTTCATGAGGAATGTTAAAGATCAAAGAACCGGTATTATCAAAGAGCAGCTCCAGCGATTAATGATATGCACACACACTTTCTGTTAACGCAACAAACCACAAAGCGCTCGGTTCGGAACTGGCAAAACGCGCTGTGAGGAGTGACCTAGTTTTTCAGAGGAGCAGGTTCATTACTACGCCAGCTGGCGTCGCATTAGGAGATTGACTTTGGGCAGCCCAGGCAGCATCGCAGGCAACATCCCTACACTTAACCCCACAGGGTGGGAGGGAAAACAATCACAAGCGGGGTGGATAATTAAAACCAAAAAAGAGTTTTATTTAGCAGCACCCTCTAAGTAGGCCAGTGAACGGCAGGGAGAGTGTGTCTGGCTGACTGCTGCGCTTCTTGAGGGGTTTTGGAAATAGGACCTCAAACGGCATCACCAGAAATCACAGCATCGAAGGGGCTGGTCTGAACTTGCAGGGCTGTTTTAGAAGCAGGAGGAAACCAGCGTTGTTGAACTCTAAAATAAAACCAGCGCATGCAGTGTCTTGGGGCTTTAAGGCCGGAGAGCTGGATATTTCCAGAATTGGTGGGCTGAGGCAGGAGCGAGAGGGGCCTGAACTCCGGGAGACGGCCCTGACAGTGACACCCCAGCCTGGTTGGGAGCAGATCGCATGGACAGGCACCTGCCAGACTCCAGAGGATCTGAAATATTTCTGTAATTTGTACAGCTGTTAGGGGGAGTGTAAATATTGTATATGGATTTTACCTAAAGTAGTTTGCGATCCTTTAATGAAAAGGACATGCTTATACTTTTAATAAATACTAACTCTTTGCATATGCAAGGTGGAAAAATATTGCCTTGAAATTCCTCAATTCTTGCCTGTACATTGGTAATGCTAATGCTAGGAACAACCAGAAGCGAATGTTACTTAGAAACTCTTCTTAAAGAAAAACATAATGTAGAATGTAAGACATCTTCATTTTTAAGATAGACCTTTTTTTTTTTTAGTTTGCTGTGCATTTAACTTTTGCTGAGGTACACGTGTTTTAAGGAGCCATTTTTTAGCCTTTGTTCATCAAGACTGTAGTGGGTTTACAGTTTCTATCTCAGTGACTTATGCAATAGAATTAGCCTGCTGCTTATTTCATGGTTTTGCTAATTATTTTGGGGGAAAAAGAAGACCAAACTGAAAAACTTCACACGTTTGAAACACACACATGCGTTGGCTAGAACGAAAGGAAACTCCCCTCAGACTTGAGCAGCGATGGGATATTCATTCATCTGTAATGAAATGGGCTTGAACACAGGAGGGTTTTTTCCTTAACCTTCCTACTAGCTGAAGTCGAAGGCAAACATAATGAACCCTGGGGGCTCTGCAAACACGTATGCATTGCCGATAATTCCCAGAAGAACCATTTTTGGACTGTTGGCATGTGGATTGTACTTGGGAAGTGCCACCTCTGTGGGTTACAGTAGCAGGACTGAACTCAGCCGCGAGAATAAGGAACAGCTGCAGAACGCTGGGACAGGGGATGGCACCTCCCACACTCAGCCCTGGCCCCAGAGGAACGGGCAGGAATACTAATACTTGCCAAAATAATTCTTCAGGAGATTCATTTTTCAGGAAATTCATTTGAAACATTCAAACTGTACTAAAGGTTTTGCATGTTAGATGTTTCTAAGAATTCAGTCTGCTTGTTCAATCTCTTTATAATGTTTTTAACAGTTTTGTTCAAACATTTTAAGTTCATTTCAATCCTGGACTTTACTAACAGCAAAAAAAAAAAAAGAAAAAAGAAGAAAAAAGGATAGATTGTCTATTCAGTCTCTCTTCTTAATTCACTGTATTTCTTAAAAAAAAAGAGTCAACCCAGTTCTAAACAAACTGGTAATATAATAAGCTTGTATTTTATCAAATGGACTGGATTTAATTTAATAAATTAAAATGTATTTTGGCTATTGGTTCTTTCCCAATTTTTTTGGTGTGCTGTAAAACATAACCCACGGGTATTCAACCTTGCGGGACAATTTGTCCCTGCATTCCTCTCCTGCAAGAGCAGCGGGGCACACAGGACACGGAGCAGGGTGTCACGGAGGTGCCCGTCTGCATTCACAGCCAGCAGCCGTCAGTGCCTTACTCCTCAAGCTCAGCTGCAGGCACAGACGCCGCCAGCACGAAGGGCTTCCAAGGCACGTTTCAAGCTGTGGCCCGACTGCTGATTCCAAAGCGCAAGTGCTTTCCAAAGGAAAGCAGTTGTTGTTCTGCAGAATTCATAAGCACTTAGGGGATTTTTCCCAGACATTTTCAAAGGGAAACGCAGACTGACTCAGCCGGCCTTCCTTTACTGCATGCAAAAATGTCTGCTTCAACTGATGTCCATCCACACTGTGCTTGATAGGCAGGGGGTGGCTTACTCTTCTTTTAGGCAGCATTGCCCAGAGAAGCTGTGGCTGCCCCATCCCTGGAGGTGTTCAAGGCCAGGCTGGATGGGGCTTTGAGCAGCCTGGTCTACTGGGAGGTGTCCCTGCCCAGGGCAGGGGGCTTGGAACTAGATGATCTTTAAGGTCCCTTCCAACCCAAACAGTTCTATGAAAGCAAACTATTCAGCAAAGTGGTCCATCAGCATGAAGGGGAAAGGGTACCAATGATACCACTTTGCTACGTTTGCTGTGGGGGACACAGAGTCTGGATCTACTCTAATGCAGGTGCCGCGCTCGCAACACCCCCTTTAGCGGTGCCCACCGTGTGCCCTATAAACAGAAAGGGACAAGCAACCCGCGTTTCACCTCTTTTACTCTGCCATCTCACACAGATCATGGGAAAATGGTGCTGGCTTTGAATTTTAACAGAGACCTTTAGATGCTCCTGAGAACATTTTACTGAGTAAAGGTGCTGAAGGTACAGCCAGGCACCCCAGAAGAGTGCCAGCTCTTCCAGCTATGCCTTAGCAGACTTCCAGGAGAAAGCCAAAGGCTCGTGAGCTGTTGCCTGGCTCCAACTACGGGAGGGCAGAATGGAAGGAAAACCAACCAGGTACTTAACGCTGCAAGGGACAGGGGGATGCCACTGCCTGCTGACATTCAACACACCCGAATTTGCACAGAAAGGGCCTGCCTCAGCCAAATTGAAAGGTACCACAGCAGATTCCCCTCCAGAGGGCAAATCTACACGGGTTTTGCAGGCTCCAGGGCGTCACGATGCCAGGACTGCGTCCAACACTGCTCTCACACTAGTATTTGTCTTCCCAATTGCTCTGGGTTCACATCCAAGTCCATCAAGGCTTTCTGACCGTGAATCACACTGCAAACAAGGGTTATTTGACACACAGATAAATGCCCTTGAAAAGGAAGGTTTTACACCTGAAGCATTATAATTTACTACCTACAGGGTGATGCTGAAGGTGCTTGTTTCCTTCCATCTTGCTGACACCTGGCCTGCTGGGATGCTGAAAGCAAGTTTTGGGCCAGCTGCACGCACTATGCCAGGGAGCAGCGAACACCTGCACCTCCGCATGCTCAGGTGAAGCTCTGGTGTGGGAAATACTCCACTGCTCAGGATAGTTCTCCCTACCTGAACTTGAAAACTTCACAAGCAGCACATTAATGATTTGTCTGCTTTCATAAACGGCACATTTCTCTTTGCATCGCATAGATTTCTTGGGAGGGTGAACAATCAGATGCAAACCAATCACCCCTGCCTTATTCATACTGATTTCTCTATCTCGGCCACTGCAGTGACGTACCATCCTAAGAATCAACCTGTTTTACCACAAATGGGTGTTGGTGTCGCGTAGCCCGGAGAGGCTGTTTGCTTTCAGGGCAGAGATGGCACAGAAAGGGTGGACAACTCCTCATTCCCGGCGGCACAGGCTTTGGTGTCACCAAGACCGCACGCAGGGACCCAGACACACCGCTTGCTCCCATGCCAGCTCTGTGTGCAGATGGCTTCATTTCATTTCATGCCTATGACAGTAATCGGTACGCGACATCCCTGTTTTTACCTTGACCCACAAGCTTTTTCATCTTGTTTTCTCCCCCGGTGCTGCTGAAGGGGAGTGAGAGAGCGGCTGGGTGGGTGGCTAGCAGTCAGCCTACATCAACCCACCACGCTGTTCAGTCTTCCACACAAACCCATTACCTGCTGTTTAAACAGGCATCTCTAGAGGATGAAAAGTCGGAGGAGCTAAGCTTGCCGAGCTCCTGACTTCCCTTCCCCCAACCTCCAAACCCAAGAGCTTTTTAAAATAACTAGAAACGAGCAAAGTTACTTTGCCCTTCAGATCAATTCCACAACTGCCAATTTTTATCAAGAACTAACTAAAACACTCTGAATATACAGAGCACACAGAAATAAGTGGATCTGGAGAAACGTCTTTGAGTGACAGGTGAGAGTCAAGACAATCCTATCACAGCTAATAAAAGAATTTATTGTAAACATACGTATCTTACACAATTATACAGTATAATACAGATAACATGAAGGATTTAAACACTCAGCATTACAAATAGGGGCAATATTTGTAAAGAGATCTTTAATTTGTATCAAGACCCTTTAGAAAGCCAGAGAAATATACTGTAACATTTCAACACACCATATGATCTGTAGCGTTCCACACACGCCTGAACGGGTGCGTGAAATTCCACAACCTCTAACTCATCTCCAAGCAATTCCCACAGGAACTTCTCGCCAACGATTTTTTTCTCCCACCACTTTTCAAAATTCCAAGAACTTGTTGCAAACGTTTCCTACACCTGAAGGACTAAACAAATGTGTTATTTTCTATCTGCTTTTAACAGTTAATTTTTCTTCAGCAAACTTTATATATTATTAATATAGCATCTCCTAGGAGAATAACCTGTGGTTGCTCAGAAATGCAGCAACAGATCTCCGCTGCAAGAACCCCGTTAAGGACAGGGGGCATTTACCTGCCTGCTTCAGGGCCAGGTTCAGGACTCATTCTGAAACTCCATTCCTCATAGAAAAGCAGGACACGGGCAAGGAAGCCACAATTTGCAAACAGATGCCCAAAGACGAGCTCCTGCATCCTCGAGAGCTGCTCTGGGCGTTATCAAAATCCCAGAAACGAAGCCCACAGGAGACGGGGGCTGGAAATGCATGTGTCATTGCAGAAGATCACAGCACGACTGAGTTTGCCCAAAAGGCTGTTCCCACACAACCTGCAGGCTGTCATAGCGATAGTGACAGATATCTTGAAAATGCCCTTTTTTGTAAAAGCCGTGTACAGGGGTGCCTGAAAGCAGTATGGACACCGAGTTCACTACAGCCTACGAAGTGTGGGGCCTGCAGTTCCCCACCTACCTGGATTCCTCCTGGCTCTCAACACTGAGCTCAAACATCATCACCGCTGCTCGGCTCCTCACACTGACCTCAGCTGAAAAACTCATGTCAGGGCTAAGCTGTGCACTTTACTCGTGCAGGCAATCCTGCACTCAGCTCACCCGCACAAGCCAGGATTATCTTTTGAATCCAGAGCATCCAAATCGCCCTTTCTAGGGGGCGTTTAAGTCCTTCTCTGCATGCTGCTTGGATTTCATCCATTGGTCCCATTTCCTAGATTCAAGGGCCAGGTTCTGTCACTCCTACACAAGTGAACTATAAATCCCTGTTAGCTCTGATGAGCTGAGAGGGGCTTATCTGCAGACCCTGGGTTTATCTAAGGTGAAGACAGGCAGCACCTCACCTGAGGCACATAGTACCTTCTTCAGATTAAGAACTGCATCGAACCTACGGTATTCTCCTTGCAAGCCCGAACCCCCCCTCTCACAGCCCCCAAAAGCACCAAAAGATAACATTTTGAAGATTTCTGTTCCTACCCCAGGCCAGAAAAGATAACTGTAGTTTAATGTTTATAAAAGGCTTTGTATTGTCAAAACACGGCACCAACAAGAGCGAGGCCTCAGTACACCCCTGTGAGGTAGGTATCCTGCTCCCCATGCTCAGAGATGGGGAAACTGAGGCACAGAGTGATTAAATCAAAGGCCATGCAGCAGATCAGAGACCCAGCTGAGATCAGCACGTTGGAGGTTCTGGCTGTTTGACCCATGCTTCACCCACATGACAGCACTGCCTCACAAAACAAGCACCCTGAAAGCATGACAGTCCAACAGGAGTCCCACCAACTTTACAATGGCTTATTCATGCTACTAACAAGCACCCATGGGGCAGGACAAAGGGGTGGTGGATGTGGGGTGGTCAGGATGTTGTCATCAAAGCCTTCTTCAGCAAGGTGTTGATAGCCAGGCTGCAGAAATGTCTCCTACACCAGTGATGTTCCTGAGACAGGTAAGTGCTGGGGTTAGTAGCAGAACTTCTTCCTGCAGTCAAGACATCAGAGGAGCTCCCCACAATTGGCAAATCTCTGATTTTTTGATCCTATCAGGCCTCCCTGTTGAGGAGAACATAAGCCAAAGTGATGCTGCTCGACAGCACTTCACAATCCATGTTGATCACTAGTGACTTGTACAGCACAGCTGGCCACCTGCCCTCCAGCCCACTCCAAATCTTCTGGCAGCCTGGGGAGGCACTCACTGGGCAAGCAAAGGGTTTCAGCCAGTCCAACCCCACAAACTGTCCTTGCTCCTCTCCTTTCCCCTTGCAGGACAAGTGGTCAGTCAAATCGTACCAAGTCTGACCATGGTTTGGCACATGCTCAGTCAAGATGAACAGTTTACCCTTTCTGAGGTGACTAAAAAAGGTGGCATACAACACCTCCTCTAGCAAGGCAAGGAATTTGGTTAGGTGACACTGAGCTGAACAAGCTAACGATAAACCTACCCAGCTGTGCTCTCAGTCACATACATCATGCTCAAGCAGGACTGGCAGAATTCATTGCAGCCATCAACATTCTGCTCCCCCACAATCAAACCTAACCAACCAACCCAACCCATCTACTCAAATGGCCCACCTTTAAAAGCTGCCTTTGAGTTTTCTCATGTTCAGAGTGCCAAAGCAACTGTTCTGCCCACTGCATGGGGAAACCAACTCATATGCAGACTGCATCAAAAAGCATAATTTCTTTTCTTAAAAAAATGTTCAATCTCATCAATACAGCTGTCTCAGAGGGACCAGGCCTGTGGAGTCTCTCACAGCTAGCAACTCGATGCAAACTGACAATGTTTGTTCAGCCACTGAACATACACTTACCAAGTAAACACTGACATTTAACAACTGGATTTTGGAACAGAGCATCATTTTGTTGCATTAAGGTGCATCTTTAATTGGAGGTAACAATCTAGTAGCCCAATGTTATAAATGTATATAATAGTGTCCTACAGAAATACTGGATTTGTCAACCCAACTGCAGTCATAAATCCACCTTTCCTGTAGCATCTTCTCTGCTCTATTTCATTGTTCCTCGTTTAGTATCTTCATATGTTTGTTTGTGAGGAAGTCAAGAAAGGGAATATTACAGATGGCTTTGTGAATATTCATCACTGTGATCTCTCTTGGAGTCCTGCAGGGAATGCATCAGAGATGCTATTATAATACATAAAAAGACACATGTCCATAAAGCAGCAAGTCAATAAATTTACTAACGGGGTGGAAAAAAAAAAGAAAAAAGATCAATAAAAAAGCAGAATAAAAGAGCAGGTGTTAGAGCAACATAGGAAAAGCATTAAAATGTCACAGCATAAAAAAGCCATTCTCAAATGACTCAGGGAAACATCTTGGGCACTGGGATAGGAAAATCAAGCCCTGAAGTATTAATTCTTGAACTTCTATAGCATAGACTATGTGCACCCATTTCTATAGATAACATATATACAAATGTTTAATATATATTATATAAATATTTATATATTGCATGTAAGTAAATATTTAAACTAGGCGTTTTCTCATAGTGTTATTTTTTTTTTCCAGTTTCAAGCTATCCCAAATCATGCTGCTGAAACAAAAATCAAAATATGGCCTAATCGTTACCATAAAAATCACTCAGTATCTAAGCAAGAAAAGAGTATATCAGTAAAATAAAGAGGAGATTATTTAAGTTGTTCAGGTTCTGGCGGGTCATGGGTAAGTTGTCTACATGGTAACCTGAAATGGAGGAGTGCCTGTGTAGATACAGGCCATCTGCCTTTGAGCATGGCAACACCAGAGAATGCTGCCTCAGTTTTTAATGTTGTCTATGATACCACTCCTTTGCCACTACGAAGCTAAGAGATGACAAACCCCCTCCTTGAGCTTGGATCTTCCCAGATCATAAATTCCCTCACTCACATGGTCTGAGATAATCTGACTAAATCCCCGAAGCAGTTCAGCCCGTAGTGCTGGCATAAGTGGTCCAAGAGGAAACAAGGTGCTGTACCTGTTGTGAGGAGCTGTCTGGTATGCCACGGCCAGTGCTTGCCGTAGGATGTCACTCATAAGCTGTTCAGTGGCCTGTGACAAAAGACAGCATTAGAAGACAGCATGATAAAAGAGGAAAGGAACATGCTATTCGCTCGAGTATCAGTGTAAGAGCAGCTGAAATTCTGGCTCACTTCAATCCGGTATTCAATCAGCAGAGGGCATTTCAAGGTGTCCAAGTGAGTTTTATTAGTACAGTATTAAGAATTGAGTATATTTAACAGAATGAAAGAGACTCACAGATGCACAGAGCTCAGATCGCAACTGCCCGGTCTGGTTTCCCTCTGGACCTGCAGAGCAGGGTGGATTCAATGCTCCAGAGCCTGTGCTTCAAAGAACATTTTAGGGCCTTGCCCCTCACACACCAGAGCTTGTTTTGTACGTGGCAGATTCCAAATATTCTCCTGGGAGCTGGTAGATGCTTGTTGGCCACTTCCTGTGGTCACCAGGCTTATGTCAAGACACTTTCACAAAAACCTCCCAGCCTGGTCAGCAAGCAGATGGCAGCCGTATGCCCTACACACTTGGCTTAATCAAGGTTCAATCAAAAGGTAATTAAGGCTCTTGGCTTCCTGTGCCTGTATCAATACTAGAGCAGAGGTTTCTGGGACGCTCAGTCAGGAAAGCTGGCATAACTCTACAATTACAATGGAGCAATCTGATGGTTACAATCTGTGTCCACAAATGGATGTATCTGTATCTGAGTTCAACTATGATAAGTAATGGAGAGCACAGAAATGTGCATGCAAGTGCGTGCGTAGCCTGGAATTAATTAGCTTTTGTAAAACTGATCCTCTGATAAGCAGCAGTCTGTATAAACAACCCCCAAAATTGTCTTTGGCTTGAAATACAGCAGAGCACTGCTAAAAATAATCTTTGTTAGCCTTCAGTCCAAACCCAAAACCTCCATGCTGTTCAAAGCTTTAGTAAGAAACCGTCTCTGTTTTTCCAAAGTGATTATGGTAGACAACTGGTTTCTCGTATAAGGCAGAATTGCTACTGTCTGCAGGAATTCAGCAGGCTCCCAGCAGAGACAACCCAGGCAAAAAGAAACTGAACGGTGTTTAGGAAAAAATCAGCTAAACTTGTATAAAATAATCAAGTCTTAGAGAACTCTGGCAGATCCTGCCCTGATTCTGAAGGGTAGGACAAAGTAAGGGGTACTTTCAAAGTTACAGAGTGAGTCAGTATCTTACTGGTGGTGAAAGTCGGCAAACCACTATTCTGTGTCCAAGCCAACAAATCAGTTAAAAGGATGGAAACACACACAGAAGCATATGACTCTTTTTGGCCAGCTATATATCCTTCTATACATGCACAAAGGTGGAGGTGTACATCAGACGCTGTACCTCCTGATTTGAAAAATGCATATTAATAAGGATATCTCATCTTTTTTCTACATTACTGATTCAATACAGCTACAGAAAAGTTCTTATTGTGAACTAATTTCTTACCTTTAAAATCATATCTTCTATTACTGATGCATAAACATTCTTTTGTACCTCAGCAGGCTGAAAAGAAATCCCTATCTATAAAATACGAGAGAGAAAAAAAATTAGTACATCAAATAACACAAGGCATGTTGTACTACAGATTAGATGAGAATTACATTAACAGGAAAAATAATCTATTACACAGGGTAGTGAAAAAACAAGCAAGTAGACACTGCAGAACTTTCAAGCAGTATAATCTCAGGCTTCATTTTAAAAAAGCTCTGGAGAAAATGAAGCTCGACCACTAGAACAGCCTGCAGAATTGCCTCTAAAACACAGACGAAACAAAAGCAGGTTTTAATTTTTGTTTCACAAAGTCCACACAAAAACCAGGCTGCATTGGGTATCTTTGGATTGAGAATGGAACCTCCATTTTAAAACTGTACATACATTCAGTCCATCTGTGCATAATCTTCCCTGCACCTAACTATGGCAACTGAAACTACTTTAAACAGTACCCCCGGCACAAAAGTTCCACATCAAAAGAGTGTTTCATTCCCCACGCTCACTCTCATCATGGCCGTGAGCTGTCACCTATGTAGCAAGGGACCAGATACACTGCAGAACCAAAGCTTTGTCCCTTGATGTCAGCATTAGAGGTGGAGATGGAGATCCTTTCTTTCTCCCACAGGTGCTGCCTGCTAACCCCTCCCGCTGCTCCTGTCTCTGCTGGTACAATGGCGAGCATTCCTTCCTGCAAGCCAAGTGAGTCTCCTCTCTTTCCTTGGGGCTGCTGTGACAGAAGACCCCTCCTTCTCCTTTTCTTTTACCCTAATTTGAATAGAGGGAGGAAATCCAAGCAGTAGAGAAGTTTGCTGTGGTCTAACCTTTACCACAACCCCTTTTCAGGAGCTGCTATTAAACAGCACGGGTCCAAGCAATGAGTTTGAATCTTTCACATGATGGGACAGGAAGAATTCAGTGTTAGTGCTCCTCTTCCCTCATTTCCCCTTGCTTCTAGCCTTCCAGGATGAATCTTCTGGTACTAAGCCCTGCAACACAGCTACTCTGAAGTGACCCCCCGTCTGACATGCTTCACTTAATCCTGCCAGCACTGTCACGCTGAGTGTCATGAGTGAGAAGGTCCAATTTTTACAGAGCATTTATAGCTTTCATAAAGCATCTAGAGGCCCATGTAGATGAGAGAAAGGCAACTAAATAAATGTAAGACCACAACTAGCTTAACAACAGTTTTTATTACCTTTATGATTCACTTATTACCTTCTCTGCAGCGTCCCTCACAAACTCTGATGCAGGCAAGGAAGCCAAGTAGAACTTCATCTCCTCTTGTTTGTCCTCCTGTTCTTTCTTAATGTTTATTTTTAACGGCTCGCTAAAGTTGAGAATATCTACTTCCTCTTCGTGTTCTGGTTCTCGTTTCAGAAACTGCTGTAGTTCCTCTAGTTTTCGGCACAGCTCCTCACCACTGCTGTAAGATGAAGGGCATTCTGAAAAAGAAGCAATCAATTAAATACACAATAGGTTATGGAAAGCTGTTTATAAACACATGCACACTCAAAATATGGTAAGAAATGAAGTAATTGGAAGTTATTTTTGTAGTTCCTACCAAACGTAAGGATGAACAGAAACGCAAACAGTCATTGAGAGCCTTCTATTTACATCTTCATGACACTCGTGGTCCTCTCCTTCATCTGCTCCTACACCAATCAAGAAGGCTCCATTTCACATAAAACCAGGCTAATGGGAGTCTCCTAAACACTCTCACAGAAGCTTTTTGACAACTGGCAAAGCAGTCTGATACTCTTCAACTTGCTCGGAGAAATGGAGTTTCTACTATGTAGGCACCACGTAGCACTAAGTCATCTTTTACATTGTGACAAGTATTATCATGCTTTTAGAAAAATCAGAAGACAGATTTGCAGTGGAGTTACAAAAGGGTAACCTGTTCTCTGTATGCTTGACATGAGCCAGTAAAACCTTTAGTGGAAAGCTACGCAATAAACAGATTATTTTCTTCAACGACAAACACAAATCTAGTTATTTATATACAAATATTAAAAGGTGGATGTAGGCTTCCTTTCCACCTTCAACAACTGCAGTGTAGGGCCAGACTTAGCAAATAATAATTAAACCCATACACTTCTGTGAAATACTTTAAATCCCTGTATGATCAGAACAGGAGAACATTCAGCTTTGGGAAAGGGATTACCTGAAGGTGAAACAAGGGAGCTTAACTATGAAGAATGGATGAAATTAAAGATGTATGTTTAATACCTACTAAAATGGAGTGTGGAGATCCCAGAGCTATGCCCAGTACGGTAATGTAGCAGCTGTAATAACACAACGTGAAGCTTCACATGGGCCAACTCACTTCACTTTTGGAGTTCAATTAAGCCCCACTGAGCTCCATGCTGCCGCTGACATTTTGGTGGTTTTTTGCACCTGAACTCATTCACACTGTTTGCACCATAAGTCTTTTAACAGAGGCTAAGCCTACCCAAGGGCAGAACTGTCATTACTCCCTACGCTTAGCTTCTGTGCCCACTTATAAACCGTTACACTGTGGGGCAAGAATCATCTCTCGTTAAGATTTCTCTACACTGTGCCTCCAAAAGCCCCAGAGCACAATAAAACCCAAGAGAGCCTCAAAGGACATCAGGATTGGTAGGAACGAGGGGGAACCTCAATATGTAGGCTTGCCCTTAAGATCTCCAACTTCTGTTATTCCAGAGTAAATCAAGTTAAAAAACAAAGAAAGTAAGAATCCCCTTCTCCAGAAGCAGCAGCACGTGTGTGCATACACACACACAGTTTTGAGCCATTTAATAAACAGCATCTATGGCAAAAAGGAGCTTTCTGTCCCTCCATACTCACCTGGCTCGCTGTCTATCTGTGTCAGCACGTCTTCAATCGAGTCCTCATCGTTCCGCAAGGTCTCTGGGTCAGGTGGAGTGTAGCCATGGCACCGACACCAGTGCACCACATGCTTTGTTTTCAGGGGTGTAATGTTGTGAAACCTGGGGTGCTTCTCGATGATTTCTTGTAGGATCTTTCTCACTGTCATTGCTCGTTGCCACTGTGACAGACCAAAGGGAAAGCTCATCACACTGGCTAAAACGTTTAAGGTTAGACTATGGCCCAGAACAATAATCCATGTTGCAAGGAAAACAAAAGGAATGCAATTTTCTCAGAAGTCAGAATGACAAGGAAAAACAAATGTGGAAGATGGGCATAATCCTGATATCAGGCAGCTGCAGGCAGGTCATTTAAACTCTGCTTTCTCACTCAACCTCAAGAAACCTCAAGAAAAAAGGACACACATTTACAGGGGCCCAGACACATTTGTCTTGACTTGAACTGTCAAGTAACACCTAAGATGGCATAGGGCAAGAAATCCACTAGAGCATTATATGCTGCTCAAAATTTTGGTTAAACTCTTTAATCATTTAAGCTGGCAACAGCAGAGGGTCTAATCAGTTTTAACATCTTCCCCATAAAACTCCATAGCAAGATGACAAAACTATTAAGAAATAGGGGTAAACATAATAATCACAACACAAAAAGGTCCAGATTAACCAAAGTATTTATCTTTGGTGAACTGACAATCCATTTGAGCACTAGCATTGCTTATGTCAGATCCCTCAAACCTCTTCCTACAGAAAGCAGACACAATCCCATGAAAAGATGAACAAAGTATGTTGGGTAAAATTCCCATGACCGTAATATGCCACAGAGGAGGATAAAGTGCTAACTGGATAGTTTGCAAAAATTCTGACTTAGAAAATGCTTCAAAACCATCTTATGTTGAACCAACCGAAAAATGGCCTTTAGAGTCCCTTCTGCTTGAGAACGTCTCTGAACAATAAACTGGATCACTACCTGGACACAAATCAGTGCGTCTTGCAGTAAGGAATGCTTCCATTTAAAATGCGACAGACTGCTTCAGAAAACAAACCAGCCAACAAGAAAGGTTCTATAGTTCAGAAATCCTTGTGTCCCTAAGGACTGCTTAAGGAACACAGGAGGAGAGGGTTACCTCAGCTGCCCTCCTCTTCCCAATATTCCAGCTGTAATACTGTTCCACTGAACCAGCACAAAAAGAGCTTGCATCTTCACCTAGAAAACACAAAGCCAAAATCAGTATTAAATAGGTGAAGTAAGTAAGATAAATGCTGGTTTTTATGTTATTTAGTGTAGAAGAAGAGGGAAACGTGTTTCATGCTCATATGATCGAGTTGTGTAACTCCCACAAATGCTGTGCTCACTCTGAGCACAGCATAGATAGGTGCAAGCAGACATTTTGGTTTTTGAATGCAAAATCAGCATTCTTCTTCGTCAGGATACACAGACATCTGTGGCTATGGGCTGTTTTAAGCCTCTTCGTCCCCCAAAACTGTAAGGATGCAGACCTGTAAGTCTGTCTTACTGGTCAAAGTCTCTTCCTTTGGAAAACATGGCTTTTGCCAGCAAATTGCAATATAAAAATGAAATAGTGAAAAAGCTTCCTGGCAGCAATATAAAAATGAAATAGTGAAAAGGCTTCCTGGCAAAAACATGAGGAGAGGAGATGAATCCTAAGCAACGGATTAACGAATGCTACTGTAGGCCAGAGAACTGTATGTAATGAAAGCTTTGCTGTGCCGCCCACTCCTGCTCTGCTCACTGTGCTTATCTTGAGAGGGTCTGCCCTACCCAGACTCCAGGACCACTTGTTCAAAGTGCATTAGTTACCAGAAAAAGCTGATACATTTTCAGCTATGTACACGGGTAAGAGGTACGCAATTATGAAGTACCAAAAAAGATTAAAAACCGTTTCTCTGCTAACTACCAGTAAAAAAAAAGTAAAACCCCCAACAACAAACACATTCCAATGCTGAGCTACTTTATCATATTTGCAAGCATTTCTGAAATGCTGTCATTAAAAAAAAAAAAAAAGAAAAGAAAAAAGCAGCACATCTATTAAGGACAAGTCTACTTGCACCCATTATGTGAGGAAATACAATCTATTTCTAGCCAAAAAACAGGTGAAAGTTAATAACTGCTGACAACATACTTGGCTTTATTGGAAGAATCTGATTTTAAGCATCTTTAGAATAATCCCTGGAGTAAGCTCTCTAGGAGAATGGCTTAATTTCATTCTGCCATTTAATAATTTTTGCAGCTACAGAGTGTGCAAGGCATTCTGTTGATACATTGAAAGTAGAAAGCAAAGCCTCTTCATTTACTGCTTACTTTTTTCAGCAATTAATGGAACCTTCTTCACTATTGCTGTTAAAAGCTGCTGGACGTTCTCCAAATATTCTATGCTGCAAGGGATAAAATGAATCACAATGAAGAATACTGTTGGAAGCAATGAATCAGATGCAAAAGGTTTCAAAATCACTGCACGGTCCAAAGTCCCTAGCCCCAAGGCATTATAGAAATATTAGTATAAGGATAAACTGTTATGCCCCAGTCTGGAGAAGGTATTTCAAACAGCCCTTCCTCTCACTGAAATATCCACATCTGAAGCTGCATCTGTCATGATGAAGAAACTGAAGACAGGCTTTTTTGGGCTGGCTTGGAAGAAATCCCTGCATCACCTTGCAAGCTGCAACACTACTTTGAGGGATAAGACACACCTTTGAGGGATAAGACGCACCTACAGGCTGTGCCAGTAGGAACATGGGATACTGCATGGGAAGCTCTGTACTTAAGGGAGTTTAAGGAAATTTTACTTAACCAGCCATACTGTATTTAACTGGCAAGAACTGTATTTTCCATTTGTTATAAAATAACTAAGATAATTTCCAGGGTGTATTGACTCAAGATTTATTCCTGTCTCCTACACATACTCTCCATCGGGGTAATGTCTGTAGGGATATGTCAGGATAACAAAACTTTTCAAAACATGGAGACAGGAAAGTCAGCCACTGGAGGAATCAAGAGCAGAAGAAACCCCCCCCCCCACATTACAAGAAACATGCAGAGAAAATTCTGCAAACTGAGCTCTGGGGAAAAAACACTAACAAGTACTTGCAAGAGCATCACAAACAAGGCACTGGATTTCACAGCACCCAGTGAACAAATACTCCAGCGATCTTTATTATTTAATTCCAATTCCGAACAAAGGCAGCCGTCATGCTAACTAATTACAGAAGCATATGAGCTTTACAAGACTAGAGAGGCAAGAAGAGAGACAGTTCTACTTATTTCAGATGGCCCTTGTTTGACCTGCATTTCACTGGGCAGTTTGACCTCAGTAAGGACACACAATGGCAATGGGAATTATACCAGCAGCAGATGATAAAGAGGTTTTAGCAGCTTGAGATTTTAGCAAACCACAAAACAACTGAAAATCTTCAAACAATTTTTTTTTTGCCCTTTCATGACCCCTGCATACAAATCCATTTACGAAGAAAATATTGCGACACTGTCTGGAACAAATGCCAGCCAGTGGAATTAGTACTGATATAGCAGTGTGTGGGACAGAAGATTTTATAATGTATTTCTGGGTCAAACTTAACACTACTGCAGGTATCCTTAGAACCTCCTCTTTTCCCCCTGGTATTTCACAAATCAGAAATAATTATAGTGAAATGAATAATTACTTGATAACGTAATTCCCAAGTTCAGAGCTCTCTTCTGTTTTTACAGCTGCTTGGCCTTCTTGGGTACCCACAGAACTGCAGTTTTGTCCTGTTGAATCAGGCTCCATCTTAACTTCAAAGAAACAGAACACATTTTAAGAGACAAAAAGTACCAGTAAGCTTGATAAATAACGTCTTGTGAGATTCTGTAAGACTAAGGGCCTAACATAGCATCACTTAATTTGTTGTTCGCATTCTGATTAAGCATGAACAAATGTGGCCTTCAATTCTGCTGGAAGAAAGCCACCAGAACATGACATCCCACCCCCCCATCCCGAATCTCAATACGCTCACAACCTTTTTAGAAAATTTGCATGTGCATAAATAATTTGCTGATGTTTTGCATATGACTGCCTGATCTAAACTGAACTGCAAATGTACATTGGCCTTTCTGTAAACAAAGAGCTGTACAGAAAACTACCAACAGTTTTAGCAAGAAGTGACATTTCAAAGTGAGAACCTTTGCGAAGACATCACTGATTTTGACATCAGTGAACTTTCTCACATTTAGGACAGAACTCTGGTGAGACAGGAGCAGGAGAGAGAGATGTTCCCAACCCGAATGGCCAGGCAGTCTGGGCATTCATCTAGGATGGGAGAGATGTCTGACAGTTCTGCGAGAACTGGACTTTGGGTATCTCTGCTCTGGCCCATTATTCTGGGAAGTACTGTGGGTGCATCTCTCCCCGTGAACATGCTGTTTATGTCTAGTGCTGCTGGAAAGCATTCCCCAGTGCATTTCACCATAGTCACTATTCTAAGGACAGTAGTAACTGTGATTAAATACATGCTGCTTTATGCATTTCTGCAAAAATGGATTGAAACAATGAATGTTTAAGCTACTTGTGGTAGCTGTCTATAGAATCCTCATTTCTCTCTGTACTTGCCTCTCCTTTGGGATTTGTTGAGGGGCAAGTCACTGTTAATTTCCTAGTCCCCCGATGCCATTTTTACTTGATTTAAACCCTATTAACAATGGAAATAAAGGAGCCCACAGTCACAGAGTCTACTTTCATAGTCAGGCCACTTGCATAAAGCAGCACTAGCTTATTTCTACTTATCTTACTGAGAAATTCCTTGTTACCTTTAGTAATGGATGCTGTAGAGGGACTAGGGACAACGGTACTTGCTGTTGTGACAGCTGTAACAGCTGAAACTTTGCTGGTAGAAAGTGACTGTATCACTGGAGAGGAACAGCAAAAAAAAACCAAAAAACAACCAACCAACAAAACAACAAAGAAAAAGAAAAAGAAAATATCAAACTTCACACACTTTCACAAATAACCATGTTCAGAAGCAACACAGTGTTTGCAGCACAAAGTTTAGGGATGAAATTCCTTGCTACATTTTCTTCTACCTCTAACTTTGGACCACGTATGCCAACAGCGACCAAGAGCTACCCTGTGTCAAAGGGGATTTTCAAACACCATCTGTCATCCTCCTCTGCCCTTTACCTTTGTTCATAGGCATGAGTATTGTCTGAACACCTCCAGAAGCTGTGTTTACACCGAGCTGTTTAAGCTGGCTGGGAACTGTCAGAACAGCCTGCTGTGGACTAGACTGATTTGAGTGGATTTTTAGCAACCCTGCAAGAAGAATGGAAGACAAAATGTTAAATAAAACACACCATTTTGTTTATCTCCAGCTACTTCTCTCCCTTTCTGCCTGAACTAGGATGGCATGTAAGCTAGCACTGCCACCCTCTTAAGAAGCCACAGTTCAGTGAACTGTCAGACAAGTTTTTTCTGACACAAATGATTGCTAAAATACTGGGGTGCTGCACCACAGTAAGTGCAGTATTACATGCTGCACAGCGCTCTGATATTTGTGAGGCAGGTTTCCTAATTAACGTAAGTAATCTTAAGCAAAAGTTGACGTAGCACAAACCTTGGAACTGAAGCAGGCTCAGCAAAGAGTAAAACACTTGTCAGAACAAGCCCTTGTGCTCGAGGGTCTGGTAAGCCAGTGACAGACAGCTATGCTGTACTTACACAGCCACTCTCACTGAGGCACCAAAGTGCCACACACACGTCTGCAGCTCAGCGTAGCAGAATCCACTGCAGTCAGCAGAGCACCATCAACCACGTTTTAACTAAGTGACAAGCCCAAGGCTGTGCAGCAAGTCTGATGAAGGACATACCTGAACTGAGTGTCCCGTGTCTTTCTGTAACATGCACTGAATACATCCATAAGGATGGCTAATCAAGCTATGAAGCATATTATAAAGTGGGGACTGAATTAAATCACTGATTTTAGTCAAGGCTAAAAGAACAAGCAGGACATTCAGGTATTAACAGCATTATCAATGGCAGCACCCAGTGACTTTGGTGGAAACCACCACAGCTCCAAGCTATGCCACAGTGCCATGGGTGAGTAGCACTCATCAGCTCTCTCCTCCACAGTGATGACACCTCAAGACACCACAGCCAGCACTCTAACACTGTGATCTGGGCCTATGCCCATCCTTTCTACTGGTAAACCGGCTATTTTCAAAATAATTGTATTCAATCTATAGCTAACTTTTATTCAGATTGTGGAAATTTAATAGGCTTCTATTTTAGAACGTTGACAACAGTAGATTTCTTAGTTTCACAATGGTAATTTTATACTCACGATTTGTTTTGAGACAAAGTTTCCATCCTCATATTTTATTATTATTGTTTAAGAAGCACAGCTGCCTTTCAAGTGCTAGACACGCAAGGTCTGATGAAGGTATTTCTTGGTTTTGAAAGACGCATAGCACTGGTCAGTTACGCTTTCACCACCGGGCAAGAAGGCTAACCCAGTATTACCAATTAATTTTTAAACATCATAGTGCATTCTATTTAAGCCTCATTTAAATAAAAGCCCGTATTTTTAGAATTAAAAATAGGATTGCTACACATCTTGCCAAAACCTTTTCTTCTGCCTCCAACCTTCTCAAACACACAGCCCCAAGATGGCCAGGCTCAGTGGTGGTTGGCCCCCTTTGATACACCAACCCCCAGCAGTTCTCCTGGGGACGTTAAATGGTGAATTGAAGTTCTCTTTGGGCACAGAGCCACTCTCCAGCAAGCCAGTAAATGCTCACGGTTTCACAAGTCTCTTTCCAGAACAGTTTACCACACTTTGAGAAAGTGCACCATTTAAAAGAGTGCCTTGGGGGATGTCCCAAGTGTGTGATCCACAGATGTGTCAGGATAAGACAGCAAGGGACCCAAACAGCAAAGCAAGTAAGATGACAACATTTTCAAGTAGCCCCATTAGCTTGATGGGAGACACTGTTGCAAAACAATTGGAAAATTTGAGATTCTTTTTGAAAAGTTGCCTTTAAAAATAAAAATCTCCAGAATTCTAACACAGTTTTGGTTTGGTTTTACATTGAAATAATACGTTTTATGGCCACTGCTTCTTTTGGAATTCTTGAAGAAATACTTTTTCATGATGAAGTCAGTGCCTCAGGTTACAAAAACAAACCAAAAGACAAAACAAAACCAAATCTAGATGACATTCTCGTACTTAAATGGGAGTTTTAATCTGAAAGCTATTTAGAATGGCATATTTTCTAAAAAAAAAAAAAACCAAACAAAACCAAAAACAAAACCAAAACACCTCACTGTTTTGCTTGCAAAGAGGAAAATACTCAAACGCTTATTACAGAATTATGAATTGATTAGTCTTAGCAGACTATGCTGTTTACTTTCAAGCTCTGGGAAAAACAGTGATGAAAACAGGAGGAATTTGGAAGACTGTGTACATGGGAAACAAGAAGAGCTGTTTTAAAAAGACACTGTCAGATGAGCTCAGTGTCACTTACTTTCTCTTTTCCGTATTTTTACTCTGTTTCCACTTAGTAAGAAGCCACTTCAAGTCAACAGAACATGCCAGCAGGTAAATTAGTCAAAAATGAAAATTCCTGATTTTAATCCATAATACTCAAATTAAACCTGCTATATTTGCTCTCCATGGTACAAAAGGTACTGGAAGACAATAAAACTAAACAATGAAAACTCCCCTCTACATAAGTGCAGTCCATCTTTATTATCTCATCTTTATTAACCTGAAACATTCCAGATCCAGCCTTCCTCACCGTACTTAATGGATTTTGACTTCAAAGCCTTTGGGTCCCCCTAATCAACATCTCCTTTCCAAGCCAAACAGAGCAGATGCAAAGCCTCAGAGCCAAATTCTACTCATGCAGCTTCTCCAACTTCAGTGGGGTTTCAATTTCACAAACTAATCAGGTCTGTAATATTGCTGGTACCTCGATAGTTTCAGCATTCAGTGACACACTGTGCTCCTGAACAGGCAGAATGCATCTTCTAATGAGAACTTGGCATGAAAACTAAAATCCCTCTCCAATACCAACGGGCAATTCACACTATTACTTGTAACAGATACAGTCAGTGCACTGATGTGATAGGATGCCAAATTATTTAGCCATCTCTTTGGCTAAGTCAAAAGTTATGCTAATAAGACGTTTTAGAAAGCATGACTTTACCTCTACACATTCACAAATGCAGGTGACACTACATTCTTCCACTTACAGTGAAGACATCTAAAGAACTCACACCTGGATTCTAACTTGCTATAAGAAAGGCACGAAGGGAGTTTAATACCTGATACTGCAGCCTTTCCAGTCACAGGCGTTGGTGTAGTCATCAGAGAAGCAACACTTACAACAGTGGAAGTTGCAGTCTTATTCACTACTGATGAAGTTGACTGGCTCTGGCTTATACAAATTTGGTGTTGCTGTCCAGATGTCTTTGCTGCAGGAGTTCCAGAAGATGATGAACTGGAACCTGCATTATCTATTTGCTGCATTAAAGAGGCAGAGAGGGATAACAAATTCCTTTTCGTGTCATACGTTATTCAACAATAAGCACAACAAGGCAATATCTAGAAGTAGCAAAACCAAATGTTTATCCATCAGTCATTAAGAAGCAAGAGATCATCAAGCCCATATGCAAAACCTTATCTATAATGATGGTATATATAGAATGGAGGTTGTTTCAAGCCGAAACTGTGCACCCAGGAACTGCTACCACAACTGCTTTGATAGTACCTGGAGCCAGGTCTCTTAACTTTGGCAAGCAGGGAGGCCTCCAGATGAGAAATCTGACCCAGGAATGTTTCATATTTCCCTGCTGCTCAGAACTCCAGAGGTATCCTCCTCAGAGAAATGGAAAAAAGTTTGGGGCGCAGAGGCTGCACGGAAAATTTCTATCTCTGTAGCTTCACTGAGAGCTGTAAAATCAGTGAGTAGCATTTAACACAAATTTTAGCATCTTCACCTATATATGCTGTGTGCCAGCGTTCAGCCCTCTGAGGGAAGCACAGCATCAACCTTCTGGTTGTTTAATCTTTGCCTCCCTACAGGCAAAAGCAGCAGGGCTGCAGGAACCCTCCCAGTGAACTTTACACTGCCCTTTTTGCTGCCTGCTCACCACCCTGTGACCTCCAACCACATTCCAGGCAGACAACCTGCATCCACGCACAAGAGCATTAACTCTAGGAATGCAAACGTTATTCTTCCAACCTCACTCTATGCCAAAGCACCCCATTCCAAGGCTGCACTGTACGACTCCCCCGGGATACAGGGAGGATACATCCTTTGAACAGTCACAACTGAAGGACCATGAACCTTGGCCACTGCTGGCCTCTGAAATCTGCTGATGACGGATTTGGCACTAAGCACCATGTAGAGCCTGTGATCTCAGAGAAGTGACCAACAGCCTAGTTACTGCTGGCTTTCACTGGCCTGCTGGATACAGAGCTTCAGGCATTTCACATTCTTCTGCAAATTTTTGTGCCAGGAGCATATTTGGTGTCTGAAAGCTGCGTAGCCCAAAAAATCTGATTTGTATGATTGCAAAAGCTGTTTCAGAAAAAGCCTTCCCCACCTACCTGAATTTTAACAACATTAAAAGCAAGAAAGTGCAGGTTTCAGTTTCTCTCTCCCATTGTTTTCTCACAGATATGCCAAATAGCAAACAACGCAACAGGTTGGGACATAAATAAGAGCAGATCCACCAGCAATGCTGACTGAGAAGCATCATAGAATCATAGAATTGTTAGGGTTGGAAGTGTCCTTAAAGATCATCTAGTTCCAACCCCCCTGCCACAG
The DNA here is from genome assembly GCA_947846985.1 of Fratercula arctica. NCBI lineage: Eukaryota > Metazoa > Chordata > Aves > Charadriiformes > Alcidae > Fratercula > Fratercula arctica. The sequence goes on along the minus strand of CANTUZ010000006.1, from coordinate 27,151,456 downwards.
GCAGGGACACCTCCCACTAGATCAGGTTGCTCAGAGCCCCATCCAGCCTGGCCTTAAAAACTTCCAGGGATGGGGCTTCCACCACCTCTCTGGGCAACCTGGGCCAGTGTCTCACCACCCTCATGGTGAAGAACTTCTTCCTAACGTCCAGTCTGAATCGACCCATCTCTAGTTTTAATCCATTCCCTCTAGTCCTACCATTACCCGACATCCTAAAAAGTCCCTCACCAGCGTTCTTGTAGGCCCCCTTAAGATACTGGTAGGCCACTATAAGGTCTCCTCGGAGCCTTCTTTTCTCCGGACTGAACAACCCCAACTCTCTCAGTCTGTTCTCATAGGAGGTGCTCCAGCCCTCTGATCATCCTCGTGGCCCTTCTCTGGACACGTTCCAGCACGTCAGTATCTCTCTTGTAGTAGAGGCTCCAGAACTGGATGCAGTACTCCAGGTGGGGTCTCACGAGAGTGGAGAAGAGGCGGAGAATCATCTCCCTCGACCTGCTGGCCATGCTTCTCCTGATGCAGCCCAGGATATGATTGTCTTTCTGGGCTGCTAGTGCACACTGATGGCTCATGTTTAGCCTCTCGTCCACCAGCACCCCTAAGTCCTCCTCAGGGCTGCTCTCAAGCCAGTCACTGCCCAGCCTATATCAGTGCTTGGGATTGCCCCGACCCAGATGGAGGATCTTGCACTTGGTCTTGTTGAATGAACTTCATGAGATTGGCATGGGCCCACCTCTCCAGCCTGTCAAGGTCCGTCTGGATGGCATCCCTTCCCTCCAGCGTGTCAGCCGCCCCACACAGCTTGGTGTCATCGGCAAACTTGCTGAGGGTGCGCTCTATGCCACTGTCCATGTCGCTGATGAAGACATTAAACAAGACCGGTCGGTCCCAGTACTGATCCTTGAGGGACTCCACTTGTCACTGGCCTTCACTTGGACATGGACCCATTGACAGCCACTCTTTGGGCGTGGCCATCAAGCCAGTTCTTTATCCACTGAATTGTCAGGCCATCAAACCCATATTTTATCAGCTTGGAGACCAGGATGTCATGCGGGACAGTGTCAAAGGCCTTGCTCAGGTCCAGGTAAATGACATCAGTTAAGAATACCAATAGGGGAAAAAAAAGCAGTGGAAGTCCTTTCCTGGGGATTATACTGGCTAGAGTGAAAACATTGTATTACTGACTATTGGCAATGTTGTTTCTCACCTGGGCCACCCCGTTTGTGGGAAGGGCCACAGCAGGAGCAGCAGCCGTGGTGATGACACCTCCTGATACTCTCAGCACAGTGGTGCCAGGTTTGGAGAGCTGGGATGAGGCAGGCACTGATTTTATAGACCCATCTGATATTTTCACCAGTGATGTCTGCCCACTGGGTGCAGCCTTTGAAAAAAAGAATTCAGCATAAGGAAAAAGATGTATTTCTTTGGATTTTTTTAAATGACTTAAAAAAACCCTCGGACACAACAACAACAAAACAAACAAGACAACTGCTTTTTGTATTACTGAAAAATATTTTCAAAAGACTTTTGAAAAAGGCAAGTCATGGCAATACGAGCTGGAACAAAATTATCACCTGAGAAATCAACTTCATCAAACTGTTGTCTTTGCAAAAATATGTCTATCAATCTTGAATTTTGCATCATCAATTACAAGTACTCTTGGGGAGTTTGAATTTCATAAGGACCACTTGGTAGTTTTTAAAAGAAGGAGCTTTGAGGGATAACAAAACCAAAAATTTTGAAGAGCTTTAGCAGGTGACCCATTTCTAAGGTTCAAATATTTAAGCACATTTCTTGCACCTGACTGTATTCACTTCTCTAATTCCACTTCACTAAGAAATCCCAGAGCACATTTACAAACACGCAACCCAAGCTTACGCATGGCCCACTTTGAGAACAGAAACAAAGCCGGAAAACCACGGTCCGATATCTGCATATGAAAGTAGGCCTTTGTGTGCTTTCCTTATCATAGTACAGCCAGCATCATAATGGTACAAAAACCAAACCAAACAACTGCAAAAGGAAAAGCTTTCAAAATATGTGGCTGCGGTTCCTATACTTTATCTGACAAAATGCTGACTCGTAAGAAACACATAATTTGCACATTACCTGTGTAAATAGAGCGGTTTTCTGTCCAGTTATCACTTTTAGTGCTTGTCCTTGTGTGGAAGATGCTCCGACTCCTACATTGCCCTGAACAACTGAAGCTGGAGTCAGCTGCTTCCCAGAACTCTGAGGAGAAGGCTGGCCAACCAGAAAGGTGCCCTGCTCCAAAAATAAGTTAGGGAAGTCATCACTTTAAAGCACAGTTAAGAGTCAACAGAAATATATGATATAAGCCTGTAGCTGCAAGGCAACAACATTTTATCTTCTAAAAACAAGGCACTGCTAATTACAGTGGATGCTTCTGCACTAAGAGCTGGACACAGCCTTCTCGGTGCAGAACACCACTTTCTGATGCAAGGGAAGGGGTGAAAAAGCCACAATCGGTTTCCTGTCTTGTCAGAAGCATCCACTGAAATTTAACACACTTTGTGCTCTTCAAGTTTATTCTTTGTGACAAATGTTGCTTAGCATGCAAGTCAGAAAGGCTACTGCTGGGTGAGGCAAAAAAAAAAAAAAGAAAAAAAAAAAGAGAGAGAGAGAAATGGAGACATTCTGTCACCTTCTCACTTCAAAATGTATTTAGAGCTCAGAATGCAGTGACAACTGGAGGTATGCGCTGTAATAACCCAACAGCTGAGACCTTGCCACCTTTCTTCCTTCTGATCAGTATTCAGCTGCTGCCCTTCAGAGGCTTCATTCACCCACTGTCACACATGGACCCCTTCACACAATCTTCTGTTTTCTCATTTTTTCTTCCTTACTCAGCCTCGTTGTTTCTCTCCAATAACTCTCCTTTGTTCTCCTCTCTGTACCACTTTCCTCCAACTCTTACACATGCTACTGTGTAGGATAACTCTTCATCTCTGTCATATCACCTCTCTTGTTTTGGAGGCCCTTTGGAGACTCTGTCTCTTCTCCACCCACTGCTTGCCCTGGTCTTACTTAGTGCTGCCTTCTCAGTTTGAAAGGAGCCATGAGGGTACCACCCTGCCAGGGGAGGTGAGGGGCAGAGATGTGCCAATAGCAACAGCAAGTGGTAAAGCAGGTGCCTGGCAGAGGGGAGAGAGGCAAGGGCTATCAGAGAGGATCTAGATCCCATAGTCCAAGAATGTTTCATGTACTACAGAACCACAGGACATCCACATATCACCACTGCAGCCTGAAATGTCAATCTGCTTCAGCTAAGATGCTTACACCACTGACCTGGGGTGTCTGCTTCAGGATGTAGGATGTATAGGTGAGGTGCTGTGACAAGTTACTGCTTGTGCTTTGGGTTCCTCCTCCTCCTCCACTATTCGTAGAAGAACCAGATTGGAGACCTGTAACCAGAAGAAAAGGCTTGACTCTTTGGTAGACAGACACTGTCTAAAGCATCCCTGTATATACAAGTAATTGAAAACACTTTGCAAGATGCTTGCTGCCACGTTTTGCAGCTGAATAACATTATTACCCAGTATAGCACAGTTCAGATGTGCTGCTGTGCTCTCTTACAGCTCAGCAAATGCCATGAACGAAAGGGGCTATGGGGGAAATAAGGAGGACTGTTGGGCAAGCAAAGCTCATTTCAGGCTGGTTTGAATTTTCTCTCAAAAGAAGACGCTGTCCAACAGATGAAGAGTCTTTTCATCAGTCTTTTGCAGGTTATGAATCTGCAGCAAAAGCCCTAAAAACCACTCTGAATCCTACTGGCTTCTTAATTTTACTGTTGTTGGCTGTTCCAACACAATTGATACCAAGCAGTGGTAATTTGCAGCGACACTAATATTGCACTGCCTCCAGAAGGAACACCCTGAACACTGACTTTTTTGCAGTCTCTCATTAAGCAACAAGGGTAAAAAGCCCATACTTATGGCTCTGTCATAAAAATCACAAGAATTTGCTCTTCCTTGAGGCCTGTGAGATTATTTCCTTCTCAAGGTTGGACTGCCCCAGCTGCCTCTCTAAATCTCAAGTAACAGGGCTTCCATCACCAGCTCTACAGCCCAAGAATACCTTCACCAAGAAGGTATTTTCACTGCTTTTTCAGTGACATGTACTTTGTTGCTATGTTCTTGTATTTACAACCTTATATATTAAACTGAGTAATACCTTTTTCTCAGTGCCAGTATCATAATTGGGAGCAAAAAGTTTACATCCAATTCCTCCCCCATCGCAATCCCCAGCCTCAAAAGGAGCATTCTTTGAGAAGGCTCATGACAAAATTCCTCTACAGAGTCCAAAATCTGCAGTATTCTCTCCCTAGAGCAATAGCACACTATAAACAAAGTATCACCATCAGAACTATTTTAGCAATGTTATTCTCCTGGTATTTCACAGCAGATTTGATTCACAAGCCCATTAACAACAAAGTGTTTCTGCTGTTCTGAACAGCTTGGGGCCAAATCTTCTATCAATATTCAAAACCATTTCTTTCCCTCATTCCAGATACAGTATCTTGTCCTTTTCAACGTCAATTTCTTATTTTTCTAGTTTCTCCAGGGTGTCAATCCATGACTTATTAATAGCTTTCACAACTACATTCAGATCCATCTCAGTTCTACACCACAAAAATGCAGTTTTGTCTTCCTACAGACCGCAACAAAGAGTTAATGATAACATTCACTGAATTTTGAGGAAAATACACTGCTTTCAGCATAGAGAGAAAGACACTGGAAGTACTGCATGAAAAGCAGTTTCATCTAAAACAGACGACACTCAGGAGATCTGTCTTAAAAAGCACCACATACCACGTTTGTTGTGAACAAAGAAACCCCATCCCATTACTGACTTCCACAGTACCAGGATGCTTTATAGCAAAAATGCCAAAACATATTAATTATGCAGTGATTACATTATTTAACTCATTAGATTTCCCTGCAAGACTAACTAGCATTATTTGTGGCTCGCAGTATGGCTCCTTGGGGTATCAGAAGCAGTTTTCCTTTCCCAGAAGGATTCTTGCTGTTGGTGGTGAGGTACAGTTTGGTGCCTGGTGGTAAGTTTGCCAAGTTTGCCAGGTTGGTGGCTGGTAACTGCAATGTAGCCATCACTAGAAAGAAAGAATAAATAAAAAAATAAAAACGACTGCTTCCAGAAAGTAGTATGCACTGAAATCTGCACAGGATGAAAGTACTAGGAGTGACAGGCAGCTAGCCTTTGATAATCCGTTCTTAGCTGGCCGAACTGCAGATTAACTCCACCAGCGATGCACAGGCACTTTGAACAGGTATGAAAAAACCTCTCTCCGTGCAGTGCCACTTAAGAGCTGCAGGCCAAAGCAGCAGAGCCCTGGGGTCTACAGGCTTACTTGGGTCTAGAGGCCACACAGCACCTTTCAAGCAGTCCAGAGCCTGAGATAAGATGCTCAGCTAAAGCCAGCTATGTGCAGAAGCAGGATGGGTGCTTCAGCCCAAACTCTTGTAACTGTAAGCACTGGGGAACATGTGAAGATGCCATAAGGACAGTTTGGCTCTTCATGGTTGGATTTACGTGGAGCCCTTTGAGCATCTAAGGACCACAATGATGGGCAAAAACGTGAGATCTGGCTCCAGGAAAGTCTACTGGTCTCTAGCATGTTCCTCAGAATATCTCCACTGACAGAACACAGCATATTTTAAAGTGCTTGTGCTCCCTCTTCCCTCTTACAGATAATGAGTTAACATTTTCTTTATTGCTAATCTTAGTCAGCCTGAATTTCCCTGAAGACCTCTCCACTCATTTTGAAGTTTTTCAATCACACATAGCTATTTTGCAGTTGAAGAAATCATCATAGAGCCCCAAAGTCTACCCATCATGAGCTATTAACAAGGTGCAAAATTACCCTACCTGAGCCTTGAGATGTACTTTTCTGAGCACCTGTGGAAGAAACTTGCGCCTTTGTTATAGTCTGCACAGGCTGAGCAACAATTGTCCCTCCACCTCCACTCACGATGGCTTTGGCTACACCTTGAGTCACAACCTGCTTCGGACCAACAGCCTTTGCTACCGAAGAGCTAGATTTTGCCACAAGTATCTGGCCACCACTGATAGCCACCGCTTGTTTCACTGTCGACTGTAAAGCAGAACCAACTGGAACGCCAACAACCTGCAACAAATAAGTATTGGATGATGTGCTGCTGGCAAGAGCTACCATGTGAATTCTAGCTGGTACGCTTCCTCCATCTCTAGACATTTCAGGACACTTTATACATGTCTAGTCACGTATAACAGCTATTCATTCAGAAACAAAATTAAATTGGCAAGAGGTCAATCCCAAGTAAAAAGATAAACTGTTAAACACAACCGGGATTTCAGAGCACCCACAAAAGATTAAGTACATTCAAATTACAGGGTACTTCCATTTTTTTCTGATATATAAGCAATGGCTTAATTCCAGCTGAAGATAAATCTTGCCTTGGCAAAGCACAGAGATCCAGAAATTTAGTTTCAACACATTCACGCGAACAGACTCCCTGGGAAAACTATGGCCTCAAAGCAGAATCCACAAAGTGCTTCAATTTTATGTGTTGACAATAACTGCAGGCAAACCTGAGTTTGCATACCTGCTCAAACAGGCAAGGCAGTAAAAAGGACAATGAACTGCTGCAAATGCAAATATGTATTTCCTTATGCAAAAGTGAAAGCTCCATATGTAGTTTCTTGTGCTTGGCACATGATTTGACTCTATCCACAATGGAAACAGGCAAGAATGGAGACAATTTCTGACACATCTGTCATCTTGTCACTGCAGTTACTGTGCCTTCTCAGAAGCTGCGTCACTCCTGTCAGAGCAGCACTACATTGGCACAGACTCCTACAATAAAACACTTGAGTTGCCACTCAAGTAGGACTGCTTGCACCTCATGTTAGTTCTGGCTCAGTCTCCACCCCACTCCCTATTTGTCCTGTTCTTTTTCATTGCAGGCCTGTTGTCCAAAGAAAGAACTTGCCTCCTCTTGCAGAAAGACGATGAGTTTCAGCAAGAGCTGATGATGGCAGCCAGCTTTCTGGGTTGACAGGCTCCAGTTCAAAAATACCCCCACCCCACTGTTGCAATGGGTTAGACAAAGTGGGAGATGTTCCCCGTACAGAACAAAATGCAATAGTGCCTCCTCACCCTGCTCCCTTTATGGGAGCATGATGTGAGACGCTCTGTGCACATGGGGAACCCAGCTAGTCATGGTGCTGCTGCCTGGGTCTGAGACAGAAGCAACCCTACACCCCTGAGAGAAGCATGAGGTGTTGCAATGAAACCACAAGAAAGCCAGCTTACGCCACGCCAAACATGACCAAGTGCCTCCCTCATACCTTAGACTGCACCGTCCCCTCGCCTGTGCTCACAACCGGCTTCTGTGGTGACAAGGCTAACATGTGGCTCCCTTTTACAGTGACATACTGCTGCACAGAAGTCTGCGTGGTTGTCCCTGTCGCTGGTAGTTGGGGTTGCTGGGGCAGCTCTCCCGGCTCCTGCTTTATTATCACCTTTTAAATAGAAAGAAAAAAAAAAAAGCAAACACCTTTAAATAACTGGGGAGCATTTCTGGAACAGCCTGTCTGCAAGAAAGGGCAGGCAACAGTCAGTAAACTCAGAGGTGGTTCTTACACAGCACCAGGGGCACTCTCTAACTCAGCTCCAAGATGGGGGCTACTCCCAACACACAAGTGTGTGAGGGGGGTGGCTGCATTTACAAAGCATTCCAAATTTGAGAGGTGCTCATGGAAATTACAGAATCACAGAAATTGCTAGTAAGATTACAACTAGTAGCCATACTAACGACGGACATGGCCAGACCCGACTTCTTCAGGCCCTGCATCTCAGAAAGGAGCTAGAACACTTTAAGGTTTCCAATTTCTAGGCACCCTCCTGCTGAGCACACATTCTAAACTTCAACTTTTTTCTATCCTGCAAAATTATAACCAATATTATAACTATAGATATTGTAAATTATTATAGCTGATATTATTCTCTTGTGAATGTTTTATGTTTCAATGGGAAGGCCCTAAATCTAATCTCTACAACTGGCGACTCAAGAAAGACTAGTAGTTTTTTGTGTTAGGTTGCTGTAAGTACTGTAACTGGTAGGAGGCGTTCTTCCACCTTTTACTTGGATCACCCTCCTAATATTGCTAGAAACAACTTTAAATTCTGGATGGTAACTTCAAAGGAAATATACTCATAAGCATCAACGTTCAGAAATCACTATAGCATTTTTTAAGAAACTCCTGACAAATCTACCCCAGTTTACTTTTACTACATCCCACTAAAAATAGCTTTAAAAATACCACCCTCAATACAACAGTGATTCAAAGAAAAACAAGAAAGGCTTAAAGAAAAGATAGAAAGAAAGGTCACAGCAACAGTAAAGCCATGGAAAAAGAAAAGAAAACAAGATACATTTTTTTGAGAGGTGCTAGAGAGCTCTTGGCAGCAAGACATACTGGTGCCAGTAATAGTTTTACATGCACTGGAAGACACATGGTTTGTAGCACAAATCAGCATGAAATAGCACTCCTGGGCATCTTGTCTTGGCACAAAAGCCAAGAGGAATACCTTTGTAAAAGCTCCAAGTCCTCCAGTGACCGATTTGGGGCTTTGCACCTTGGAATGACTCCCGATAGGACAAAGAGGTGGCATGGTGGCAAACAAAGAATCCTCCTGCTGCGAATAGGAAGACACGGTGCAAAAATTGGTGAAACGTCCAATACAAGAAATAAAACAAATGGTTGCTAATAAAGGGTAGCACAGACTACCTGGGCAGTCCTAAATTATCATAAGCTATTTACAAAATCAGTCAACACTTAAGTAAAAGGAGTGTAACATACTTAATACAATCTACAAAGCAAACTGTATTTGGAAATTTACATCTCCAACAGCAGCAACAGCTTCTTGGTTTCTTACCATATCATACACAAGTGAAAGAAACTGACTCGTTTGCCCTACCCCCCCCCCCCCAGCTTTTTATAACAAAGCATTTCAGAGATGTAAAATTCAAGTAGGCTGAGGGGGGATCTTATCAATGCATGTAAGTACCTGATGGGAAGGTGCAAAGAAGACCGAGTCAGACAACGCTCAGTAATATCCAGTGAAAGACCAAGAGTCAACAGGCACAAATTGAAACACACAAATTTCTGTTTAATTATAAGATTTACTTATTTCTTTATTTTAATTTAATGATGGTCAAACACTGGGACAGTTGTCCAGAGAACTTGTGGATTCTCCAGCCTTGGAGATGCTCAAAACTCAACTGGATAAATTCCTGAGTAACCTGCTCTAGTTGACCCTGCTTTGAGCAGCCAAGTTGGACTAAAAGATCTCCAGAGGTCCCTGCCAAACTCAACCATCCTGTGATTCTATACACAATCTCAGAGAGAGAAAAAGATCTAAGAAGAAACACGTTATGGAGGGGGGGAAAAACTGTTCAATTTAAATCTGCAGGCAAAATTCTCTCAGATGAATTTTTGTTCTCCTGTAACTAGAAAGACCTGATGGCACATAATCTTCCCAGGCAGAACTCACCATTTGGCAGAAAAAGTGAGGCTACCTAACTAAATGGAGTAAAAAACATTTCCACACCTGCAAAATCGTGTACCTGGCATTCCTGGATCTAAGGCTGGTGGAGAAGTAAAATGCATTTGAGGAAGTTTGTTACATTTGTGTTTTGTTTAATTAAAATAATTATACTCTTTTAAAATCAATGTGAACTCCAAAGCCATGTTTCCACTATTACTTGGCCCATCCTTGGGTTGGATCCTGACCAGAAAGCAAGCCCTCAGACTCTAACCTAATACTCCTGCCATCTTCCTTGTGATTAAACATATGGCCAAAAACAGGTTAGTTTTCAACCAGGTCACTTGTCTGCTCTGGCTCACCACATCACTACACAACCGGTAGTAAACAGGGGGAAGGTGTGAAGGCAAGGCTAGAGGCACAACCAGCCCTCTCAACAGCAGCATGCATATAAGACATTTTAAAGTGACTGAAGAAACACAGCCTTAAGTCATTAAAAAAGTACAGAGAAAACTAGCACTTAGTGAAGAGATGAGAAGCGGTGAGTTAAGCACAATCTGTAACATTACACTGTAACAGCAGACACCCCCTCCTCTTTAAAGAAAGCATAAAATTACAGCCTTTCCACCAACCAGAAGGCATAGGGTCATAAATCAAAATACATTTCTGTTTACAGAGCTGATTTTTGCATTTTTTAAAATATATTCATTTTTTAACTTTGCCCCGGAAATACAGAATTCAACTCCTACATCTGCCTACTCTGACTCATTTAAAACCTTTCAGAAAGGACTGTCCCAAACCAGTGAAAAATAAAGACTAATGAATGGTTTTCAATATAGTGAAGTGAAATCCATCTGAGCAGACAGGCTTTTAAAAGCTGAATAGCTGCACACCTGACACTTAAAATGCTACTCCCAACTAATTGCTTCAGACAGCAATCTTCCACACTTTTTCCCTAGCAGACGTAGGAAGCATTTCAGTTCCAAATGTAAAGTGATTTGCTCTCTGCAGGCTGACTGGCAAATCTTCCCCCCCCACCCATACCCAGAATTAATATTCTTGTGACTTGGAGACAGGGAAATGCTCCTGTTTTCAGCAGCACACCCACCAGCTGCTTTCAGAAAGAGCCTCACTGATGCCTCTCGCCTGCCAGAAATATCCTTTCTAGTACAAGATGTGGGAGAGATTTTATGTGAGACCGTTCAGCTCTGTACCTTTTCGGCTTTGCAGATCAGAAGCAGGAACCCTATTCATCACTGTTTGTTTACACATTTCGTTACTCCACTGTCTACACAAATATTTTTCTAAATGCAGACAGTTGTAAAGCCACTAAATGAGCTATTTTTAGGCTGCTAGGAACAGTTGCTGCACAAAAATAATGAACAGAGTGAAGGCTTTGAGGTAGACACCTCTAGTTTAATCACATACCGTCACTAACAAAGTTAAGAAGATCAAAGTCAGCTACAGAAGAGCTTTTTTGAGAGATAAGACACTTTGAGAGCTATGCCCTCCATGGATTTCCTTGTAGAAAAGCAAAAGAGCAGTGCCTTTAACAGAGGTGTAGGCAAATCTAATTAGAGCTGCATGAAGTGACACTATCATCTTGTATAACCACCATGTTCTCGTATGACTCCATCTGTTAGACACCATAAACCTTCTTATGAAATGACAACCAGAACAACTTACCCAAAATGCAGAACCGATAATACCAAAAAGCCCTACTTGATGGGAAGCTGGATTTTAAATGGAAAGTACGCACCTAACGAGAACATTACCTTGACAGTTGAGGTGACAAAACTGCTCCCGTGGGTCTTTGATACAGGAGATCCAGTTCCATGAGAGGCCTGACAAACACTGGTCAGTTTGCTGGTTGGGCTCCCTGCGTATCAGGAAATAAAGCAGATGTTGGGTGAGGGATGGGGAGCGGTGCCACTGAACACATGAAACCTCTTCTAACAAGAAACATTGCATTTCGACTTTGTATTCTCCATGAGGTACATCGGTGGGAGCTGGCATGAACACGAAACAAATCCACTACCGAATTTCTACCTGCAGAATTCATGCCCCGGAGAAGGTATTCTCCACTCAGAGCTCCGTTTCTTGCAAACAAATAGTCAGGCACCTTCCTGGGCGGCTGAGGATATCCGCTGGAGGTGTGAATATGTGAAATTAGGACAGTAAATGAGCTGCCAGTCAGAATTTGCTGCTGCAGATGCAACACCCTCCACTGCCCAGAAGCCCTCTGAACCTACACTAGCCTCTGACACTGGCATGGGGAAGGCCTGGAGGAGGCTGGACTGGGATGGAAAAGGAAGGTTAGAAAAGGAGGGAGACAAAGTGAGGAGTAACAAGAGGAAGGGACTGAGTGAGGGAGGGAAAAGGAAGAAACATAAATAGGGAATGAAGTCTGCAGAAGACTGCTCTTGCAAAATCATCATACAGAGATGTGTGCCACAGCACCCTCCTGACCCCCCCGAGATGGATGGGGGTGCAGTGGTGAACTTACCCTGCATTACCAGAGCATGTAAACAACACTATTGCTTAGCAGCAGTTTTGTTACTGCTGTTGGTTTCGTTTGTTAGCTTCATTTGTTTAAGAGATGCCAAAGCCGTGGATTACACACAGCAAAACACAGTAACAGTCTCTCACACAGTTGTACTACAACCTTCACTTAAATTTAAAAGTAAATGAACAGCCATTTCTCACAATAACGGAGTTTGGGAAGGCTGGTTTTCACAGAGCATGAAGTTTCGTATCTCGCCCCTCTTTTTAAATATGATCTGTGACTTATGTCTGTAATATCACATCACACTCAATCCAGCCTGGCTGCTGTTGCCAAAAAGCCAGTTCCACATTGTCTCTTGCCCCCTCACACAGGGTCTGGTGATGAGGCTATCTGACAAAGCTCAATTTGGGGAGGGGATGGTATTAATTTTCTGCTCTGTCACTGATCTGGTCTGACTCATGCAGGAGGCCAGGGAAGCAGCAGGAGTGCAAGGGAGGGAGAGGCAGCAGGCAGTTTCTTCCAGGCCAGTCTGTACTTACATCACACTAATGTGGTGGGAAACTGCACCTTTAGTGGCGTTAAGACTCCTATGTCCAAACCATCTGGTGCATCTACAGATCCTATCCTCCATGTACAAATCTCTACCAGGAGAACATGAAAGTTACCCAAACCATGACAAACCACATACGCAGAGTAGACAGTCAAGCTGGAGGTAAGGAAGAAACAGGAACGAAAAAAAGACAGAAAAACCCCAATCAAACAAAAAAACCCTACCCTATTGGTGAAACAGCTTCAGTGTTACCAAGAAATCCCCCAAACATACTTTAAAAAAAACTCAGCTGCGACTATGTTCCCCCTACCAATTCCCTCTGTGATAAAGTTAAAATGAATGTGACAGTTATATTCTTTCAGGTAACAGTCAGAACCGCTATTAAGAGAAGAATTTTTGCACCTTCCAACCATGCCCAGCGAACGGTTTGTGTGTTACATGGACGCTGCAGTTCACCACATGGCTCTGAGTATCCTTCTGAGATGCTGGCAAGCACACACATACACAATCAAGTGTTTTTAAATAGATAGCGTTCTTGGCCACAAATCACAACAAATAAATGACTTTCGAGTGACCTTTCCTCCAGCCCCAGCACACAAATTACCAGTTGACTCCCATATCCATCGTCCATCTCCTGCAGCTCAGTCCTCCTCCACCCTCACCCCAGGCTTATGGCTTATGTCACCACTGAAACACCAAGGGAATCCAGTTAGAGGAATCCAAATCGTCTGGAATCAGACCAGCTAGAAGTTGATGGCAGCAACAAAAACTAGCACAGCTGTTCTCCTGATAACCCTGGTCTACTCAACCATTTCAACACATCTAGAGCACCGTACACTGGGACTTAGGACTGATCTATAAGTTGCTGCAAGCTCTACACGCTTTTCGCCCATATCCGCAACACAGTCCTCACCCAATCACCTGTGCACTGTTTGCGTTTAAATCTCTGTGCACCACAGTCTACATTACTTTCTCCCCTTCCCTTTGTGCCTGCAAAGAACAGGCTGTCTTTGAAGAGATACCTGTGAATTCAGTTTGCCTTACGTTATATGTGTTGTTTCCTAAAGGAAGTGACATTAAAGTCTGAGATACTCTTAACCTTGTTACATCGGCCAGTTGTGCAAACCAACAATACCTCCTTTGCGAGTCCTCTTCTATCTTTGCAAGCTGAAATACTGTTATTATACTAATCATTTTAAAGGGAGAATAAACTTGAATGGGTAAGACTAAGCCACTGCCTTCTGTGATCACACTACACACCTGTGCTTGTGGCTGCTGCTCCAACCATCTGTCCAGGCTTGTCCACAATAATATACGGATTATTAATGACTGAACTAGCAGAGCCTTGCTTCATGTGCACCGGAGTGGAGGTTGGGGTACGAGGTAGCGGAGATGGACTAGGGGTCGATATTGGAGAACCTTAAGAAAAAAAGTCCAATGCTTCTGTCTTGTAAATGTTGTAAGAACATAAAAACACAGCAATAGTAGTACTTACTTAAATGGCTTAGAGAAGGAACATTTTTTGAGGAGGCAATTCCCAGCCTGAGTGAGATGACAGGACTTGGAGAAGGAAAGAGGAAACAGAAGGAAAGGAAAAGGCATGTAAAGCACTATGGCTTATACCTACTCTGGACATTCTCTGCCTACCAGGACAAGCAGGGTTCAAAGGCACCTTGAGAAGCCATCTCGTCCATTCCTGAATCCTGAGGGACGTTACCTAAATCATTCTCACTGCCAAGACCACTCCACCCAAGGAGATGAAGAAAGAGAGCCGCGCTCTTTGAAAGGCGCTCTCTTTCCCTTGTGGAGTCCACTCTACAGGCATTCAGAGCTAGGAACTGAGCAGTTCACATAAAAAGGCTGTGCGATACAGCAGCCGTCAGACAGGCATGGACCCTCTTATCTCTTCACTGCTCTCACTACAGCAGAAGCCCTTGAAAGCAAACTGTAAAATGTGCAACTTCTGGGTAAGAGGACCAGGAGAAAAACTAGAGAAGAAAAAAGCTGCATCAGGGGTAAACAAGAAATGCAGAGAAAAGGACAGGCAAGGAAGTGATCAGAGAAAAGAGATGGCAGCAAGCACACTAAGCTTCAACTGCCTGTTAATCTGCTTTCTTGGCAGTGATTGACAATTAAAATGGAACATAAATGCTGATCAAATAAAATCCCCACGCCTTATAAACTGCTTCTGAAATCTGAAAGGGGTGACACTTCTCAGCAGACAGCAGAACCTTGGAAAAGTATTTAGCAGGGAAACATTTAAACAGGAAAGACAAACAGAGAATAGTCCAAAGATTTTAAGAAAGATAGGATGGCCTCTGTAATTCTTGCTTTCTGGGAAGCCTTGTGAAAGAAGATCAAGAGAAGAGCTTATTAAGAAAGAAGAAAGCACTTGGCACAGGTTCAAATGTAAATCAGCCTGAGTACAGTTTTAAGATGTCAAGGAAAAAATTCTGAAATTTGATTAAAAAAAACCCCAACAAACCAGACAAACTTGAGGAAAATTGTTTGGGAGCAGATCATCAGAAATCACACATACTGATACCTGGTACTTCATCCTCTCTACCAGAAAATGAAGGGATGTAATAGGTCATCTTTCAGCTTCACAACATGTGTCATGGTGAGCTGCACATTAAAACTTTCTGATGCAAAACATCATCCAGTGGATGGCATCATGCCCAGGCAGGGAAGGGACTATACGTGAAATGAGTAAAGAGCACCTTGACCGTATTTGGTTCGGAAGCTATCAAAAGAGTATCACATTGCTCACTGCAGCCAGCTGACAATTTTATCCAACAGAGGGTGGACTTTTGGAAGAGGGAGACCAAAGCTGTTCCATCTGAGGAGATATTACAAGTACAAGAGGAACCATTTGAGTCTACAAGGTTGACCCTAATTATTTGCCCAATAATCAGAAAAAAAAATTCATCTTAATCCATTCCCAGCTGTCTGAAAGCGGGAGGGAGAAGAATGGCTTCTTCCCACCTACAAATACTGCACATGGAAGATGTGTCCTTGCCTGGACATTTCTGTGGGTAGCAGTCCGGTTAAAGACTATACTTTTCATACTTGAAAGCATTCAAGAACAGGGAGAGAACAGCTCTCATCCTGCTTTTGATCTGATGTGAAGCATTTCACACTTGTATTTTTTTTCTTGAACATTAAAAAGTGTGTTTAGCTCCTTATTCTAGAATTTCCTACTGCTTGATGTCCACACACTGGCAGTAAACCAAGGGAAGGATGCAAAACAAGTCCAACTGGTTCACCCTCTTGTTTTCCAAGTTGAAGCACACTGGGGTAGGTAAACTAACATTCACCTGATACAATCTTGCAACTCATGGTGATAGGCTGGAAGGATTTTCCTGGCGACTCTGCAGGGCTTGGACTCTGACCTTGAGGCACTATTTTACAGCTAGCTGCAATGGGTTGAAAGGCTGAATTTCCATGAGAGCCAAAGGTAACTTTCTGTGTGGCTAACTTGGTGGGAGTCCGTTCTATCGAAGATGGCAGGGAATAAAACGTGGCATGTCTTTCGGTTTCAGCATTCCCAGGGAATCCTGATTAAAAAGGGAAAAGAAGAGAAATAGTTCTTAGGCTGCGACATCTAATTCCTTACTGTGCTTCTCTACACAAACAAAACTCAGGTATGACAAACACGCTTTTGAAGGAAGGAAGGAAAAGCAATGGGTGGGCAATGCTGAATGTGGAGAAAGTGGAGTAGGGGGTTCCTCCTGTGCAAGTCTGTTGGATTTGTCTCTGAACAGAAGAATAAAATGCTACCATGCACAGCCTGTTCAGCTGTGGCAGGTGATCAGCCACTTCTTATACATTTTCTTGGAACAACCTTTCCATTAACCAAAAGCTGCTGATAGTTTCGTGTCCTCGGTTAGTGGTCCACAGGACTAATGCTGGATCTCCTTTGCAGAGAATCTTGCAGCGCACTTTTTGCAGTAAGAGCACAAGGAGACCACCTACTGCCTTTTGACCTGGGTTAAGGAATCCGCCTTATCTGATGTAGGAGGAGATCTATTAACCTGGAGCTGAGGAGAGAAGCCACTGCCCATCAGTGTAAGAAAGAGGCAGGTTTACTTCCTTCCTGTTGGCTGTAGAACTGCTCACCTAAAGGTGATGTGTATCTTCCTGTTTGAACAAAAGTCCTGTTTGAACAAAAGTCCTGTTTGAACAAAAGTCCTGTTTGAACAAAAGTATTTAAAATTTGTCTGCATTTCTCCTTTTTTGGCCACAAGAAAACACTGCACTTAAAAGAGAGGACATTCTTCTTGCTAAGCCAGGACACTGCTGGCGGCATAACGGTGCCTACCAGAAAGCACATCACGCAAGACATCAGCTTAAAGCCCTTCCTTGAACACAGGAGTGTCAGGATAAATCAAGAAAGGCATCAAACCATGTTGCATGTGACTGTATTTTGAAATATAAAGATGCTGTTTCCAGCAAGTTTCTGACACTAAAACGTGCAAACCATAAAAGACATCCTTGTTGCTCAGCCCAGTTAACCAAGGTCTGTCATGTAAGCCTCAACACCATATATTTCAGAAAACAAAGCTAAACGCTAACAGAGGCACTGTTTTTCCTGCTTCAGGCAAACTGAAAACCATAACAGTGTGCCCAAGTGGCCAGCACTAGCTTGTTTCAGGCAATTCAAATGATCCTGAGGCATCAACTGCTGCCCATTGAAAAGGATGCTGCATTTCCTGATCTTACAGGGGAAGGCGAGAAAGAGACCATGACACGCACAGATGCCATCCCTCAGACAAACATACACTATGTCTTTTTCACTTCCTATGTTCAACACCACAGTTACATAGTCATTTTTTTTCTCCCACAGTCAAATCATGTTAAACACCAACATATATAACCGAACACACCACTAGACGAATTCCTTAAATATATACACAGTCTCCAAAACATTCAGAAACCTAAAAAAATCCCCTGAAAACAGTCTGCCAGGAACAAAACTACAAATGCTATTCAACAACCTTTATTCCAACTCCATCCACTGCATAAAGCTCCATATTCACTATGTTTAGCAAAACAGAGCCCACTCACAAACTCCAGATTTAGAAAAACAGAAGCAAATAAACCATTACGATTTCTGAATTGCATTTCAGAGCACATTGAGGAAGTAATCATCTGAGGTGATGACGTCCTTGCGTGGCACTGGCAACCTTTAAGCCAAAAGAGCAATTAAGAGGAGGTATCCAGAAGGGCTGAGGTTCCAAGAACTCAGATTTCACCAATACCCACTCGCTTTACCTTTGTCCACAGAAGCATCTGGGCTGGAGTCCCGCAACTGTTTAATTGGTGAAGAAGCTTTGACGGGTGCTGGGATACTCAACGGCAGTGGTAAAGATGTAGGAACGTCAGAAAGGTCAGACTCCGAAGACTGGGAGAAGAGATACTCCTCGCCAAGGGAATGCCTATGTAGCTCCACATCCACTACCTTCCAGAAACAGGTGAAAGGATGACATTAATATTTGGAAGCTAGGTAAAGATATAAAAAGTGAAAACAACTATGCCCTTTATTTTTATTTTCATGTCTGGAAACCTATCCCTCTCCTCCCCCTACCTCTACATAAAACTCCCATTCATTTCATGGAGACTTCCCAGAGGTCCAGCAGCACCTGGGCTAAGACAAAAATCTTGCAACATTTACCCACCACGGTAAAATAGCACATCTCACAGTCCACAGGGAAATCTGAAGTGAACACTGTAAGGAATACAGAGCCCAGCTCCAAGCATCCCACTAAGGAAAGGACTGTGTATCCCCTTAGGGACAGGCACAAAACTGCAGCTTGCCTTTTCTGTCTTTTTTGATAAGGCCTTCAGAAACACACCACATTATCTACTCTTCAAAAGTGTTCTTTAATCACAGTGGACATCTCACATTAATGTTTTCTCCACAGACTGAAAAGCTGAAATAATGCAATTTCACCATAATAATTTCCATTCACTACAGTACAAGGGGAAAATAATACAAAAAACCCTTCAGGGATATAGCAAACTATGAGTTATTCACTCATTTATTTTATTTTAACTTTTAAGAGTTCATTTTCCATGAAGATACTGCATCTTGAAAGAGGCAGAAACTTAGAAGTACTTAATATACTGCAAAATTTCAGTAGGATAGTTGGGTGATCCCTTTAATTTAAATTATTTATGCATGAGATTTGCAGCACATCAGAATGCAAATCATGATATTTGGTACCAGAAGGTCCACAAAGAAATAAGAATTAAAACTGTAGTACAAGTTAAGTTCTTCATGAAAGAAGAGCTGGAAACAGTCTCCCGTGAACTAGAAAGTGGAAAAAATGACTGTTGTCATGAATAGTGACAAGGTGTCATTAATCATTTCATTTAACAAGAGAGCAAAATCTACGTTCCAGAAATTGTGAAATCAAATGGGTCTGACTCTGTGCCTTGTCACGTGTATCCTTTTCTTTTTAAACATCCTTAAGGGAATCAAAGTACAACATCCATCCCACGACCCGCTGACTCACCGTTTCTGCGCCAAGTGTCTGCAGGCCTGTGTAGGTCCTGTCCAACTGGGTAAAACAATACAATATATTTATATTAACCAGGCCAAAGCCATATATTAGCTAGAGTTTACATTATAATTTGTTTGAAAGGTGTTGAAACTATGTAATTGAGCAGCAGTGCATCAAATGTTTTGAGGCCACAAGTTCAGAAATCTGTGTGATGTTTAGTACCCTCTCTTCTGCAAAAAAAATCAACCACAACCCAAAACCTACACTAAAGTAGAAAGGAGCAAAAAATATGAAGGAAATGAGATCACTGGGGAAACAGAATCATAGAATGATATGGGTTAAAAGGGACTTTTAAAGGCCATCTAGTCCAATCCCCCTGCAATGAGCAGGGACATCTTCAACTAGATCAGGTTGCTCAGAGCCCCATCCAACCTGACCCTGAATGTTTCCAGAGATGCGGCAATTACTATTTCAGTCTAAGAGAAGCCTTCAGGGAGTGTTCTTATTTATTCCTGATATCACTATAAGGAAATAATAATGAGAAAAAAATCAGAGATTTAAACTAACCAGCACAAAGGCTATGTTTGTACTACAATTTTGATTGAAGAACTGTTCACACAGAGCATCAGCTGATGAGGAGGGATCTGTTAAGATACTTATAGAGCAAAGCTGGGTTTGACAGGCTCCCAGTACCCAGAGCTCAGGGGCAGACAGGCTGCCAGCCGTGGAGGAGGGCTCAGCTCACTCATTTCACCTCACAGCAGCCACAGGCTCAGTACACAAACAGCAAAGATTTGCTGATATGAGTTCTTGTGTGCCATGGACTAGCTCTGTTTTCTTCTGTGGGATGGGCTTCCTTTGCTGCACAATGCCCATTGTACTGTTACCAATTTCTCCCCAAGTTATCTCCCTCCAAATATATTTTACTCATCTGCTTTAAATGTTCCAGGAGAACATTTCCAACGTTCTCTACTGGCTATATTTGGGGTTGCAGTGAGGTATCTACATTATCAGGAGATTCATTAATGAAGGCAGAGTTTAAATAAGACTAATCATACTGCTCAAAGAAACAGGAAACTAAACCAGCTCAGGACTTAATTCCATTAATGCTAGGGACTACTAATTAAAAGGAAAGCAAGAGCAATGGCCTAGTTTTGCAGGACTGCTGCATATTATAAATCCTATTGAGTGTCGCAGGTCAGGTGAATGAGTTGAAAAGGAAGGCTTTCTTCAAAAGGAAGAAGGAATGAACGGGGAATCTCAGCCCCTCCCTGCCCACTCTACCAACAGAGATCATCCCTAGCCGATATGCGCAAGTGCTGAAGGAACAGAACAGATACAGCAATGACTTTACCAACAGAAAGACAGCTCTGCACCACCACATCAAGTTAAAGCCAGGGAGAGCATGATAAAAATCTCAAACAGTAGGGAAACAACAAGTAAATGCTTTGCTGCTGTGAGCAGAATCAGTTCCAGCTTCTGCAAGGCTGGGTTCCTTGGCTACCGCATCGACTCCAATATAGCCAAGGTAGGAGGCTTTCCTGGATCTTTTCTGATTCTCCAGCTCAGCTATTCATGTGCAAACAACCAACAGGACATACACAAAACAGAGAGAGGCAGAAGCACACACACAAGTGGAGCCTCTTCTAGATTATGCAGGAGACCTCATTTAATTGCCCCTCTCTCAAATATTTTGTTCAAATACCTTCAAATTGTGTATGATATCGATCCTCTTGTTCTGGCTATCCTTGAAGTGTATCTGAACTCTCACAGGAAATTCTCCCCAGCCTCTCCTGGTCAGGTGAAACGGAGGTTCTCTGGAAACAAACGGTGATTCATACTTTGGATGCAGAAGTGGTATAGCTTTTACCTACCTCTTTTTCAGAAAGCCAAAGACTGCTTTTCTGGCTGACACCTAAAGCTATTTTCAGGCCTGCTATTCACCACAGAGAGAATGCAATCACAGAAATGAGAATTTTATGGCTTTGGACAGCTGAAAACACTTTTATTTTGCACAAGGGGACAGGGAAGAAAATGGTAACACACTGTTGGATGGGAGAACATAGGAAACAAGCATCTTAAAAAAAAAAAAAAAAGGCAAAAAAAAATAGCTGTGTCATGCCAAATGAAAAATACTTGTTTCAAAAAAACCCAGGTCAGCTCCTAGTACACAGCTGCAAGGTGAGTTTTGAATGCAGCATTTTGCAATCACTTTCTGCTATTCCCTATCTAGAAGCAAGAAGGTACATGCTTCATGTAACGCCAAGAGAACAACATGCAGACAACAGGGAAAAGTGAACTCCACCACTGTCATTCTCCAAGCTGAAAAAGAAGGGTGTATTCATCTCCAATATTTACTGTTACTTTGTATTTCAGCTTGTTGTTATTGCAAATCCCAAATGTAGTTTTGCAAGGAAACAAAATGCAGGAGGTTTAAAGGCTATTTTTAGCCCAGAACATTAATGTTCACTACTATGACTGGGACTGTGCAACAAGAAATCAGTTAACCAGATGGGATTAAAACAGAAGACAAACAGCACTGACATCAGCGAAAACTGAAAAAGACACATAAAGACAGCAGTCGAGTGTAATTTAGTATGTTATACAAGAAATACAAAGGAGTTTGCTTTTGTCCTGCTCAGGGTTGCCTTCTCAGAAACATTACCTAGCCTTAACAACACTTCTTATCTCAGATAAGTCTTTCTGGAGTTGCCTTTCAGTAGTTTAATTTCGCCAGAATTACGTTGCCATTCTGTACCTAGGCAGTCTCCCCACTCTCCTACAGGAGGCAGCTGAGCGTCCTGTGGAGAATAATTTCTTTGTGAAGACAAGAAGGAGTTTGAAGGCATCTTCCCTCCATCTTGTCCAACAGAGCAAAAATGAAAGACCGACAGGGCATTTCCCTGCAGCAGTTGACAGAGAACTGACCCCGCTTGTCTCATTAGGGTCACAGCTTTGAATAGAGGTTGGGGAGAGGACAGAGAAGCTGCTGTGTTTCTGCAGCATGAACACCATTATGCAGATGGGAAACTCCTTGAAGCATGAAGTCTACACCACTGGAGAAACTATTTGGGAGAGGGACACAATTTGTTGCCCAAATGCACACGTATCACTAAAATTATGGGCAAAACAGCTTTCCAAGACTCCTCTTTCTTTTCCACACTAGGAAGGTAGAAAAACACCTCTTTTAGCAACAGAAGTCTAACCTGTGCAGCAGACAGTGTATAACACATCCAGAAGGTGAACAAACTCACATGAATAGCATGAAATGCAACAACTGGATGCTTTTTCTCAGTAGGAAATTCCAAAAAAACCCTGTTTGGCATTTACATACAAATGCCTGTTTGGCATTTGCTACATAAAAACTAATTTATTGTTACTATTATTTCAGAGTAAGTCAAGCCAAGCCAGAGGTTAAAGACAGACTTGGAATACTAAACCAGGAAAAGAAGTTGCTAACTTCCTAAGAAATTTGGCACAGTAAGCCTGGCAAGCATAAAGGCTGGAATAGTGACTGGAATAATTCCTTATTACCTCACTTCTACCAGGTCATTAGGTTTGTAACTAGGATGGAGGAAGAACCAAACTTTCTTGACAAAATGATTTATGCTGGGTTCTCTCCGAGAGCCTCGGACGTACACCATCCATTTATGGGTTGACTGATCATTTTCTTCTCTCTTGTCAGGAGGAATGTACCTGGCAAAGAAATTAAAAAATAAACACAAAATAAAAATCCCAAATATTTAAATACCACAAAAAGTATTTCAGGAAAGATTAGGCAAAAAAATAGGGGCGGCTCATTATTCCTTATTCTGACAGTTCATCCAGAAGCAGATATGGGTCCCATAATCTACTTCATGCGTCTAACACACTTTCTCTATTTTAGTGCACAACTGCCATATGAAGTTCGTCCATTTAAACATTTGGCTCTTAATTACGAAGACTTAATTTTAACATTCTACCACTGTCAAATCCCTCTCCCCACCTTATTCTGAGATATCAGGAGGCAAAACCACACCAGAACACAACATCAGCAGCTCTGCTACCATAAATACAAAAAATAAGAATTCTTCTTACAAATTTTTAAGAAACTTCATAGTCAATACTTGGTTCTGGGTCCAGGCTTCAGTAGATTTTCAAGACACAATTCTAACACCACAGGTTTCGTCAGCAAATGTTTGATACTTTCTATGCAAGAGGAAAAGACTGACTTGAGTAGTGCAAGGGTGGAGAATTAAAACCTGGACTTGTCCATGGTTTCCTAAAATGAATGCCTTTATTCACTAATTTCCTCAAAGTTCAAATGTTATGTATATAACCTGTCTTAAATTTTTTTGGGAAAAAAATTAGAAATAAAAACTGTACAAATTAATTTCTTCAGACTATACTGGACTTTCACAATTTTCCTCATTCTGGTTGTTTGGGGTAGTGTTGGTTTGTTTTTTTTTTTTTTATTTAAAAAAAACACATTGTCCCTACGGACACACTGAATTAGCCTTTAGGACAACTTGCTTTTCCAAATTTTCATGGAAAAACTTGGGATTTCTAACTGGTCATAAAAGGCTAAAAGACTCCCCTTGAGAGAAACAGATCTTAAAACACATACAAACAAACAAACAAACAAATAAATAAATAAATAAGACAACTACTAAAACACCCATTCCTTCCACAAAAAAAATGATGCAGACACTCAAGGAAGGCAGCCTTGGATACAGTGATTATTCAAGGGCAACACCTCATATTGCGACAGCCTAACAACTTTATTTAGTTCCTAATTTTAACTTCCTATTCCATTTATTCCTGAAATAAAGGACGAACCATCCCTCAGACTCTGAATACTAACTTGGAGACGTTGCCAACCACAATCGTTTTCTTCACATAAAGCCGTGAAGTTTCATCATTTGACAGTCCGGCATTTCGTTGTCCTGGTTTTTGAGAGCTTGAAACACCCGAACTGTCCTGAGGGTAGGGGAAGAAAAAAAAAAGGCAAACAAAAAACCAAACATTCCTCTTAAACATCATTTTGTTTGGCACTAGAAAAGTAAGGTGTTGTTAAAAAAAGTAAACCTGCACAGTTAAATGAGAGAAGCCAACAATGAATCATCCCTAAAAATACTTAAATTGTTATCTAGGCACTTTTAAGCAACTCAGGCACACAACAATGATATACTACCTAGCCAAGCGTACACTGCATGACTTAACTGAGCATACATTATGCAACATAATGTGGATCTGAGCCATGACTTCAGCTTGGGTTTCAAAAGCACTGCCACTGCACTATCTGAAAAAAAAAAATCAAGCACTGCTAGAGTGTCACTGTGTTGGTCACTAATCAGAATCAAAGCTAAATCTCCGACAAGTGGCTTCTGAAAATCTAAATCTTTCTCATTCTCTGTTGCTTTGAGGGACTACAGCATTGCTTCACAGTGAAGAATCGAGGCTGGGCTTAAGACAAGACTTCAGCTCCAACTTGACAGGGAAAGCAGTCAGCCATACCACATTACTGACATCTAAAGAAGCCTACAAATCCACTGCAACACTTGGGCACAATAAATCCAGCCTAAGCAATCTTGTAACACAACCTCAGCTATTAAGCAGTGGCCAAGACTCCCTGGTAAAACGATGACATGACCGCCCACAGTGCCAACGCAGGCTGCACTGTCGTTTGCACAGGAATGAGAGGCTTTTTTGCAGCTCTATTGGACAAAGTGGCTGTCCGGAAAATTAGGGAATGCCATCCTCTTGTGAACAACAGAGCTGGTGCCTCAGCTTCCTGGAACATACTCCACTGAGCACTCATAAGACAAGGGTCAGCGTGGGGAGCAGTGGATTCACTAGGAACCGCCACACCTCCTCTGTTAAGTCAGTGACGCCCCAAACCACAGCAAGGAGCCACAGAAGGCTGGGATGGCTCCTGCTCCTCATCACTCCCTCAGCCACCTCTGGGCCACGGGCTGCGCTGGTTGAAGACGTACCAACATGCTACACCCAAGCAATACAACTGCTCCATCAATGGCCCCAGTGCAAAAACAAGTTATATTGGTCTGGTGGTTTACAGCATAGGTGTGTCCACATTATATATTGCATATCTGCCTTCTGCTATGGACCCTACGCAGGGTTTCAGCAAGCTGTATCCCTGCTATCAAGGGTATCGTGCTGCTCAACGGAGGCAGAATCATTGCTCTTTCTACCATGTATTCTTGCAACTTGTTCAGTTGCAGAGTGCAGTCATATGCAATGAGATACATCCATCCCTGGTTTGGGTTAGAGGCTGCACTCCTCTGGCAGGCCTGCTAGCTTAAGGAACTGAAAGGAAACTGAGGAGTTTCATCTCACCTGCTAAGACACATTTCACCTGCAGCCAGTGAGAGAACCTCTCTGGTGGAGCTACCTGCAGCTGACAGGTGAAGTATTTCTGCAGCTGCACAGCAAGTCATAAAGGGAATGGATCCAGGTCAAAAGTAACCCAGAAAAAAGTATGGGGGAACAATGAAAGAAGGTGTTTTTAACCTGGGTCAGTCTGGTTCAGTTAAGCAAAAGTGGTATTAGCACAACAGCAAGCAGTGCCACCAAGACAAAGGTAACTCAAACTATGCGCCCAGGCTGTACCAGCTCACGCTCCCGGGGTGAGCTAATCCACCGGAGTCACTGTTTCCTGCACGGGCTGCTGAGGAGGCCAAACCCCAAACTCCAGTGGTTCAACCACTCTAAGCAATGCAGTCCCCATGGGCACCCGGGGCTACACAGCAGCATTACTACTTAAAAACACTGCTGGCAATGACACATCTTGTTCTTCTCTCCAGGCTCTACCCTTCCTGACCTGACTTCCATCTGCATAGCAAACCCCTTTGCCCAAGCTGTGAAACACCTCCTTCCCCAGAGGCTACCAGCCGAGACAGCAGCAGACAGCTGTGCCAACATGAACACTATCACCACTGCCTGGCTGACCTCTCTGTTGGGCAAGACTGAGTTAAGAGGAGTTACCCAAGTTACAAGCACTTCAGTTAGCCTTCCAGCAAAGCCAGGCTGAGAGAGTGGGAGCAAGCGGTTGGAGAGGGTAAGAAACAGATCTTCAGCAAGGTGGGTGAAAACATGAAGAGCTCCTGGTGCCAGCACTGAGTCCAGACAGAGCACACACCTCCAACAACTTGACCACCACTCGAGTTTTACTTTACCCGGCCAGTATTTCTGCTCTGTCTCTGGTCCAGGCTGTTTGTCAGACGCTCGTCTGCATCCAAGTTCCCATTGTCTTTGTCCAGGAGAAAGTCATTGTGCTGAGAGAGCGAGTCACTCTCGGAGTGGTTAGCAGACGGAGTGTCTGAGCCCTGGTTAGCTGGAGACGAGGATCTGGAGGGTGATTCCAAGAATTTCTTGATTGAAGGGTGATTAAGAATTGTCGCATCACATGACCTGGTCCCCTGCAACAAAGAAGTCAGGCAGATCTGTCACTATTTCCCTGCAGCCCAGATAAAAATGAAGCTGTGCCAGAAGCAGAGCAAAAAGTCAACGTATGAAGAAAGAGCAAATATTTAATCAGCTGCCTTGCAGGAAAAACATATGCCGCAGAAGACAAAAGCTTACAATAGTTTTACAGAAACAGGACTCCATATTGAACCTGTTCCTTTAGACCTTTTGATCTGAGAAATCCACCTGGCTTTGGAAAAGACAACTGCAGCCTACTGTCCCTTTGAAAATAATAGCTTCCCTTCCTACGTAGCCACCTACGATCTTACACCATATGAAAGACCACAGCTGCCCGATTCCTGCAGGCAAGCACGGTAGGTAAATGCATCAGGCTCTTCAGTTTTGATACTGACTGTCAGTCTTGCCAGTGCCTACGAGGCAAGCTACACGTACTAGCACCTCATCTCCTCCCAAAGCTTAACGGAGGATAAAGACTTATGTCCTTAGGCATGTCTGCAAACTTTTCTCAAAATGGGCATCTTAGAGCAAATCTTAGATCCTCCTAAACCTGGAAGGGGGAGCACAGGGCACGTGTGTGTGTTTAAATATATTTTGGTTCTTTTCATTACAGTGACGAAGGCCCAATATATTTTTTCCTGCATTTGCTTTTAACCCCAGATGTAGCAAGGAAAACACTCATCACTCAAGACAAGCGTCCCTCAGCCACTTCTCCTCCCAGCCATCAGTCCTCCCTGTCATCTTGGTTGATGATGAATCAAGTGAAGGCAGCAGAAACACCCCTCTGCCAGCAGCAGAGCACCCACAGATAGCCTCACTCCAGCTCCTGAAGCCACACACGCACACTAGAGTTGCACTGACAGCTTTTCTTGCCAGCAGTATCAGCTGAAAGATGCTCTTCTTTCCTGCCCAAACCACCCAGATCAGCTGGGCTGCAACAATTATTCAGGGGGAATGGGCAGGTCACAAACAAAAATAAATCAAGAAACTAAATTGGAATTTGTTTGTTTGGGGGTTTTTGTTGGTTTTATTTGTTTTGAGGTTTTTTTTCCTTTGCAGGGTTATTTTTAATCCACATAAATTCCCCAATCCAAAATTCTGCCAACGTGATGGAGGCGGTGGCATGGGGACAGACACCAGCACTGCTACAGAGCGGCAGAACTGCACGCGAGAGGTGGTAGCGGAAGTGGAGTTAAACACTGATCCACCTTGGACTTCAGAGGTTCATTTGAGAGCTTTCTTTCCAATTGTTCATTAGGTACGTGAGCAAAGCGATTACCAACTCTCAATTACCTGCTCAAGAGCACTTAAGAGAGTTATATCCACATATCCAATGGCAGGGATGCACACACAACATGACCAAAAAAAAAAAACCCCAAACCAAACCACCTCCAAGAACCCTTTTTTTTTTTCCTACCTCTAGTTAAGTAAACTGACCAACAGCTTGTCCACTAATTTGTGGGAAAATGTATAAACTGTAATCATACGGAATCATAAGCCTCAAAACCCAGCAGCAGTAGGTTGAGGAACTCTTTATATTTATGAGAACAGGTTAGGAATTTTGAAATGATCTTGTGAAGTTCTGAATTAAACTACAAAGATCCCCATTCTACCAAAAGCAGAAACAAGACAATCATTCACTGCCAAACAAGTCAAAAATACATTAACCACAGATTAAAAATAGACGACACAGAAAATAGAAACCAGTAACAATTTCAAAATAGAGAACTGATTTAGCTTGCATGCAAATCAGGAACTTTTAGAAAAAAATAAAAATGCTATCGAAGACACAGCTATGCTAGCCATAAGCTCATAAAAAACTTCGGGAAAACTAAACAAAGCAAGGCCACACCAATAAGTTTTGTGAACACTTTGAAACAATGACAACAGTTAGTATTTTTGACAAGTGTGAAAATCGGCAAGGAAAAAACGCCCTGCATGGCAGAACAAGTAAAGAACAGGGGACAGTACAAGCTCTTGCTGACGCATGATGACGCTGGATAAAACACTTCCAAAGATCAGAACCCAGCTCACATTCTTCAGCCGCCTACACAAAAGCCAGGGGGGAAAAGAGATCTCCAAGCCTCCCAATACTACCATAATCTTTCTCATCTCCAGTTGCCCAACTCAAGTTCACTGAGGGAAAAACAAGCTGGACCTCTTTGTTTTTACCCCCCTCCAAGTCTTCTGGAAATCACAACAGGAAAACAGCAGTAGCAGTGCAAGCCACTGCGTGTAAGATGAAGTCTCATTGTACTAGATAATCAGTTCTTTACTGGAAACTAGATCAACTCCCTGAATTGAACAGATGGTAACTAAAATACCTAAACTGGTAGTGAACTGCAGGTCAATTGGGATTGTATGGGCCTTTGCATGAGTCACGAACACCCTGCGATTACCAGCGCATTAAGGACAGTGCGCTCAGAACTGGGGTTTAACTAGTAGGGTTTGGGTTTTTTTTAATCTCCTTGTGTATTTTTAATCTCGTTGTGCTATCTCCTTGATTTACCTTCTGCTTTACTGGCTGTTCACCAAACTATTAATAGACTGGCTGCCAGAGTAAAGGGAGGAATGGCACTGCCCGAGACTCAAGAAATCTTGATTTTTATTTTTTTATCCTGAGAATTTTCAAAATGCATCTGCTTCCATTCTTCTCCTGTGAAATGGGAAAACACGTTCCCCACTTTTCAGGGCTTTGCAAAGACAAACTGTGCACTGTGTGAGAAGCAAGGTGCTCTCATGCAAGAACAAAGCACAAAGTATTTCAGAAACCAGAACTGAGTGCCACTGAACGACTTCTCAACTGCTCATCGAAGACTCCACTTTGTCGAGTACCTGAGGCCCAGGGGTCAGTGACGCACAGGTCTCCTCTCCCACTGCCACCACGTTTGCAGTTCATATTCCACCATTTCAGAAAACCGCATCTCAAAAACAAATATCAGCCTAATAGCCAGTGAACTACACATCTTCCTTAGCAAATATTCCCTCAAGTTTTATAATTCCCAAAGTAATTATTACCTCTCCAGCTTTAAGGAGACCAGCAGATGCATAATAGTTAGCCACAATACAGGCACGCAGCTTATCCATCATCCTTCTTGCTTCAATCAGGCGCTACGAAAAGAAGAGATAATATATGTTAATGGATAACCACTACAGCAATCCCCCTAAACTTCGATACCCCACGCAGAATCTTATGTATTTTTTAAGAACAAAACATTTATACCTGATCTATAACTTCGATTTCATGTTCTTTACTCTTCATTTCGACAGCAAACTGTTCTTTTATAATTGTCTCAATCTTCTGCACAGCAACGTCTCGAGCTATACAAGGCACACATTGAAAATAAAGAAGAAGGAAGTATTTATATTTCTACTTCTGAGGCTCTATTTGAAAAAATAAAGATCAGAAATCATTAGGGAGTGAGAAGTGAAGGGATAATAAGTTCAGCACACACAAAAAAATGGGAAGGATCATTTTTCTGCAAAAGAAAGTAATTTGTCTTAACAAAAACCACATGTATCTCTAAAGGCTGTAGAGGGCTACTTTTTCCTTTTTAAGTCTGAGATGACAAATAACAGAAGATGGGAAGAACAGGACAAGTCTGTTTACTTCTATCTCAGTAAAGCTGTAAACAGTAAAAGGAAAACTCCAACGTGCTACGTCCAAGTGTAGTTACTGCTGCAACTGCGCAGGAGTCCGTTAGAACACTATGTACATTTTTCTGCTCTCTTTGGCCCGATTCATATCCAGGAAATTTACACCACATCATGCAGCAATAATAAGGCAAACTAATACTTCACATGTTTAGCACTGGCATGAAGTGCAGACTACTCTGGAGTGCCTACAAGCCCTTTATTACCCAAAAAAGAAACTGCATTATCAAAAGCTGGTCTACCTCTTACAAAATTGTCTTCCAGCACAGCAGTCAAAAAGTTTTAGCTTTTCAGCAGGAGTTTACTGACCTTGATGGAAAGCAAGTAGTTCAATATTTCAAACTGTGAGAATACCTTACTGCAAATTAGTGGCTAAGAATTCGATTGGCATCTCATTGCGTTTTTCTAGAACATGTATAAACACAGGAAGAACAATTCTTTTTGCTCTACATCTACCACAGGCTTGAAATACTGCCCTTCCTTTAAGCCATCTCCATTATATCAGGGGTTTCAAACAACATTTTTATCAAGTTCTAAGCAAGAACTTGGAAAAGCAGGAATTGTACTTCTGGAAGCAAGCCTGGAAAAGGTGCTCCAGCCTGAGTCAGAAACTGTTACCCTGGTACACAGCAGATCAGAGAAAGAGCCAAGGTTCCTCTGAAAAACACTCTTACAACATTGCTTCTATGTGGAATAGGAGGCAACAACACCAAGACTTTGTTCTGAGTTCAGAGGAAGCATTTGTTAGTCTAAAGGGTAGATATCTGTTTAAAGAGGTTCCTAATATCCCAATAGAAAGAGCAAAGAAATCATAAGAGAGTGAAAACTTTGCTGGTGTGTTCCAGTTAGCACATGCAATTTTACGGTCTGATCTGGTATCGACAACAGGAATAAGGTAATTGATGCTTCCGTTTGCAACAGGGGCATCCTAAATATATTTACTTATTTCCAGATATGCATACATATATTCTAGGACCAGAAATGGTTCAAGCGTACATTAAAACAGAATTACGGTTGAATCTGTATGAGTAAGGCAAAATTAAAAACCAGAGGGATACCAGATGAACAGCATGCTTCAGAAATTCACATGTAAGGCTACACTTAAAATAAGCCTAAACAGAATAAGGTATGAGATGTGCAGTTCAGACAGGGACAACTGCATCTCTTCCCAAGACTGATGCCATGCAACACCATCATTGTGACAATTAAAGCACTTTAGGATTTGTGGTTGTACTACAGAGGCTTTTATGAACACTTTATTTTCATATTTTTTTCCCAGCTTAGTGTCAACCACAGTCCCTAATTAATATCGTGTTAGTGAAATTTGTATACTTAAGGAATTTTTCCATCGAAAGTTGGAGATCTTCCATGAGAGGAAGAAGCCAATTTGGAGGCATCACCTGAACAGAAAGTTCACTTTGGCAAGGACAGTTTTCCAAGGCCCTGAGACTTTGCCTGCTAACTATGAAGATCTTCTGAAGAGTTGCATCAGAAGTGGATTAAAAACCCGTCTGCAGTCGCTGGGACGCTCCACCACAGAGGGTGGTGA
This sequence comes from Fratercula arctica, assembly GCA_947846985.1. Lineage (NCBI taxonomy): Eukaryota > Metazoa > Chordata > Aves > Charadriiformes > Alcidae > Fratercula > Fratercula arctica. The sequence goes on along the minus strand of CANTUZ010000006.1, from coordinate 27,119,698 downwards.
CTTCTGGCAGCCAGGCAGGCCAGGCAGCTGGGAGTGGTGACGCTCTTCTGCCACGGCCAGCTCTGCTGTCAGGGCCCCATACTGACCTTGCAGACAGGACCTGCCCAGCAGCACATTCAACCCAAAGTTCAGCCTCCTCAGACATGTCCAGCTGTATGCCGTCCTCCAAAACATCACCCGCAAAGCCATCATCTATCCCTCTCCAACTGGCAGCTCCGGCATCCTGCTCTGTTCCTGGATCTTCTTCAGATCCCACAGCCAGCTTCGGTTTCCTCATCTCCCTGTTCGTCAGCTCCTCCCATCATGATCCTCTCACTAGCTGTGCCATGCCAGAAATCACTAGCCGACTCCCTGTCCCAGGGGCAAGAAGCTCTACTCTCTTCTGCCCAGAGACAACTGCAACCTGTCCCGGGCACTCTGCCAAAAGGCTGGTTCCCAAAGCAAGCATATCCGAGCGTGCCAAACACAAACCTACTCATCCAGCTACTCTCTCCACTACACTGCTTTATTTACCTTTCCTTCAGTCAGGTACCTGCTCCTCCTCCCTTTCATCTTTCAAAGTCCCTTCCTTCTCATGGCTCTACCCCTACTACGCTGCTCCATTTCACTTTATCTGCCTACTCTTGCAAGCACTTTTCTTCCAAGAGCCAGTCTATTGCAGGGTCACAAATCTCCTCCTGCCCGCCCCCATGCTGTACCTGTATCCTCCAAAATGTGAATAAACTGTCAGTCTTTCTTGAAGCAGACTTCAACTGCAAAACAAACGCACAGGTTGGAGTACATCTCAGTACTGGCAACTGCTGGGAAGATGCACTGCCGAACATTTCGGCAAGCAACAGGAACCAAAGTACATGGCTGGGGCCCTGGAGAGCTCATGCTCTAGAGCATCATGCACCAAAGTCTGCAAGCCCATGCTTTGCTGTTGCCATTACTGAAGCCACTGAAGCCCAGTTCAGCCAGCAAGTAGGAATGGCTCCACGGAAAACAGTCACATCTTCATTTGGCTATACAGAGGCATCGCTAGCTCTCTTGCTCAATTTCTGCCGTTGACCCCTTAGCTCCTGCCCCAGTCCTTTCCTGACACGTCTGCAGAGAGCATGCACATCCCTAGCATTTCTAACTCCACCTGGAAGATCCCTTTGGATCAGACAGCTCCTACCTGACTGTTCGGCTGCTTTCTGACGCTTGCTGGGATGCGTGATGGTAATGTCCTCATAGTCGGGGTCCTTCTCAGCGATCACTCTCTTGATCCCAGACATGTTCTCCCCTCTACTCCACCAAGAAGAAAAATAAAAGTGTTAAGATCACTCACAGTGACTTTCTGGGCAGGCTTCAGCCTCCCACCATGGGGAGGCCTAGAAAGAGCTGGGACACCTCCTTCCCCAGTTGCTAATGATTAACCCACAACTGTAATGCTGGGCGCTGGTCCCGCTCTGTATGGTCCAGGAGCTTCAACCACCTCCTGATCTCGGAAGCTCACCACAGCCCGTGGTCGCACAACCATGGCGGTGCTGCCACAGCAAACCACTGCCCACTGAGGCAGAGAGTCCCCTGCACCCCACAGATCTGGGAGGACACCCAACTGTGGCCTGAGGGGTGGCTACCGGGATCCGGGAGGACACCCAACTAGGGCTTGAGGGGTGGCTTCAGGAGATCTGGGAAGACACCCGGCTGTGGCCTGAGGGGTGGCTTCGGGAGAGCCGTGTTTCCCCCGGCACAGGCACCGCCACCTGCTGGGAAGGGAATGCTCGGTGCCGCCGAGCCGGGAGCTCCCTCGACCCGCACCCCGCATTCCTGAAGGCCCCCCCAGGCCCTGCCCGGCTTCCCCACCGCGGGGTGACCCCGCCGCTGCCCAGCCCGGCTCCCCGCGGCCAGGGGCGGTCTCTCCCCCCAGCCGGGACCTCGCCGCCGTGAAGTGAAGCCGGTGGGTGGGCGGGGCCGCGCCCGCGCGCCCGGGCCCACGTGCCGCTCCCCTCCCCCTCCCCCCCCCGCAGCGCGCGCGCGCACACACACGCACACACACACACACAAAGCCGCCGCCGCGCGCTCCTCCCTCCCCCCCCACCCCGCCGCTCACCCGCGCGCCGCCGCGCGCCGCCCACTGCCGCGTGCCCCGGCCGCCCCCGGCCGCCGCTGCCCCGCGCCGCTCAGCGCCGGGCCCCACCGCCCCGGCCCGCCGCCGCCAGCGCCGCCGCCGCCATGAGCGCAGGGCCGCGCCGCCGGCTGCCCGTCAGCGGCTGGGGCGGGGACCGCGCAGGCGGACAGCGGCGGAGGGGCGGGGCGGCGACGGCGGGCAGGTGCCGCCTCGGCGGGGGGCGGGGAGCGGGGAGCAGGCCCGCACCGCCAGCGCTGCCGGGACCGGAGGGACGGGCAGGGAGCGCGGGAAGCCGCTGAGGGAAAGGCGGCTGGACCGCGGCGGCTGTGGAGACCCGGCCGCGCCGCTCTGCTCTTCGGCGCTGGGTGCGGAGGTAACAGGCGGTTTGTGGGCGCTAATTAACACCGCTGGGCACTAACTAACCCTCAACACCAGAGAATAGACGAGGTGGGCGACGCTGTAATGTTTCTGTTTAGATACATTCATGTACTGGTCTAATCCCAATTTACTGTCTGAAGCAAGTTTAATAATAAAATTTAAAGAAGGTATCTTACATAGCGATCAGTGAAGGAGGATGATTAGACAGAGCCCCAGGACACGAGGCTCGGCCCATCTGAGGTGCGGGACACCAAAGGCCCAGTGTCCCCTCACAGGGCTGCCCCGGCCTGCCCTCACGTGTTGCGTGCACAAGGCTTTTGCTCTCATCCCCTGACATATAGGCTTCAAAAACATCTCATACTGCACTTAATCACTCACCGTGTTTCACAGTCTCTCAAATCAGGGCTAAAGCTGTACAAATTAGCGCAGTTAGTTCCACAGTTTGTGTTTGGTTTTGCCCAGGTTGTAACGCCTCTGTCGGGTGCGGCTGGTGGCAAATGGTGCTGTGGTCTGTGGTAGTCCCATGGCTCACACAGTGAGCTGCTAACCAGCATAAATTAATGTCCTGCTCATACATGTATTTGCAAACTTATTTATAAAGCCACTAATTAGCAAGTGTATGCTGAACGTTCAAGGCTTAGGCATTAAAGTCCTCTTTTTTTTTTCTCATTTCAGGACCCACCACTACAATGTTTTTTTGACTTCTTACCAAGCAATTGTATCATGCTCATCAGGAAACGTAAGTATATAATGTAGCTCAGTTTTATTTTCTTCATTTCTCCTGCTTAATGGGAAGAGGAAGAAGAGACTGTTGTTAAAATACTGCTGCCACTTCACTATTTTTAAGACTTAAAATATCTTAAGATAGGCTTCCAGCCCTCAAAATTATTTCCATTGCTTTGCAGTCTGTGGATTCCCTTTCAGGCAATGTTACTTCTTTCATGAAAGTAAACTTCTGCAAGCATTGAACTTGGCCATAATTTATTTATGGCACCACAGCAAGAGCCTCTTGGTTGCTGTGAATGAGCCTGGCCACACTGTAGAACTGCAGCACACAACTGGCTTGCCAAGTTTTATTTCACATTAGAAGGTATTTGAAAATCGCTACGTATCTCAGTAGTACAACGTATAGACTCTCTCATCTCCGTGGGGCTAGGTTCAAAACTGTTGAAACTAGTGCAGCTACTTCACTTTTCTGCAGCTCAAAGCTGCAGGAAAAAAAAAAAGAGATGCAACATATCATTGTGTCCATTTAAGTAAGTTATATTAAAATGCAGAATGTCTGGCACCATATCTACAAAAGAGCTTCTCTTTATACTTATTTCGCCATGTCAGGGAGAGTATATCGAATATCACAGTCCCAGTGCCTTGGGCTTTATTTTGGTATATCCAGAACACCCCACGTCTAATAGACCACACAGGGAATAGACTTGTGACGCAGATTAGATCTCAGTGGGTTATAGGGCAAAGCTATGGAAGCTGTATTTGATTGCCACAGTATCTAAATGTTTTTGGGAAGAAGGCAAGACTACGATTACATGAAGGACAAGTTATGAGTCTGAGATGCAGAATACACGTTACAAGGAAGAGGAAGCCAGTACAGCTACTGTTCCACTAGGGAATACATGGGAAAATTAATGTAATCTGTGAAAAATGGGATATTAAACCAAATACTTTCTTTGTATCGGTTCAGGTGTAGTGCCACCCCATCTCAGCCCTTACCCTGCCATCTGCCAGTGGGACCTCAAGATGGCCAAGTAGCTAATTTTAGGAAAATAAACTTTCTATCGGATTCTTCCCAACCTGTATTGTTTCTAGTTGCCTTCCTATCATTATGTTACCTTTTCCTGATTTCCCATGCTGTTTTTGTCTTCCAAGTCCATTCACATCCCCTTCCCATCACAATACCCGGGACTAAACAGTATCTCACATCCCACCCCTCTGCTTTATCATCTTCACAGTTTTCTTTCAAGTTTACTCTCCTGCACAGCCTCCAGCTTGTCTTTATTCACATCAATAGTAAAGGTGCATGATGAGGACAGAAAGATGAGCAGGGAAAACACTTAGACTAGGCCACAGAAGACTGGATCAATGGATGGATATAGAGACTGCAAAGGGGCAGAATCCAACAAGTTAAATGGCCCAGAAAAAACAGGAAGGAGTTCCCTTCTTGCATCACCAAGCCCCTGGAACTTCTCATAACCAAAATAAAACACAGTGAACTATTCAAAAGGCAAATGTTTATTAGGTACACTGAACTTTAAAAAACTTTCAAAGAATTATGCAAGAAATATATATTTAAATATAACAGGTGTTATTGCAATTGCGCTACATTACAAAATGACTTTTCTACTGTCAGCACAATCTGAAGACCTTAATGTTATATGCAAGATAATGTTACATTGACTCTGGCATACAGCAAGCGGTCTGCACTTTTTTTTTTGTTCAAATGTCATTTGTGCTGCACCAGGTTGTTCTTGAAGACAAGATCAGCTCTTCGAGGAACCACACCCTTTATGTTTCAGTAGATAAAGGAACTGGCAAGGAAAAACACAAACTGCTGTCCTTCTCAGCAAAAAAGGAAAATCAAAATATGATTTCAGGTGAAGATAAAATATCATATAAGTAACAGTCCAGGAGGTAAATACTCTTTCCATGGCCAAGTAGCTCCTATTAATCTGACTCCAAATTGCTACAGGTGCACCAAAAGGAGAATGACTCATAGGTCCAGCATTTACACAGATGAAATCAGTAATGGTACATTACATTCAAGTCTCTTGATTTTGCTTATTGCCATGCTGCACCATATTATTGCTTCGTATTACGTATATTGAACAAGAGGTTCATGACTGACAAGTCGGAGTGTTCAGAAATACCGTAGAGGCTACTGACTAAATCAAAGAAACTGTACATGTTAAGGACAGGAAGTCAAAGACTGAACTCAAATCCTTTGTCACTGAGGAGTGCTGGAAACAAAAAACAGGAAAAAACAAATACTGATTTTTCCTAGATTAAATCTGCCATAGCATTGTAATAATGGAAGCATTCTAGGCATATTCTAAACAAGAGGTTTAACTATTCTAGTTAATGAATAGCAAGATTTATTTCACTTGGAGGACATCAACAGTCAGGACAGTAAGACTGATCCTAATACAGATAACAAAGCGGGAGAAGTAATCCAAGCTCTTTATCACAATAGATAAAAATATAGATGAATTCAAGGCACAGGTATTTTCAAAATTAACACACATTATTTTCTTTGGAACTAATAATACAGAGTAAGCCATAATTACATTATCAACATGCTGTAAACAGGAGCTTTTATGTGCATTACTTATAACAGCATTATCAGAAAATGATCACAGAATTATTCACAGGCACAGATGTGTACACATGAACATATCAGCAGAGACTGGAGCACTACAGTAGAAGAAAAAAGAAACGTTCCTGCAAATAGAGTTCTTGGCAACGTTATCAAGCCTATATACTTTCAGTAACATGAATTTATGTGTAACATTAGTTATGGAAGACAGCTGATGAGAGGCCAGGGTGCAGAGAACAGGTGATTCACACATCTGGTTTGGGGTTGATAGGAGGCTGCTTACTGGTTTGTGGCAGTGCTCATGGCACTGACACAATCATGATAAACTGACAGCAACATCCATTTTTATTAATGCCACCTGAAATAATTCAACACTGAGGAAACCTGTGTGCTAGACATATTAAAAAAAAAATAATAAATCACTCCTTAGCCAGCAGGCCAAGGACAGAAAATTTCTGCTTAAAAACCCTCATTTTACCTTGTAGACTCTTTTTCTGAGTATATATTGCTCAGATTTTTTTTTTTTTTAACCAGGCACAACAAACCATTCAATTTGTTCTTGTGTACATGAGACCACATTCAGATGAAAACATTCATTTTGCCTCACAGTGATCAAGTTGTGTAAGTTTCTTAATGCTCTTGAACTGGCTTTTGTCAGCTTCAGTGGTAGAAAAAGCCCATGTATAGTTGCCTAGTTGGGCACTTAGGAAAAATGAACCTTTGGCGTTCTCGAAGATTGCCACTAGAAGACCGTGACCATATATGCATCTTTATCACTCCAAGTGAGTTCAGGGAGTTGACAAACATGAAATATTTTTACCGCCCAAGTTTCAGCATATGGAATTGCAAACTTAGGAGGATCCAGAGCATCTTAGTTTCAGGAAGCCCAGCCAAATGCACGCACTGCCTTTCCTCCTGCCATTTCTCACCCCCCAGGAGTTTCTCTGTTGTCTCTCTGGAGCTGGACTAAGTTCACAGCTCTGCCTACCCGTCGAGAGCGACAGCTCCAGCACATCACCGTGCCTTGGGCAGGAGGGAAACCTGAAGTCACAGGGAGTCAGACTGCTTCTTGTTTTGTCCTTGTAGGTCAAATAAAACAAAAGCAGGATAAACTGAGTAATTATCTAAGATAACGTGGTGAACTCAACTATTTTGAGGAAGAAGCTGGAGCTCTCAAGCACAAGTGACCAAAGCTTCCTCTGTGAACCTTTGTCAAGGTGAGCACCTCCTTTCCTACATCATCAGCCTCTCTCAAAAATTTGCAGTATTAAAAAATATCATTTAAAAAGCTTGAGTAAATTATCATAAGGGTCCATATCCCTCATAATCTGCATTAAAGATATCTGTATTTCAGAGAGTAGAAGCAAAAGCAGTCTTTGATAAGAACTGCATCGGTGCTAATTAAAACAAAAAAATAAACAGCAGAACTCTGGACCCTTGGTGCTAGAGTTGAAAGCACAGTGCCTAATCCTCAAAACACATACCAGACACATACCATAAAGTGAATCACAAATGGAAGAGAGTCCACAAGTTATGCTACTTAAGCATTACCAAGAATGGAGCCTACAGGTAAAACTAAACGATTACCAGGCAACGTTACATGCTTGATGGCTGTAAAATGAGGGAATGCATGGTACTGTAAAGCAGAAGGCTATATGCTGCACTATTCTGCAGTACTGGAGTTATCTACTCAGAACCTTCTTGAAGCCAGGCTGCAAAGAAGCATCAACTTTCCTTTCAATTAACATCGCATTGCTAAGAACAGGAGAATGTAACTCATGAAGTGGACATCAAAATGGAAGAGGGAAACATTTACTCTCACTTCTTTTTAAGAGTGAAATAGTTAAAAGATAATTATCTGTTTAATGGAGTGCAGTATCAGACAAGTCTTAGAATTTATTTTTTCAGTATGACTTTGGAGATACTTGAGCCCCCTTCCCATGTGTGGTTACACTGAAGTTACATCTTTGTGCAGGTGTCTCTACAGGGGAGCTACCAAACCTATTACCATTTATGATGGAAATCTTTTGATTATACTAGACAACAGTAATAATTTTCTCTCCTAGCTGAGACACACCACCCCCCAGCTTGCTGCTCAATCCCATAAACTGCAAGCAGGTAGATATTCATAATAGTGAGAATTTAAATCTTTGAATTCATCTATACCCAAGTGAAATGCATCAGGGAACAGGTGGCTCAGGAATGAGACTTCCAAGCTAATGCATCCTTCTAGAAAAATAGTTTTCATTAAACCAAAGGTGAATTGTTCTTTTCTAGTACATCCAAAAATAATTGTTCTAACAGAACAGTAAGTGCAAATTATTTACAGAGTTAGCAAGCAAAAAAAAAAAAAAAAAATTCACTGCTTGTATTAAGGGAATCATTGCATGAGTAACTGCCATTTTAGCAATGCTCCACACGTGTAACTCTTCAGCACTGACTACAGGTCCTCAGGAATTGTAAGCAGAAGTTTTCTTCTACATCTATGTTTCTGCATTTACTGGTTCATTAAACACAGTCACTTTTCAAAGTAATAGGTAACCGTAACAGTACATAAATTGTTAAGAAAAGACAACTAAACTATAAAATGAATCTTCAAAATCATAGAAAGCAGTATCTTGTTATTTACAGAGTACTGCAGTATTATAAACACAGATTAAGAGATATGTATACATAGATGTCATTGTTCTACACCTACAGAATAAAGAATGTTTAAAAACAGTTTAGCATGACAATCAACATTACAAGTCTCAACACAAACAAGAAGGAAATCAAAGGAAAGGATAGTATTTTTCAAATTGCATCTCTAATGAAGTGCTCCTATATTCTTTTTGTACATTTTCATTTACAATGATGGCACAAGTTATATACAGTGTTAGTATATAATATCAGTTATACTGGGCAATTACCATTGCTATCAACGGACCTTATTCACAGGTACTGAAATTACCTTTTCAAAGTAATGCTTGGTGAGCAGGAACACAAGAAATTTAGAAAAGCATTAATTTATCCAATTCATTTGTCTTACACTACCAAGGGACTTTCTTTTTAGGGCAATGTGAATGTTCGTGCTCAGGGACTGACTCCCTAACTACATCGCTGATACACAGAGATTCGTATTTTACCAGTATTCTTAACATATACAAAGCAGTGTTTGGTATTCAGCCAGAAACTGAAATTTGTGTCCTTTCCTGAGGTTACAAGTTAATGCATCACAAAGTGCAGCTCCCAGTGCTCTTTAAAAGTCATGACCATGTGTTACCGAAAATGATGACTCCCAGTTTGGCACAGCTTCACTGAGGGTCAGAATTTCCATCTCATGAAGAAATACTCTGGGAAAACAGATGAAGAAAGTCCAGTGGAACAAACGACGTTCCAGAGATGGTGCTTGTTTTCACCCTCCTGAGCAAGCACGGAGACCAGAGCCCCGAGGCCAGGGCTGTCTCTGCAGGGGCCTTATGGTTTGGTTTTTTTCCCCTATCCTGGCACTGACCAACTTCCCTACTGGCTGCTGTCCTCAGAATTCCTTTGAAAGGCAGTTCCTGAGGTTTTTGGTGCTTAACAGGAAATTGGTACACAGACAATCCTATTCATTTTCCAACTCTCAAGTGCTATTTCAGTTTTTATGAACTTGTGCCTCAACTATACAACTCTGTACTGGAAATAAAGCAACCTAGGACAGAAATCTAGGGAGGACTTAAGAAAAGGGGGACTGGTAGTCAAAATACAGGCGCTTCCTAGGCTTCAAAATTAGCCAACTCATGTTACATGGGAGTTACCTCATATGGCTATGTGGACAGGTCCACAGATATTTTTCTGGTGAGAGGAGGGAGCTTCCCAGAACTTCTTTATCTGTGGCCAAGCAGCTTACACAGTAGTTTAACTGTGCTAGAGTAAGTGATTGTCTGAAGAAAGGCCAAGAAACACTTGGTGGGTACTCTGCCATCTCTGCAGCTGAGCTATCCCAAAGACCAATTTATAAGCTGTAGGATGCAACCCAAGTCACCACCTCTATCAACAGGTAATTTATATAATGGGATTCAGAAAAGCAGAAGAATCCAGAGTTCATCATCCTTTATTCCTTCAATAGTTTAGAGAGACTTCACGGTGAGCAAAGAACAAACCCAGTAACTTTCAGACTTCAGCCATAATATTCAAGAAGTTAAGAACTGGGATTCGAAATTTGCTTCACAGATGCATGCCTACGCCTCAGTGGTCACTAGTTTTCCATGTCCTGTTAGCCTTGTACTTCTGATGAACATTTAGCAACACTATGAATAAGGTCCATAGTGTTAAGGTACACAATCATCACTTCAAAATGTTGCAGTGGCTCACTAAAATACAGCTTCTCCTTCAGGAAAAAAGCATTGCTCAAAGATTCTGATATCTGTCCTATGTAGCTTGTTTTGTTTGGGTTGGTTTGCAATGCATGATCTGCTTGTAAGCCGAGTAATCTGCTTGTAAGAATGCTGTGCATATAGATTATAATTATATAAGCTTTTTTAAAATTGTAGGTAATTATCCTAGGTGATTCTTTGGAATTTACTTGCCTATTTATTTTTCCAATTAGCAGAACCTGAACACCTTGCAGATACCACTTACTAGGACACAGGCACAAATACTTGTGAAGGCACTTTCCGCACAAGGCTTCCAAGATTTTAATTACTGATCACACATAGGGCAAACTTTCTGAATAGTAGTACAACATACGATTACTGCTCTCTTATCAGAGCCTACAGCAGATAAAACTGAACTCTGGTTACTGGATAGATTTGTAGACTTGCTTTGTAAGTTAAATTAACCCTTTTTCTAAAAGGCACAGGACACAATTTTCATATGACATGTATGTAGGGAAAGGGCATTTTCCCACTTCAGGAATCTTTAAAAAGCCTGTCTTGCAGCAGACCACTGGATTCGTTCATGCCATCTTCTTTATTCGAGAAAAAGAATTACAGTTTAAAGCCTTTTTCATTATATCTATGAATCGTCACACAGCCGTGGTATGATACTGGCCTGGGCATGGCTGCTACTCCTGTGATAATGCCCGTTGCAGGGTCATAACAAAGAATAGTGTCTGTGGCTTCACCGTTTTCTCGTCTTCCACCAAGGATATAGATTTTTCCATTACACACAGACATGCCACAATTCTCCTGTTTCAAAATACACAAAGGAATACATGATTATGTAAAAAACAAGACCTCAGTTGCTGCATGTCTACCCCAGTGCAGAAGGACAGCATTGTGACTACCATGTGTAAACAGACTAGTCTACACTATTCCCTCCTGAAAGGGCTAATGCAGAAAGCACAACAGTTGGGGAAATCAGCAGCACAATCCTACAGAACAGAGTATTTCAGATCTAAGCCTTCACTGCATGTAGCTCAGACAAGGAATACAGCTGAGCACTGTACTTACCATTTAAATGTCTCAGATAAGGAAAGGAGGAGGGAACAAAGGTTTTCAGAAGAGGGACCACAGTAGGTACTATTAACGTAAAAAAAATGGAAACAAGGAGCAGCACCTTAGAGGAGTAATAGATAATTAAGAGGGATGTAAACAGGGGAGAGGAAAAGAGTCAGGACTAAAAAAAGAGTGCATAAGAAAAAGATAGTGCTATGTCTTTGAAATAAAGAGATAGGATTTTGTTTCTTTCTTAAAAGCAGGCATGGAAAAAATATTCAATCAAATAGGGAACGCTGATCAAAATAAAGGGAAGGCCAGGAAAAAGAAGAACACAGTTCTGTTAAGGTAAATACCACAGAGTATATGATTGAGGTTTTAAAAACATAGGGAAAATTAACTGATACACACACACACATATTTTACTAAGAAGGGGACACATTTTAAAATTCTGCTTGGTGTTCCATATGTTGAAGTGCTACAGCTCTCACTGCTGAAGTCAGACACTTTCTGTGCTATACAGTGGGGTTTCTTCCACACTGTAAAAGCAGCCTTCAGTATTTTTTGTTACACTGAAAGGCTTTAATCAATTACAAGGAAATGACTATCTTCAGTCTAAATTAAAACATGTAGTAGAACTTGACAGAGATCAATTTCTAGACAATTAAAACATTATCCATTATGCTGTTATGCTGTTCTCCAACAGTAACCCCTCTCAAGCAAAAGGACTGGACTGGCTAACAGTGACACACAGCTGAAAAGCTACCGGTTTAGAAACTTCCTTTCTTGTGAGGTTTAGAATTATACAGATGAAGCAGTAAAGCAAGAATGGAATCAGAGATGCAATATTAAGAGGGTTAAACAACTGTATACTAATTTCATGCCAAGATACTAATGTTAAAAAATACCTTTCAGATGTCTACAAGCCACTTAATGTTAATTACCTGTCTGCTGAATGTATTCTGTACGTGCATCCAGTAGTCCTCAATTGGATCATAGCAGTATATTGCTTTGGTGAGCCCACCAGCAACGTAGATCAGATTGTTTAAAGACACAGCCGTAATACATCTTTTTGCGATAGGGATAGTTGCACGGAGTAGCCAAGAATTAGTATCGGGATCGTAAGACTGAACCTGAAAACAAATACACGCATTTCAGATTAAAGGCCTAACTGAAATAACAACCTGGCACACCCGCACAGGTTATACAAGGAGAGCCACAGAAGCAACACCTGGTGGGCAGTATCTCACCACGAAAATGAAGTCAGTATAAATATAGGTCCATATATCAATAACATCTATATATAAACACTATGTTCAACATTGTTTTCCCAACAGTCAGGTTTAAGTATTCACAGAACTTGTGAAGCCAATGACAGTATCCATGAGAAAGTAACATACTGTTACTGTGGTCTGAGTTAACGTTTTCTACTCTGTATTTTTTATAATTCCATACTCCACTCAGTCCAAACCAGTTAAAACAAACCTCTGTATGATCTGTTTTTAAAACCACAGTACTGTTTACCATGGATAGAAGATGCAATCAAACACAATTAACTGACCTTGTCAGAACACGTGTTGTCATCAGGACCACCACCGATCACGAAGAGTTTGCCCACACAGCTGGTGACTGCTGGGGAACTCACAGCTTCTTTAAGGGGAGCCACCTCTGTCCATCGATTGGAAAATGAATCGTAACACTCAACACTGCTGAGACGGTTTTGCCCATCGTATCCTCCAACAACATATACCTATGCAAAGTGGTGAAAAATATCATCATTTCATTTTTAGAGTAGTTATTACATTTAAATATTAAATTACTTTAAAGGTGTAAGAATCCTAAATTTGCTACATTTGTGAAGGGATACTTTCCTCAAATTTTTAGTTTATACATAAGAGAAGAATATGGTCTAAAAATAATAGGTAAAGACTCTCTGGAGAGTTCCATTCAGTCACATGTGGAATGACACTGCACACACACGTCCAAAGCATAGTATTACTAATACTGAGATAGAAACTTCCTATTTGAATGGCATTTGTTAGAAAAGGCACTTCTCTGCATTTCTCTTTTTACAGATTACGTTCAGCAACAGTGGCAGCAAAAGTCCGTCTGCATTTACCTTTGCTTTTCTATCTTTTACTGTTTCCCTATTTGCTTACAAAATATCTCTTCCTCTCAGTTGGTAAATGTTTCTTTACTTTCCTGTTGCCTCTCTCATATTTAAGAAACAGCTCATTATTATTTGTGTCTACCTTCTTCCCTCTGTTTGCTCCAGCTGCAAATCTCATCTCCAAGAAGTTACTCACTCCAAGGCACACCACATGCACACCCTCCCTAACTTTCATTAATGGAATCCTCACGGGCAGTTGATCCCAATTACTGCTTTTATGTTAAGGCATATATACCTTCAAAACACAGCAAAACCTCCTATTTCCCCACAGCATATATTTGGTTCATTTCAATATAAAACATTAAATAAAAGAGCACAGGGCTGACATTCAGAGCAGTACCAGTTTCTGTTAGTAACTGCATAAACTGTTGAACTTTTGACAGCACTTTCGAAGCACAGGCAAATCCAGATGCTTCTTTGTTTCCCAAAAAATTGCTTGTTGGGGATAAGACACTTCAATGACAAAAAGCCCACAAAAAATACATAACTGAAGGGTAACATGATTTTCATGTCCACAGATAGTGTCTGAGTGGTTTAAAAGCCTAATTGTTTAAAATATTCTTTTATTTGATATATTGTATTTTTATAATTGATAGGAAATACAAAGTAAGACTGAATACATACCTATGTTTTCTCCACTATTTTGTTATGTATAGCAAACATCCACGCTACAAAAAAAATATAAATATACTTCTCTTACTTTACCAAGAAGAACAGCCATTTTATGACGCCATCTGCCTTTATTTAAGGAGGCAACTCTGATCCAAATGTTGAGTTGAGAGTTATAAATCCAAACATCCCGGCTATTGATTCTTCCACCTTTAAAAACAAAAATATGCCAATCTGAATGAATTCATTACTGAATGAGAAATGTTAACTATTAACATGCCCTTCTACAGCAGGGAATGGAAACTATATCCTTTTAGGTGAAATAAAGATCTATCTATGTATTTTAGACTGAAAAAGTCAATTTCAGTGGAATTAAAACCTGAAAACATACAGTAAGTTATTTTACTTATGTGTGGCTTTCCCAGTAACAGGCTGAGATCACACTGGATTATTTCTTGAGACTGGAATGCATTTTAATGGCTTTTGCCCATGCTCTTCAGGTTTCTTTGGTGTCACTGGCTGGATAAGACACTCAAAATCTTAACCATTTCTGTGCCCCATGGCACAACCCTAATACTGACTGTTCCTCTATTTGCTTTCTGCATCCACTTCCTTCATTTTACATTTTATTCACATGACACAGGTACTAAGATCTAAGGAGATTGTTTCTGTGGTTAAACTAACACATGGGGGCTTGGTGTCTAAACCATCAGCTGTACCCTGTAATTTGCTGAAGAACTGAATGAGAGGTGTTTAAAAACCGATAGCTATTGCTCATTTCACTGTAAAAGGCTGGTATAAACCGATCCCCAACTCAGGTGCTAAAAGGAATTTGTTTCCATTTTCCATTCCCACAATGAGAATAAGCTTTAACTGTTTTTATTCTGGAGTCTAGGCAGCCACACGACAGGAACTAGTCACCAGCAACATACCAGCGCTGCAGCACTCCTCGGCAACTGGTGTTTTTAACCAGCACACTGCTGGGAAAACACTGCTTGGGATTTTTTGCTCATAATTTTTCCAACTGTTGCTGCAAATAGGCCACTACTATATTTTAAAGCAGCATACTTAATGAGCATAAGCTAGTTTCTTTAAATACAATTGATATCCTAGAATGAGCTGTAAAAAAATGCCGATTAATACCAGACAAAAATCCCAGAAAACACTTTTGTCTACAAGAAGATTGGTTTGGGGCTGGTGGTGACCATTTACATCAGAAAGTGACTTTCAGTTGAGCTTCTGGAAGTTCACAGTACAAAAACCAGTCCCCCAAACCCCCCCAGACAGCAAAGAAAAGAAGGAAGTCTTAAGTTTTTTAGGATTATTCACCTGAAACAAGAATATCATTCCGTAGAGCGCACACTGCATACTCAGACTTGGTAAACTCTGGAAGTTTAGCCAGTGACTTCCACTCTCCTGTTACGGGGTCGTAGCACTCAGTATATGGCAAATTAAACCCACCAACTCGTTCACAGCCTCCAACAACAACTATCACCTCAGAATAACCAGTTGATCTAAAAAAGTGAACATAGAAAACTAAGATATTTATTAGTACATGGAGGCCAAACAACATTGTCTTCAGAATTGTGTGAAAACTGAAGAACTAATTATTTAACTTAACTTCTACAGCAAAGTAAAAATAAAAAAGAAGAAAGAGTCATTTAGCACAGTTAGAGGTTTTCAGTGTTTCCAGCCGTCTCATTACATAGCAGGGGACCACACTGACAAGTGTTCCGTATAAGTGCTGGAGTCACATTGCACAATGTTCTACATAAAAATCAAATAATTAAGAAATACAGAAAGCCCTTACTCTAATAATCTGACTGTGTACATACAGATATCAGAAACAAGAGTTCAAGCATGGCCTGAGACAATGAAATGAGCAATCCCTTTCACACCGAAACCAGTACTCCCCCCACCTCAAATTTCACAAAATTCATAGTATTTTACATTGCTTAAATATTCACGAAGTTTAAAATGTTTTAGGTCATTTCAAGGGAAAAAAAAAAATCTGAAGGCATATAGTCACCAAAATAAGGGAAAAGAAAGAGACCTTAGAGTCAATGCACAGTCAAAGAAGTGAAAAACTAGCGTAGTGATAAAAGGAAACATTAAGGAACACTGAAATAAAAATTCAAGCCTAAACCAAAAACTAAAACTCAGTGTGTAAAAATTAAGCATTAGACAGTCTGCAATGTACACAAATAAGCCTTTAAGTTCTATTCAGTGCTCTCATTCTCCTACTTAAGCTGATGCTTCTGCATTACACATAGTCTACATTCACAGCAATAACAAAAATCATTGTATGTTAATCCACATTTGAATGTACAGAATCAAACAATCATCTTCAACGTGCAAATCAACATATACCAACTTTTATTCCTCCTCTCAAATTTACAATTTCTTGTAAACATTTGTCAAAATCTTTTCAGAGCATTTTTAAAGGATTTCGCAGTGATACAGTTATTTCAAGGACTGCTGTCTATTAATTAAGTACAACTGAATGCAAGACCTGATTTTAATTTTGGTAAGCCCTTTGGTTGTGTTTTAACTTTGATGCTGATATGAACTGGCATCTCATTCACACCATTGCTGAGTACTGCAGTGCTCTTTCGGAAAAAAAGCATGACTTATGGCTGCATTTGAGATAAAAGTTGCATGATCTGTCCCCAAATTTCCTAACACGTGAACTTATGCACATATTAATTTATAAATCCTGATGACGTTTTCCCTGTTTTGAAACATCACACATTAAACCAGTTAGCCCTTCTATCTCCTTGTCACCACACACCACAATTTAAATATACCATACATATTTCTACTCGGACTATTTTTAAATAGGCAAAGGCAATGCTGAATGATAATGTACTGTAAGATTATCTAATGGGGATATGTATGTGAGAAGCATACTTACGCACCTGAACTAGTCAGATGAAACACTCTCTTCAGCTCCTCAGCTTTGAAGTCATGCTCCTTCTTGGGTTCTACGTGTATTTACTGTTACTGTT